>CM067842.1:89530871-90730871 GCA_034509565.1 Triticum monococcum
GCCTCTTTTTTTAACATAACATGTCAAGTCGCAATTTGTTTGTTCACCCGTGGTAGACGATCCTCCCTCCACCAAGTGGACAACCAGTACACGTGCCAAATTACCACGTGGGCTGCCTTTTTCGTATAGAAATGAGCTCCACCGTGTACCCGCGCGGGTGTGGTTGGGAAAGAGACGGGAGTACGTGCGCCGTGCATGCACCTCTTCTCTTCGTGCACGTCCCCCACCTACGTGGGTGTGTGTGAGAGATACAAATCGCGTTCGTGAGTGTTTTTTGTTTTGGGGTGGGGGTGGGGTGGGGGGTTGATTTCGTGAATTATTTGTGGGAATATGTGTCGATGACATCTCAAACAAAATTTTGCATGCAATGTGTGTGAAATGGAGGCCTATCCATATCATACATAGAGGGTCGGGGAATCCTCGAGAAGAGAGGGATGGGTCATAGCTATTGATAGAGTCGAAGAGAGGATCAAGTGGGTGGGTGCGAGATCGATCAAGAGAGCCATCAAAATTGTGTGTGTACAAGTCAAAGATATAGGGCGACTGGCCTACCGGAATGTTAGAGGGCACACGTCAAGTTTGTGTGTGGCAGGGAGACATGACTAGAGCGCTCGATGTATCAGTGTGTGTGGGCGGAGGGGGTGGTGGGAGGGGTAGGCAGAGGCCTAACTATAGAGGTAGAACGACTCGTATATGTGTTGAGAAGGAGAGACCCAGCTATGTCTTGAGGGAGATCGGTCGACATCCATACATAACTGAAGGACGGGAAATATGATGGGAGAGAGAGAGAGGAGAGAGAGAGAGAGAGGGAGGGAGAGGGGGGAGAGGGGTAGAGTGTTGGATGGGTGATGGAGTTGCTTCTCGAAGATGGTGGGAGAGGCCGACTAGACAAACTGAGGGTGGAACTGCAATGTTATCAATAAGAGTGGGGATGTGTTTCTGTGTGTGCCTGTGCGTGATAGATCTGTCGGGACGCATCCATGGATGATGAAGGGGACCCATGTGTTTGGTAATAAAACCTAACTAGATCGGTAGATCAATTGTTGTTTGTCGGAGGAAGGGAGAGACACAACTAATGAGGTAGATCGATTGACATGTGGGTAAAAACGAGTTATAAGGACCTAGCTAGCTATATGTATAGCAAGAGATCGGTCGGGGTACGTCCATTTGTTAGAGGCAAATAAGGCCCGGCGAGACGGATAGACAAAGAGAATGGAGCTAGGAGGTGGTGCGAGAGGCCCAACTACTAGCTAGATAGGGGGAGGAGTGTGCGGTTGTGAGAGTGATGAAAAGAGGGGCGAGAGTTTACACGTGTGTCTGACCGTATGAGAGACACGAGGCAAGGACACATAAAGGAGGAGATTGAAGGTGTGTTTGTATGTTTTAAGCAGGCATCGCTGGAGAGGTTTATCGATCGGTGTGTGGGTCGGAAAGGAGTTGTGGAGACTCTGGGAGAACGACCTACAGAAAAAAAATGAATGTGACCGGTGGATAGAATGCCGAGGGAGGGGGAGGGCGAGGAGGGCGTGTGCATGCACAAGAGAAAGTTACTGGTAGCTACAAAGGTTAGAGGATTGTGTGGGTGTAAGAGACTAACAAAGATCATAATTTGATATGAAAGTGGATTCATATATTTGAATAGGATATCATAGTGTTTTAAACATTGCATGCATGAATATAGCGGTGATACACGTGATGTGCACATGTTATACCATAATGTGATAATGCATGGCGTTTGCAACTCACAGCTAAATGCCGAACAATCTAAACCATACTATACATCAAACAATCTCACATTTTATTTGAATTTGTGATAATGTGCGGCGTTTGCAGCTTACAACTAAATATCGAACAATCTAAACAATACTATATATCGAACATTCTCACATTTTATATGAATTTGTGATAATGTGTGGTGTTTGCAACTCACATCTAAATACTTGTAGGCGTAGGGGGCGGGGCACCATACATAATGTGATAAACACATTATACATATGAGACATGGTTTAGATTATGAAGATCTAGCTAGAGCTAGAAATGTAATGTGATTTGAAATCAAAATAAAGTGGATTCAAAAAATCTAGTTCGAGTTCATATAGTACACATAGTTCATATGTAACTCAAGACTAATCATATGGTGTGCTGTGAAGATAATACACAAACGATGGTTTAACTTGACAATAATGATGATTGTAGATCTTATTAAAACAGAGAAACGAATTCAAATGCTTTGACTTCACAACAATCATTACTGTAGATCTTATTCAAATAGAGAAACGAATTCAAATTTAGTTCACATTGAAGCGGTAGTATATACGTTCGGAATGCACTAAAGCGTTCATTTGAGTAGTAGGTTGCATGCATTATACACATAGCGAAATATTTTAATAGAACATAACATGAATTCAAAGTTTTGAATGACATTTGTAGGGCGCATTGATTTGGTACAGTACACGTTAGACTTGTCCGGAAATTTCAACCCGCGCCTTATTAGCCCGAAATATTTAAGATATATCTTTGTCTTTTTGTGCTCCGACAACTCCCTCCATCTCAAACCGCGCCTTGCTATTCCGAAATTACAACACGCGCGAAAAATCCCACCTCCTGTGAAATCCTGACAAGCGAAATGCCCGTGGTACCCCTGAACCGAAAGTACCGCCTCAAATCGGTGGGGGTACTTTCGTAACTTACCCCACATTTCAGACAAGCGCATCTCTAAGCCATGGTTCCCCACTGCCATCCCATCCACCCACCCATTCATACACCAAGGCCGTGAAAACCCGCGACAAAACCCCACACCCTGCTCCGTCCGCCACCCAGCCGGAGCCTCTTCCCCGACGACATCGTCCACAGCAACACCTCGACATCCCTCATCCACTGTACCGGATGAGGATCCATCGTCGATCTCATCGTCCCGCCGGTTCAGCCACCCTGTCCTCCACCTCCAAGGAGCTGCCCCGACGTTCCCCTCGTCTTTCGCGCCACCTCTATTCCCACACCACCGTCTTCACCTGCACCACCGGAAGAGCATCGTCATCACCGTTTACTCGGATGAAACTGCGGCCTAATCGGCGCCACCAAAGAGGTTGTACACTAATCGCCGCATTTTCTTCTTGATTCAATCTCACGGTGCTGCCGGCGCTCGGTCCCGAGCCGACACGACGCGGCTCCATCCACGGCGGCATCGCCAGCCGCTTCCTCCACGGCGTCGCTCCCTCGGCGGTGACGTCCACATCAGTAGGACCTGCTGCTGTTTTAGCTCTCACTCGCTCTGCTGCTCTGCTCTTGCTCTCGGTCCCCTGCCTGGTCTGCCTTGCCATTGCTCTTGCTTGCACTGCTGCTCTCGCTCTTCCTCTTGCTTGTGATGCTGCTTCGATTTAGTTACACTTCACTCTGATGCCACCGGGGTGAAGGAAGAACCAGCCGCAGCAGGGAGGGGGGCTTGCCGGAGAGGTACCCCACTATCTATCTTAGGGTTCAGGATGGGGGCGGTGGTCGCCGGCGGTGGCGGGGCGTTGGCGGGGCGGTGGAGTGGGGATCGCCGAAGAAAAAGCTCGGCATGGGGGGGGCCTAGAGGGATGGCCGGGGCGGTGGCGGACCGGTGGTGGGGAGTGTTTTCGAGGCGGGCGGGGCGGCGCACCGTCGGCCGCGAGCGGCGGGGGGCTGCTGTTTGGTCGGCTCAGGGGGTGGAGGTTGAATATGAACCGCAGGCCCTTGATTTAGTATCCAACGGCTACAAAATCGACTGACCGGAGATGAAAAAGTCAGTCGACCGACGTGTAGCCTCACCTTGCTAGTGCATTTAGTTTCGACAGCAAAATTCTGTTTCGACAGTTAAGTTCAGTTTCGACAGTTAAGTTCAGTTTCGACAGTTAAATTGAGTTTCGGTAGTTCTGTTCAGAGATGAGCGGCTGATGTATTTTACATCTAGCACTTTGTGTTTATGTATTTTACGTCATGTATTGGAGATGCTATTAGAATTCCACTCAGGTTAACGTTGTTCGTTGTCTCTCTTGTCTGCTTCAGCCTCGGGGTCGTACAACTCACCGGAGCTGCTCCAACGACGAAACCCTCCATCACAACGGAGCAGTATGTAACATCCCGATTCTTGGAATGTTTAAGAAAAAGTTTTCCAAAAATCAGGGCGAGAAAATTTCGTTTGTTTTATTTGTTAACAAATGTTATAATTTAGATGATTTAATTTGAACTAGTGCGTACCTATATTAGAGATTTGAGTTTATTTCTTTTCTTTTAGTCGGGTTTTATTTTCTCGTCTTCGGCATATTAATTTATGCGCATATGCATTTTGGAACTTCTTTCGATTTTGTTTGAGCTTCTGTTCCTTTAGTAGATTAGGAAAATCTAATTGATTTCTTTCCCCAAACTCTTGGCAATATCCAATGGCCAATCTATCTTCTCTATTCTCTCTCACTGTTTCTTATTCCTCTCATTCGAATGGACCCAACCCATCTCTTTTATTTGCCCATCTCTCCCAACCAACGAACCCCTCTCCTCCTCCTAAGTTAAGTGTGTACATTCACAACTCAGAAGAGGAAACCTCAACAGCCACCTCCCTGCACGCACAGGAAATCTCCACACCTTCCTTTAATTTCTCCTCCCTTCCTATTCCTCTCAGCTGGCCATGTCCCCAACGATCGCCTCGTCTCCTTCCCTTCCTCTGTACGCTAGCACCTACAGGAAGATAAACCTACACGAAGAGAAACCGCCAAGCACTCACGCAAGAAGCTGCCTCCTTCCCTCCACCATAATTCCCATAAGTGTCCACCGTTTCCAAAACTGAAGGTACAGGACCTGCGCCTCAATCTCCTCCCTCGTTTCCCTTAGCCCTCTGCCATCTCTCTTCTCCATCCTCCCAGAGAACTCCTCCCAAAGAAACAGTGTTCCATGGACGTCGGTCCTCGATTCTGATGAAGGAGACCATCCCAGTCCATGCCCTTGCGCCAAAAGGTTCTCTTTCATGCGTTGAATCCATTCAGGGAAGAAAGAACGCGATCCATTGACCACACGCGCAGAATTTCGCATGTCCGTCTACACTGTTCGTCGAGTTCTTCGCGTCGTTCTGTCAAACTCGGTGAGCCTCTATCAAATTCCTTTTGCACGCGTACTCATCATCATCTACTCTATCTCGTAGACATCATCATTCGAATCATCTATGTCATTGCTCGCGCCGATGCATGGACGGATTCTATCGACATGACCGCGTACTTTTTAGTTTCTCGGATGATCTTGTGTTCAACATATGATTTGTTTCTCATGCCCATAGTAACCTCATGGTGGAGTTAGATCGCTAGTTTAATCATTAGGAGTTTAGTATAAAATTTTGTTATAGTCGTTTTGCCAAGATTGAATGGGGTTTGTTCATCGGTTAGATTTTGTGTTAATATGTTACTGTTCATATGTTCGCGATATACCTAGGAGTATATCCTATTGGTCTGATAATTTTTGCGTGTGACAAATAATTTGTTAGATTTATTTGTTTATCGATTATAGTTTTTGTTGACGCAAGTTGATAATATTTTTATATTGTTATTGTCTTGGGTTAGACATGTCTATAAATTTTAATATGGTTTCATGTGCATATTGCATGCCTAATCGTAGTAGTGTGTTATGCTTTTGTTTCATATTAGTCCTTGTGATTTGTTATCATGTGTTTGTGTTGATTTGATATTTTATATGGTCATGACATGCCTAGGAGTCACTCCTTCCATAATTATAGGAGTTAGGTGTGATTGTCTAGATTTATTGTAAGGATTTCTTTTAATCATTTCTTATAGTTTTGTATGGTGTTGCATGTTGTTATTTTTCTTTATAGCTCATGTAGTCCTCTTTTGTGCACGTGTACAAAATTTGGTGAATGATCACCAAGCTTATAATTTTGTAGAGTTATTCTAAGCTTTGCTTTCTTTATCGAGTCATGGAATATTTCATGTTTTAATTAGTTCCTTTTGTTTAGCATGAATATATCTTAGATATGTTTTATATATCTTTCTCACCCATGTTGCGTGTGTATTTTATTGATTTGAAATCATGCCATATCTATGATAGTTCTTCAGGTAATTATTGTGTGTGTTTCTATGTAGATTCTTTATGCTAGACATCAAATGAAATGCTTTACTATGGGGAACTAGTATATTGTAGTTTGTTGTATAGCTCGTGATTGCCAAGTGGTTCCTCTTATTTTGTAGACATACAAGATTGCTCGGTTTGATGATTTATGTCATGGTCGTATTTGTATTCTCATATTTAGAATTTATTCCCGTTGCATATAACTTAGTTTCTTACATCGTGGCAACTACAATGTGTGTTTATTTTTCTTAGTTTATTACCATGCCATGTTTGCAATTTCTTAAAGTAGAAAGCATTATTTATTGAATGTTTCACATGCATGTGTTATATCATCGCTAGTTTGTACTTATGATCACGTATATGGTTAGTCTTTGCTTGGTAGAGATACATGCTTGGTCAATACCATGTCATGATGTTCGATTGTATAACTAGATTGCGTAGAGTGGGTATAGCAATCGTGTATCGAATCATGCATAGTTGACTGTCCTATGTTGGTGCAAGTATAAGTTGTACTATATAGCAAATGCATGACATTTCTGTTATTATTGCTTTGGTATTTCATTGCTTGATTTCATTGATGCAATGACCTCGATGTTTACTTGCTTAGTATGATTTACCCATTGTGCTTCTAAGGCACAACTAGCATGATAATGTTGTGTGCTAACGCATGCTCGATGTTTGGTTAGCGTATATCAACTAAGTTGTGCTGTTATTATGAGTGTATTGTATTGGTAGCATAGCGGGCAGCATATGTAATGATATTCCATGCTTATGGGTATATATCTAGTCGTTGCATTGTTATATGCCTAGACATCTTTCATGCAAGTGATGTTTCATGTCTTATTATACTACCATGTGTTATAGTTGTTTCAATAGTCCATCTCATGTTCAAGATATGTTACCTTTCATGTTAGTTGAGTTGTGCCTTCCTCATATGCTTAACGTGCATAGTTTGCTCTGTTGTTTAAGCATGTGTGGGTAATCTTGTTACTAGTGGTCATTGGATATATGTTCTTTCTTACTTAAAGAACATGTACTACTTTAGTGTCTTCTCATGATCACTTGTATGTTTGATGCTTGTGGTTTTAGTTAAGATCTCTTTATGATTCTTTATTCACATGCCTTGTATGATACGTGCCATATTATTGTATTGTTTATTTTCTTCCTAGTGTTGTGTTGGCTCTTGATATAAGAGTACTTCTTAATATTACTTATGGATGGTGTTTATACATTGCTTGTTGTTAACCATTATAAATATTTGGATTCCTCCAAATATTTATTCTTGGTTGATTACCACATTTAATCATATCTTGTCTAGGATAGTTGTTCATCCAATTGTTCCATGTGTTGTATAGTTCTTGTTGATTGTTTGACAAATGAATTTGTTAGATATAACGGTGTTGATCCCATTTTATTTTAATCATTTTTAGGTCTAAACCTAGATCTTATTTCAATTCATTTTATTGAATGATGTTTGATTGCTTGACTGGTATGGTTTATAATGTTGGTTTGGTTGTCTTATGGAATGCTTGCTTTTGAGTTATGATGTAGTTGATGTTTATGTTTGGTTGCTATTAACCATTCTAAATATTTAGATGATATCTAAATATTTATCTGTGGTTAACCTTTACCTTTATCAAACCATGATGTGATTGTGTAGTTAAATGCATAAGGTGGTTCCATTCCATGTGTGTTGTTGCCATTGTGTTGGTGTGATAGTAGTTCCTTAAGTCGTGATGTGTGGTGGGCACTATTAGTTAATATTAGAACGTTGGTATTGATCGCCAAGCCTTCCATAATTGTGTCAACCTAAACCTTGTCACTTCGTTGAATCCTCTCTACTTACCTCCCTATCATGCTATCTCATTTTAGAATCTCCATCTGATCGATATCTCGCTACCCATCCACTCTTAATTTTTTTGGATGTTATTTGGATTTACTATTGTTTTGGTATTTATTTGTTTTCCATTTGCTATCGTTACGACGAGTAGGGAGTGGCGAGGTTGGACATGGACAGAAACAGGTTACCGAAGAAGGACTCAACAACGAAGGCATGCCTCCTTCTTTGATCATATTTATCCTATGTTTACAAAATTGCATTATGTTTTATGGTTACTATATGCATGCTATTTTAATTCTTGTAGCTAGCATGTCGATTGACACATTACCTTGATCCGCTTGTCGCCTATTCAATTGACACCTGAGTAGAATTATAGTATTCTGGTAGAGTAGAAATGCTTAGCCATGCTTATTACCCTATAGGTGCTTTGTTGAATGACCTTTGAGTCATTGACACTTGAAGCTTATCGCTGAGCTAGGCCGATTGGTCCTTGTTGATCTCCTCTACTCTCTTCTACTCTGGGTGAAACTTACCATCTGAAAACTGGCGCGGGCGACAGCTGAATCAACGAGCTATACAATCACAAGTTGAAGGGGGCAATCAGTCGTCCGTGCCGCATAAGGCCTAATAAGTCTTGGATTTGAAGATTGTGATAACAGTACAACCACATGCTATATGGGCACCGGCTTGGTTAATTAGTTAGTTCACTCTTATTGTCGTCATCGCCGTACCGCAGATGGGATAACTGCCTTGCGAGGAGTATCCTCGGCACAAAAGGGGGGCCCGGACTGTGAACTGCGGTTACTTTCGTGTTGAAACCTAGTGGGCTTGGCACAGTAAGTTTGGTCTAATGAAAGACCTCGTCACAATCTCCCTGCCGGTATACCAAATGGTGTACTATGCCAGCGGCCACTGGTGGCAACAAGTCGGGATTGTGTCGTGTGGGTAAAGTGTACAACCTCTGCAGAGTGTAAAACTATTCGAATAGCCGTGTCCACGGTCATGGACGACACATGAATCTTTCTTGATGTACATGACCTGTCTTGCTTATTCCCTCTTTGCCCCTATTCTTGGAACCTATGAAGAGTGTGAGTTGATCAAGGATCCTCACTTTGATGAAAGTTATTCTGGAGATAAAACATGTTTTCATCAAAAACTGCTTTTATCCAACTGCTTTTTTTTCAAACAAAATTAGCGTTTATGCAAATGAGCCATACAGCCTTCCTTTGAAGCCACACATAGTTATTAGGACCTTCCCCAAGGGAGGCATGTTGAGTACGTAATGTACTCATGGTAATAATTTTGTTGACAACAGAGATGCATGGAGACGAAGATGATGACTATGACTACTATGGCGATCTGTAGAAGTGAGGTCACGTGGACTACATCGACTGCCTGTGGCTGAGATGGAGTCGCTACACATTGGACTTTCCGCTGTTTCTCTGAATGTAATAAATGTCATGAGACATTTCGCTAGGTATGTCTTGTGACAATATATATTAATTGTAATACTTTAATGTATTAGGCAATGATATCATTTCACTATGTTGTCAACAATGATCCTGGGGTTGACAAATATACACAGAGGGATCTGGAAGCTAATTTCAGGTTCTCACACAGTACCTCGGGCTCCATCTCCAGATGCCTAAGATCTTCTTCCCCTCCACCGATAGCCAAGTCAGCCGGAGCATCCTCACCGGCCAACCCAATCACGCTGAGATCGACATGGCTTCGCCAAAGAGGTTGTACACTTGTTGCATCTCTTTTTTACTCTACATGTTATATATATTGTCCACTGAGCACACGGAGTTGTTCCTTTAGTGTCTCCTTGAAAGAAAAAACGTAGGAATTTTAATTTTCACTTGTCCTCCTTTTCAAATTCCTATTCATGAAGCACAAGACTAAGAGATAGTAGCATAATAGCATTATAACCGTACATTTTCTTGTGGTTTGACTTAATCTCACCATGCTTCTTTGCATCCTGTGATCTTCCAATTGTTGTGAATCAAACACCCAGATTGGCAGAAATCCTGTGTTTTTAAATTCTCTATTTTGCACATGCATTCCTATCCTATTCCTGTCTATTTCCTATCCCTGCATTGTTGGAATACTCCAATTCAAACGAGCCCTTACAGAATTACTTCTCTTACAGATAGTTGTCAAATAAAACCTTGCGTGGTTTGTCCCGCTCCTGCTGCGCCGTCGTCCACCCTAGCTCAGCTGCTCCAACGATAGAAGGGTCCATCACAGCAGGGATCCGGCCTCCATACTGTCTTTCGCCGCCTCAGATCTTCTTCCCCGCTGCTGGCAGCCATGAAAACTGCACTACCATCATCAACCGAGCAGATGACCTCGAGGACTACACGGGTCCGCAAGAGATGTCACACTCTTTTGTGTCTGCTTACGTTATGCATCGCTTAATATTACATGCTACTTTATCGTCCTGTTCACCGATTAGACTCTGAGTCAGCTCCAAACTAATGGTCAAACTTGAGTTTTTAAATGGTTATGGGGTACATATCGGGGCCGCTATCAATAGTATCTATCTACTATCTGGTTAATCTCCGGTGTCTACTATGAGTTTCATGTTGGGTGGGAAACAAACAGTAAAGAAGCCATTATCTATATATTTTAACGGAAGCCATTATCTGCCTGCTATTATTGGTTTTGGGTCTATCCACAGGTTGCTACCATCACTCTGGATTTCTGCATGCACTCCTTACATAATCTCACTATGTTTTATTCCTATGCATGACAGTTATTGTAAACAATGGAACTGAACATGTAGAGCAAAAGAGACGAGCCTTGCGTGGCAATAAAATTTCATGCAGACGTCGCTCCATGGTAGGCGCAAAGGCAACCCCCCTCCACGCATTTCAGATTGTAATTGAGAGGAAGATATATGTTCTGATGGGGATTCAGAAGGAGAAGACAACTCCTATTTACCCCATGAGGTCTTCGCTCTAACTTGGCATACTGATGTTGGTTATATCATGCATATGGTGTCTTGCATTGCTTACTTTATACATCAAATATGTCATCTGCTTAGTTTAGACATCCTTTGTGCAAATGCCATCTGTTTAGTTTATTCATCGTTTATGTGAATTATGCAACGCCATCTTGTTTAGCCAGGCATCATATATGTGAATTTTGCAATGCCATCCTGCTTAGCCAGTCATCTTATATGTAAATTATATCAGGCCATCCTTTGTTCCGTTACATATTACATTTGTCAACAATGTTATTACATTCAACTACTCTTCGTGTGCATCAGCCATTTGACACGGTGATGGCAAATTCTGGAGTGAAAACAAGGTCTTCAGAGTAGACTATGCTATCTGACGAAGCGCATATCTCGCTGGTTACGGATAGCTCCTCAGAGGAGGATTCAGAGACAGATGACCAGTCCTATCCCCCCCCCGAGGTGTATGCTCTAACTTGGCAGGGTTATGTTGCTCATATCGTGTGTATGGTGTCTCGCATTGCTATGTCATTTGATTAGTTTAGACATGCTTTGTGTGAATGCCACCTATTCAATGTCTAATTACCATATATGTGAATTATGCATTGCCATCTTGTTGCAAGACATTATATATGTGAATTATACAATGCTATCTTGGTGCAAAGGCATTATATATGTGAATTATGCAATGCCATGCTATTTAGCCAATCATCATGTATGTGAATTATATCATGCTATCATTTTTTTGTATTACGTGTTCCATTTGTCGACAATGTTTGTATATTCAACTACTCTTCCTGTGCATCAGTTATTTGAAGCGGTGATGGAAGTATCTGGAGTGAAAACAAGGTATTTAGAGCAGACAATGCTACCTGCTGAAGCAGACATCTTCCTGGTTACAGAGAGCTCCTCAGAGGAGGATTCAGAGACTGATGACCAGTCCTATTCCCCCCCCCCCCGAGGTCTATGCTCAAACTTGGCAGGGTTATATTACCCATGTCATGCATGTTGTCTTGCATTGCTTAGTTTTTACATCATATATGGATTGCCATCTGCTTACTTGCTTACTATATAAATCATATATTTGAATTATATCATGCCATCATGTTTACATAGTACATACACATCATCTATCTGAATTATGGCATGGAAACCCATTTAATAAAGACATCATATAGCTATATCATCTCATCCTGTTTAGTGTTTACAGTCATCATATTTTGAATTATGGCATTCTATCCGTGAATGTATGTGAATTATGGCATGCCAACCTATTTAATAAACACATTATATAGTTATGTCATGTCATCATGTTTACATAGTCTCATATTTTGAACTATGTCTTTCCATCTTTTTTAGTTAGCCATCATAATGTGAAATTGTGTCATGCTATCCTATTTAGTTAGCCATCATATATGTGAAATTGTGTCATGCTATCATGTTTGGTTAGACAACATAAATATGAATTATTTCATGCCCTCTTTTATTCCCCACTATCCATTGCACCTGTCTATCATACAATGTCTATACTTTCAATTACTTTTCTGGTTTATCAACCATTTGAATTGGAGAGCGTGATGGCAGTATCTGAGGGAGTAACAACACGGTCTTCAGAAAAATAGTGCTACCAGTTGATGCAGATAGAACCACGGTTGTACTTGCCCAAGGACCAAATCCACCACACATAACCCAGACTCTCGCAGATTGTACCCCTACCCAGCTACACCCCTTCTAACCCCAACCCCGGCAGATAGTAACCCAGTTCCAGTTGACACAGCACCGTCTCCACCACAGAGCACCCAAACACGAGCAGTTAGTAAGGGAACTGCAGTGCCCAAAGCACGAGGACCACCACTCTAAATCCCAACTCAACGCTTAAAGGAGAAGAAGATTTGTTCTTAGGTCAGGTTCTGTAGCTATGGTTCATACTCCTTTGCTCTTGCATGACTGTATTTACTCATACCAATTATTTTCAAATTTGAAGGATGGAATTGAAACTCCAATGGCACAACAGGTATGTTTTAAACCTGTTTCTCTAACTGGTTTGCTGTTGTAACCTGCTCTATGTTGATTTGAGTTTCAATTGAATAAACAGTTATGTTCTCATGTCATGCACACTACAAGTGTTGTTATTGCTCTATAGTTACCCACACTTATATTCTGTCTATTCTGCTTTGTCTTGAACAAATATTATTTGAACTGTGTCTCTATCTTGATTTGGCAACAAAAACTAGAATGATATAGACCATAAAGTGACCATGGTACATAGATATATGTTTGTTTCATGTTGTTATCCTGTCCACTTTACTACTCAACTCATTTACCAAAATGAGTTTCATATACAACATGGTAAACATGTGATGTGTCTGCTTGTTTCTCTTTTAGAATGCAGACAAAATATTGGAGAACAGTACCGCGTTATCCAATGGTAAAGGAAGTAATGCAGATAAGGTTCAAGATAGTGAGACATCCCTGTTGGTCTCCAAGAAAGCTGATAAAAACTATCTTGACGACAGTGAGGAAACCCAAAAGTCATGTCTTGATGTAGTGTTCGAGTTACTGGCCAGTATTGCTGGCACAAGCTCTTCGAACTCGCTGCCTGAATCAGTTCGTCTTCTTGAGTCTCAACTTCAAGTTGAAAGACATCAATCAGATGTGCTGCAACAGGAAGCTGAAGGACTGAGGAAGTCCCTATAGAATTCAGATGCATATTTTCTGGTGCAATAGCAAGCGCTGGAGGATTTAAGCGCCAAACAAGATAAAGTTAATAAGCTTGCTAAGCATCTTGCCAGCATTATGTGTACCCAGGATATTGTTTCTTGAGATCTTCTGAAGTGGTTTTAGTTCTGGATTTGTTTTGCTGCGGCGTTTATTTGCGCTGGTCGCCAACTTTGACAACCAATGTATATGATATGCTGCTTTGTTCCCTATATTTGCACTGGTGGCGAACTTTGATGCCCAGTGGATGTAATATGTGTAATAGCCGTGATAGCCTAGCGTTAGTTGCTTGCTTATTTATTTCCTTGTTGTCTTGTTTATTTGTTTGCTTGTAGTCATTGCAGTTCTTTTTCTGCGGTTAGCTAGTGGCTGCAATAACCTATTTTTAAAACTAGGCCACAATAACCATGGGCTAATATTTACTGTAGTGACACTAGGCCTCCTACTGGCCGTAGAAACAGTGGGCCTTCTATGGGCCATAGAAACAATGGGCCTTCTATGGGCCGTAGAAACAATGGGCCTTCGGCGGGCCGTATTATCAATGGGCCTTATACGGGCCGTACAATCAATTGGCCAAACATGGGCCAAACAGACCGCATTATGGCCGTAAACGGGCTAGAGTTGGAATTGTCCGTTCATGGGCCGACCATAATGGACCATCGTTAATAGGACGTATTTGATGACGCTATGAAATCGGCCCAACGTATTAACGGACCACAAATGGGCCGACTGTAACCACGGGATGAATTTGGCCCACAAGCAGAAAATGACAGTAACGGGCCGTAAGTAAACGAATGCTGGAAATGAGCCCAAGAATAAATGGGCTCTGAGAAGGCGAAAGATAACATTGGCTAGAAACGGCCCAACGGAATAATGGGTCGTTAATGGGTATAAAGTGATACACTGTTCATTACGGGCTAGTTTCACCACGGGCCGTTAATGGGTGTAAAGTGATACACTGTTCATTATGGGCCAGTTTCACCACGGGCCGTTAGTAGGCCAAGATTTACATAGGGCCTCATATGGGCCGAAAGACGTCATGGGCCATACATGGGCCAGAAGTGAAAATGGGATGGAATCATATTGGATGGCCCAGATGACGCTATTGGGCCTAATTCGGATAGGGCGTAACGAGCCTTGGGTTAGCGGGCTGTAAATGGGCTATATTCGAACATGCCGTTAACAGGCTTTCCATGGGACGGCCCGCCAGCTTTTGACCAAGTCAAACGGGCCGGCCTTTTCACAGGAATGGGCCTCTGTTGGGCCGTGCCACATGTCGACGTATCATAGGCGCATTCCGTCCAATGAGTGGTTGACATCTGTCCCAACGATGAGCCGACACGTGTTTCCTCTAGCCAATGATGATTTTACACGTGGAAAATCCCCATTGGTCGGGGCTGTTAACGGGTTATCGGATCCAAAACCCGACCCGATAGCTTAACTGTGTTCCGTTACGGTGGATGCCATGTGTCGGTCACCCTTGACGAAAGCACTTCTGTGACGCGCGATTTATCGTCATGGAAGTGGACACTTCCGTGATGATAATTTTGGTAATGTCATGGAACACTTCTATGACAGCACATGTATGACTATCTTGACTCTGTCATAAATTTTTCATGGATGTACATGCATGACAGAAAACGCGACCTACTGTGACAAACACGTATCATCACGGAAGTGTATTTTTTTTGTAGTGTTCTGGGTGGCGCCGGAGTGCCATCGGGAGGGGAATCATCACCGCAGCGATCATCTTCATCAACATCACCATCATCATCACCATCCTCATCTCTTTTACACGGTCCACTCTTCCGCACCCCGCTGTAATCCCTACTTGAACATGGTGCTTTATGCCACATATTATGATCCAATGATGTGTTGCCATCATATGATGTTTTGAGTAGATATCCTTTGTCTTTGGGTTGATTGATGATCTAGATTGGTACGAGTTGTATGTTTTATTTTCGTGCTGTCCTATTGTGCCCTCCGTGTCACGCAAGCATGAGGGATTCCCGCTGTAGGGTGTCGCATTACGTTCATGATTCTCTTATAGTGGGTTGCTTGAGTGACAGAAGCATAAACCCGAGTAAGGGGGTTGTTGCGTATGGGATAAAGGGGACTTGATGCTTTAATGCTATGGTTGGGTTTTGCCTTAATGATCTTTAGTAGTTGCAAATGCTTGCTATAGTTCCAATCATAAGTGCATATGATCCAAGAAGAGAAAGTATGTTAGCTTATGCCTCTCCCTCATATGAAATTGTAATGACGACTATCGGTCTTGTTAACAATTGCCTAGGACAATTCTGCACACCGATCCATCATTATTCCACACTTGCTATTTATAATATTTAGTAATATATTCTAACTTTATGATAACAACACCTAATTTTATATTTTAGCTCTCCGATATCATGCAAAGTTATCCTCTTCATACCCACAACCTAGTTTTATTTCTCGTTTCTAGTTGGAAGCAAACGTTTGGTGCATGTAGGGTCATATCAGCGGCAGATAGGACTTGAGAGAATATTGATCTTACCTTTAGCTCCTTGTGGGTTCGGCACTCCATACTTAGCACTTCCACCACTGGGAATTGCTACAATGATTCCCTGCACTTAGGGATTATCAGGCATTGACTGAGAAATATCTAGGGTTTCCTACTGATATTGGTGATATGTCTCCAACGTATCTATAATTTTGATTGTTCCATGCTATAATATTATCTGTTCTGCATGTTTAATGGGCTTTATTATACACTTTTATATTATTTTCGGGACTAACCTACTAACCAAAGGCCTAGTGCAAATTGCTCATTTTTGCCTATTTCCGTGTTTCGTAGAAAAGGAATATCAAACGGAATCCAAACGGAATGAAACCTTCGGGAGAGTGATTTTTGGAACAAACGCAATCCAGGAAACTTGGAATGGACGTCAAGGAAGCATCGAGGAGGCCACGAGGCAGGGAGGCGCGCCCAGGGGGGTAGGCGTGCCCCCACCCTCGTGGGCCCATCGTGGCTCCCCTGACCGACTTCTTTCGCCTATATATACTCATATACCCCGAAAAGATCTGAGAGCACCATGAAACCCTATTTCCACCGCCGCAACCTTCTGTACCCAAGAGATCCCATCTTGGGGCCTTTTCAGGAGCTCCGCTGGAGGGGGAATCGATCACAAAGGGCTTCTACACCAACACCATAGCCTCTCCGATGATGTGTGAGTAGTTTACCACAGACCTTCGGGTCCATAGTTATTACCTAGATGGCTTCTTCCCTCTCTTTGGATCTCAATACAAAGTTCTCCTCGATCTTCTTGGAGATCTATTCGATGTAATTCTTTTTGCGGTGTGTTTGTCGGGATCCGATGAATTGTGGGTTTATGATCGAGATTTTCTATGAACAATATTTGGTTCTTCTCTGAATTCTGTTATGTATGATTTGTTATATTTGCAAGTCTCTTCGAATTATTAGTTTGGTTTGGCCTACTAGATTTATCTTTCTTGTAATGGGAGAAGTGCTTAGCTTTGGGTTCAATCTTGCGGTGTCCTTTCCCAGTGACAGCAGGGGAAGCAAGGCACGTATTGTATTGTTGCCATCGAGGATAAAAAGATGGGGTTTATATCATATTGCTTGAGTTTATCCCTCTACATCATGTCATCTTGCCTAATGCATTACTCTGTTCTTATGAACTTAATACTCTAGATGCATGCTGGATAGCGGTCGATGTGTGGAGTAATAGTAGTAGATGCAGAATCGTTTCGGTCTACTTATCGCGGACGTTATGCCTATATACATGATCATGCCTAGATATTCTCATAATTATGCACTTTTCTATCAATTCCTCGACAGTAATTTGTTCACCCACCGTAATACTTATGCTATTTTGAGAGAAGCCACTAGTGAAACCTATGGCCCCCGGGTCTTATTTTCCATCATATAAGTTTCCAATCTATTTTACTTTGCAATCTTTACTTTCAATCTATATCATAAAAATACCAAAAAAATATCTTATTATCTCTATCAGATCTCACTTTTGCAAGTGGCTGTGAAGGGATTGACAACCCCTTTATCGCGTTGGTTGCAAGGTTCTTATTTGTTTGTGTAGGTGCGAGGCGACTTGCGTGTAGTCTCCTACTGGATTGATACCTTGGTTCTCAAAAACTGAGGGAAATACTTACGCTACTTTGTTGCATCACCCTTTCCTCTTCAAGGGAAAACCAACGCAGTGCTCAAGAGGTAGAAAGAAGGATTTCTGGCGCCATTGCCAGGGAGATCTACGCCAAGTCAAGTCAAGTCAAGACATACCAAGTACCCATCACAAACTCTTATCCCTCGCATTACATTATTTGCAATTTGCCTCTCGTTTTCCTCTCCCCCACTTCACCTTACCGTTTTATTCGTCCTATTTTTCCGTTCACCCCTTTTTTGCTTGTTTCTTGTGTGCTCGTTCTTTGTGCAATTTGCTGCCATCATGTCTGAAACTGGGGAGATTATCGCTGATAAGGATAATAATATGGAAAACTTTGATGCTTTTGATGATCCTCTTGAAGATCCTACTATTTTACACACTAAAAAGTTTTGGATTGGTAGCGGTAATATTATTGGAAAAGGAGTTATTCAAGATTTCTTTATTTGTGCCAGTGCTTTGCCCACTATGGGAGGGTCAATCCTTCATAGAACTAGTAGTCTTGCAGATGCCATATCTTTGCTCATAGTTGAACTTGAAAGACAATTTTTGCATATGCATCCTTCCATACAAAGGGTTTTCTTAGAATTTTCCAATATTGAGCATTCTTTTGTCAAACGCGCAGCTACTACCTTTTTGGCACATGAGTTCAGATTTATTATGAGAGAAGCCAAGGAAGTTTTTGCGCACTATAGGGTGGATGCCGGCCGTCCACCCATAGAGGCTATCCTTTTTAATCGGGAAGATATTATGCGTTTACAATCTTTAGATCATGTTGCTTATAACGAAAACCTTAGGAAGACGGTTCATACCGATGTTCTAGTCGATAAAATTTCTGAGCTTAACGATAATTTTGCTATTCAGAACAATGGGCTAGGATTTTTTTCTTGGACAAAGGCTCATGACTTATTGCCAAAAGAATGCTTATAATGATGAATTGGTTGTGCAATATAAGGGGCCAAAGGAGGAACCCATACCTCCCGATCTTGATCCTGGGATTTTTGTCCCATTATATTTAGCCCTTTTGATTACTTTTTCTTGCCACAAAGAAAAATTTCTGCTGATCGTAGGGAATATGAGATGAGCTTTCGCAATTTGCCCTACTATTATTATGCTAATACCTAGATCTATTATTGTTTTTATGCCTAGCTAGGGGTGTTAAACGATAGCGCTTGTTGGGAGGCAACCCAATTTTATTTTTGTTTCTTGCTTTTTGTTCCTGTTTAGTAATAAATAATTCATCTATTTTCTATTTAGATGTGGTTTTTTTTCTTTTAATTAGTGTTTGTGCCAAGTAGAACCTTTGGGAAGACTTGGGGGAAGTTTTTGCGATCTTGCTGTAAAAAACAGAAACTTTAGCACTCACGAGATTTGCTGCCATTTTTTTTACTGGAGAGTGAGGTTAGTTTGATTCTTTTTGAAGATGATTAATAAACAAATTCCTCACGTCCACCAATTTATTTCAGAATTTTTGGGGTTACAGAAGTATTCGAAACCTACAGATTACTACAGACTATTCTGTTTTTGACAGATTCTGTTTTTCGTGTGTTGTTTGCTTATTTTGATGAATCTATGGCTAGTATCGGGGGGTATGAACCATAGAGAAGTTGGAATACAGTAGGTTTAACACCAATATAAATAAATAATGAGTTCATTATAGTACCTTATGTGGTGGTTTGTTTTCTTATACTAATGGAGCTCATGAGATTTTCTGTTGAGTTTTGTGTTGTGAAGTTTTCAAGTTTTGGGTAAAGATTTGATGGATTATGGAATAAGGAGTGGCAAGAGCCTAAGATTGGGGATGCCCAAGGCACCCCAAGGTAAAATTCAAGGACAACCATGTAACATCCCAAAATTCTAAATTTTGGAATGTTATATTAAATAAATATGTTATGATTGTTTGTTTGACTGTTGTGTGAAATTGAGTGGCATTTGGAAATTTCAGTGGCATTTGAGTTTTGCTTGAATTTGGATTCAAATTGGCATTTGAATTTCAGTTCAAATATTCCTGACCAATACTTGTTCAAAGGTATGAGAGGAGTTAAAATGACACTCCAAAAATGTCACAAGAAAACAATGCCAAAAGTTTGAATTCAAATTTGGTTTTATTTGGATTTTTTATAAAAAATGTATTTATAAAGTTTTTTCACCTCTGAAAAATAGTTTATCTTTTAGATTTTATTTTTCTGAAAATTTTAATATATATATGTCCTATAAAAAAGTAATTTTATCTTCTCCATATATATATATATATATATATATATATATATATATAATAGCACTATTCTAATCCTGAGATTAGAATAACTATTTGGATCACGTCGCGCCTATATAGGGCCGATTAAGTTGTTTCTGAATTCCCGAGCCCGTAGAAAAAGCCCACCCGCGACCGCTCGTTCTCCACCAGCTTCGATCCCCAAGTCCCCCGCTCGCCTCTTCCCCGCTTCTCCTAAGCTTCCCTGACCGCCGCGGCCACCCGCCACCTTCCCCGGTAGTCACGGCCACCCGTTACCTTCTCCAGCCACCCTGCCTCCTACTGGCGCGGCCTCTCGCCAACTTCTCCGGCCGCTGCGTGCCAACTCCGACCCCCTTCGCTGGATCCCGCTGCGCCTTGCCTGCCTCCAGTTGCCGGAGCGCGACCCGCCGGCCCTGACAAGCATCAACCGAGCATCCTCCCAAACCACTCCACCGCCGAGCGCCCTCCAGGATTCCCCCACCACCGCCTGCCCTCCCGGGTTACCCACGCGCCCCACCGGATCCCCGCCCTGTCGCGCCCCCGCACGCGACTCTGTGCCACAATTGCCGCTGCCGGAGAACCTCCACGCAGTCCTCGGCCGCTAGCCAGCGCAGTCCATCGCTTGCTGCAGACGCGGGTCCACTGCCCACCCACCCTCTCTACCGACCACCTGGGTCACTGGCTGGGCCGTCGCGCTGTGCTTCGCGACGTCGGGTGCCCAAGAGAAGCCGTCCTGGGTGTGCGCCAGCGTCCTCCTCTCTATGTCCTGAGCGGGGAGCCGGGCCAACACCATCGTCGCGTGCACATAGTCAGTCCAACTACACCGAGGAATTCTGCACATTATGTGCATCCACCCCATGATTGCTGCATCTTCAGCGGCTAATCCACCACGCACTACCACAGAGGACCCGCGCTCAATCCCTTCTCCACAGTGGTGTTCAAACTGCAGCATGGGTGACCGTTGACCTTCGGCCGGAGGCCGCTTTGACCTTCCCGAGGTAGGTGCCCTCTGGTGCTGCTGTTCCTCGAGGAGGAAGATGGGGGCGGAGCGGTGCGGTGCCTGAGTGATGGTTTGATGGATAAGAGGAACAGCGCTGTGTGGATAGGAATGGGCACGGAGTGAGCAGTCGGTGGGGATTCTGGGTGTGGCTGTTGCTTTTCTTTAATCAAAACTGTACCAACTGGAACTCTGGAAGCTACTGTATGCGGACGTGCTTCGTGTGCCTTCCTGCTGGGATTGATGTAGTATACTAAGCGGAACTACTTCACGCACGATGCTAGTGCACGACCTTTGAACGACGGGTGAATCCACTGGCCGATGCTTTTTTTATCCATATATGCATGTGCGGCTAGATTTCAGCACCGTGCATGGATCGTGCAAGCATAGCAGGACTCTATACTAAGCTAGATGAGTAGTAAGTACTGTGGTATTCATGTTGATTCAAGTTTGAGGTAGTCTGCTAACTCGAATTGTTCAGAGCTATACATGGGTGTATATTAATCAAGGGATTGGTGCTATTCATTTTGATTTTGCTTTAGTCTTGCTGCAGGATTCAAAAAAAATTGTACAATTTTGGTCGTTTCTCGTTCATACTTTCCCCTTTTTCATCCACCAATTCAAATTTTGAATTTTCCTTTCCGTCACTAATGAATATCATCAAGAAGTCCAAATTTAAAAAACAAAGATGTTTAAATTAAATAACTAAAGTACTTCAATGTATATGAAAAACTCATGTTTTCCTCGTTACTAAATAATAAAACCAAGAAGTTAAATTTTAAAAAAGGATCAGTTCAACATCTATTACAAAACTCAAAAATTCCTGGTTACTAACGAATAAATCAAGAAGTTCAATTCGAAATAACGAAGAATTTTGATATTTATTAAAAAAACTCCAATTTTTCCATTTCAAAAAATACACAAAGAGGTTTAAATTGAAAACAATAAAGCGGTTTGATGTTTATAAAAAAATCCCTATTTTTTCTTTGCTAAAAGGTAACATCGTTTTTTCGCATTTTTTGAAAATGGAGAAATTCAAATTTATAAGAAAAGCAAGAATTTCAAATTAAAAAAGGGGTAAGTCGATGTATAAAAAAGCTCAAATCTTCTTGTATCTATGCAAAATTAAAGTATGAAGTTCAATTTCAAAAAAGGTTGTTCGATGTTTACTTAATAATCTTTTTTTCTTTTCTAAAAAAAGGAAACTAAGAAGTTCAAATTAAAATAGCAGAGAGGTTGAAAGATTTTAAAAACCTAGGATTTACATGCTCAATTTTGATGAGTGCTTTAGGAGTTAAGGCAAATAAAACATAGATCAATTCAAAGTGACAAACAACTAGAAGTTCACTTACTAGATGGTGCGTTTTTCGTATGAGAAAAAAAAGAATTAAAGGCCAAACTCTACAATTTTTGTTGCTAGAAGTTCAATTGATCAGCCCGAGCAAGTTTCAAAATTCCTGTGAGAGAGGTTCACCGTGTATTTATATGTTTAAAACACCATAAGATATTTTTTGTGGTGTTTTAAAATAATTCTCTCAATCCATTACAATTTTGAAACAAAATGCTCTACATTAAAAAGTTTCTCCTATCCAACAACTTTTCAAAAGGTGTATAAATATTCTTATTCTGTTGAACGGTTAAAAAAATGGTGCATATTGTTCGAAACAAAAGTTTAACCGTTATGTTTTAGAAATTCATGTTTTAGATATAAATGCAAAGTGCATGTTTTAGAAATTCATAAGTTCACGTCTACCATATGCTGAAGAAATTCATCAATGATAAAAAGGACCCTCTAGGCCATTTCACTAACAAACAAAAGTGCCTAAACATGTCACGAGGCAAGAAAAACAAATCATACAAAGTGGAAAATACTATAATTTTGGTTCGTAAAAAGTTAGAGCGGGGCTATGTCTATAAAAACTCGGATTTTTTCCATTACTAAAAGAGAAACAAAGAGAAGTCCAAAGTTATAACTGCCGAAAGTTCACGTACTGCATGGTGTGTGTATCGTATGAGAAAAAACAATAAAAAGGCAAAGTCTAAAAGTTTTGTTGCTAGAAGTTCAAGTGCTTAGCCCGGGAAAGTTATAAAATTCTTCTGAAAGAGGTTCGCCGTGTATTTAGATGTCTGAAACACATACAAAATATGTTTTTTTGGTGTTTTTAAAAAAATTCTCAAACCAGAGAGAAGGTCAAAGTGATAACAACGGGAAGTTCATGTACTGCATGGTGTACGTTTCGTATGAGAAAAATACAATTAAAAAGGTAAATTTTTTGTTGCTAGAAGTTCAAGTGCTCGGCCCGGGAAAGTTACGTGTTTTCAACAACTTTCCATGGGTATATCATTTGCTCAATTCCGGATAAGTGGTTGGGGAGTTACGGGTAAAAAACAAACACGTGAAAAACAGAGTGAAGTTCAAAACAAACTGCTCCAGAAGTTCAACCTCTTCACGAAGTGCATTTGCGGAGACTCTGTTTTTTCGATGAAGGCAAAACGCATGATCAGAAATTCAGATTGATAATTGCTAGAAATTCACGTACTACATGGTGTGCATTTTGTATTAAAAAAAGAATGAAAATGCAAAGCCTAAAGTTTTGTTGCTAGAAGTTCAAGTGCTCGGCACGAGAAAGTTAAAAAAATATTATGAGAGGGGTTGAACAAAAATACGTGAAAGAAGTTCATAGTGAAAACAATGAGAAGTTCAAGTACTGCAAGTAATCCATTTCAGGTGAGAAAAAAGTATACAAAAATAAAAGCTTAAAAGGTTTGTTGAAAGAAGTTCAAGTGCTTTGTCCGGAGAAGTTCAAAAATTCTTGCGAGAGAGGTTCACCTCGTATTTCCATGTTCGATTTTTTCCTTATAAAAATCGAATACAATTCTGTACTCAAAGATATAAAAAGTTGAAGTTCAAATTGAAATAACAGAGAAGTTCGGAGTTTATTAAAAACTAGGATTTACATGTTCAAAAAATAAAAAACACAACACCATTTTTTGCACTTTTGAATACAGCTCATAAACGGAAAAATGGTTGCTACAAGTTCAAGTGCTCGGCGAGGAAAAGTTCAAAAAATTCTTGTGAGAGAGGTTCACCATGTATTTAGTTGTCCAAAATACATAAAAATGTATTTTTTTGTGTTTTAAAATAATTCTCTCAAACCAGACAGAAGTTCAAAGTGATAACAACCAGAAGTTCATGTGCTACATGGTGTGTATTTCATATAAGAAAATAAAATAAAGTGAAACCGAGTGAAGTTCAAACAGACATGCCCCAGAAGTTCAACTACTTCACGCGGTGCAAAAAGCAACACGTCAAAAAACAACACGTCAAAAACAGAGTGAAGTTCAAACAAACATGCCCCAGAAGTTCAACTACTTCACACAGTGCATTTTCGTTCGCGATGAACGCATAAATCATGATCTCGCCATTTTCTAATTTACCTCAAAGCGACAGGAATATGATTTGTGTAAGTTCAAGTCCCCGGGCAGAGAAAGTTAAAAAATTTATTATGAGAGACGTTTGTACAAAAGGAATATTATTTGTGTAACACTAACGAATGGATGAGAAAATTACAAACAAAAATACGTCATAGAAGTTCAACATGAAAACAACAGGAAGTTCAACTACTACGCTGAATGAATTTTAGATGAAAAACTTTTAAAATCGTCACGAGTATGAAAAGATGATCAACATGGGAAACTTGCGTGTTTACAGCAGCTTTCCATCGGTATATCACCTGCTCAATTCCGGCGAATGGATGGAGAGATACTTGCAGTGGACGGAGATCTACGAGAAAAAAAACGTGAAAAACAGAGTGAAGTTCAAGCACACACGCTGAGAAGTTCAAGTTCTTCACGTGGTGCATATTTGAAGAATCTATTTCGCGATAAAGGCAGAATGCATGATCTCGCCATTTTCAAAATTACTTGAAAACGGCCAGGATTCAGAGAAAACCATCAACATGAAAAAGTTTCAAATTTTCCGTAGCTTTTCAGCGGTATATTATTTGCCCCATTCCGATAAAGATTGTAGAAATTACGGCAAAAATACGCTTTTAGCCATTTTCAAAACTGACATAAAACCGTAATGAATTAGGAGAAACAATATATACAAAAAAGTTTCGCATTTCTTCAAGCTTTCGAACGCCATATCATTTGCTGCATTTGGACATATGGTTAAAAAATTAGCTCTAAAATACGAACTCGGTGGAACTTGTACTGTTTTCTAAATTACTTTTAAACCGTTCAAAATTAGAAAATACTTTTAACATGAAAAAGTAGCGCATTTTCATAAGCTTTCCAATGCCATATTATTTGCCTCAATTGAATTAGCCGTTTAGAAATGTCATCGAAAATACAAACTCGGGTGTTCCATTTGCGAAATTCTACGATTTTCCGAATTGCTCTTTAACTGTAGGGAATTAGAGAAAACTTTCAACATGTGGAAGGAGCGGTTTTGCAGCAGCTTTCCAACGCCATATTATTTGCCTCATTCCGATAAACGGTTAAAAAATGCGATCGAAAATACGATTCACGTTTTTTGTATGAAGAAAAAACGGTTTTCAAAACTGCTCTTAAACTGCTTACATTTTGCCAAAAATTTAACTTGGGTCATGATACTGATATCAATAGCTTTCCAACGGTATATCGCAAGCCCCATTTGGACACCTTTTAGCTGAAGTTCAACCTAGTACTCGGGGAAGGTCACGCGCGTTACTAGGGAAGTTCATGTTGTGATCAGAATATTATTCTGATCCCGTGATCAGAATATATATTTCTGACTTTATTTTCAAAAAAACGCCTTAGCCGGGCGCCAGGCCTGCAAGCCCAGCCACCCGGGCTGCAGCCCACTCGGCAGGTGCTAGCCCAGCCGCCCGCACAGGACGCCACCAGCGCCACTCCCCACGATCGTTCGATCTCCCTCACGTAACTCTCTCTCCCTCTTGTTTTTTTTTCTTCTGATCGCTGGACCTAACCTTCCTTTCCTCTTCCTCACATACAAACACAGAGTACTATATCTACACGTACACGACGCCGCCTCCGTGTCCGATCCTCTTGGAAACCCTACCCGAGTCCACCCCTTCCCCAAGCAAGTTGTTTTATAAATAGCCACGACCATCCTCTCCTGACCCCCTCGAAAACCCTCGCCAAAACACACCGTGTCACGCGACCTCACCGTTTGGATCTCGCCAGAGTTCACGCGGTTCACCGGTCGTTTCCGACGATTATAAGTATCCTCAAAACCTTTCCTTCCATAGCCAACTATCCCTCGTTGTTGCGAACCAGTTTGAGATGTTTTGGACGCCCAGGGAGCACCGGCGCCACCGCGTCGAGCTCACAACGCCGCTGGAGTTCACGAAGTTCACCTCGATGCTATGCTCAACCCCGATGTTCCCTCGCCTCACCGTCCACAGAAAATTGGACGCCCTTGAAACCCCGCATCATCTGGACATCCTCACCGACGCTGCCGCCGACCAGAGCCCCGCCTCCCACCGGCCTCTTCTTCTTTGCCTCGCCCGTTTCCTCGCTGTAAGCACGAACCCTCTCCTCTGTTCGCTAGTGTTTTTTTCTCTTTAGATCGAAACTTTGTGTTGATCGGTTTAGTAGATCGTTTTATTTCCATTAGATCGGTTGTAGTTACGGTTTTTTGTAGCGGTTTAGTACGGTTCCGATCAAACCAGCGGATCAGTTTTATTCTATAGAAAAATAAACGCACGTGTACGTATTGTTAAGTTTTGCCCGGGCGTTTGGTAGTTACAGATCGCACCCCCCGTAGGCCCATTAGCGCCCGTTTTTTTTTTCTGCATTTTCGTTTCTGTTTTTAAAACAGAAAAGTTTCAGTTTCATAAATTCTATATCTCTTAGGTTATTTAGAGTTTTTGATTGATTCTTTTTGATCTAGTCTGAAAATTTCCTAAAGAATCTGTACAAAATAGTTTCGGCCATGTTTTAGTTAAAAAATGTTTTTATGAGTTTTACTCAGATTAGTATTTCTGCTATAAAATGAGCTAGAATTAATATTTTTAGGTGATTCTTTTCGCTACTTCTTTGTTTTGACCTTGCCTAGCAGTAGGATTAATTTGGGTATTTATAAATTTCATTAAAATTAGTTTTTCATGAAAACAACAGTGTGCTAGTTATTTTTAACTTGCTGCAGTTTTCTGTTGTTTTAATTTTTTAAATATATTTTCACCTCTGCTATATTTTATTTCAGATTTTTTTTCTATAGTTATAGAGGGTGAACTTTTATTTACAGAAAAATAAAATGTTTTATCTCTTTTTCTTACTAGTTTTGTTTTAAGCATAATTAGAGTTTTAACTTAGCTTTTTATGTGTTTCCTTTTGCTAGTAAAACTTTATGCAAAATACTTTCTATTAACTTAGTTGATTTAAATTTTATTTTCTGTTAAACTTATTAGTTTAGTATTTTCTTTGTTAAGTTTTACTTAGGACGGAACTATTTTGTGTTATGTGAGTTTTCTTTAGTAGTTTCGTCGTGTAGTTTTCCTTGGTTTTATTTGTTATCCCTTGTTGGTTTGCATTTTATTTTTTGATGAGTGTTAGAATTGCTTGCTAGTATGTTTGCTTATATGAATGCTATGTTGGACTATATAGATTTTCAACGGAGTGACGAATAGTTCTACCAAGCTATTTTCGAGAGTGTTATTATCTTCATCAACTTACCAGGCAAGTTCAGTTTGACCATGCTTTTTCATAACTATGTTTTATTGCATTTAGTGTCACCTTTGCAACAATCCCTCCATTAGTGATATTGAATCCTTGTAGTTGAGTAGTATGCATGAGGTAGGAACCCATCTCCCTGTTGCCAAGCCCAGGACGTTGTTTAGTTTCAATGCTATGTTGTAGTAGACGGGGTTGGTACGAGTGTTCGGGAGTGGTGTGAGAATGGAGGACTCTGCGCCAATGGCGACAATTCCATGATGGCATCGACAAGGACTGCATCTTCAGGACAAGACCTCAAGATTTTGAGACTCGAGACAAGAATTCAATACACACTACTGGGTGAAGGACGGTTGACGGGCACCCTGGAGAAACCAGTGGATGGTCGGGATGCATGGAGAAGCGCCAAGACATCTTGCGGAAAGCTTCACCCAGACTCTAAGAGACGGAAGAATACTTCATTCTCGGAAGCTTAGCTGTGCAACCACATGTCACTATGGGCTCTGGCTTGGTTGACCTTAGTGGTGACTCTAGCTGGGATGGTGCTAGCAGATGTAGAACTACGGTAGGATTGGATGAGCATCGGACAGTGGTCAGGGGAACTCTTCGGAAGAACGTGTTTCGGTCATCTTGTTCTCAAACACCCTGAAGTGCGAGAACGTAAAAAAGAGGGATCGAATCTTGCGGGTAAAGTGTACAAACCTCTGAAGAGGGTTAAAACCTAATCGATTAGCCATGTCCCCGGTTACGGACAATTTGAGCCTCTGGACTTGGATCTATCTCGGAACTCTCAACACCGGACTGATAATTTAATTGTGGGCAACTTATGATGATTTGGGTGATGAGGCATCGGTTGGCGGAACCATGTCATGATAGGAAATTCTGTAGTACAGACTCCTGATATTCCTTTGATGTAGGAAAAAATAAAACCAGCTTTTACGCAAAAACTCAGACACAGATCCACAAAGCCATATTGCATATAGTATAGTTTTATCATCTATTTTTTCTTACAGTGATCTTGCTGGTACATTCAATGTACTGACCTACATGGCTGCAACGTATCATATTGCAGATATTTCCTTGACAAGTAAGAGTTACGATACAGGGTTACGGTATACACTCAACTTTCTGATGGCGTTGATGGGACTCCACACCCGTTGATTGTTTCCGCTGAGACTTATAAGTTATATATATATACATATATATATATACACACACACACCAGTTTTACATTATTTATACATGTGATTGCACTTCCATATATACATTGATGTACTGTGTGCCAGTATACTGATCCAGGGATGGCACAGATACACAGAGGCTTGACCATCTAAGGTCGGGTCGCTACAGATATGGTATCAGAGCCAGGTTGACTGTAGGACGTGACCCTAGGAAATGACTTAGTAATAGGAAGGCCCCAATAGGAATGACCTTTGTTTTGTACTACTCTCGTAACACCTGATTTCTTTTACTAAATCTTCCTTATTTCAAACTATAGATGGAGAGGTACGTTCTGAACAAAAGAGAACACTACGAGAAGGTTCTTGGAGGCCCCTTCCTTGTGGAGCTAGTCAGGCTGCTGAAGCTACCGATACCTGAGATCAAGGCAACTAAGAGGACGTCTAGATCATGGGGAGTGAAGACCCATGTTTTTGGCCGTAAAGAAGACCCCAAGACTGCAGACATTAGCTTTGGAACTATAAACGGTGACTGTGATATGGGCATCAACATTGCCGTCCATGATGCTATTGCACGCTTATGCTATCGTCATCGTGCTGCACTAAACCCACACTTCTTTGGAAGGATTGGATGGAAGAAGTTTGATGGAGCAACTATTTCCTTGACGGAAGCGCAAAAGATGAAGTTCTCCCCACTATTAGTGTACAATCAGGATCTAGAACAATATGCCAAGAATCTTCAGATGGACCTCCTGGAAGCCCTGTTTGACAATGAAGCACTACGAGAAGAGGTCAAGACTCAGAGACTGAAGGTAAACAAGCTGGAGGAGGAGAACCTCGAGATCCCGAGAATACGTCAGGAACTGAAAAACAATAGGACCATGTCTCATGCAAAGTACGTTGAGATCCAGAAGCTCAAGGAACAACTTCAGGACATACAGGGTCGTCGCAAGAAACTCCGCGTCGACAGGGAAAATCTAGCAGAAGAATTGGAGGAGATCAAGTCCACACAGAAGAAGCCCCAGTGGGGACAATGACCAAGTTCCCGATAAATTAGCTTAGTAGTAGCCCACCATGAGAGAAATAAAGATGAACGCTTTCTCGATTTAAGTATCTCACCATACCAACTTATGTGGGTGGCGGTACTGTAGAATTGATTGAATAAATGAATGCTTGGTTGCTATTATTTTCTATGTTTATTGAATGGTTGGATAGATGCGATATTCGCAGGCTTGTAGTTATTTTAACCTTGAGAGACGTAAGTTACGGAAGAATGGTAGAAGGCCTTCATATGGGAAAAGCATTAGGAATTGGAAACTCCTGAGCATTAAAAACCTGAAGAAATGAAGACTTAGAAACGAAACCATAGTAGAATGGCCCATTACAAACGGTATTTTTTTCTTGAGCTAGGATTTGTTTGTTGATGGGTGGGTATTTGCCTTCTCTTTCTATATCAACCAGACCCCGAAACCTTGAACCCATGGACAGCTGAACACCAAACTTTTCTGGAGACAATTAAAATTTCCCCATGGAGATACATTCTTTGTTCTGAGTACCCCTCTTATCCTACACTTGCAGATGACAACCCTTTATGAGTCTTTCCTTAAGGGCCCGGAAACGATCATGACCCTGACAAGTGATCATGATTACCCAAAGATCCTGAAGGACATGATGAAGCATATTCACCTTGAAGGAGATGCAGTCTACAAAGGCTACCCCTTCATGCAAAAGGGAGTGGAACTTTGGTATGTGGAGGTACACCTCCACCGTATGAAAGGAGTTTTCCCAAAGACGATGGGGCAGTACTTTTTCATCTCACGTGTACCACAAGCAACTTTCTTCGACGCTGTTCGTGAAGCAACCATGGAAGCCATACACCAGATCAGATAAATACTTGAAGCAAGACTCCATTATACTCAGGAATACCTAAGAGAAGTGCATGCAGAGATGATGGAGATGAAGCTCAAGTCCACCATGATGAAAAAGAAGATTGAAGATTTCAAGGCGCATGTCGCACAATTCCAGTGGGACTGAAGAATCCCCAGGGAGGAGAAATGAATAAAGTTGGAAGTAATGCCTGACCATACCAAACCATGTGGGTGGCAGCATTTGTAATAAAGTACTTTTTGGAATTTGGATTTACGAAAAATGGTTAAGGATGTAATAAAAGATTTGATATGAAAATAATATGATTTATGGATAAACTAGTGCATTTCCTTTTAGGTGTGGTAGTACTCTGTAAAGCCAAAGGATCAATGAAGAAAGAAATGTGTTATTCATGACGGTCCATAGAAGGGAGCTGGACCAAATAAGTTGGAGTTTTGTATGATCGTCACCACAACGGTATGAAGAAAGATGTACTATTGGATTTAAAGCAGATCTAATGTTGGAATACGGAATGATAATCCTCGAAAGGATGAGTTAAATTTGTACAAGAGTTGAAGTGGTCCATAACCCACTGGCCCAGGAGTTAATAAGAAGCAAGCACACTCTTGCTGAAGGAAGAAATTTTGGAAGAAAAAAACTCTGAGTTAATCAACATACATTTCTTAGGAGGATATGAAAACCTACGAGTTGTGAAGTAACGATAGATGTTTCATTAAGCTTGCAGAATCAATGGATTTATTCGAACTCAGCTCGTCGACAAGAGAAATTCTACAATGCTTGTGAGTATGCCCAAGTGTTAGAATACGTGATTCGATGTCTGCATATGTAGTAATGGTTCAAGTACGGGATGGATTGGCCCCGATACCGGAGACTTCTATCATGAACTATCATATGTTGATGGAAAATGAGAGAGCCTTGAAAACCTTAGAAGAGTGTCGACACGTCAAGCCATAAAACCATAGAATGGTAGGACGATGGAACCCTATATAGGCAACCGTTGCCAACCGTAGGATATACGGTGAGATTCAACCCAGACCCGTTTCCCACAGAAACCAGAAATTGTTGACCACCATGAGAATCTTGATAGTTGTTTAGCATTGGCGATAGGCCAGTCAACTGAGAAGACCCTATTCCGGAAGAACCATAATTACCATGATGGAAGGACATAAGAAATTGTGGAAAAGGTATGCTGCTGCCAGGAGAACCCCAGAGTAGGAGTTATCCCGAAGAAATAAGAAGACTGACACCGTCAACAAAAAGGATGGAGTAGATGAATTTTGTCAGAACCATAGCCTTGCTTTTAAGTGTGGTAGCACCCCAGACCTCTCCGGGCAATGGATTTGCTAGAAGATCCCCAAACCCTAACTTTTTCTTGCTAGCCTCATCGAATCTCGAGGACGAGATTCATTTTAAGTGTGGTAGGTTTGTAACATCCCAAAATTCTAAATTTTGGAATGTTATATTAAATAAATATTTTATGATTGTTTGTTTGACTGGTGTGTGACTGATTGTGTGAAATTGAGTGGCATTTGGAAATTTCAGAGGCATTTGAGTTTTGCTTGAATTTGGATTCAAATTGGCATTTGAATTTCAGTTCAAAAATACCTGACCAATACTTGTTCAAAAGTATGAGAGGAGTTAAAATGACACTCCAAAAATGTCAGAAGAAAATAATGCCAAAAGTTCGAATACAAATTTGGTTTTATTTGGATTTTTTCTAAAAAATGTTTTTATAAAGTTTTTTCCGCCTCTGAAAAATAGTTCATCTTTTAGATTTTATTTTTCTGGGAATTTTGATATATATATTCCCTATACTAAAGTATTTTTATCTTCTCCCTATATATATATATATATATAGAGTGACACTATTTTGATCCTGGGATCAGAATAGTTATTTGGATCCCGGAACGCCCTATAACGGCCCGTTGGGACATTACTAAGATCGGGCGAGCAAACAGAAAAAGCCCAAAGCCCCGACCTCTTATCCTGTCGCCCACCTTCCCCCGCTCCCACGACCTCCAACCGCCGCACACCTTGCTCCGGCGCACCTCCTTCCGGGCGCGACGCCGACCCCTCCTTCTTCCGGGCACGCCGCCGCCCCACCTCCTCCAGCGCAAAGCCGCCGCCCCGGGTCCCGAAGCGGCTCCCGCCGCAGCCGGCCCCGCCTCCTTCGGTGCGAGGCCGCCGCCCCCACCTTCTCCCGGCGAGCGCGGCGGCGCCCCTCCCTCTACTGGATCCTCCAGCCCAAATAGCCTCGGCGAGCGCAGCGACGCCCCTCCTCTGCTAGATCCTCTAGCCCCAACGCCGCGCACTGCTACCCACCACCAGGATTCCGCACCCCCGCCTCCGGGTCCGGCTGCCGCCCCGCCCCTGGCCCTTTGGTCCGGCTGCTGCGCTGCCTCTGGCCTGATCCGGTCGCCGCGCCCCCAGGACTCGTCCTGATGTCGCCTGCTGCAACCAAGCTTCGGCGCGTGACCGGTTGATCCCCCGATGTCGCTGGTATGTGATTTTAAGACACGCCATCGTTGCAATCCAAGGTCGCCGACGCTGTTAGATCGAAGTTGGGAGGCAGTGTTGAAGTTTCTGGGCAGTCCAATGCTGCTCGTGCGGCCAATGCGCCGTCTGCTATGGCACCGCGACCTGCCCTCCGGAGCGACCACCATCGTAGCCTTCTCCCTCCGCACAAGAAGTCCATTGCCTCACTCGTGGGCAGTCCGCGTGGGCAACCATCTCTCATCGATTTGTCTCATGGTCATCCAGCACAACACTTGCATTTCAAGGCCGGCAACCTGATGAATCCATGTTGAGTATGCAGTGATGTATCCTGCATGAAGTTGTAGCAGGTTGACGTTGTTTCCTCTTTGGGAAGACATGGCACTGTTTGTGTGTGTTGTACGTGCATATGAGCATATCTAGCTCTATTTTTTGCGAGTGTGTACTGTGTTAGTTGATGTGTTTCATTGATTTAGTCAACTATGTTTGCAAAATTTCTTTTTTCATAACTTGGTATGCATCAGTTTCAGAGATATGTGTTCAAGTGTACAACAATTTCCGCCTACAGAGGATAAATGCTTGGCGTGAGAAACACAATTGTTGTTGATCCAACAAGATATGTGTGCATGTGTGATTATGCATAGTTTTTTCTTTAGTTCACATGGGGATCACATGAGAAGTCCAAATATTAAAAAGAACAGTGTTCAGATATAGTAAAAATGTGAAGGAACATAGTTCAGAGTGCATACGAGCATATGAAGCTATGTTTTCTTTGTTACTAGTACTATCCACTGTTCAATATTTCAATGTGAAGGAATTGTCACTTCAAGTATTTGATATACGTGCTAGTGTGGCTGTTTTGTTAGTCTAGAAACTAGTTGACGAAAGTTGGCATAGTCTTGTTGTCTAGAGATGGCCAAGACTTGGGCGTGGTTCACGGCCTGGTTTCGCTTCGCAAGCAACTCTGCTCCCGCTTCACACGTAAACTCTGCAGCAGATGCTACTCTGAACATACACGTACAACTCATGTAAATAAATGAGAAGTCCAACTATTAAAAAGAATAGAGTTTGGATATAACAAAATGAGTAAAATTAGTACAAACTAAAAAATGAGAAAAATGTGATGAATCAAAAAATTTAAAACTCAGATTTTTGTCCTTCCTAAAGAATAAAGTGAAGAAGTTGAACTTAAAATAAAAGGAGCGACTAAAAAAGTTTAAAAATAGGAATTTCTTGTTTATTAATAAACTAGAAGTTCAAACTAAAATAACAAAGTGGTTTGATGTTTATTAAAAAAATCTAGGATTTTACCCTTTTAAGAAACTCAAATATTTTTTATTATTAAAGTATCAACCACAAAGTTCAAAAATTGGATAAAAAGTCAGATTTGATGTATATCTAAAAATCAAAAAGAATTCTTTACAGAAAAAATAAAAATGTGAAGTTCAATTTGAAATAACATAGAAGTTCGAAGAATATAAAAAACTCAGATTTGTTGCAAGAAGTTCACGTGCACCCCCATGCACGGTTCAAAATTATATATTGCAGGACGTCCGACCCCCAATTACATGTTTTAAAACGACAAAAAAATGGTGTTCAACCTTCAATTGTTTATAATTCAACGTATACACAAAAATGTAACAGAAATTCAAGGTGAAAACAACAAGAAGTTCAACTACTGCAAGGAATGCATTTCAGATGAGAATGAAATGTATTGAAAAATAAAAGCCTAAAATGTTTGTTGAAAGAAGTTCGAGTGCTCTGTCCGGGGAAGTTCAAAAATTCTTGAGAGAGGGGTTCACCTTGTATTTCCATGTTCGATGTTTTCCGTATAAAAATCGAATACAATTCTTTACTCAAAAATATAAAAAGGTGAAGTTCATATTGAAATAATAGAGAAGTTCAGAGTTTATTAAAACCTAGGATTTACCTGTTCAAAAAATAAAAAACACAACGCCATTTTTTGTACTTTTAAAAACAACTCATAAACGAAAAAATGGTTGCTAGAAGTTGAAGTGCTCGGTGAGGAAAAGTTCAAAAAGTTCTTGTGAGAGAGGTTCACCATGTATTTAGATGTCCAAAATACGTAAAGAAATATGTTGTTTTTTGGGTTTTAAAATAATTCTCTCAAACCAGAGAGAAGTTCAAAATGATAATAACCAGAAGTTCACGTAGTGCATGGTGTGTGTTTTGTATAATAAAAATACAATAAAGTAAAACAAAGTGAAGTTCAAACAGACATGCCCCAGAAGTTCAACTACTTCACACAATGCAAAAAATAGCACGTCAAAAACAGAGTGAGGTTCAAACAGACATGCCCGTGAAGTTCAACTACTTCACGCAGTGCATTTCCGTTCGCGATGAACGCAGAAATCATGATCTCGCCATTTTCTAATTTACCTCAAAACTACATGAATATCATTTGTGTAAGTTTCAAGTCCTTGATTGGAGAAAGTTAAAAAAATATTGTGAGAGGGGTTAGTACAAAAGGAGTAGCATTTGTGTAACACTAACGAATGGATGAGAAAATTACAAATGAAAATACATCACAGAAGTTCAACGTGAAAACAACATGAAATTCAACTACTACGTTGAATGGATTTCAGATGAAAAAAATTTAAAATCATCACGAGTATGAAAAAACGATCAACACGGGAAAGTTATGTACTTACAGCAGCTTTCCACTGGTATATCACTTTCTCAATTGCGGTGAGTGGATGGAGAGTTACGAGTAGTGGATGGAGATCTACGAGCAAAAAAATCACGTGAAAAACAAAGTGAAGTTCGGGTACACGCGCCGAGAAGTTTAGGTTCTTCACGCAGTGCATTTCGAAGAATCTGTTTCGCGATAAAGGCAAAACGCATGATCCCGCCATTTTCAAAATTACATGAAAACGGCTAAGAATCAGAGAAAACCATCAACATGAAAAAGTTTCGCATTTTCCGTAGATTTTCAGTTGTATATTATTTGCCCCATTCCGATAAAGTTTGTAGAAATTATGGCGAAAATACGTTTTTCGCCATTTTTGAAACTGACTTAAAACCGTAAAGAATTGGGAGAAACAATACATACCAAAAAGTTTCGCATTTGTTCAAGCTTTCCAACGCCCTGTCATTTGCTGCATTCGGATGCACGGTTAAAAATTAGCTCGAAAATACAGACTCGGTAGGACTTGAACCATTTTCTAAATTACTCTTAAACCATTCAAAATTAGAAAAAACCTTTCAAGTTGAAAAAGTAGCGCATTTTCATAAGCTTTCCAACGCCGTATCATATGCCTCCATTGGATTTGCCATTTAGAAATGACATCGAAAAAACGAACTCAGCTGTTCGGTTTACGAAATTTTATGTTTTTTTCAAATTACTCTTTAACCAAAGGGAATTAGAGAAATTTTCAACATGCGGAAGGAGCGGTTTTGAAGCAGCTTTCCAACGCCATATTATATGCCTCATTCCGATAAACGGTTTAGAAATGCGATCGAAAATATGATTCACGTTTTTTGGGTGAAGAAAAAACGGTTTTCAAAACTGCTCTTAAGCCGCTTATATTTTGCCAAAAAATTAAGTTGGGTCATGATATTGGTGTCCATAGCTTTCCAACGGTATATCGCAAGCCCCATTTGGGCAATGTTGGCGGAAGTTCAACCTAGTTCACAGGGAAGTCAATGTACTACTATGGCGTTGGAAGTTCAACATGAACTTCCCGAGTAACGCGCCTGACCTTCCCCGAGTACTAGGTTGAACTTCAGCTAAAAGGTGTTCAAATGGGGATTGCGATATACCGTTGGATAGCTATTGACATCAGTATCATGACCCAAGTTAAATTTTTGGCAAAATGTAAGCGGTTTAAGAGCAGTTTTGAAAACCGTTTTTTCTTCATACAAAAAACATGAATCGTATTTTCGATCGCATTTGTAAACCGTTTATCAGAATGAGGCAAATAATATGGTGTTGGAAAGCTACTACAAAACCGCTCCTTCCACATGTTGAAAGTTTTCTCTAATTCCATACGGTTAAAGAGTAATTCGGAAAATCGTAGAATTTCGCAAACGGAACACCCTCGTTTGTATTTTCGATGCCATATCTAAACGGCTAATCCAATTGAGGCAAATAATATGGCGTTGGAAAGCTTATGAAAATGCGCTACTTTTTCATGTTAAAAGTATTTTCTAATTTTGAACAGTTTAAAAGTAATTTAGAAAACAGTACAAGTTCCACCGAGTTCATATTTTCGAGCTAATTTTTTAACTCTATGTCTAAATACAGCAAATGATATGGCGTTGGAAATCTTGACCAAGTGCGAATCTTTTTTGTATATATTGTTTCTCTTAATTCCTCTCTGTTTTAAGTCAATTTGGAAAATGGCTAAAAAGTATTTTCCCCGTAATTTCTACAAACTTTATCGGAATGAGGCAAATAATATACCTCTGAAAAGCCACGGAAAATGCGAAACTTTTCCATGTTGATGGTTTCCTCTGATTCCTTGCCGTTTTCCTGTAATTTTGAAAACGGCGAGATCATTCGTTCTGCCGTTATCGCGAAACAGATTCTTCGAAAATGCACCGCGTGAAGAACCTGAAGTTTTCGGCGCGTGTACCTGAACTTCACTCTGTTTTTCACGTGATTTTTTTGCTCGTAGGTCTCCATCCACTGCTCGTAACTCTCCATCCACTCACCGGAATTGAGCAAGTGATATACCGGTGGAAAGTTGCTGTAAGCACATAACTTTCCCGTGTTGATCGTTTTTTCATACTCGCGATGGTTTTAAAAGTTTTTCATCTAAAATTCATTCAGCGTAGTAGTTGAACTTCATGCTGTTTTCACGTTGAACTTCTGTGATGTATTTTCGTTTGTGATTTTCTCATCCATTCGTTAGTGTTACACAAATGATACTCTTTTTGTACAAACCCCTCTCACAATAATTTTTTTTTACTTTTTTGACCGAGGAGTTGCACTTATAACAACAAAACTTTTAGTCTTTGCTTTTTTATTCTTTTTTATACAAAATGCACAACGTGTAGTACATGAACTTCTGGCAGTTATTAATCGAACTTCTCTCGGTTAGGTGAAAATATCTAAGTTTTTTTATAAATATTAATCTGAATTTCTTAATCCTTTTTTATAAAATTTTGAAGCGCTCTATTTTTAAAAGTTGAACTTCTTGTTTTTTATTTTGAACTTCTTGTTTCCAATCTTTAATAACGAGGAAAATCTGAGTTTTCTATAATCATTGAACTTCTCCCTCTTTTTAATATGGACTTCCTAATTTTATTTCTTAATCTTTTTTATGAAATTTTGAAGCGTTCTATTATTAAAAGGTGAACTTCTTGTTATTTAATTTTTGAACTTCTTGTTTGCATTCTTTAATAACAAGGAAAATATTGTCTTTTTATTCATTTTTCTCATATTAAACACACACCATGTAGTACATGAACTTTTTCCTTTTTTATAATTTGATTTTTTTATTTTTGAAATCAAATTGCTCCTAAATAATAACTGAACTTCTTTGTGGATTGACAGTTATTTTAAAACGCAAAAAACAATTTCTTTTTTGTGTTTTGAACATGGAAATATAAGGTGAACCTCTCTCGCAATAATTTTTGAATTTCCCCGGACAGAGCACTTGAAATTCTTTCAACAAACCTTTAAGCTTTTGTTTTTCTATACTTTTATTCTCACGTGAAATGCATTCCTTGCAATATTGAACTTCTCATTGTTTTCACCTTGAACTTTTGTCACATATTTTTGTTCAACCCCTCTCATAAGAATTTTTGAACTTTCTTGGGCCGAGCACTTAAACTTCTAGCAATAAAACTTTAGGCTTTGCATTTTCATTCTTTTTAATACAAAATGCACACCGTGTAGTACGTGAACTTCTGGCATTTATCAACCTCAACTTCTGAGATCATGCGTTTTGCCTTCATCGCAAAAATAGAAGTCTTCGAAAATGCACTTCGTGAAGAGGCTGAACTTCTGGGGCAGTTCTTTTTGAACTTCACTCTATTTTTCTCGTGTTATTTTTTTACATGTAACTCTCCAACAACTTACCCCCGAATTGAGCAAATGATATACCGATGGAAAGCTGTTGAAAACACGCAACTTTCACGTGAAAAACAGAGAAAATATGGTTTTCAAATAAGCATCACACAATTTTTTTACGATTGAAATTGATACTATTATTTTTCCTAAAAATGGAAATAATTTGAGTTTTGTGTATACGTTCCATAATTCTAAATTTCATGATTTTGTTTCTTTAATAACAAGCAAAATTGAAGTTCTTTATAAATATCGAACTTCTCTATTTTTGTAATTTGGACTTCTTGGATTATTATTTTTGTAATGGAAAAATCATAGGTTTGTAATAAGTATTGAACATGTCTGTTATTTAAATTTGAACTTCATGTGTTTCTTATTTAGAAATGGTAAAAATCCTTTCTTATGAATTTTTGAATTTCCCTACTTTTAAACTTTGAACTTCTTGTTTTTTTATTTAGAAACGTTTAAGTATCTGCTTCAAAGTTTTATGTTTTTATGAACTTATCAGTTATTTTTGTTTGAATTTCTTATGATCTGCCAATCAAGAGATTTGGATTTTCCAATTTTATTGATTTCTCAACACACCATTTCCGAACATACAAAAATTATTATTTTTCTGTGAATATGGCCCTTCTATACACTAATTTCAACGGTGAAGGTTTCCGACCTCTCCATCTTTTTAATGTTAAAAGATCGAATGGTGTCTGTTTTTTTTATAAATGGGAAAACCCATTGTTATAACTTTTTGAAATGCACTATTTTTTTACTTTGACCTTCTTTCTTTTTCATAATAAACATTTTGAACTTCGTTGTTATTTAAATTTGAACCTTTGTGCCTTTTATAAATAGGGAAAACATAGGTTTGTAATAAACATCAAACTGCCTCATTTTTTAAATTTGAACTTCTAAGTATTGTTTAGAAATGGTTAGACACACAAAACAAAATTACGTTTTTCCATTTTTCTACGAAGTCACTATGTTACATCTTGTGAACTTTTGATTGTCTTTTTTTGTCGCGACATTCTATTCATTTTTTGCTTTTGGTGAAATGGCCTAGGCGGTCCCTTTTTCTCATTTGATGAATTTCTTCTGTATGTGGTACATGTGAACTTCGGAATTTCCGAAACATGAATTTCATGTGCTATTGAAAATCAAGAAAATTATGCACAACAAAACACATACACTTCACGTGCTACATGCACGACCAACACATACACTTCCTAGAAATGGAAATAATTTAAGACCAAAAAAACCTAGGACAACAACAGCAGCTTATCAAATACAAAAAGAGAAGCACTAGTAGCTCCGCATGGGACTAGCTTGCACCAGTGCTTCATGTTTACAACACATCCACCTGCCAGCGCCGTCTTGTGCTTCTACAAAAACATAAATCTTGGTCAGGCTAATGCAGTCACTATGGCACAAATTTTTGGTTGCACTTTTTAAGAAGGATCTGCGAAGAAACTGAAACCACAAATCAAAACACTTGTTTTTTGCACCCACATATACTATTGAACTTTAGAAAGCAATAGCAAAGCTAGAACAAAACACAACATTTTTTAACTAACAATGTGAGAGATGGTGAATTGAAGGACGTATGCACCAAACTTCTGTTTTCTTTGCAAATCGATGGATGGCTTCCGCGATGCAAAATAGCAATTAGAGATGGCTGGTCGCACGAACTACTCATGAGCAAGGCGGCGTGCCATATATCTTAAAAATTTATAGGAGACAGGTTTCCATATCTACAGATATTCTTGGTTAGAGACACAAAACCAAATTCTTCGCCTCGAAATCATATATTAGACTCATGTACTATGGCTGGATGGACGAGTTCGCACCACCTTCCCGCGGCCGCATCAAACTCCATTTTTAACTTCTTCACAAGGACAAACTCTGACAAACGAACACTGTGTGTGGTGATGGAGTGCTCGCACAGGAGGCGATAGATGGACTGCTCGCGCGTGAGGTGATGAACTTCTCGCGTGGGAGGGAAGAGCAGCTGAGGTATTGTACGGTTGGTCATTGACCAATCATTGACTGGCAGCAGCGGCTTTGTGCTCGGATGGAGACGATATTGGGCAATTGGCATATTTCAGGCACCGTGTGGAAGCCTGTAGCCTTTCCGGGGCCTTAAAGATTTTAAGATAATGCAGAAAGCAACTTGTATTATCAAGTATGTTCGTAGTTCAGAGCATGGCTCATAGACTTGCAGGATTGCAATATAATTAGGCAAAGTAGGCATCTTTTCAACACAACATGTGCTCTGAACATCAACATACCGCTACTGTTATGTAACTGGTCCACACAAAACTGAAGATGAGCATAGTGGCTTGGTCGTGGAAGAAATACAGGCAGTGCTCACGCTCAATGGCAAAGGGAGTTCTGTCCAGGCAACTAGAGAAGGTCGGGGTCGACTATGAGCAGCGACAGGGACGACCGTAGGATGAAGCAGCACCTTCGCTTCCCTCGCTAGAGCCTGGACCCTCCGTTGTGGCTAGCCTCCGACAGAGGCGGCGGACAGGGTGGCGGCTGTGGAGGTGTGATGTCCCCGCTGGAGTTTGGAGGGGCGAGGCGTTGCCCATGTAGCAGAAGGCGGAGGGGAAGAAGTAGCACCAATGGAGGCCGCCCCTCCTGGGGGAGCAGAGGGTTGCGAGGGGGAGAACCCGACGAGCTGGGACCAGGCGTGGCGGCTCACAACGAGGAGAAGGGGCGACGGGGAAGGTCGATGAGCGGCGTTCAGGAAGGCCACACGAGAGGATGGCCAGGGGCGGCGGCCAAGAAGCCAATGGCACAAGCCGCAAGTGCCCGGACGCTTCGCCTGAAGGAGTAGGGGCAGCGCACGCGGCCGTTGGATCCCCTGTCAAGGAGGTTGGCTCCTTGGAAACTGCGGCCGCGGAGGGTCGGTGGCGGAAGCAACCGTGCAAGATGGTTGGCAGGGTCCGTGAGCGGGCTGGATGGCGGCGGTTGAGGCTGCACAAGATGGATGGCGGTGGCTGTCGCGTCGGGTGGATGTCGGCGGCCACGAGCCAGGTGGATGGCAGCACCGGTGGCCGGGAAGCAAGGGGCGGGGCGGCAGCAATGGTCGGGATGCGGCGGTGGGGTGCTTGCGGCGCGTTCGTGGAGGAGCCGAGGAAGAGGCCATGGTGGGTCAGCAGATCGGCGACGATGGGATCGAGGAAGAATGGGGATCGGGGGAGGACCAGAGCTCATGGGGTAGGATTTTTCTTTTTCTCGCACCGCGTTCGGGAGTTTCGGCAACAACCCGATCGCCACCTATATATGTATATATATGGGTGCCGTGATCCAAATAACTATTCTAATATATATATATATATATATATATATATATATATATATATATATATATATTTCTGACTTTATTTCCAAAAAAACGCCTTACTTGGGCGTCAGGTCAGCAAGCCCAGCCACACGGGCCACATCCCACTAGTCAGGCGCCAGCCCAGCCGTCCGCGCAGGACGCCACTAGCGCCGCTCCCCACGCTTGTTCGATCTCCCTCACGTATCTCTCTCTCCCTCTTGTTTTTTCTTCTTCTGATCACTGGACCCCACCTTCCTGTCCTCTTCCGCATGTACAAAACAGAGTACTATACCTACATGTACACGACGCCGCCTCGCCGTCCGATCCTCTTGGAAACCCTACCCGTGTAACGCCCCGAGACCGATGTGCCAGGTGTCGTCCAGTTATTCGCTGCTGTTGCCTTGTCATTGCTTGTGCGTCATGCATTGCATATCATGTCATCATGTGCATTTCATTTGCATACATGTTCGTTTCATGCATCCGAGCATTTTCCCCGTTGTCCGTTTTGCATTTCGATGCTTCGTTCTCCTCCGGTGGTCATTTCTACCTTTCTTTCATGTGTGGGGATTAAACATTTCCGGATTGGACCGAGACTTGTCATGCGGCCTTGGTTTACTACCGGTAGACCGCCTGTCAAGTTTCGTATCATTTGGACTTCGTTTGATACTCCAACGGTTAACCGAGGGACCGAGAAGGCCTCGTGTGTGTTGCAGCCCAACACCCCTCCAAAGTGGCTCAAAACCCACCTAACTCTGCTCCATCACCTAGAGCGTTCGATCACGATCGAGTGGCCGAAAACCACACCCCATTTGGACTCTCCTAGCTCCCTCTACCTATAAATATGTGATCCCCTCCCTAGAAATCGCGGATGAAACCCTAGATCTCTCGTCTCCGCGTCGCCGGACGAAAAACGGCCCCGCCGGACATGTCCGCGCCACCGCCGCCACCTCACCCGGACCAATTCGGAGCCGCCACATCGCCTCCTCCGCCGCCCGAACCAACCGACGAGCTCCACCTCAGCCGGCCGCCTCCCTCTCCACCACGCGGCCCGCGGGGCCCAGATCCGGCCCGCGCGGGCCTGGTCACCGCCACCAGCCGCCCAGCTCTCCTCCCGCCCGAGCCCGCGGCTCCTCCCGCCGGCCGCCGTCGGAAGCCGCCACATCGCCGCCTCTTCCTCCGCGCCGCGCCGCCGCGATGGCTTGCCGCGCCTCCGCGCCGGCTCGCCGCCGACCCGCTCGCCGATCCGCGTCGCCGCCGCCGTGGCGCCCTACCCCACCGTCCGCCGCCTTGCCTCGCCGGTGCATCACCGGATCCGGCTGCCCCTCTCCCTGGACTCCGGCGCCTTGACGAACTCCGGCGCGGCGAACCTCGGAATCCGCGCCCTGCTATAGTAACCGCCCGGATCCGATCTGGAGCTGAGATCCGCAGGTTGACTTATTCGTCCCTAACCCTAATATTTTGCTCCTATTCATCGCATCGTAACTCCGCATCCGTAACTCCGTTTTGGGCATATAGTATATCAAAATGTTCGTCTCAGAGAGTACATCATTTCATCTCATTGCATCATTTTCATTTGAGTTCATCTTGATGCCAGAAATGCTGTTAGAAGGAGGCTACTTGAGTTAATTATCAGATCTGCTACTCCATGTTAGACTTTTGTCATTTTTGCCATGATTATTGTGTGCATGAGATGACCATGAGCTCTACATATGTTTTGTTAAGGGTTTTGTTATCTTTCCAGAGGTGCAACCCATGTATTTTTGTGATGTGTGTGGTGGCTAGTGCAAGCTTGCAAAGTGAGGCACTTGGTAATTCTGTTTTCAGGGACTTAGCATTTCCACCAAGTCCTTGAGCTGTTTAGTTCATGATGCCATATGTTCATGTTGTTTGCTAGTGATCCGTGCTCTTTTGAGGATGGTCAGTAAGGATGTTTTGTTAAACTTGTAGTGCTCTATCCATCCATGTCTTTGTTTGCATTGATGGAGCACCCTAGCTTCAGTCAATCGAGCTCTACTTTTGCTTCGTTATGAATCTGGGTAGATCGTCAAGTTGTTTGCGATTTTGCCGATGTTGTTGTAGTGGATCCGTGCATGCTATGCCTTTGTTCTTGCCATGTCTAGCTTGCATTTTATGCCTTCTTGATAGATGTATGCTTGTCTTGCCATGACTTGCTCCGTGGTGAGTGCATCAAGCTCGTAAACATGCCTACTTGAGTTATGATTTCAGCATGTCCCAGTTTTCACTAAGTCTGAAAACTGATTATGTTTTTGCTATGTTCATGTGCTTGTTAGTATATTTTGTGATCCCTTTTGGCTCAAGGTCACTAAGGGACTTTTGTTAAGCTCTTTGAGTAGCTCTATGCCATGCTTTACTTTGTCTTGTTCAGGTCCTGTATCATGTTGGTTTGTTGCTCCGAAGAGGGCTATATGATCTGAAATTCCAGACAAGTGTTAATTTCACTAAGTCTGAGATCTGTTTACCATTTGCGTTTTTGCCATGCTTGTTTGAACCCGTTAATGGATGAATTGGCCGTAGCTCAGTTCTAGACTTTTGTTAAGCATCATGAATGCTTCCCTGCCATGTATTTTGTTGCCATGTTTGGGTGCTGTAGCATGTTCATCTCATTGCATTTAGATGACTACTTGCTGTAAATCGCAGACCGTGGCCATATTTGAATCGCTTGCCATTTCCAAACCGTAACTCAGATTCAGGTGGTCTTTATATCGTTTTCAAGAGATTTCATCTCATCTTTCCAGTGGCACACTTGGATTTCCAAGTTGAGGCCAGGTTCATGCATTCCTTCTCCAATCATGCATATGCATCGCATACCGCATCCCGCATATCATACCATGTTCATGTGTTGGTTGTTTACTATGTTGTGTGCTTCTTTTTCGGTGTTGCTTCTTCGGGTTGGTTCCGATAACGTCGTGTTGTGAGGATTTGCTCGACTACGTCCGCTTGTCTTCTTCATGGACTCGTTCTTCTTCCTTGCGGGATTTCAGGCAAGATGATCATACCCTCGAAATCACTACTATCTTTGCTTTGCTAGATGCTCGCTCTTTTGCTATGCCTATGCTGCGATACCTACCACTTGCTTATCATGCCTCCCATATTGTTGAACCAAGCCGCTAACCCACCTGGTCCTAGCAAACCGTTGATTGGCTATGTTACCGCTTTGCTCAGCCCCTCTTATAGCGTTGTTAGTTGCAGGTGATGATTGAAGCTTGTTCCTTGTTGGAACATGGAGATGTTGTTCCTCGTTGGAACATGTTTACTTGTTGGGATATCACAATATATCTTATTTTCTTAATGCATCTATATACTTCGTAAAGGGTGGAAGGCTCGGCCTAATGCCTGGTGTTTTGTTCCACTCTTGCCGCCCTAGTTTCCGTCATATCGGTGTTATGTTTCCGGATTTTGCGTTCCTTACGCGGTTGGGTAATAATGGGAACCCCTTGACAGTTCGCTTTGAATAAAACTCCTCCAGCAAGGCCCAACCTTGGTTTTACCATTCGCCACCTAGCCTTTTTTCCCTTGGGAGTCGCGCATCCCGAGGGTCATCTTATTTTAACCCCCCCGGGCCAGTGCTTGTCTAAGTGTTGGTCCAACCTAGAGCACCGTGCGGGGCCGTCCCTCGGCAACTTGGGTTATGTTGGCTCCCGTACGCTTAGCTTATCCTGTGTGCCCTGAGAACGAGATATGTGCAGCTCCTATCGGGATGTCGGCGCATCGGGTGGTCTTGCTGGACTTGTTTTACCATTGTCGAGGATGTCTTGGAGTACCGGGATACCGAGTCTAATTGGAATGTCTCGGGAGGAGGTCTATTCTTTCGTTGACCGTGAGAGCTTGTGATGGGCTAAGTTGGGACACCCCTATAGGGATTTGAACTTTCGAAAGCCGTGCCCGCGGTTATGGGCAGATGGGAATTTGTTAACGTCCGGTTGTAGAAAATCTGAAGTTGACCTTAATTAAAATGAATCAACCGCGTGTGTAACCGTGATGGTCTCTTTCCGGCGGAGTCCGGAAAGTGAACACGGTTGTTGGATTTATGCTTGACGTAGGTTGTTTTAGGATCACTTCTTGATCATAGTTTGATCGACCGTGCTTTGCCTTCTCTTCTCGCTCTCATTGGCGTATGTTTAGCCACCATATATGCAAGTCGCTTGCTGCTGCTCCACCTCATACCTTTACCTTACCCATAAGCTTAAATAGTCTTGATCGCGAGGGTGTGAGATTGCTGGGTATCCGTGGCTCACAGATACTTCCAAAACCAGCTTGCAGGTGCCGATGAGTCCGTGCAGATGACACAACCCAACTCAGGAGGAGCTCGATGAAGATCTTGTCCTTTGTGTTGTTCTGTTCTAGTTGATCAGTAGTGGAGCCCAGTTGGGGTCGATCGGGGACCTTTGTCGCATTTGGGGTTCTTCTTTTATTTTGGTTCTGTAGTCGGACCTTGAGTGTATTTGGATGATGTAATGCTTTATTTATGTAATTGTGTGAAGTGGCGATTGTAAGCCAACTATGGAACTTTTCCCCTATTGTATCACATGGGTTGTGTGAAGATTACCTCACTTGCGACATTGCTTTCAATACGGTTATGCCTCTAAGTCATGCTTCGACACGTGGGAGATATAGCCGCATCGAGGGCGTTACAAGTTGGTAATCAGAGCCTTCCCCGACCTTAGGAGCCCCCACTGTTTGATCATTTTTAGCGGCCGAGTTGTGTCTAGAAAAATGTTTTGAGTCTTCTAGGAATTATATATCGGAGAGTTTAGGAATTCTTTTTACTTCCCAGTCTCCTCATCGCTCTGGTAAGGCATCCTAACATAGAGTTTTGACTCTTCTCTTCTCAAATTTCACTAATTTTTTTTAGGATCACGTGGGTATCTTGGAATCGTTCCGATGGTTTTATGATGAGAATATTGTCTTGGTGCCTCCTGTCAAGGGTTTAGTGGAAGTGTCCCGGGGAGTTGAGCTCTGAGGTGTTGTCGTCATAATTTTATCGTTGCAGTTCTGGAATACCTGAGTTTAGTACGCCGACATCGAAAATCTCTTTTATGCAGTTCGTTGGTGAGATAACCTCGACGCCACCCAATACTGGGGCGGGCGTTCGGGAGTATTGCCATAACTCGTATAACGGATGCTTTTCGAAGGTTGAGGTAGATGGTTTCCGAAGGTTTCTTGGTTATGTGTTGAAGGATGGATACAACTGGATGTAGGATTTGCTAGTTTTGGGAGAGATATTATGCTTCCCCTGTATCCCCAACACCTGATTGCATAACCGGAAAATTTCGAGAGTTAATAAGTGGGAATTCAATAAGCTCTTAGGATATCTTTCCGACAGATGTATGATATGAAATTGGGGTTCGACGTCTAGTGGTCTGCCTATTCACGGTCGATTTTACAGTGGTCTCGTTGTGCCTTAAAGAGTCCTTGGCTATGCCGACTCGGGGACGCTTCGTATGTCATGTGCACTGCCTTGTACATGATGGTGCTGTACGATCGAGCCTGTGTAGGCCCCACCATGAAAACTTCGGACGAAATCTCTATCATATGTTTGTTCCGGCTTATTCCGCAAGCCAATCCTTTGTTTTGTTTTGAGTTGTGGTATTCGAGTTGCTTCGAAGTCAAATGTTGATTCCATACCTTTCCTAAACAGTGTTCTCATATTCCTATGTGAATACTAATCCTTCTTGATCATCAAGGTTGTCTTTTGTCAATCCCTTTTAACCGGCGTGTTTCTCTTCAAGCGGATCCGTTCATTTTCAATATTCGTAAGATTCAATCTCAGCTTTTCTCAACGGTGTTTGCTTCATCCATCTCCAAGTTCCCTTTGTTTTTCCCGCCCACCCACCCTTTTTCTTCGAGGACTTGGATTTCTTAATCAAGTATCATCTCATTGATGAGAAGTCTCTCCATTCTTTTTCCTTCATGTTCTTATCCGGTGATTCTCATGAAGATCTTAACGGAGCCTCAAGTTCATCATTATTCATATTTTTCTTCTCCTGTGGAACCAATTCAAGCTTTGTTGGTCATATCCTTTTCCTCATTTCAATGCCTTCTCATACCGGTGCACTTCATAATAATTCACTTCTCACTATTCATTTGTTCCAGCGTGCTCAAGTTTTCTCAAAAGGCTCGTCTTGTCATTCAAGATCCTTTCAAGCTCTTTCGAGATTGTTATCTCATTCATGTCATTTAATTCAACCGGTGCATTCCCTCTTTTAAATCGTTCTACAGTGTTTCTTTTGAGTGGGCCCTAACCCACATGTCTTTTCCCAGGATCTTACCTGACTCTTCTTATTCTCCCGGAGTTATTCTCAAATTCATCTTTTCATCGTTGGTTCAATCTTTAAAATCATCATTCTGGTGTGCCTCAATAATTCTTGGTGGTGTTTATCGTCGTCATTTGAAGACCGAAGAAGAGTTTTACCTCCATATCTTATCTATTCTCTCAGAGAATCATGGTTCTAATTCGAGGTCATCCTCTCATAATTGTTTGATTGTGAGAATTCTTTTTATCCATCCGGAGCAATTCAGGAGCCTTTTTTCAGTTTGTTCATCCGGAGTCCATCAAGTTAGGTTTATTCATTCTCAGCTTTCAGTTATCATTCTCCGATCTTACCGGTGCAGCGTTCAAGTGATCTCTAATCGGTCCATGATCTATTATATTCACTTGTATCTAAATTCTCTCAAGCATCTTCGTTCATTTGCTAATTCTCCCGGTGTTTCTTTATCTTTACTTTGTTCATAACCAATTCTTACGGTGGTTCGTACAAGATTCCTCTTCTTTCGTTATTATATCGATTCATTCGTTGTTTCGATTCCACCGGTGTTTCGTTGAAGACCTTCTCAAGTTTATGCGATATCTCTCTTAATCCTTTCTATGAGAGTAAGTAATATGCCAAATCCGCTGCTTGTCATCAATTTAAATTGGTGAAGGATAAGCATAATGTAATTCTTATTCTTGTTTCATCCGAATGATTGATTCCTTATTCCGGAGGTACATCATATCAGATTCTTGGTTCGAGATGCTTTATCTTTTCTTTCCCAAGAGTTCCAAGCTTTAGGAATTACATCTCCACAGAGGTCCATCTAAATCATTGCAAGGATTCACCTTGTGTTTTCAATTTCTTTTTCTTGTTATTCTTTTCTTACCGGAGTTTCTTTATGGAGGCTATACATAATGGTCTATCAAGGATTTAATTCCTTCTCCAACCTTCTCATCGAGATTCTTTCCTAAGAAGCTCAAGTTTTCTTCATATTGTAATCCGGAGTGCATTCTTTCTTCCGTATCATTGGAGGTGGTATTATGTCATTCTTGATAATTTGAATTCATGTTTCATGATTCACATGTTGTCATGAATGAGATATTTTAAATCCATCAATCTCGTCATTGAAATTATCTTGGGTTATATTTCACCTAAAGCCATCCCTAAGGACTGTTGCTATCTATGGTGTTTATAAATGACCCAAGTTATTCATCTATCCCCCCGGTGAAATAAGTTTCTCGTCTCTTTGTTCATTCCAATCCAAATTCTTCTTCCCGTGAGTGGCAGGTTGTCACCTCATAATGTTTGAGTTGTGTCCCATAAGACCATATCAAGTTTATTCTTTTCGTTGTTGGTTTTCCAACAACTCCGTTCGACCCTTCTCCTAAGGATGCCTTCTCAAACTCTTTTTGTGACAGAAGTTGGCATTTGCTTCTCCATTCTTTTATTTCAATTATTTATCTTCTATTCTTCCGTTCCGGAGGCATTGTGATGTTGCTCTCTTCAACCCATCTTCTTGTTTTGTCAGGATCGTGTTCTTTTCTTGGCTTATCCATTTAACGGGAGTGTCATGTCCTCTGCTCAAGTTCTTTCATCTTAACAAGTCTTTCATCTCTTTTAACCAGAGTGCTACCCGAATTGGTTCTTTCTTATCCCTCTTTCTTAATGGAGTGCTTTCAACTTCGTTCATCGCCGTTGCATCTTTCTTTCAATTTGCTCAACCTTGCAAGGTTCTTTGGTTTCACTCGTTTGTCAAAGAAGCAACTTAGTTTTACCTATTCTCTTTCTCTTCCATTTTTTCCCTCTGGTGCCATTCTAGATCTCGGGACGAGATCCTCTCGTAGTGGTGGAGTGTTGTAACGCCCCGAGACCGACGTGCCAGGTGTCGTCCAGTTATTCGCTGCTGTTGCCTTGTCATTGCTTGCATGTCATGCATTGCATATCATGTCATCATGTGCATTTCATTTGCATACATGTTCGTCTCATGCATCCGAGCATTTTCCCCGTTGTCCGTTTTGCATTCCGGTGCTTCGTTCTCCTCCGGTGGTCATTTCTACCTTTCTGGGGATTAAACATTTCCGGATTCGACCGAGACTTGTCATGCGGCCTTGGTTTACTACTGGTAGACCGCCTGTCAAGTTTCGTATCATTTGGACTTCGTTTGATACTCCAACGGTTAACCGAGGGACCGAGAAGGCCTCGTGTGTGTTGCAGCCCAACACCCCTCCAAAGTGGCCCAAAACCCACCTAACTCTGCTCCATCACCTAGAGCGTTCGATCACGATCGCGTGGCCGAAAACCACACCCCATTTGGACTCTCCTAGCTCCCTCTACCTATAAATATGTGATCCCCTCCCCAAAAATCGCGGATGAAACCCTAGATCTCTCCTCTCCGCGCCGCCGGACGAAAAACGGCCCTGCCGGACATGTCCGCGCCACCGCCGCCACCTCACCCGGACCAATCCAGAGCCGCCACGTCGCCTCCTCCACCGCCCGAACCAACCGGCGAGCTCCACCTCAACCGGCCGCCTCCCTCTCCACCGCGCGGCCCAGATCCGGCCCGCGCGGGCCCGGTCACCGCCGCCAGCCGCCCGGCTCTCCTCCCGCCCAAGCCCGCGGCTCCTCCCGCCGGCCGCTGTCGGAGGGTGCCACATCGCCGCCTCTTCCTCCGCGCCGCGCCACCGCGACGGCTTGCCGCGCCTCCGCGCCGGCTCGCCGCCGACCCGCTCGCCGATCCGCGCCGCCGCCGCCGTGGCGCCCGGCCCCACCGTCCGCCGCCTTGCCTCGCCGGTGCATCACCGGATCCGGCTGCCCCTCTCCCTCGACTCCGGCGCCTCGACGAACTCCGGCGCGGCGAACCTCGGCATCCACGCCCTGTTACAGTAACCGCCCGGATCCGATGTGGATCTGAGATTCGCGGGTTGACTTATTCGTCCCTAACCCTAATATTTTGTTCCTGTTCATCGCATCATAACTCCGCATCCATAAATCCGTTTTGGGCATATAGTATATCAAAATGTTCGTCTCAGAGAGTAGATCATTTCATCTCATTGCATCATTTTCATTTGAGTTCATCTTGATGCCCAAAATCCTGTTAGAAGGAGGCTACTTGAGTTAATTGTCAGATCTGCTACTCCATGTTAGACTTTTGCCATTTTTGCCATGATTATTGTGTGCATGATATGACCATGAGCTCTACATATGTTTTGTTAAGGGTTTTGTTATCTTTCCAGAGGTGCAACCCATGTATTTTTGTGATGTGTGTAGTGGCTAGTGCAAGCTTGCAAAGTGAGGCACTTGGTAATTCTGTTTTCAGGGACTTAGCATTTCCACTAAGTCCTTGAGCTGTTTAGTTCATGATGCCATATGTTCATGTTGTTTCCTAGTGATCCGTGCCTCTTTTGAGGATGGTCAGTAATGATGTTTTGTTAACCTTGTAGTGCTCTATCCATCCATGTCTTTGTTTGCATTGATGGAGCACCCTAGCTTGAGTCAATCGAGCTCTACTTTTGCTTCGTTGTGAATCTGGGCAGATCGTCAACTTGTTTGCGATTTTGCCGATGTTGTTGTAGTGGATCCGTGCATGCTATGCCTTTGTTCTTGCCATGTATAGCTTGCATTTTATGCCTTCTTGATAGATGTATGCTTGTCTTGCCATGACTTGCTCCATGGTGAGTGCATGGAGCTCGTAAACATGCCTACTTGAGTTATGATTTCAGCATGTCCCAGTTTTCACTAAGTCTGAAAACTGATTATGTTTTTGCTATGTTCATGTGCTTGTTAGTATATTTTGTGATCCCTTTTGGCTCAAGGTCACTAAGGGACTTTTGTTAAGCTCTTTGAGTAGCTCCATGCCCTGATTTACTTTTTCTGGTTCAGGTCCTGTAGCATGTTGGTTTGTTGCTCCGAAGAGGGCTATATGATCTGAAATTCCAGACAAGTGTTAATTTCACTAAGTCTGAGATCTGTTTACCATTTGCGTTTTTGCCATGCTTGTTTGAACCCGTTAATGGATGAATTGGCCGTAGCTCAGTTCTAGACTTTTGTTAAGCATCATGAATGCTTCCCTGCCATGTATTTTGTTGCCATGTTTGGGTGCTGTAGCATGTTCATCTCATTGCATTTAGATGACTACTTGCTGTAAATCGCAGACCGTGGCCATATTTGAATCGCTTGCCATTTCCAAACCGTAACTCCGATTCCGGTGATCTTTATATCGTTTTCAAGCGATTTCATCTCATCTTTCTAGTGGCACACTTGGATTTCCAAGTTGAGGCCAGGTTCATGCATTACTTTTCCAATCATGCATATGCATCGCATACCGCATCCCGCATATCATACCATGTTCATGTGTTGGTTGTTTACTATGTTGTGTGCTTCTTTTTCGGTGTTGCTTCTTCGGGTTGGTTCTGATAACGTCGTGTTTTGAGGATTCGTTCGACTACGTCCGCTTGTCTTCTTCATGGACTCGTTCTTCTTCCTTGCGGGATTTCAGGCAAGATGATCATACCCTCGAAATCACTACTATCTTTGCTTTGCTAGATGCTCGCTCTTTTGCTATGCCTATGCTGCGATACCTACCACTTTCTTATCATGCCTCCCATATTGTTGAACCAAGCCGCTAACCCACATGGTCCTAGCAAACCGTTGATTGGCTATGTTACCGCTTTGCTCAGCCCCTCTTATAGCGTTGTTAGTTGCAGGTGATGATTGAAGCTTGTTCCTTGTTGGAACATGGAGATGTTGTTCCTCGTTGGAACATGTTTACTTGTTGGGATATCACAATATATCTTATTTTATTAATGCATCTATATACTTGGTAAAGGGTGGAAGGCTCGGCCTTATGCCTGGTGTTTTGTTCCACTCTTGCCGCCATAGTTTCTGTCATATCGGTTATGTTCCCGGATTTTGCGTTCCTTACGCGGTTGGGTAATAATGGGAACCCGTTGACAGTTCGCTTTGAATAAAACTCCTCCGGAAAGGCCCAACCTTGGTTTTACCATTCGCCACCTAGCCTTTTTTCCCTTGGGAGTCGCACATCCCGAGGGTCATCTTATTTTAACCCCCCCGGGCCAGTGCTTGTCTAAGTGTTGGTCCAACCTAGAGCACCGTGCGGGGCCGTCCCTCGGCAACTTGGGTGACGTTGGCTCCCGTACGCTTAGCTTATCCGGTGTGCCCTGAGAACGAGATATGTGCAGCTCCTATCGGGATGTCGGCGCATCGGGTGGTCTTGCTGGACTTGTTTTACCATTGTCGAGGATGTCTTGGAGTACCGGGATACCGAGTCTGATCGGAATGTCTCGGGAGGAGGTCTATTCCTTCGTTGACCGTGAGAGCTTGTGATGGGCTAAGTTGGGACACCTCTACAGGGATTTGAACTTTCGAAAGCCATGCCCGTGGTTATGGGCAGATGTGAATTTGTTAACGTCCGGTTGTGGAAAACCTGAAGTTGACCTTAATTAAAATGAATCAACCGCGTGTGTAACCGTGATGGTCTCTTTCCGGCAGAGTCCGGGAAGTGAACACGGTTGTTGGAGTTATGCTTGATGTAGGTTGTTTTAGGATCACTTCTTGATCATAGTTTTATCGACCGTGCTTTGCCTTCTCTTCTCACTCTCATTGGCGTATGTTTAGCCACCATATATGCTAGTCACTTGCTGCAGCTCCACCTCATACCTTTACCTTACCCATAAGCTTAAATAGTCTTGATCGCGAGGGTGTGAGATTGCTGAGTCCCCGTGGCTCACAGATACTTCCAAAACCAGCTTGCAGGTGCCGATGAGTCCGTGCAGATGACACAACCCAGCTTAGGAGGAGCTCGATGAAGATCTTGTCCTTTGTGTTCTTCCGTTCTAGTTGATCAGTAGTGGAGCCCAGTTGGGGTCGGTCGGGGACCTTTGTCGCATTTGGGGTTCTTCTTTTATTTTGGTTCCGTAGTCGGACCTTGAGTGTATTTGGATGATGTAATGCTTTATTTATGTAATTGTGTGAAGTGGCGATTGTATGCCAACTATGGAACTTTTCCCCTATTGTATCACATGGGTTGTGTGAAGATTACCTCACTTGTGACATTGCTTTCAATGCGGTTATGCCTCTAAGTCGTGCTTCGACACGTGGGAGATATAGCCGCATCGAGGGCGTTACAACCTGAGTACACCCCTTCCCCAAGCAAGTTGTCTTATAAATAGCCACGACCATCCTCTCCTGACCCTCCTCGAAAACCCTCGCCAAAACCCACCGTGTCACGCGACCTCACCGTTTGGATCTCGCTGGAGTTCACGCGGTTCACCGGTCGTTTCCGACGCTTGTAATGTAAGTATCCTCGAAACCCTTCCTTCCATAGCCAACTATCCCTCGTTGTTGCGAACCACTTTGACATGTTTTGGATGCCCAGGGAGCACCGGAGCCACCGCCTCGAGTTCACAACGCCACCGGAGTTCACGAAGTTCACCTCGACGCTATGCTCAACCCCGACGTTCCCTCGCCTCACCGTCCATAGAAAATCGGACGCCTCCGAAACCCCGCATCACCTGGACATCCTCGCCGACTCTGCCGCCGACCAGAGCCCCGCCGCCCACCGGCCTCTTCTTCTCTGCATCACCTGTTTCCTCTCTGTAAGCACGGACCCTCTCCTCTGTTCGCTAGTGTTTTCTCTCTCTTTAGATCGAAACGTTGTGTTGATCGGTTTAGTAGATCGTTTTATTTTCATTAGATCGGTTTTAGTTACGATTTGTTTGTAGCGGTTTAGTACGGTTCTGATCAAACCAGCGGATCGGTTTTATTCTATAGAAAAATAAACGCACATGTACGTATTGTTAAGTTTCGCCCGAGCGTTTGGTAGTTACAGATCGCACCCCCCGTAGGCCCAATAGCGCCCGTTTGTTTTTTCTTCTGTATTTTCATTTCTGTTTTTACAACAGAAAAGTTTCAGTTTCGTAAATTCTATATCTCTTAGGTTATTTAGAGTTTTTGATTGATTCTTTTTTATCTAGTCTGAAAATTTCCTAAACTTTCTGTATAAAATAGTTTCGGCCATGTTTTAGTTTTTTAAAATTGTTTTTATCAGTTTTATTGAGATTAGTATTTCTGCTATAAAATGAGCTAGAATTAATATTTTTAGGTGAATGTTTTTGCCACTACGTTTCGACCTTGCCTAGCAGTAGGATTAATATGGGTATTTATAAATTTTATTAAAATTAGTTTTTTACGAAAACAACATTGTGCTAATTATTTTTAACTTGCTGCTGTTTTCTGTTGTTTTAATTTTTTAAAATATATTTTCACCTCTGCTATATTTTATTTCAGATTTGTTTCTGTAGTTATAGAGGGTGAACTTTTATTTACAGAAAAATAAAATGTTTTATTTCTTTTTCTTACTAGTTTTGTTTTAAGCATAATTAGAGTTTTAACTTAGCTTTTTATGTGTTTCCTTTTGGTAGTAAAATTTTATGAAAAATACTTTCTGTTAACTTAGTTGATTTAAATTTTATTTTCTATTAAAATTATTAGTTTAGTATTTTCTTTGTTAAGTTTTACTTAGGACAGAATTATTTTGTGTTATGTGAGTTTTCTTTAGTAGTTTCGTCATGTAGTTTTCCTTGGTTTTATTTGGTATCCCTTGTTGGTTTGCATTTTATTTGTTGATGAGTGTTAGAATTGCATGGTAGTATGTTTGCTTATATGAATGCTATGTTGGACTATATAGATTTTCAACGGAGTGACGAATAGTTCTACCAAGCTATTTTCGAGAGTGTTATTATCTTGATCAACTTACCAGGCAAGTTCACTTTGACCATGCTTTTTCATACCTATGCTCTATTGCATTTAGTGTCACCTTTGCAACAATCCCTCCATTAGTGATATTGAATCCTTGTAGTTGAGTAGTATGCATGAGGTAGGAACCCATCTCCCTGTTGCCAAGCCCGGGACGTTGTTTAGTTTCAATGCTACGCTATAGTAGACGGGGTTGGTATGAGTGTTCGGGAGTGGTGTGAGAATGGAGGACTCTACGCCAATGGCGACAATTCCATACACACTACTGGGTGAAGGACGGTTGACGGGCACCCTGGAGAAACTAGTGGATGGCCGGGATGCATGGAGAAGCGCCATGACATCTTGCGGAAAGCTTCACCCAGACTCGAAGAGACGGAGGAATACTTCATGCCCAGAAGCTTACCTGTGCAACCGCAAGTCACTATGGGCTCTGGCTTGGTTGACCTTAGTGGTGACTCTGGCTGGGATAGTGCTAGCAGATGTAGAACTACGGTAGGATTGGATGAGCACCGGACAGTGGTCAGGGAAACTCTTCGGAAGACCATGTTTCGGTCATCTTGTTCTCAAACACCCTGAAGTGCGAGAACGTAAAAAAGAGGGATCGAATCTTGCGGGTAAAGTGTACAAACCTCTGCAGAGGGTTAAAACCTAATCGATTAGCCGTGTCCCCGGTTACGGACAATTTCAGCCTCTAGACTTGGATCTATCTCGGAACTCTCAACACCAGACTGATAATTTAATTGTGGGCAACTTATGATCATTTGGGTGACGAGACATCGGTTGGCGGAACCATGTCATGATAGGAAATTCTATAGTACAGACTCCTGATATTCCTTTGATGTAGGAAAAAATAAAACCAGCTTTTACGCAAAAACACAGACACAGATCCACAAAGCCATATTGCATATAGTATAGTTTTATCATATATTTTTTCTTACAGTGATCTTGCTGGTACATTCAATGTACTGACCTACACGGACGCAACGTATCATGTTGTATATATTTCCTCGACAAGTAAGAGTTACGATATTGGGTTACAGTCTACACTCAACTTTCCGACGGCGTTATGGGACTCCACATCCGTTGATTGTTTCCGCCGAGACTTATAAGGTATATATACCAGTTTTACGTTATTTATACATGTGATTGCACTTTTATATATACTTTGTTATACTCTGTGTGCCAGCATACTGATCCAGGGATGGCACAGATACACAAAGGCTTGACCGTCTGAGGTCGGGTCGCTACAAACCAAAAGCCTATGCTTGGGGATGCCCCAGAAGGCATCCCCTCTTTCGTCTTCATCCATCGGTAACTTTACTTGAGGCTATATTTTTATTCACCACATGATATGTGTTTTTCTTGGAGCATCTTTTATTATTTGAGTCTTTGCTTTCTAGTTTACCATAATCTCCTTGTTGTACACACCTTTTGGGAGAGACACACATGAATCGGAATTTATTAGAATACTCTATGTGCTTCACTTATATCTTTTGAGCTAGATAATTTTGCTTTAGTGCTTCACTTATATCTTTTAGAACACGGTGCTAGTTTTATTTTATAGAAATTATTGATCTCTCATGCTTCACTTATATTATTTTGAGAATCCTTTAGAATAACATGGTAGTTTGCTTTGGCTATAAAATTAGTCCTAATATGATAGGCATCCAAGATTGGTATAATAAAAACTTTCATAAAAGTGCATTGAATACTATGAGAAGTTTGATACTTGATGATTGTTTTGAGATATGAAGATGTTAATATCAGAGTCGTGTTAGTTGAGTAGTTGTGAATTTGAGAAATACTTGTGTTGAAGTTTGAAAGTCCCGTAGCATGCACGTATGGTAACCGTTGTGTAACAAATTTGAAACATGAGGTGTTCTTTGATTGTCATCCTTATGAGTGGCGGTCGGGGACGAGCGATGGTCTTTTCCTACCAATCTATCCCCTAGGAGCATGCACGTAATGCTTGGTTTTGATGACTTGTAGATTTTTTGCAATAAGTATGTGAGTTATTTATGACTAATGTTGTGTCCATGGATTATACACACTCTCACCTTTCCATCATTGCTAGCCTCTTCGGTACCATGCATTGCCCTTTCTCACCTTGAGAGTTGGTGCAAACTTCACCGGTGCATCCAAACCCTGTGATATGATACGCTCTATCACACATAAACCTCCTTATATCTTCCTCAAAACAGCCACCATACCTACCTATTATGGCATTTTCATACCCATTCCGAGATATATTGCCATGCAACTTTCCATCGTTTCATTTATTATGACATGCTTCATCATTGTCATATTGCCTTGCATGATCATGTAGTTGACATCGTATTTGTGGCAAAGACATCATGCATAATTTATCATACATGTCACTCTTGATTCATTGCCCATCCTGGTACACCGCCGAAGGCATTCATATAGAGTCATATTTTGTTCTAGTATCGAGTTGTAATCATTGAGTTGTAAATAAATAGAAGTGTGATGATCATCATTAATAGAGCATTGTCCCAAATAAAAAAAGGAGAAAGGCCAAATAAAAAAAGGAAAGGCCCAAGAAAAAAAGGGGGAGAAAAGAAATAAAAAGTGACAATGCTACTATCCTTTCTTCCACACTTGTGCTTCAAGGTAGCACCTTGATCTTTATGATAGAGAGTCTCTTGTTTTGTCACTTTCATATACTAGTGGGGATTTTCATTATAGAACTTGGCTTGTATATTCCAACAATGGGCTTCCTCAAATGCCCTAGGTCTTTGTGAGCAATCAAGTTGGATGCACACCCACTTAGTTTCTTTTGTTGAGCTTTCATACATTTATAGCTCTAGTGCGTCCGTTGCATGGCAATCCCTACTCCTTACATTGACATCAATTGATGGGCATCTCCCTAGCCCATTGATTAGCTGCGTCAATATGAGACTTTCTCCTTTTTGACTTCTCCACATAACCCCCATCATTATACTCTATTCCACCCATAGTGTTATATCCATGGCTCACGCTCATGTATTGCATGGAAGTTGAAAAAAGTTTGAGATTACTAAAGTATGAAACAATTGCTTGGCTTGTCATTGGGGTTGTGCATGATGAGAGCATTCTTGTGTGATGAAAATGGAGCATGACCAAACTATATGATTTTGTAGGTATGAACTTTCTTTGGCCATGTTATTTTGAGAAGACATAATTGTTTAGTTAGTATGCTTGAAGTATTATTATTTTTATGTCAATATTAAACTTTTGTCTTGAATCTTTCGGATTTGAACATTCATGCCACAATAAATAAAATTACATAGAAAATTATGCTAGGTAGCATTCCACATCAAAAATTCTGTTTTTATCATTTACCTACTCGAGGACGAGCAGGAATTAAGCATGGGGATGCTTGATACATCTCCAACGTATCTATAATTTTTGATTGTTCCATGCTATTATATTATCTGTTTTGGATGTTTAATGGGCTTTATTATACACTTTTATATTATTTTTGGGACTAACCTACTAACCAAAGGCCCAGTGCAAATTGCTGTATTTTTTTTGCCTATTTCAGTGTTTCGCAGAAAAGGAATATCAAACGGAATCCAAACGGAATGAAACCTCTGGGAGAGTGATTTTTGGAACAAACACAATCCTGGAGACTTGGAGTGGACGTCAAGGAAGCATAGAGGAGGCCACGAGGTAGGGAGGCGCGCCCAGGGGGGCAGCGCGCCCCCACCCTCGTGGATCCCTTGACCGACTTCTTTCGCCTATATATACTCATATACCCCGAAAACATCCGAGAGCACCATGAAACCCTATTTTCACTGCCGCAACCTTCAGTACCCAAGAGATCCCATCTTAGGGCCTTTTCCGGAGCTCTGCCGGAGGGGGAATCCATCACGGATGGCTTCTACATCAACACCATAGCCTCTCTGATGATGTGTGAGTAGTTTACCACGGACCTTCGGGTCCATAGTTATTAGCTATATGGCTTCTTCTCTCTCTCTCTCTGGATTTCAATACAAAGTTCTCCTCGATCTTCTTGGAGATCTATTCGATGTAATTATTTTTGCGGTGCGTTTGTTGGGATCCGATGAATTGTGGGTTTATGATCAAGATTATCTATGAACAATAGTTGGTTCTTCTCTGAATTCTTTTATGTATGATTTGTTTTCTTTGCAAGTCTCTTCGAATTATTAGTTTGGTTTGGCCTACTAGATTGATCTTTCTTGCAATGGGAGAAGTGATTAGCTTTGGGTTCAATCTTGCGGTGTCCTTTCCCAGTGAGAGCAGGGGCAGCAAGGAACGTATTATCTTGTTGCCATCGAGGATAAAAAGATGGGGTTTATATCATATTGCTTGGGTTTATCCCTCTACATCATGTCATCTTGCGTAATGTGTTTCTCTGTTCTTATGAACTTAATACTCTAGATGCATGCTGGATAGCGGTCGATGTGTGGAGTAATAGTAGTAGATGCAGAATCGTTTCGGTCTACTTGTCGAGGACGTGATGCCTATATACATGATCATGCCTAGATACATGATCATGCCTAGATATTCTCATAATTATGCACTTTTCTATCAATTGCTCGACAGTAATTTGTTCACCCACCATAATACTTATGCTATTTTGAGAGAAGCCACTAGTGAAACCTATGGCCCCCAGGTCTATTTTCCATCATATAAGTTTCCAATCTATTTTACTTTGCAATCTTTACTTTCAATCAATATCATAAAAATACCAAAAATATTTATCTTATTATCTCTATCAGATCTCACTTTTGCAAGCGGCCGTGAAGGGATTGACAACCCCTTTATCGCGTTGGTTGCAAGGTTCTTATTTGTTTGTGTAGGTGCGAGGCGACTTGCGTGTAGTCTCCTATTGGATTGATACCTTGGTTCTCAAAAACTGAGGGAAATACTTATGCTACTTTGCTGCATCACCCTTTCCTCTTCAAGGGAGAACCAACGCAGTGCTTAAGAGGTAGCAGTTGGCAAGGCGAAGGAGGGATGTTTCCGATACCTGAAGGACAGGATTTGGAAGCACATCCAAGGCTGGATGGAAAATGCCTTTCAGCAGGAGGAAAGGAAGTGTTAATAAAGTCGGTTGCTCGATCCAGACCAACACACTCCATGTCATGTTTCAAACTCCCTCGTGGCTTATGTGAACACATCAATGGTCTATCACGGAAGTTCTGGTGGGGTAGTAAGCAAGGTCAAAGGAAGCCAACATGGGTCTCATGGAGGACTATGTGTAAGCCCAAGTTCATGGGAGGTTTAGGCTTCAGGGATATTGAACTCTTCAACCTTGCTCTCTTATCCAGGCAGGTATGGCGTTTGCTCCAGGAACCAGACACGCTTAGTGCTCAAGTTTTAAAAGCCCGGTACTATCCAGATGTGGACATACTTGATGCAGCCTTAGGAGCCCACCCGTCACAGGTGTGGCGCTCGATACTTGAGGGAATAGACATTCTTGCTCTTGGTCTGGTCAAGAGGATTGGTTCGGGGACAGGCACACACATCTGGGAGGAGATTTGGTTGCCACTTGACTACAAGTTGCGGCATGTCTGCCCAATATCGACGAGCCCACCCCAATTAGTTTCAGAACTCATTGATCTAGTGACGAGGACATGGAGGAGAGACGTGATACAAGAACACTTTCTTGCACCCGATGTGGATGTGATTCTGAACATACCTTTGAGCTCGAGGGTACAACCAGATTTCTGGGCATGGCACTATGACAAAAAGGGGTTTTTCTCGGTCCGGTCAGCATATAGAATGATCAATGCTATCATATTCCAAAGAGAAGATTGGCTTGAACATAGGGGAGGCCACTCAAACCAAGCGTGGGAGAAGAAGTCGTGGTCTTCGCTGCGGAAGGTAAAAGTTCCCTCAAAAGTTAGAATTTTTGCTTGGAGATTGTCCCATACGTCCTTGCCGACTGGCACTACAAGGCATGGAAGGAAGATGGCGGGGCTCTTTTGGCTGTTTGATACAATGAACCAGCAAAGTTAGCAAGAGTCTTGGATACCATGTGGGCCATCTGGTGGGCAAGGAGGAGGGCAATCCATGATGACGAATTTCAGAGTCCTTTGTCCACTATGTGCTTTATTAACAGATACCTAGAGGATCCACTATCCGGCCCCATTGCCGGAAGAACCGACCGGCCCACTTCTAACGAAGATGCTGGTCCCGGCGCCATACAAGGCGCCGAAGAAGAAGGCCGAGAAGGAGGCCAAAAAGACTCGGGTGGCCTTCGTCGCCGCGGCACTTCAAACACAATATACGAAGGCTCCAACATCCGTTCTGCCTCCGAAGAGGACGAGGAGGAGGAAGACGAATCCCCAACGGGGGGGGGGGGGGGGGGCGGAAGAAAGAAGAGGGTGGCCTCCATACACTTGGAGGCCGAGTCGCCTAAAATGGGAAAAGCTCCACTTCCGGAAGAGTCCACTGCCGCCGCCGACAGCAACCCGGCATGGGATCCTAGGGCCCAGCCCCTGGTGAACTCGTGAGTTTAAAATCCGAACAAGTTTATGCATCTAGACTCATCATGGCATAATATTTTAACCTAAGCTATATTTTTTGTAGTCCGGCGAGGTCCCGCACCGAACGATCCTCATCCGAGGATTTGCTGAGCTCGGATGCTATGGAGAGTGGGACGCCCCAGAAGGCCCCTTCCCCCAAATATGTGAATAACACCGAGGCTTCGTTCCGGAAGGACCCCGGCCAAGGAGGGGGGAAGAGATCGTGAAAGCGGCGCCTGGAGGTCAAACTTCCCGGGCCGGAGACATGGGGGAGAGGATTCCCATGGGAGTCAATGGCGGGAGCCATCTTGAATTCGGCTCCCCACCAGACGCAATTCCGGAGACCAATACGGCTCTAGAATCAAGCAGGTGGCCTTCCTCGGCTGGAGGAGGTGTGCCTGTTCCACCAGCAATCTCTGTCCAACCAGAGGTGCCCGATGTTTTGTTGGCGGCGCAGAAGAGCGCCTCCATCGTCGATGAGCACCATGCCCTGATGGGTGCGGTGATTAAGGAGATTCAGTCTGCTGAGGGTGGACTGAATGAAGCCTGTATAAGCCTTATAAAAGGCTTTGAGGTATGTTTTATGAGGTTTCGAAGAGTGTTATAGTATAGATAGTAGCCTCCGATACACTGTTCGGTGCAAGAAAGGACCGGGCAGAGGATCAATTTTATGTTCGCAGGAAGACTCACTTGATGACATCCATCTCTCTTCTTTTATAAGCAGGCGTCTGCAGCGGCTGGTACCTCTCATACTGCGGAGGTCTCCTGACTGAATCAAAGTCTGGAGTGGGACAAAGAAGAACTTGGCCAGTTGAAAAGGTAGTTGGAAGATAAACAAGGTATGCGCAAGCCTTGTTCGCATTCGGTGCGAACAAATTTCCAGTATGATAAAATATGTTTCATTATTTGTGCCAGGGGCAATGACCAAAGTCGAGGCTCTGAGGAAGGCTGTTGCCGAGGCCGAGGAAAAGGCAGCCGCAGAGTAGGCTCTTCGTGAGAAGCACGAGGCCATGGTTATTGAAGCTGAGCAGGAGCTTCAAGAGTCCATGAAGAAATGCGAGACCTTGGAGCAGAGTTTAATAGAGAAAGAATCCGAACTCGCCAGGGCTCATCAGGACGCGCACGATGCCCAGGGGGAAACCCAAGGCGCCCTGCAGGAGATCCAAGAGGCGAGGACGATTGCGGCGGGTAAGGCTTTTTTCCATGTAAAGCAAGTATTTGAGGAGAAAATCATGTTTCTAATTTTGAGTTCGGATTCCTCCAGGGGTATTTGTGGAACTGCCCCGCAGCATATCGGATGCCGCCCAATTCTACCGAGCCGAAGAAGGGAACACTGCGGGTAAGCTCTTCTGGTCACAGTATCTGGCACCGAATTATCCGGTGCCTTTTGCCGACCAACTGAAACAGCTGATGGAACTGCATAGGGCGGCCGAACTAGCCATGAAGGATTTGATTATCCGTCTATGGCCCGCCGAGCCGATTTCAAGCAGCTACTTCGGGCTCGTGAAGAGGCTTGTGTGGGCCTGCCCTCGACTTGACGTCATCAAGCGGTCGGTCTATATAGAGGGTGCGCGAATGGCCTTCGCCCGCGCAAAGGTGCACTAGGGAAGATGGATGCTGAAAAGCTGATGACCAAGGGACTGCCAGAGGGGAAGGAGCACCGCAAGCCCGAACTATATTATGAAAGTGTCCCGAAAGGATCCTGCCTTGCGACGGAGCAATGTGCCAAGGACATTATATTTCCATGAATACAATCATGTTGTCCTTTGTAATGTTGAACAAGGTCATCTCTATTATTTATTGCCTGTTATATTAAAGTTTATCCTCCCGCGCGGCCGTTTTATATATTAATCTTGAGAGTCGGCCAGTCGTCGGCTTCTGCCCCCATGTAGGAAGTACGGGGGTGTTTGGGATAAACCTGATCACTCTTTATCCCAGTTTTGGATCCTTCGAAGGAGGTGTTCAGCACAACGAACTAGATAATAGGACTATCGATCTTTATCACTCTCACTTAGCCATAGGAGCTTTAGAAAAGGAAGGTAGGCGTGGCCCCTGGTGTTCGGAAGACCGCACGAGGGGCTATATAAGCACCTGATCAGAAGAAAAGCCGATCCATCGCACGCAGCATTGGTTATGGCATCATGCGGGAGGAATCCTTAAAGATTTTACAACCTCTCGAACAGCTGACCAGCTCTCGCCGTATCATGACAGTCAGTTTTCGGCTTTCTCTACTAAGGTGCTCGTCCGGAAGAAACGGGACACAATCGTAGTAGTTCTCCCTGTGCCACCTTAGCCGATATAGCGGAACATAAGGCAGCAAAACATGGGAGCCGGGCAAACCCAATATTTGACCAAAGACATGATTCGAAGCTGATGCATATAATGCTATAAGTTCGGGGTGCCGAACTTCCATGAAGGTGTTCGGACTTTATTGCCGTACTAGACCATGATGGCGCGCTTTGCCGCACCTGTCCATGTTTGATGAAATTATCTAATTTATTCTAAATATTTTGGTACAATAAGGACGAAATATAGGATAGTATCATTGGATATGGTTATCAAATAGGATGAGGTGTAAAAAAAAAGATGTTGCGGAAAAAAGTAAGTTATGTTTGCATGTGTATACGTCTTTTATTCTTTTCTTAGGGAAAGTATACGACCTTTTATTCAGATAACAGCCCTGCACATATTTTTTATTTAATTTTTATTTAGAGAAGAGTGCGTCTCTCCCGCAAAAGAAGAAGAAGAATATGTAAGTTTAATGTGGCACAATTGCCCTCAAAGTCGGAAACAATCAGTTTAATGTACGTATCCAGAGTTCAGGCAGGCATGAAAACTAATCGGGCCAAAACTTGCAGGCCTAGTTGACATCTCCTCTGGGCCCGATTAACCACAAGCCGCCCAGGTCTATCCCCAGAGCAGCAGCCTAGAAATGATGGGCCAAAACAAACATGCCGTGTTTGCGAGGACGACCCGAAAATCCATGTCGTTGGCTAGCTGGATCGAACGGCTTTGGAGGCAATATCGTTCTGATTGCTTCTAGCTTGCTCCATCTTACTGTTTAGTAATTATGGGTAAAACGAAGCCCCCTGGCATATTTAAGGCATATTGTGGTGTACGGATGCCACTTGACAAAAGAATTTCAACAAGAAATAACAGTAGATAAGCGTTATATAAATCCACATGTTGTGTTTGAATAGTACGTCGATGCATGTGAGTACAGGTAATGTGATAAAGAAGAAGTATGACTGTGGAACCTGCTGAGACTAGGGGGGTAGAAGCTATGTGCGGATCCGGAGTATAGTCGAATGGTCATCGCGGGGAATATGTAAGGATTCCCTTGTGCGTTCGAGCTGCTTCCATATCACGAGTCCTGGTCTGCGCAAAGTTGAACCTGCAAAAAAAATGTAAGAAATGCTTGTGTGCCGCAGGGCGGTTGAGCCGCGGTATGTGGCCTGTCATGGCCTTCGCCGGAGTGTTTAATTGAGCTCTGGACGAGCCGGGCTATCCTGTCGTGAAGTAGTTCGAAGTCCTTTTGGCGGTGTCCGGGAATCGGGCCATCGACTCGAGGTTCGGTTGGAAGGTGCCACTTGTAGATTCTGCTGTTAAAGCAGCGGTATACTCCTTGGTGCCGAGGGAAAGTTTGGCCTTACCATTAACCATGATGACGCCGTGCGGACCAGGCATCTTGAGCTTACGGTAGGCATAATGTGGTACCGTTGAATCGAGCGAACGCAGTTCGTCCGAGCAGTGCACGATAATCACTGCGAAAGGGGACGATGTCGAAGATTAACTCTTCGGCACGGTAATTGTCTGGTGATTCAAAGACTACCTCAAGGGCGATGGAGCCTGTATAGCTGGCCTCCATACCAGGTATAATACCTCTGAAGGTGGTATTAGTGGGCTTGATCACCGAATGATCGATGCCCATCTTGCGCACTGTGTCCTGGTAAAGCAGGTTTAGACTGCTACCTCCGTCCATAAGGACTCGTGTGAGGTGGAACCCGTCAATTATTGGGTCGAGGACTAGTGCGGCTGGATTGCCCTGATTGGTGTTAACCGGACGATCCGTGCAGTTGAAGGTGATCGGCCCTAGTTTATATTATGGGACGACTAGTTCCGTTAAGTCGACATCCCTAAGGGTGTGCGTCCGGTTCGGGTTGGGAGTGTAGGTGCCGTTTACCACGTTCACCGTTTAGATTTGCGGGGGAAATTTCTTTTGCCCTCCTGTACTCGGTGATCTGGGCTCCTCGTCGCCATCGTCGCTTTGAGACACCTTATCTTTGTTTTTGGCACCTGACCTGCCGGCTTGTTTGATGACCCAACATTCTCTGTTGGTATGATTTGCTGGTGTTCCTGGGGTGCCATGAATTTGGCATGGGCGGTCGAGTATGCGGTCCAGACTAGACAGACCTATCGGAGTAATGGGCCATGGGTAGGCCGACCCAAGCCCCAGAACCTTTCAAGACATCGGGGCGGGCTGCGCCCTCAAGACCCAGGACAAAGAGCCGCCTTCTGAGGAGTCAACGGCAAGACGGCTGACTGCCCGCTCACGGCAAAGTCCCAGGGACAGCTTCAGGATAAGCCGATTCCTGATTGGCAACTTCCAGAGAAGCTGGCTTCGGGGAGTCGGCCCGCGACTCCAAAAAACCCCATGACCTCATCAAAGGGGACGGGGCAGGGGCGTGGCTACAGTGAAGCCCACTCCTGCCCCTTACCAAGGGCAGGCATGGCCACAGCACGCCGTACCCGGGAAGATCTCCGTGCGGCGTGGCACTGTTGCCCCGAGGACCCTGACATCAGCACCACAGGACCGAATCCTGCGCCCACGACAACTTGTCTGTACGGCCCGGAGGCAGCAGGTCCCACTAGTCAGTGAGACCCTAGGAGACGGTGAGAGGACCGCCAGTCGGATCCATCAGGAGTCAGCCTCGGGGAGTCGGCCGAGCCCTCCCCTGGGCCCCACGCACCATTAATCAAGATGTGATGGGGAGTGGCAATAGTGATCGCCCGCCAGGTGGTGGGACTGTTGCCACGACCCCATGACCAAGCCCGCGTCATCAGAAGCACGACTATAGTAACCAGCAGCCGGCAAGACCCGCCCACGGCGGACGCGGCATGTCGGCTCCGTACCAGACCAGTCGGCGGGGCCCACCCATCGGCGGGCCCCAGCAGTCGGCAGAGAAGTCAGAGGCCAGAGGCACTGACGGCTGGGCCCGTGCCCAGTCGGATTACCATTGTACCCCCGGGGGTAGGCCTATATAAACCCCCAGGGCACCCATGCAAAGGGTCGGAACCCAGTAGCTCTAGACCATATCAGATAGAAGGAGAGAGCTAGCCTCGCCCTCTCCTACCTCTAAGAAACAGCTCAAGGAGCAACCGTGTAAACACTTGGCCATAGTGATCATGCGGGGACCCCGCAGAGCAGCAGTAGGGGTATTATCTCCCCGGAGCCCTGAAGCTGGGTAAGATTCGCCGGCGTGCATGTCTTCGCCTCATCCCGTTTCCAGGCACCGGCGACGTTCTACTCGCCCCCACCATGATAAGCCATCCTTTGGCATATGTCGCACCAAACCCCCGACATTTGGCGCCCACCGTGGGGCATGGTGCACCGCCGTCCGGAGATCTGTTCTGGACGGGAACCCTTTTCCTCCCTGGCGAGCGCAGCCAGCCAGGCACGCCAGACGAAGTTTGCATCAACGCGCTGCGCGGTGTTGAGATCGCCTGCGCAGCCAGCTCCTTGGCCAAACTTGTCGGTGAGGTCCGCCTCTCCGATGAACCTGCGTCCGACGCAGGCACCGGTGGCCCCGAGAACCTCCTCGCAGGCCTCCTCGATCAACTCCACGTTTCCGGCGAGCCCGCCGTAGACTTGGAGTCTGTAGGCTCCACCAACCCGATGCTGGTCAACTCCGACACCGCGTCGCTCGACGCGTTCCCCACCAATGTGGTGGTCTACGACGAACCTCTCCCTCACGCGAAGAGCAACGGAAGCACTATCACCGAGGTGCTAGTCATCAGCCATGACGAGTCCCCCGACGGAGGAGCGCACAACTCGTTCGGCGCGGTGCTACAAGACCTAACTGCACCCATTCCAGAAGACGCTGACGCAGAGACGTTAGAAGCGCGCCGCCTTCAGCTCGCTGAAGGCGCGAAGAAGCTGGCCAGCATGAGACGCTTGTCAGAAGCTTACTAGCGAGAGATGGATCGCGCCGTTGGCGGCTCGCCGGCGCCGGCAGGGCCCAGCCGCCTTGGCGCGGTCCAGCAACGCGGCGTAGCCATCGCCAGCCTGTTTGGGGCTAGCCGCCCCGTGTACGCTACACCAGCGGAGAACATCCGAGCCGCCCAGGCAGCGGCGCATGAGCTGGACAATTTCGAGGGCGAAGAATGCCGCCTCATGATGGAGTGAGTCCAGCGGCTCTTCGAGGCGGCCGCCGCGCAGAACGAGACCGGGTGCCGCACGGAGGCGCCGCAGCGGCCAAACGACGACCCGCACCAAGATCAAGGCGCGACGTCTCGGATGCCGACTGGCGGCGCTCAAGGAAGATGGGACAAGGAGCCAGCTGTCAGCCACAGTCGGACTCGCATTACCATAGAGCGCGACCGAGACGGCCGCCCGAGGGCAGTGGAACAACGGGACGACTGTCCGCCTCCCCCTCCCCGTAAGGAGAGGCGAGTCTCCCCGCCGCCTGTTGACCATCTGACTCTCGGTGACCGCCTTGGCCGCCGAGAGGGAGTTGGAGAGAATGACGCCCGCCACCGGATCGACCGACTTCACCGGTCCCTGGCGCTGGAAGAAGAAGATGAGCTGGGTCCGCCTTGTTTCGGGCCCCACATTCGGGACGAGCCCTTTCCCAGAGGGTTCACGCTCCCAAGAGACACGCCCAAGTACACCGGCTCTGTGAAGACGGAAGACTGGCTGGTCGACTACTCCACGGCTGTCAGCATAGCAAACGGCAACAAACATGTTGTCGTAAAATACGTTCCGCTCATGCTTCAGGGCACGACCCGGACATGGCTGAACAGCCTGAGGCCCCGCAGCATCAATAGCTGGGTTGACTTCACCGAAGCGTTCATCCGCAACTTCACCAGCACGTACAAGCGTCCCCCCAAGCCTCGACAGCTCTCCTTGTGCGTGCAAGGTCCTGACGAGTTGACTCGCGACTACCTCACATGTTGGGCTGAGCTCCGGAACTCCTGCGAGGGCGTGCACGAGGTGTAGGCCATCGAGTACTTCACAGCCGGGTGCCGAGAAGCACAAGATCCACTGCGACGAGCCAGAAACCCTCGACGAGCTGCTGATCATAGCGGACAAGTATGCCACGGCCGACTCCTCCATGAAGGCGGAAATTCAAGTCAGCATAACTGGAAAAGTGGCCCCTCAAGCTCCAAGGACTCCGGCGGGAGACGCCAGCCGGCGACAACTGCAGGGCGACCACAAGCGCAAGGCCCCGCAGCCGGCTTCCAGCAGCCGGCAGGTGTTGACCGTTGAAGCCCACAACCGGATGGGCAGCCCCCGCTCAAGCGACAGAAAGGCGGCAAGACAAACTAGTTGCCGGCCTTCTCCTACGGGCAGACCCTGGATGGACCTTGCAAATTCCACAGCGGCACAAAGCCGTCGAATCACACCACCCGGAAGTGCCACTGGCTCACCAGGATTGCCAAGGGAGACGGCCTCCTGCCTCCCCCGCCGGCTGGGCAGCCGCCTCCACCTTTGCCCTAGCAGCCGGCTGCCAGGCTAGTCGGTGCAGTGCAAGACAAATACCCTGAAGAACACGGAGCCTACGTGGTGTTTACCAGTATGGTTGATGATCGACGCAGCAGGCGGCTGCAGCGACAAGAGGTGAATGCAGTAGAGTCAGAAACGCCAGAGTTCATGCACTGGTCTGAAAAGCCCATCAGCTGGAGCGCGGCTGACCACCCAGAGGTGATGCCGAGTCCGAGCTCCTATTCCTTGGTCTTGGACGCCACCTTTGCCACGAATAGACGAGCTGCGCGTTTCTCGCGAGTCCTAATAGACGGAGGCAGCAGCATCAATATCCTGTACAAGGACACCATGGAGAAGTTAGGAATCAAGCAAAGACAGTTTCAGAACAGCCGGACAGTGTTCCACGACATTGTACCTAGGCTTTCCTGCTCGCCGATCGGCAAGATCCTGATGGACGTCCTCTTTGGGGACAAAGATCACTTCCGAAGAGAGTCTGTTTGGTTTGAGGTGGTGGACCTTGAGAGCCCATACCATGCGCTACTTGGCCGACCCGCCTTGGCCAAGTTCATGGCGGTCCCCCACTACGCTTACCTCAAGATGAAGATGCCCGGGTAGTCAGCACGGTCATTGTAGTGGAACGCAAGGAGGAAGGCAAGACGCTACCTATCCAGAGACCGGTATATTACCTGAGCGAGGTACTGTCGACCTCCAAGCAGAACTATCCCCACTACCAGAAGATGTGCTATGGCGTACACTTTACTGCCAAGAAATTGAAGCCTTACTTTCAAGAGCATGCAATCATGGTGGTCTGCACGGCCCCGCTCGCCGAGATGCTTCCGGCCGAGTGACCAAGTGGGCCATAGAGCTGGCTCCCTACACCATCTACTACCAGCCCCGCACCGCCATCAAGTCACAAGCACTGGCCGACTTTCTCGTCGACTGGGCCGAGACCCAGTAGTTGCCTCCAGCGCCCGACTCCACCCATTGGTGGATGCATTTCGACGGCTCCAAGATGCGCACCGGCTTGGGAGCCGGCATCATCCTCACTTCCCCTAAAGGCGACAAGCTCAAATATGCACTGCAAATCCATTTTGCCGCTCCAACAACGTCGCCGAGTACGAGGCACTCATTCACGGGCTCCGGCTTGCCAAAGAACTAGGCATCCACCGGATCTTGTGTTATGGCGACTCAGACTTAGTGGTCTAGCAGTCATCTGGCGACTGGGACGCGAAAGATGCAAACATGGCGAGTTATCGTTTCCTCGTGCAACAACTCAGTGGGTATTTCGAGGGGTGCGAGTTTCTCCATGTGCCAAGAAACGAGAACGACCAAGCAGATGCCTTGGCACGAATCGGCTCTACCCGCCAAGCAATACCATCTGGCGCCGCCCTTCAACACCTCCTCAAGCCGTCCGTCAACCCTTCACCAGAATCAGACTCCATCTTCATACCGGCTCCTCCCGAAGACATCGGATCCGACTCCAGAGCCCCGGCAGGCGGCACAAGGATCTCGGCAGATGACTCTGGAGCCGCCACAGTCGAGGCCAGCCCAGGGACTGCAGAACCCGGCCCGGGGACAGCGGTGGCGGACTCAAAGACTCCAGAACTCGACCTAGGGGCCGCCCCAATCGGCCTAAGGACCTCATTAACCTAGCAAGCAGTTGTTGACTCCAACCCGCCGTCCCCTAGCCCAGCCGCCCTCGTCCAAGTCGCAGTTCTGGTAGTCGAAGAAATAGCAGCACCCTCATGGGCCCAGCCCATCCTCAAATTCTTGGTGAACAAAGAGCTACCAACTGATGAGACCTCAGCTCGGCAAGTACAATGCCGGGCGGCAGCCTGTACCATAGTCAACAGAGAGCTGGTCAAACGCAGCGTCACTGGTGTCTACCAGCACTGCGTAGAGCCAGAGCAGGTCCAGGCAATTCTCAAAGACATCCATCAAGGCGAATGCGGCCACCATGCAACTTCAAGAGCACTCGTCGCCAAAGCCTTTCGGCACGGTTTCTTCTGGCCGACTGCCTTTGAAGAGGCCAAGGAGTTGGTCCAAAAATGCAAAGGATACCAAAAGTTCAGCTCCAAGCCGCACCAGCCGGCTTCTGCGCTCAAGACCATCCCCATTGCCTGGCCTTTCGCAGTTTGGGGTCTAGACATGGTGGGACCATTCAAGACAGCATGAGGTGGTTTAACTCACCTACTTGTCGCAGTGGACAAGTTCACCAAGTGGATAGAAGCGAAGCCAATTAAGAAACTGAACGGTCCGACTACCGTGACTTTCATCACCGATATCACAATTCGATACGGCATACCACACAACATCATCACCGACAATGGCACAAATTTTGCCAAAGGCGCCTTGGCCCGTTTCTACGCAACATAGGGCATCCGACTGGACCTAGCGTCCGTCACACATCCGCAGTCAAACGGCCAAGTGGAGCGAGCAAACGGCCTCATCCTGTCCGGCATCAAGCCTCGGCTGATCGAGCCTCTGGAGCGCTCGGCTGGCTGCTGGCTCGACGAGCTGCCAGCCGTCCTCTGGAGTCTGCCACGACTCCAAACAAGTCAACCGGCTTCACACCCTTCTTCCTCGTCTACGGCGCCGAAGCCGTCATCCCAATGGACATAGAGTTCGACTCCCCACGAGTCATCATGTACACCGAGGAAGAAGCAGAAGAAGCACGACAAGACGGTGTCGATCTGCTGGAAGAGGGCCGGCTATTGGCACTCAGCCGGTCTAGCATCTACCAGCAGAGCCTGCGCCGATACCACAACAGGAAGGTCAGGCCAAGATCTTTCCAAGAAGGTGACCTTGTGCTCCGGCTGATCCAGCGAACAGCCAGCCAGCACAAGCTGTCGGCACCTTGGGAAGGCCCTTTCATCATGAGCAAAGTATTGGGCAACGATTCCTACTACCTGATTGACGCTCAGAAGCCCCGAGCACGCAAGAGGGACGACTCCGGCAAGGAGATAGAGCGGCCATGGAATGCAAATATCCTCCGAAGATTTTACAGTTGATGCAGTATGTACCACGCTACCTTTTGTATCAAAGTACCAAGACTTCGGGCCCCCCGAGACGAGCTCGGGGACTACCCTCTTTTGTCTGTATGATAAAAATTATGCCTACAAGTATGTTACTCTTGGTCATGCCGCTTGGCACCGGGCTCGACAAGTCGGCTCGGGGACTTGCCGCCTTGCACTATGAAATGCTTCCTGCAGCCGGGCAAGTAGTGTGTAACACCTAAACCGTCTTTTGTCAGAAGCCGCAGCTCGCAGAGCGACTGTACTGTGGGCAGAGGTAAGGTAGAATGGGCGTTCGCATGAAAAATGGTTAAGGACGCAAAGCATAAAACATAGCTCAAGACGGTTTCCAGCCTTTTTTCGGATTGCCGGTTCCTATCCAACTTGCTCAAAAACTCTTTAAAAACGGCTAAGTACTTGCTTTCCCAAAGTAGCCAAGCACTTGATCCAGCGACAGTCCGCAAAGCTGCTGTCCGATTGGCAAGGCGGGCAACTAAGAGAAAGCGGCAAAGGAAAAAAGCCAAAAGAGCAATGAGCAAGAAAAAGATAGAACTCGGATAAATATATGTACATAACATAGGCCCTTGGCCGAACCTTTGAGCAGAAGCTCAAAATACACCCCGCGGGTGGAATTGTGTGAATTAACAAGTTCTTCAAAGACTACTGAAGTAGATAAAATAAAAGATACAATGGCAGCTTAGGAGGCAGCAGACGGATTCGGAGGGTCGGAGGTGGCGCCAGCGTCAGGCGTCGGGGCAGTCGGCTGGCTAGTCTCGGCTTGATCACCTCCGACGGCAGTTGACTCGGTCGCACGCGGCTCGTTGCTGGAGGCGTGGTCGGGCTGAGGCTGGCTGTCTGCTCTGTCTTCTGGTGCCTCGGCCTCGCCTCCATCCTCCGCCTCGTCCTCTTCCTCAACGCTGGAGGCAATCACCTCCGCTGAGTCTTCGCCGTAGTCTGGGTTCATCCCAAACCACTCTGGCGGTACCTCCTCGCCGTCTTCAGACCGCTCGGGGACGAAGATGCTGGTGTCGATGTACTCGGCGGTCGCCGCAGCATGCTTGACGAGGGCATCTTCCGTAGCTGCCAGCTCCGGCTGGGCCTCTGACCGAAGCGTGGCCAACCGGTCTAGATCCAGCCCTGGATACCACGCCTTGACGAACTCCAAGGCCTGGCGTGCTCCAGCTCGGGCCGAAGAGCCCTTCCAGGCCTCAACACGGCCAGCCTCGACCTCTAGCCAGCTGGCCGTCAGGCTGGGGGTGCACGGAGCCTGCATGTCCGGCCACAGGGCGACAACCGCCTGGGCACCAACACGCTGAAGCCGGCACAACATCCGGTGAGCTGGCCGAAGGCGAGCCTCGATGCTCAGGATGTGCTCGTCAAGAGTTCGGGGGGCGTCGGCGGCAATCTCTGCGCCTTCTGCCCTCCGACCTTCACGGTCAGCCTCGATTGCTTATACGGCGGCCTGCGAGTGCCAGGAAAGAAGTCTGCCAAGACGGAAGAAACAAAGAAGCAAGTCAAAAGCCAGGAATCGGCACGATTTATAATCGGCAGCTCAAAGATAAATAAGGAGACTCACCATCAATGATGTCTTCAATTTCGTGGAAGCCAGAAGCCAGCAGTGCCTCCTTGTCAGTCCAGGAGGAGCGCTCGCTCATGAACTCGGCCAGGAGTGCGGTTTCCACTTCCTCCACCTTCTTCTGCGTCTTCGCAAGTAGCTCCCTCTGCTCTGCCAACTGAGTGGCCAGCAGACCGCGCTCTGTGGCGAGCCTGCTGCACTCCTCCCCTTTGGCGCACAAGGCGGAGTTGGCTTCGCTCAGCTGCTGTTGAAGAGCAGCGTTGGCTCCTGAAGAAAAGGAAGAAAGATAACAGTCATCAATAAAGTAGGTCACCGGGGAGATCCAGCCCGACTGCTCAGCAGTCGGCCCGAATCTCGGGTACTATAGCCAGCGGGTGCATTAGCGCACCCTCGCAGAGAAGAAAAAAGGACTTACTCCGGCTCTCCGCCAAGTCGTTGGTCCGCTTGCCCAGCTATTCAATGTTATGGTTGAAGGCAGTGACGCGGAGGTTGTGGTAATCCCGCGACAAGAATTTCAGACAAAGTTAGTACCCAAAAGTTCATCAATTGGAGTTCCGGGCCACCTACTCAGCAGCCAGCCCGAAACTCGGGGACTACACCTAGTGGGTGCGCTGGCGCGCCCCCACAGAGAGGAACAAAAAAACAAAGACCAAAGGAAAAAACATACTCGGACGGCTGCCTGCGACCCTAGGAATGCCTTGGTGCAACTCTGGAGAGCGTCGCCCTCAGCACGGAGCTTCGCCTGGACGTCCAAGAGCACCCAGTTCAGCGGCCCTGTGCCGCCTCCTCGCACCCACCCAATAGGTGCGGCGCTTGTCGCTTCGGCGTCTGGGGTCGCCGAGCTGGCGGTGCCGGCTTCCAGGGGGCGGGGTGCCGAAGTCGCCTTCTCCAGACGACGGCGCATTGGCGAGCCGACTTGGAGGAGTAGCCTCGCCACGGCCTCGTCTTTGGTCTGCGGCACCGGAGGGTCCGCTGGCTGCTCGCCTTGCGCGCCTTTAGACGGCAGCAGAGGCGGCGGCGGAACGTTCGTGTCTGGAGTAGAGGGGTCGCCGCCTTCCCTCTCCTCGACGGGGTTCTCCCCGCCGGCTTCTCCAGTCGGCCCCGTGAACTCTGGAGGTGGCAGCGCAGAGTTCAATGGGGTGACGAACACCGCTGATTGGCAGCGTGCGGCTTCCTTAGCCTGCCGCTTCATAGCGGCGGCGGCTTCGGCCTCCGTCAGTCTTTTCTTGGCAGAGGCCTCCGCCCTGTCGGCCTCCGCCTTCTCCAGGCGGAGGTCCTCCTCTTCGTTGCGCTTCTCCCGCACATTCCGCTCCGTCGCCTCCCAGAGGTCAGCAGCGGGGTCAATCCGCCGAGTGGTCGCGGACGTCTCCAATGACCCAATGACGGAGGTGGCGGTGACCCTCTCAAGAGTGAGGGGAGCCCTGAAGCAAGAGGAGCAAGCGAAGACTCAGACAAAGTTACAAAGAAAGAACAAAGCTTTGAGGACAGAATAATCACGCGGAGACCAATGGCAGCTTCTTCACTTCCTTATGGAAGCGGATGGCCTTCGTGGCCGCCTCGTCCCGCCGGGTCGCCGCAGCCGAGCCCTTGGGCTTCTTTGCCGACTGCCTAACAAGGTCAGCACGGCCCTGCGCTTCTTCCCGCCGCCTGGAGCGCCCGGCACCGCAGAAGAGCCCGCGCCAGGCTGGCTGGCTCCTGGCCGATGGCGAGGGGCAACTTCTCCCTCGGCGTTGTCTTCAGGCCAGTCGGCGAAGGTAGCCGAAGGCCTGAAGTCGCCTGCTGTTCCTCCTCCTCCCTCGGCGTCGTCTTCCAGAGCCGCCGCCCCCAGATCAGGGTCATCGATGTCGCTCTCCGCCTGGTCGGCGAGGAACTCGCGGGCCGGCCCCGAAGTGCCGGCTGATGGGTGGAGGAGAGGATTCTGACCAAAGTCGGCTGGTCAAAACGAACTCGGCAAGAAAGAAGACAGTCCAAAGAAGGAAAGGAAAGGCAACTCACCATGGGCGGGGGGTTGGCGCGGGAGTACGACTCCTTGCCGAACCGCTAGTCCTCCAGGAGCTTGCTGTCCGAGAGGTAGTTCACCATGAAGGCCACCTCCTCGTGAGGCATGTCCTTGGTGCACATCCGACTCGGGTCGCGGTGCCCGCTCATTTGGCATATCATGTGGGTGCGGCCTTGGAGCGGAAGAACTTGGCACGCCACGAAGGCGGCCAGCAGGTCTGGACCAGTCAGGCCCTCCGACTGCGTCAGCACTCAGAGTCGCGCGACGGCGCCGGCTCCCGCAGGAGTCAGCGACCTGGCCCGGTACGACTAGTTGGGCAGTCTCCCAGCCGGTGGGCCGGCTTCGAAAGCCGGCAAGCTGACCCACTCGCCCCTCGTGGCGACGTTCCTGACGTAGAAGTAGGATCTCTGCCACATCTTTACCGACTTTATCAGCGAGATGGAGGGGAAGGGATTGTCGGCCCCCGACCTTCGCAGGACGATGAAGGCGCCGCACTGAGCCGGCACGCCCGCAGCCTGGGTGCCGAGCTTGGAGAAGAAGAACTCCCCCCAGAGCTCGAGGGTGGGGAGGACTCCGAGGAAGCCTTCGCACATGGACACGAAGGCGGACAACAACACACCGCGTTGGGGGTGAGGTGGTGCGGCTGGAGGCCGTAGAACTCCAGGAAGGACCGGAAGAAACTGCTCGCCGGCAGCCCCAGCCCGCGCAGGCAGTGCGAGCGGAAGACAACCCGCTCGCCCTCCTGCGGCGCAGGGGAAATCTCCCCCTTCGGCGCAAGATGCACCTGCACGCGGTCCTCGCCGGGGAGCCGACGAGTTCAGCGGAGGAACTTGATATGGTCTTCATGAACTTCGGAGCCGTCCCAGGTGCCGGAGCACACAGGGGGAGGTGCGGCGGCGGAGGAAGAAGTCATCGCAAGCTGTCGCCGCGGCGTTCGCCGGAGCTTGGGCGTGCGGCAGAGCAAAGAAGACGAAGAGGAAGAGAGCGAGGAGCAGTGAGGAGGAAGAGAGCGAGGAGTAGTGGGAAGGAGGGGCGCGCGTGCCCCCCTCTCCCCCCTGCTTAGAGCCTTGTGGGCTGCGAAGCCGAGGGGGCAGACGTGGGGATTTACTGCGCCCACGGCCCGACGTCCCCCACGTCCCATGATAAAGTTACTGCACGCGGTAACTCCACAGGAATCCCAACTGCCACCGGGGCCGCAGCGGATCCCTCGGGCGTCGAGGCGCGGTAGTGGTGGGCCCCGCCTATGGGCCTGTCCCGTCGCGCGCGTAGGCTGGCAGGACGGCCCAACCAAGTGCCCTCGCGTGACAGGCCTAGAACGGGCGGCGGCTTGAAGGCTTAGCTCGCACGCCACTTAAATCCCGCCGCGACATTCGAAGTACCGAGCGAGTCAGAACTGAGTGAGTCCGAATCAAGCGAGTCCGACTCCTTCTAGTCGGCCCGACAGAAGTCCATCAAAGACATGGTGTTGAGCACCCGGAAAGAGAAACTGCTGAGGCTTCTCGGCCGATCGACCGCGGCGCCTCACCAGCTTCGGGGACTACTATCGGAGTAATGGGCCACGGGTAGGCCGACCCGAGCCCCAGAACCTTTCAAGACATCGGGGCGGGCTGCACCCTCAAGACTCTAGGACAAAGAGCCGCCTTCTGAGGAGTCAACGGCAAGACGGCTGACTACCCGCTCACGGCCGAGTCCCAGGGACGGCTTCAGGATAAGCCGACTCCTGATTGGCGACTTCCAGAGAAGCCGGCTTCGGGGAGTCGGCCCGCGACTCCAACAAACCCCATGACCTCATCGAAGGGGACGGGGCAGGGGCGTGGCTACAGTGAAGCCCACTCCCGCCCCTTACCAAGGGCAGGCATGGCCACAGCACGCCGTACCCGGGAAGATCTCCGTGCGGCGTGGCACTGTTGCCCTGCCGACCCTGACATCAGCACCACATGACTGAATCCTGCGCCCACAACAGTTTGTCTGTATGGCCCGGAGGCAGCAGGTCCCACCAGTCAGTGAGACCCTAGGAGATGGCGAGAGGACCGCCAGTCGGATCCGTCAGGAGTTGGCCCCGGGGAGTCGGCCGAGCCCTCCCCTCGGCCCCACGCACCATTAATCAAGATGTGATGGGGAGTGGCAATAGGGTCTCACTGACTGGTGGGACCTGTTTTGTAATACTTCTCGCAGGTCCTGCGTGTTAACCCGGGCCTTGGTATTTTTGTTTAACTGGTGACGGTGTGCGGGCTGGACTTAGGCCTGATATGCCGCTTTGTCTTGGCCACGAGGTGGTCGTTCAGCCACATCATACGCTCGGAGCGTAGGCTTTAATGCTTCCTCCTCGAGCTGGGGTAGCAACCTGCGTTTTGGGTAACTTTTGGTTGGGCGCTCGAGTTCGTATTCCTCGAGCTGGGATTGTTTTGGTTGGCTGCCAGCACCTTGGTCCATCTATCCGCTAGCAGATCTTGACCGGCTTGAAGCTATTGTTGCTTTTTCTTCAAGCTTTTTGCTGTTGCTATAAGCTGGCGTTTGAAGCGCTCGTGCTCGATGGGATCCTCAGGCACAATAAATTCTTCGTCGCCAAGGCTCACCTCGTCCTTGGAGAGGGGCATGTAATTGTCATCCTCTGATTCTCTGTCTGCCGCCTGTTCCTTAGGGCTAGCTTGCCCATCCTCCCGCTCGAAGCCTAGCTGGAGGGGATTGTCTTCATTTTCGGCACTATCCACAGTATTATTATCTCTTGTGCCGGTATGGCTGCTTTTGCTATGGCAGGGCTTAGAGCGGCGCCGATGACGCTGGTGCTTAGATTGCTTCTCAGGGGGATTATCCTCTGTTGCCTTATTGCCATCGCTTTCTTTGGTGGTGTCCACCATGTATATATCATATGATGAGGTGGCTGTCCAGCGCCCTATGGGCGGTGGTTCCTGTTCTTCTCCTGCATCGTCGTCCATACCGTCGATGTCTTCGGAGTCGAAATCAAGCATGTCGGTTAAGTCGTCGATAGTGGCTATTAAGTGGGTGGTGGGTGGGGAACGAATTTCTTCATCGTCCGCTTCCCACTCCAGCCGGACATAGTTCAGCCAAGGGCCTCCTGACAAGGAGAGAGAGACCTTAATTAATTTAGCATATTGCCCAAGGGCGAGTGCTGAAAGATATCCGCGGAGGGAAACTCCATGATCAGCACCCAATCAAATTTGATAGGCACAGACGCAGGCGGTTCGGAGCCCGTGGCCGGGGACGAATCCAAGGATCCGGCAACACAGGTCTTGTAGGAGGTGAAGTCAGTATTTGTCTCTATTGCCGCTGAGTGTGTGGCCTCCGTGGCGGGGTCCATCCACCCGTCCTTGGACGGCGCGATCTGCTTCGTATCGAGGGCCAGAGTTACCATAGGTGTGATCTCCCGAACACTGTCTAGCAGCAGAGCTAAGTCATGCTCGTCGTGACTGTGCGGCGCACCTGACACGGGCTCGAATCCGTCGAAGATCAAGTCTCCGCGGATGTTGGTAGTATAGTTTAAGTTTCCAAACCTGACCTGACGACCAGGGGCGTAGCTCTCGATCTTCTCCAGATGGCCAAGGGAGTTGGCCCGCAGTGTGAAGCCGCCGAATACGAAGATCTATCCGGGAAGAAAAACCTCACACTGGATCGCATCGTTGCCGATGATCGAAGGAGCCATCAAGCCTTATGGTGACGACACAGTGGAACTCTCAATGAAAGCACCAATGTCGGTGTCAAAACCGGCGGATCTTGGGTAGGGGGTCCCGAACTGTGCGTTTAAGGCGGATGGTAACAGGAGGCGGGGGACACAATGTTTACCCAGGTTCGGGCCCTCCCGATGGAGGTAATACCCTACTTCCTGCTTGATTGATCTTGATGATATGAGTATTACAAGAGCTGATCTACCACGAGGTCGTAGAGGCTAAACCCCAGAAGCTAGCCTATGATTATGATTGTTGTTGTCCTATGGATTGAACCCTCTAGTTTATATAGACACCGGAGGGGGCTAGGGTTACACAGAGTCGGTTACAAGGGAGGAGTTTGTGACAGCCTGGTTTTTGCCCTCTCTTATTTGCTTGACTTTCATTTGAAAATTTTCTGAAACTTGGAGTTCTTGGATCTTTTCATATGGACTTAACCACTTCGGCATCCTTGGATTTCACCCAAGTGCTTCACTTCCCTCCTAAATCATCATTTCTCTTCTGATCCACCCCAAAATAATCTTTGGAATATTTTTCTTAAATGAAAAATATTCATTTTCTCTCAGAAACCCTAGCCAGATCAGTTTGCTTCAAAGCAACCCTAATTTTTATGGCTCACAAAAATCTGAGATAATTCACAAATATTCTGTGAACCCTAGGGCACCTTCCTGAGCAAAAATATTTCATCACTTTTTGGAATAGTTTTGCTACAGAAAATATTTTCTGTTCTGAACAGAAATGGTGGTTTCTACAGCAACTACCATTTTACTTGCTCCATTTGACCTGAACTTTCTTGTGCCTCTTTACCCTAGTAACTTATAACTAGCCTCCAAAGCACAACCTCAATCTCCCAGCCGTTTGACCACAATAACTGTTTAAAGTTACTAATCAGAAACTTACCTGGCTTGTAAAATCCTCTCTACTGCACCTGGATCCAAACCAAATTGTGGCAACACTCAAAACTACCACGAACAACATGCCAAACATGAAGTTTATGCTTCGATCGGCTTGATGTCATAGTTCACGCGGTGACCACGTTCGTCCAGGGGTGTTTGCATGCGTGTCGACGCGCTCTGAGTGCCGCCGAGCTCTCTGTTCGCGTGTGCTCGCTTCCCTCGCCTGCCCGAGTGTGCCAAACCGCGCCACCATCTTCGTCGCTAAGCCCTTAACCTCCCTCTGGCACTCGCCGATGCAGGAGCTCGCCGCAGCGAGCACAGGCAAGGTCCGGCCAGCCCAACAGTGCGGAGCGCACTGTGCTCGTCGCCTTCCTCTCGACCCTGTGCTCGTCTCCGTCCGCCCACAGTTGCCGCGTGATCCGCGTCGCCTTCTCCCCCTCTCACTAACGCCGCCCGTCATCGGGCGCCGTGGACAGGTGTCCACCGTGGAGCCCAAAACCCCCTCGCCGCTCGCCTATAAATAGGGACACCCCCAGCCTCCTCGAGCACCATCCATCACTCCCACACACTCCACGATTTTGTAGGAAGCCGTAGCCCAGCCGGGCAGGCCTCGGGCCGCCGTCCCCGAGCTCGAGCTCGCCGGTGATCCCCTTTGGTCGCCGCTGAAGCTCTAGCCTCTCCCAGGCCAGGGCAACCCCTCTAGGGCTTCCTCCTCTCTCCGGTGAGGCCGTCTCGCCCGCTTGGAGCCCCTGGAGTGGCCTCCGTTCGCCGTCTTCCTCAACTTCGGCGACCTCTGTGTTCCGCCTCCGCTTGCGAGCTTGTTTCCGACGCCATCCGACCACCCCTAGCCACGCTACAGGTATGGGCAGGTGTGCCATCATCCCCTCTCTAAATCCCTCCCTCTCGTTTTGGCCAAGAAACCCTCGTCGCCGGCGAGAGCTCCGGCAAAGCCACGGCCTTCTCTGTTTCTTTCTCCCCTTCCCCCAGCTGACTAGCGGGGCCCGCTAGTCAGCCACTCTATACGTGCGCGAAGCGGTACGAGTGGTGGCGCTCTGAGGTTTTACACCTTCGACGTCACCCCCCTCAGCTATTTATCTAAATTCAAAATCAGTTATATTCCAGAGAACTTCAAATAGTTACAACTCTTCAACCATAAGTCCAAATGAATTGATTCTTTTGCATTGTGTTCTTTGAAAAGAAATCTAGCAGCTCACCAAAGATGAGATTTTTCTGAGCTGTTTAGAATTTCTGGTGAATTTCAGAAGTGTTCTTGATATTTGCCTTTTGTGTTCAAAATTTATTTTCAGAAGGCGAGGCTTGTCTTGAGGATCACCAGAAGGCTTGTGCACCTCATCTGCACTAAGGCAAGCCACATCAACATTTTCATGGTGTCATGTCAATATTTGTGATTTTCTTACTTTAATGAAATGATTAATGCATGCATTTAAATAATTATTGTGTATTTGTATTCTGATAAATATTTGTTAGTTATTATGCCTGATTTATAGAATGATTGAAACTAGTTTAGTGGGTAAAGCAAGTTAAGATTTATTTGTGGTGATGTTAGAAATGATTTTGTTATGCATGTTAGTAATTGTTTAAAGCTTTGTTCTTGCATACATAATTTGATAAAAATTTGCTAGAAAATATTCTGTTAAATACTTGTGTAGTCATTTTACTTGTCTTACGGAATGTTTGAACCCAACTTAGTTGATAAAGAAATTAAGAGTTGCTGATAGTGAAATCTTTTTGTTAAGCATATGAGAAATTTATTGGAGTTACTTTCTTGTGTGAGAAATTAATAAAACTTGTTGCAGAATATTTTGGTTAAGTTGTGAGTCATTTTGAGCAGTAAAGTAATACGAGTTGTTGATGTTTGTGCTTGGTGTGTTTATGGATGACATCGGTCATTATTATGTGATGCATGTGTAGTTTTGCATTTCATGGCATGCTATGACACCGGTCATTTTCCTTTTATAGTTGAACCTGAATATAACTCAACTTGAATATACCGTTGACTGGGTCATGGTGCCGCTGAATCGAGTTTCTTTCCCAGTGCAACCACATTTGCCTTTTTGGGAAGGCCTTGATTCGGTCCATTGACATGGCCTCTGGTCGGTGCCTCCAACTAGGGAAGGTTTTGTCGTGCTTGCCCTGGCCCAGTAAGCAGGCATAATCTTGTGTGCCTGTTGTTGAGTTTATGGTACCGAGTCCCCGAGTGGGATTGTTTTGGCCACGATGGTGGTCGGGGTGTCTTTGGTAGACACGGGGCCACCCAGGACTAGCCCATTGGGGATTGGGTCGGAGTGGCCGGGAGAGTGCTGTGGCAATGGAAGGGTTTTGTCGGAATGCCGTTGGTCCACCCGAATGGGAGCGCGAGGCCATGGGTTCCGTGGTGTGGGTACAGTGTGCGACCTCTGCAGAGTGTATAATCTATCGATAGCCGACTCCACGGTCACAGACACCTCGTAGTAGGTCCCACCATGAGTCAACGTTTAATAAAAATTGCACCCTAAGCTATGAACTTTGCATTGGTGATGGATGGCAAAAAGGCCATCAAGGCATTTGGGATCAAATGATGGTCGTGGTTGTGATCGCCGTAAAGATCACGAGTTGTTCTGGTAAAGGACCATGTCGGTGGTTTGTTTGTGATCCAGGGATGATCACAGTTGGTAAGCTGTCCCAAAGGATGTTCGAGCATGATCACAACATGTTTGACATATAGTGTTGCATATTAATAATTGGTTAAATATCATGATATTGTTTGCCATTATGATTATGCCTATTGTGAGCTTGCAAGTACATTCAATGTACTAACCTGGTGTGTCATGCCAGATTTCAGGAAAGTATTGTTGGAGAGGAGCGCTATTCGAGTCTAGATCATGTCCACATCGGTGTCCCTGTGATATGGAGCTTCCGCCACGACGTTATTCCGCTGGCACGTAGTTGTTCGGATTGAGGCCCGTTTATGTTCACTAAATAATGTACATATTGTTCAGCCGCACCGGGTGTGCCGCTTGGCCTCGATAGCTGTTGTAATGTAAACTCTGTTCCGCTAGCATCAATAAAGCGACTGTTTCTGTACCAACATGTTGTGTGTTGCCAGAATACATGGTCTCTGGGTTGGCAATGCATGGTAAACCGGTCGTTCTGAGCCGGGGTGCCACAGAGATCTACATATCTGAATTGCCAAGCTTGCCTTCCACGCAAAGGAGAGTCCCACCCGGACACGGGACGAAGTCTTTAATCTTGTATCTTCATAGCCCAACAGTCCGGCCAAAGGATATAGTCCGGCCGTCCGAGGACCCCCTAATCCAGGACTCCCTCACCTGCCCCCGCGTAGCCCACTCGAGCGACACGGGGAACCCTAGCCGCCGCCGGTAGCCCCCTCCTCCTCCGCCCCCTTCGTATCGTTGTTTCCGGAGGGACCGCCAATGAAGCCGGGCGGTGCCCTGGGATGGTGGCAGCGGGGCGGCTCCGACCCAGGGCACCATGGGCTCTCTCCACCCCCAACCCCTTGACCTAGATCCATTCCGTTGTGGCACGATGATCCCTCTCGTCCCCATCCTCTGGCTGCAATGCCCTCCATGTTAGGACTGAAGACGGTGGAGATATTTCTTCAGTTAGCTGTAGCTGATCAGGAAGATAACGATTCGGTAGATGGACGGCTGAGATCGCGCCTCGCTGTAACAGCTCGTTGTCAGCTGTTAGATTACTTACTTTACCATTGTCAGGTCGTTACTGTTACTTTTCACCCCCTTGCCGGGAGCGCTCTCCACCTATAAAGACAGCTGGGTTCTGGCTGGTCTGGACATCGAATCTTCTCATTGAATTGCCAAGATGGCCATCTATACGCACAACTAATGCAAAAACCTCCCGATCTAGGCAAAATCTCCAATCTCTTCCTCCAAATCCCTAGTTCTTGATTGGCAAAGTAGTTAGGTCCTGACACTCCAGCCGGCCCGGCATGGCGGCGCCGCCTTGGCCTGATCCTCCCTCGGCCTTTGGCCCTCCCCGTTGCACGACCTCCTCTACCGAGCTGTTGCGGGTGGGGTATGCCATGGGCGGTGGTGGTTGGGATAGCCGAGGCTTTGGCCTTGCCTTGTTGCTAGCCACCACTCGTTTGCGACAACGCCTCCCCCGAGCTGTGGTGCTGGTCTTGTACGATTCTTGTGGTCACAATTGTCTTCTTTGGCGTGCGGTTGAGGCCTCATGGTGGAATTCTGCCGGCACTGCTCTGGTCCTAGCGGTCATGGGCCTGCGTTCTCCAGTGTCCACAACCTGCTGGAGTTCTTTGCCAGCGCGGTTCCGACCCAGGCATTCCGATTGCTGTGTCCTCTTCGGCCTCCGCTTCATCGGTGTCTTGGTGAGTCCGCCTCGGCAGCCGGATCCACGTCTCTTACGACTCCTGGCTTGTTGGTGGCGTCATTCGCCATCCCCTCCTCCGCTTGGGTGACAGTGTCTGTAGAAGACTAGGTTTAGGCCGTGCAACATACAATGCATTGATCGGGTGCACTAGGCACGTATATAAGATGTACAAGACGGAATCACAACCTCAACTATACATGCACACATATTTCAACACTCCCCCGATGTCGAAGCGTCGCCAGAGACACATAGACTGGAACGAAACTCCTAGAAGGTGGAATTAGGCAGTCCCTTAGTCATCACATCGGCGAACTGCTGTGCGGTCGGAACATGAAGAACCCGAATGCGTCCAAGGGCTACCGGTTCATGCACAAAGTGGATGTCAAGCTTGATGTGCTTCGTCCAGTGATGATGAACGGGGTTGGTGGAAAGATACACTGGGGAGACGTTGTCATAGTAGACAACCATAGCTTGTGAGATATCGTGATGCAACTCCTGAAGAAGCTATTGAAGCTAGGTTCACTCAACGACTGCGTTAGCCACTGCTCGGTACTCGGCCTCCTCGCTAGAGCACGACACTATACACTACAAAAAAATACTCTTCCATGATGATAGGTGTTTTTCAAAGTAGGCCACTGCAACCTCTTGAGCACTGTGTTGGATTTCCTTGAAGAGGAAAGGATGATGCAGCAAAGTAGCATAAGTATTTCCCTCAATTTTTGAGAACCAAGGTATCAATCCAGTAGGAGGCTACGCGCGAGTCCCTTGTACCTGCACAAAACAAATAACTCCTCGCAACCAACGCGATAAGGGGTTGTCAATCCCTTCACGGTCACTTACGAGAGTGAGGTCTGATAGATATGATAAGATAATATTTTTGGTATTTTTATGATAAAGATGCAAAGTAAAAAAGCAAAGGAAATAACTAAGTATTGGAAGATTTAATATGATGAAGATAGACCTGAGGGCCATAGGTTTCATTAGTGGCTTCTCTCAAGAGCATAATTATTTTACGGTGGGTGAACGAATTACTGTTGAGCAATTGACAGAATTGAGCATAGTTATGAGAATATCTAGGTATGATCATGTGTATAGGCATCACGTCCAAGACAAGTAGACCGACTCCTGCCTGCATCTACTACTATTACTCCACTCATCGACCGCTATCCAGCATGCATCTAGAGTATTAAGTTCATGAAAACAGAGTAATGCCTTAAGCAAGATGACATGATGTAGAGGGATAAATTCATGCAATATGATAAAAAAACCCCATCTTTTTATCCTCGATGGCAACAATACAATACGTGCCTTGCTGGCCCTACTGTCACTGGGAAAGGACACCGCAAGATTGAACCCAAAGCTAAGCACTTCTGCCATTGCAAGAAAGATCAATCTAGTAGGCCAAACCAAACTGATAATTCGAAGAGACTTGCAAAGAGAACCAATCATACATAAAAGAATTCAGAGAAGATTCAAATATTGTTCAAAGATAATCTTGATCATAAACCCACAATTCACCGGTCTCAACAAACACACCGCAAAAAGAAGATTACATCGAATAGATCTCCACAAGAGAGGGAGAGAACATTGTATTGAGATCCAAAAAGAGAGAATAAGCGATCTAGCTAATAACTATGGACCCGAAGGTCTGAGGTAAACTACTCACACTTCATCGGAGAGGCTAATGTAGAAGCCCTCCGTGATGGATGCCCCCTCCGGCGGAGCTCCGGAACAGGCCCCAAGATGGGATCTCGTGGATACAGAAGGTTTCAGTTGTGGAATTAGGTTTTTGGCTCCATCTCTGATCGTTTGGAGGGTACGCAGGTATATATAGGAGGAAGGAGTACGCCGGTGCAGCAACAGGGGCCCGCGAGGGTGGAGGGCGCGCCTGGGGGGTAGGCGCGCCCCCTACCTCGTGGCTTCCCTGTTGGTTGCTTGACATAGGGTCCAAGTCTCCTGGATCTTGTTTGTTCCAAAAATCACGTTCCTGAAGGTTTCATTCCGTTTGGACTCCGTTTGATATTCCTTTTCTTCGAAACCCTAAAATAGGCAAAAACAGCAATTCTGGGCTGGGCCTCCGGTTAATAGGTTAGTCCCAAAAATAATATAAAAGTGGATAATAAAGCCCAATAATGTCCAAAACAGTAGATAATATAGCATGGAGCAATAAAAAATTATAGATACGTTGGAGACGTATGAAGCATCCCCAAGCTTAATTCTTGCTCGTCCTCGAGTAGGTAAATGATAAAAGAGATAATTTTTGATGTGAAGTGCTACTTGGCATAATTTTAATGTAATTCTTCTTAATTGTGGTATGAATATTCAGATCCAAAAGATTCAAGATAAAAGTTTAATATTGACATAAAAATAATAATACTTCAACCATATTAATAAAGCAATCATGTCTTCTCAAAATAAAATGGCCAAAGAAAGTTATCCCTACAAAATCATATAGTGTGGCTATGCTCTATCTTCACCACACAAAGTATTTAAATCATGCACAACCCCGATAACAAGCCAAGAAATTGTTTCATACTTTTGACATTCTCAAACTTTTTCAATCTTCACGCATTACATGAGCGTGAGCCATGGATATACCACTATAAGTGGAATAAAATGGTGGTTGTGGAGAAGACAGAAAAAGGGAGAAGATAGTCTCACATCAACTAGGCGTATCAACGGGCTATGGAGATGCCCATCAATAGATATCAATGTGAGTGAGTAGGGATTTCCATGCAATGGATGCACTAGAGCTATAAGTATATGAAAGCTCAACAAAAGAAACTAAGTGGGTGTGCATCCAACTTGCTTGCTCATGAAGACCTAGGGCATTTTGAGGAAGCCCATATCTGGAATATACAAGCCAAGTTCTATAATGAAAAATTCCCACTAGTGTATGAAAGTGACGAAATGAGAGACTCTCTATCATGAATATAATGGTGCTACTTTGAAGCACAAGTGTGCTAAAGGATAGTAACATTGTCCCTTCTCTCTTTTTATCTCATTTTTTTATTTGGGCCTTTTCTCTTTTTTTATGGCCTCTTTTCTTTCCTTTTTTTCGTCCTGAGTCTCATCCCGACTTGTGGGGGAATCATAGTCTCCATCATCCTTTCCTCACTAGGACAATGCTCTAATAATGATGATTATGACACTTTTCTTACAACTCAACAATTACAACTTGATACCTAGAACACAATATGACTCTATATGAATGCCTCCGGTGGTGTACCGGGATATGCAATGAATCAAGAGTGAGATCTATGAAAGAATTATGAATGGTGGCTTTGCCACAAATACGATGTCATCTACATGATCATGCTAAGCAATATGACAATGATGGAGTGTGTCATAATAAACGGAAAGGTGGAAAGTTCCATGGAAATATATCTCATAATGGCTATGGAAATGCCATAATAGGTAGGTATGGTGGCTGTTTTTAGGAAGGTATATGGTGGGTGTATGATACCGGCGAAGGGTGCGCGGTATTAGAGAGGCTAGCAATGGTGGAAGGAAGAAAAGTGCGTATAATCCATGGACTCAACATTAGTCATAAAGAACTCATATACTTATTGCAAAAATCTACAAGTTATCAAAGCAAAGTATTACGTGCATGCTCCTAGGGGGATAGATTGGTAGGAAAAGACCATCGCTCGTCCCCGACCGCCACTCATAAGGAAGACAATCAAAAAATAAATCATGCTTCGACTTCATCACATAACGGTTCACCATACGTGCATGCTACGGGAATCACAAACTTTAACACAAGTATTTATCAAATTCACAAGTACTCAACTAGCACAACTTTAATATCACCATCTTCATATCTCAAAACAATTATCAAGCATCAAACTTCTCATAGCATTCAACACACTCATAAGAAATTTTCTACTATTCTTGAATACCAAGCATATTAGGATTATTTAAGCAAATTACAATGCTATTTAAGACTCTCAAAATAATCAAACTGAAGCATGAGAGATCAATAGTTTCTATAAAACAATTCCACCACCGTGCTCTAAAAAAATATAAGTGAAGTACTAGAGCAAAACTATATAACTCAAATGATATAAGCGAAGCACATAGAGTATTCTAACAAATTCCAAGTCATGTATGGCTCTCTCAAAAGGTGTGTACAGCAAGGATGATTGTGGTAAACTAAAAATCAAAGACTCAAATCATACAAGACGCTCCAAGCAAAACACATATCATGTGGTGAATAAAAATATAGCTCCAAGTAAAGTTACCTATAGAAGTAGACGGAAGAGGGGATGCCTTCCGGGGCATCCCCAAGCTTTGGCTTTTAGGTGTCCTTATATTATCTTGGGGTGCCATGGGAATCCCCAAGCTTAGGCTCTTGCCACTCCTTGTTCCATAATCCATCAAATTTTTACCCAAAACTTGAAAACTTCACAACACAAAACTTAAAGTAGAAAATCTCGTGAGCTCCGTTTGCGAAAGAAAACAAAAGACCACTTCAAGTTACTGTAATGAACTCATTATTTATTTATATTGGTTTTAAACGTAATTTATTCCAACTTCTATATGGTTTATAAACTATTTTACTAGCCATAGATTCATCAAAAGAAGCAAACAACACACGAAAAACAGAATCGGTCAAAAACAGAACAGTCTGTAGTAATCTGTATCTAGCGCAAGATCTGGAACCCCCAAAATTGTAAAATAAATTGCTGGACGTGAGGAATTTACGCATTATTCATCTTCAAAAATAATTAACTAAATAGCACTTTCCAAATAAAAATGGCAGCAGTTCTTGTGAGCGCTAAAGTTTCTGTTTTTTACAGCAAGCTAACAAGAATTTCCCCAAGTCTTGCCAACGGTTCTACTTGGCACAAACACTCATTAAACACAAAAAACACAACCAAAACAGAGGCTAGGTAAATTATTTATTACTAAACAGGAGAAAAAAGCAAGGAATAAAAATAAAATTGGGTTACCTCCCAACAAGCGCTATCATTTAACGCCCCTAGCTAGGCATAAAAAGCAAGGATAGATCTAGGTATTGCCATCTTTGGTTTTAGGGAAAAAGAGAGCAAACTTGTTATCTATGGAATTAATATTTCTATTTTGACAAAGTACATGTCCATTATTGGTACAAGAAAGGTTAAGAATGTTGCGGAAATTGGCATCTAGGCTAGCTTTTATCTCTTTAATAGATTCGTTTTGGTAAGAAATCAAAAGAGATGTGATTTCAGCTTTCTCGTTAATGGGGTGCCCAAATATAGTTTTCATACTCTCATAGGTATCTATGGGGACCCCTTTAAGAAAAACCTCCTCGAAAGTAGAATCTAAAACTTGTTTGAAAAAAGCGGGCAGCCCAACATAAAAGGCTTTTAGGTAAACCTCAATTTGATATTGGGGTACATAGCTAGCCTGGATCCTTAACACCCTATCCCAAGCATGTTTCAAAGATTCATCAAGTAAATAACGTAAAATTCCAGAATCATATTCATCAAAATTACTAAGGTTCTCATTGATAACTCCAGCAAGTTTTCCCATAGCATTCTGATTTATGAGTATAGATAAGATAGCAGGATTGTCTAAAGCACTAGAACTTGGGAGAGAACCCCCAATTCTTTTTGGTTCCGACATGGCAAGGGAAAAGTGAGCTAAAAGAGGCAAATAGAGAAAGAGAGGGAGGATAGAGTGAGAGAGGATGAATAAAACGGCAAGGGTGAAGTGGGGGAGAGGAAAACGAGAGGCAAATGGCAAATAATGTAATGTGGGAGATAAGGGTTGTGATGGGTACTTGGTATGTTGACTTTTGCGTAGACTCCCCCCAACGACGCCAGAAATCTTCTTGCTACGTCTTGAGCACTGCCTTGGATTTCCTTGAAGACTAAAGGATGATGCAGCAAAGTAGTGTAAGTATTTCCCTCAGTTTTTGAGAACGAAGGTATCAATCTAGTAGGAGGCTACGCGTGAGTCCCTTGTACCTGCACAAAACAAATAACTCCTCGCAACCAACGCGATAAGGGGTTGTCAATCCCTTCATGGTCACTTACGAGAGTGAGATCTGATAGATATGATAAGATAATTTTTTTAGTATTTTTATGATAAAGATGCAAAGTAAAATAAAACAATTTAAAAAGAAAAGGAAATAACTAAGTGTTGGAAGATTTAATATGATGAAGATAGACCCGGGGGCCATAGGTTTCACTATTGGCTTCTCTCAAGAGCATAAGTATTTTACGGTGGGTGAACGACTTACTATTGAGCAATTGACAGAATTGAGCATAGTTATGAGAATATCTAGTTATGATCATGTGTATAGGCATCACGTCCGAGACAAGTACACCGACTCCTGCCTGCATCTACTACTATTACTCCACTCATCAACCGCTATCCAGCATGCATCTAGAGTATTAAGTTCATGAAAACAGAGTAACACCTTAAGCAAGATGACATGATGTAGAGGGATAAATTCAAGCAATATGATAAAAAACCCATCTTGTTATCCTCGATGGCAACAATACAATACGTGCCTTGCTGCCCCTACTGTCACTGGGAAAGGACACCGCAAGATTGAACCCAAAGCTAAGCACTTATGCCATTGCAAGAAAGATCATTCTAGTAGGCCAAACCAAACTAATAATTCGAAGAGACTTGCAAAGATAACAAATCATACATAAAAGAATTCAGAGAAGATTCAAATATTGTTCATAGATAATCTTGATCATAAACCCACAATTCATCGGTCTCAACAAACACACTGCAAAAAGAAGATTACATCGAATAGATCTCCACAAGAGAGGGGGAGAACATTGTATTGAGATACAAAAAGATAGAAGAAGCCATGTAGCTAATAACTACGGACCCGAAGGTCTGAGGTAAACTACTCACACTTCATCGGAGAGGCTATGGTGTTGATGTAGAAGCCCTCTGTGATGGATGCCCCCTCCGGCGGAGCTCCAGAACAGGCCCCAAGATGGGATCTCGTCAATACAAAAGGTTGCGGCGGTGGAATTAGGTTTTTTGGCTCCGTCTCTGATCATTTGGGGGTACGTAGGTATATATAGGAGGAAGGAGTACGTCGGTGGAGCAACAAGGGGCCCACGAGGGTGGAGGGCGCGCCTGGGGAGGTAGGCGTGCCCCCTACCTCATGGCTTCCCTGTTGGTTGCTTGACATAGGGTCCAAGTCTCCTAGATCTTGTTTGTTCCAAAAATCACGTTCCCGAAGGTTTCATTCCATTTTGACTCCGTTTGATATTCCTTTTCTTCGAAACCCTAAAATAGGCAAAAACATCAATTCTAGGCTGGGCCTCTGTTAATAGGTTAGTCCCAAAAATAATATAAAAGTTGATAATAAAGCCCAATAATGTCCAAAACAGTAGATAATATAGCCTGGAGCAATCAAAAATTATAGATACGTTGGAGACGTATCAAGCATCCCCAAGCTTAATTCCAGCTCGTCCTTGAGTAGGTAAATGATAAAAAAGATAATCTTTGATGTGAAGTCCTACTTGGCATAATTTTAATGTAATTCTTCTTAATTGTGGTATGAATATTCAGATCCAAAAGATCCAAGATAAAAGTTTAATATTGACATAAAAATAATAATACTTCAGCATACTAATAAAGCAATCATGTCTTCTCAAAATAACATGGCCAAAGAAAGTTATCCCTACAAAATCATATAGTCTGGCTATGCTCTATCTTCACCACACAAAGTATTTAAATCATGCACAACCCTGATGACAAGCCAAGAAATTGTTTCATACTTTTGACATTCTCAAACTTTTTCAATCTTCACGCAATACATGAGCGTCAGCCATGGATATAGCACTAGATGTGGAATAGAATGATGGTTGTGGTGAAGACAAAAAAGGGAGAAGATAGTCTCACATCAACCAGGCGTATCAACGGGCTATGGAGATGCCCATCAATAGATATAAATGTGAGTGAGTAGGGATTGCCATGCAACGGATGCACTAGAGCTATAAGTATATGAAAGCTCAACAAAAGAAACTAAGTGGGTGTGCATCCAACTTGCTTGCTCATGAAGACCTAGGGCATTTTGAGGAAGCCCATCATTGGAATATACAGGCCAAGTTCTATAATAAAAAATTCCCACTAGTATATGAAAGTGACGAAATGAGAGGCTCTCTATCATGAATATAATGGTGCTACTTTGAAGCACAAGTGTGGTAAAGGATAGTAACATTGTCCCTTCTCTCTTTTTATCTCATTTTTTATTTGGGCCTTTTCTCTTTTTTTATGGCCTCTTTTCTTTCCTTTTTTTTCGTCCGGAGTCTCATCCCTACTTGTGGGGGAATCATAGTCTCCATCATCCTTTCCTCACTGGGACAATGCTCTAATAATGATGCTTATCACACTTTTATTTTCTTACAACTCAACAATTACAACTCGATACTTAGAACAAAATATGACTCTATATGAATGCTTCCGGTGGTGTACCGGGATATGCAATGAATCAAGAGTGACATGTATGAAAGAATTATGAATGGTGGCTTTGCCACAAATACGATGTCAACTACATGATCATGCTAAGCAATATGACAATGATGGAGTGTGTCATAATAAACGGAAAGGTGGAAAGTTGCATGGCAATATATCTCGGAATGGCTATGGAAATTCCATAATAGGTAGGTATGGTGGCCGTTTTGAGGAAGGTATATGGTGGGTGTATGATACCGGCAAAAGGTGCGCGATATTAGAGAGGCTAGCAATGGTGGAAGGAAGAAAAGTGCGTATAATCCATGGACTCAACATTAGTCATAAAGAACTCATATACTTATTGCAAAAATCTACAAGTTATGAAAGCAAAGTATTATGCGCATGCTCCTAGGGGGATAGATTGGTAGGAAAAGACCATCGCTCGTCCCCGACCGCCACTCATAAGGAAGACAACAAAAAATAAATCATGCTCCGACTTCATCACATAACGGTTCACCATACGTGCATGCTATGGAAATCACAAACTTTAACACAAGTATTTCTCAAATTCACAACTACTCAACTAGCACAACTTTAATATCACCATCTTCATACCTCAAAACAATTATCAAGCATCAAACTTCTCATAGCATTCAACACACTCATAAGAAAGTTTTTACTATTCTTCAATACCAAGCATATTAGAATTATTTAAGCAAATTACCATGCTATTTAAGAATCTCAAAATAATCTAAGTGAAGCATGAGAGATCAATAGTTTCTATAAAACAATTCCACCACCGTGCTCTAAAAAATATAAGTGAAGTACTAGAGCAAAACTATATAACTCAAATGATATAAGCGAAGCACATAGTGTATTCTAACAAATTCCAAATCATGTATAGCTCTCTCAAAAGGTGTGTACAGAAAGGATGATTGTGGTAAACTAAAAAGCAAAGACTCAAATCATACAAGACGCTCCAAGCAAAACACATATCATGTGGTGAATAAAAATATAGCTCCAAGTAAAGTTACCGATAGAAGTAGAGGAAAGATGGGATGCCTTCCGGGGCATTCCCAAGATTTGGCTCTTAGGTGTCCTTAGATTATCTTGGGGGTGACATGGGCATCCCCAAGCTTAGGCTCTTTCCACTCCTTGTTCCATAATCTATCAAATCTTTACCCAAAACTTGAAAACTTCACAACACAAAACTTAAAGTAGAAAATCTCGTGAGCTCCGTTAGTGAAAGAAAACAAAAGACCACTTCAAGGTACTGTAATGAACTCATTCTTTATTTATATTGGTATTAAACCTAATGTATTCCAACTTATCTATGGTTTATAAACTATTTTTCTAGCCATAGATTCATCAAAATAAGCAAACAACACATGAAAAACAGAATCTGTCAAAAACAGAACAGTCTGTAGTAATCTGTAGCTATAGCAATATATGGAACCCCCACAATTCGAAAATAAATTTCTGGACGTGAGGAATTTATCTCTTAATCATCTGCAAAAAGAATTAACTAAATAGCACTTTCCAAATAAAAACTGCAGCAGTTCTCGTGAGCGCTAAAGTTTCTGTTTTTTACAGCAAGATAACAAGACTTTCCCCAAGTCTTGCCAACGGTTCTACTTGGCACAAACACTAATTAAACACAAAAAAGACAACCAAAACAGAGGCTAGGTAAATTATTTATTACTAAACAGGAGCAAAAAGCTAGGAATAAAAATAAAATTGGGTTGCCTCCCAACAAGCGCTATCGTTTAACACCCCTAGCTAGGCATAAAAAGCAAGGATAGATCTTGGTATTGCCATCTTTGGTTTTAGGGAAAAAGTGAGCTAACTTGCTTTATATGGAATTAATCTTTCTATTTTGAAAAAGTACATGTCCATTAATGGTAGAAGAAAGATTAAGAATGTTGCGGAAATTGGCATGTAGGCTAGCTTTTATCTCTTTAATAGATTCGTTTTGGTAAGAAAGCAAAAGAGATGTGATTTCAGCTTTCTCGTTAATGGGGTGCCCAAATATAGTTTTCATTCTCTCATAGGTATCTATGGGGTCCCCTTCAAGAAAACCCTCCATGAAAATAGAATCTAAAACTTGTTTGAATGAAGCGGGCAGCCCAACATAAAAGCCTTTTAAGTAAACCTCAATTTGATATTGGGGTACATAGCTAGCCCGGATCCTTAACAGCCTATCCCAAGCATGTTTCAAAGATTCATCAATTAAATAACGAAAAATCCCAGAATCATCTTCATCAAAATTACTAAGGTTCTCATTGATAACTCCAGCAAGTTTTTCCATAGCATTCCAATTTATGAGTTTAGATAAGATAGCAGGATTGTCTAAAGCACTAGAACTTGGGAGAGAACCCCCAATTATTTTTGGTTCCGACATGGCGAGGGAAAAGTGAGCGAAAAGAGGAAAATAGAGAAAGAGAGGGACGATATATAGAGAGAGGGCGAATAAAACGGCAAGGGTGAAGTGGAGGAGAGGAAAACGAGAGGCAAATGGCAAATAATGTAATGCAGGAGATAAGGGTTATGATGGGTACTTGGTATGTTGACTTTTGCGTAGACTCCCCGGCAACGACGCTAGAAATCTTCTTGCTACCTCTTGAGCACTGCGTTGGATTTTCTTGAAGAGGAAAGGATGATGCAGCAAAGTAGCGCAAGTATTTCCCTCAGTTTTTGAGAACGAAGGTATCAATCCAACAGGAGGCTACGCGCGAGTCCCTTGTACCTGCACAAAACAAATAACTCCTCGCAACCAACGTGATAAGGGGTTGTCAATCCCTTCACGGTCAATTACGAGAGTGAGATCTGATAGATATGATAAGATAATATTTTTGGTATTTTTATGATAAAGATGGAAAGTAAAATAAAAGCAAAAAAGCAATGGAAATAACTAAGTATTGGAAGATTTAATATGATGAAGATAGAGGAGGGGGCCATAGGTTTCACTAGTGGCTTCTCTCAAGAGCATAAGTATTTTACAGTGGGTGAACGAAATACTATTGAGCAATTGACAAAATTGAGCATAGTTATGAGAATATCTAGGTATGATCATGTGTATAGGCATCTCGTCCGAGACAAGTAGACCGACTCCTGCCTGCATCTACTACTATTACTCCACTCATCGACCGCTATCCAGCATGCATCTAGAGTATTAAGTTCATGAAAATAGAGTAACGCCTTAAGCAAGATGACATGATGTAGAGGGATAAATTCATGTAATATGATAAAAACCTCATCTTGTTATCCTCGATGCCTTGTTGCCCCTACTGTCACTGGGAAAGGACACCGCAAGATTGAACCCAAAGCTAAGCACTTCTCCCATTGCAAGAAAGATCAATCTAGTAGGCCAAACCAAACTAATAATTCGAAGAGATTTGCAAAGATAACCAATCACACATAAAAGAATTCAGAGAAGATTCAAATATTGTTCATAGATAATCTTGATCATAAACCCATAATTCATCGGTCTCAATAAACACACCGCAAAAAGAAGATTACATCGAATAGATCTCCACAGGAGAGGGGGAGAACATTGTATTGAGATCCAAAAAGAGAGAAGAAGCCATCTGGCTAATAACTATGGACCTGAAGGTCAGAGGTAAACTACTCACACTTCATCGGAGAGGCTATGGTGTTGATGTAGAAGCCCTCCGTGATGGATGCCCCCTCCAGCGGAGCTCCGGAAAAGGCCCCAAGATGGGATCTCATGGATACAGAAGGTTGCGGCGGTGGAATTAGGTTTTTGGCTCCGTCTCTGTTCTTTTGGGGGTACGTAGGTATATATAGGAGGAAGGAGTACCTCGGTGGAGCAACAGGGGGCCCACGAGGGTGGAGGTCGCACTACTAGGAAAAGGCCTACTAATGGTGCACCTAATTTGGCCATTAATGGCGCATTAGTGGTGTGCCATTAGTACCATGCCATTAGTATATTTTACTAATGGCGCACCACTGGTGCGCCATTAGTATCTGGTATGCTAATGGCGCACCACGCGGTGCGCCATTAGTATAGCCCACGGTGCGCCATTAGTATGCCTCCCAGGGGGCCATGTATACCCAGGTGCTTTGGCATACTAATGGCGCACAACCATAGGATGTGCCATTAGTAACTTCGGCATACTAATGGTGTGATGCGCCATTAGTATGAATATTAGTTTTTTTTTAATTTTCTGTTTTTTGCACAGGTTACAAAATGTATAATTGGACAAAATATAGAAAGCACACATCAACAACAGATTCATCGAGTAAAATAGAAGATTAGTCTCTGAATACAATTCATCATTTTAGTCTCCGAATACAATTCATCATATTAGTCTCCGAATTGAAAAGACCGAACAAAGATAGAACATTATATTACAAGTCTCGAGACCGCGAGTTTGTCTTCACATTACAAGTCGATATCGATCATCTAAACAACCATCACATAGAAGAGAGCTGCGGTCATCACGATGAGCATCATCACGATGAAACTCGTCTTCATCCGGTTCCTCCAACGCTCCCTCCCCTCTCCCGCTAGATAGCGGGCGTATCTAGATTCGGCCTCGGCCCTAGTGGTGTACCCTTTGTAACTGTTACCGCTGAATCGGTGAACCTGTCAACGACACTCCTCCCAGTCATTGTAGACTCCGGGAACCTTACCCTTGTACACGACATACCACGGCATCGCAATGCAGTAGCCAAACGAAACATTAGTACCAATTCACAGACAATACATAAGCAACATATAAGTATGCAACAGAATGATCGAAAGAGAAAAGCAAAACATTAATAGCATCGATTACATCTAAGTTGAACAACTCTCGAAACCAAAGAGACATACTACAAGTTCATTAAAGTTTAATTACAACATGAGCCAATCGATGTTTCAGAACTAGACACAGCATCACTGTTTTCGACTCGACTCAAGGGACCGGAGCGTGGATGAAGCCGCCGTCTGTCGTGGGAGTCATGAAACAACGGGCGTTGTCAGCCTGCATTTGTAGGATTGTGTCGATGTCATTGTTGGACGGTTGATTTCTGAGGTAGAACTACCCCGAGGTACGAAGGACATCTTGATGGATGATTTCCGCAAACTCCAACTGGATGCGAAAGAATTCTTGTCCGATGTCCGCATCCTGGATTGCCGACATGCTCGCGGCCCAATCTTTGAGTCTACTCGGTAGCAGAAGTTGATGATGGCCCCGTACGATCGCTCGCATGTGATAGAGAGCGTAGTAGGCATCCTTCTGACCGCCAGGCGGCTGCTTGACGCAGCAGAACGTCGTATTGTGGGCGAACATGTGCTTGCCGTACTTATGAACTGCCCTGGTGAAGGTGCCTCCAGATTTGTGTAGTCTATCTTGGAGTTACGGTTCGGGTCGAAATACTTGGCCATGGAATATTTCGGGCTTAGGAGGATGAGCGTGCAACATGTGTAACTGCAGAAAACACGGAATGTTAAAAAAAACGATTGAAATCTGAGAATTCATATGTTACGGGGCGGTTGAGGGGAGGACTTACTCGGGAAAGTAAGGCACGAGGAAGTTATCCTTATCTTGGTTTGCCAGAATGACGCCTTCGAGGTAAGAACTCGCGACTTGCCGGTCCCCAGCGCTGCCCAAGATCTTGGCACGCATGTAGAAGGGGTCGACTATCACGATGTCCGGGGTCTTGTCGCGAATAATCCGCATCTCCATACTCAGCGAAAATAGCCGAACGAAGGTGTAGTGCAGCGGATGAAGGTTCAACATAGCGTGGATGTCATCAAACCGCAGGACGATCGTACCCCCGATGGAGTTATCCACAAAGCCCTTGCCCTCTGGCACCTTGGCCGCAAAAACCGGGTATGCCACATCCTTCTCTCCGAGACGCCGCTTCTCCAAAGAAAGAACACTGTCATGCAGACTCCGCATAGCACCGGTTGCAGCATCGAGCATATTTCTCGGTAGCATCGGCCTACCCGCCACATGCACCCTCCTCGAGATATCCTCAGGTGCAGGTGGTCCGTCCTGAGCACGGATCGTACTCGGTGCCGGCAGGCCCGCACCCTTGTTAGTCTTTCTTTTGCGTGCCTTCTTCTTCTCCTGTAATGGGACCGAGTTCTGCTCACAGACTGCCTTCTTGAGTGTGTTGGGGCTGATAATATTTCGCTCCTTGCCTATCTGAGGCTCAGTGAAGTCGGCAGCTGGAGGCGTCTCCTGAGAGCTGAACGCTAGACGACGCCTGTTGCAACTTGGCTTCTCCGCGGTACCAGCTAGATCGCGCACGTCTTTTGTTGGGTTGGGTTCTTGAGAAGGAGGCCCCATGAAGTCGCCACCGTACCCATGATCGGCAAAGTACTGATCGACGTTGGCAAATGTATCGTCGTCGTCGTCGTTCTGATCCTGTGCCATATGCATGTTTGGATCCAGTGGCATAGGGATGTCCGGCACCGTTGCGGCGGTCTTGCCATGGGGCCGACTTGGTGCCGACACGACTAGTGGTGTTGTCTTTGGGGTGGTGTCCCCCGCCCCCAAACGAATCTGGCTCTTCAGCCAAAGCAGGGGCCAGCTCAGACAGGTGCTGAGGATCATCACGTCATCATCGTCGGCCCCGACGGGTCGAATCGGAGGTAACAACTCGTCGCAGCCTGGCAGCACCCGAACCAGTTGAACCCTAAACAAGTTGGGTGGCATCTGGGTACCGTGGAACAAGGGGTTACCCGGTTGAACGATTTTGCCCTTGGCGACATCGACCAACTCATTGTTCACGAAGTGCAGGAGAGTGCACGGAACGTCGGCGGCGCCCTGCGAAAACATGTAGGGCGTCAGGGATGCCCAGTCAAAGGCAAGGAGATGAAGTCCTCGGCCGAGAGAGGCTTAATTAGTTACCGTGATGATGGCGTCGAGCTCGGCTAATGTCGAGGCACCGCCAACGGCGGGCGTGCAGTTGACGGAGGGGCCGCTTGCTGCAGAGGTGCCGGCCGGCGTACACCCGGGTGCATTAAGCTCCCGTGCCGGCGTCGGAGACACCAATGCCGCCTCCGTCGGAGACACCAATGGCCCCGCCATCGCGTTCTGCGAGTTGCTGGACGTGAAGCTAGGAATCGGGGGCGGCCCCTGTTGGCCGCCCGCAATCCACGCACTAATCCCCTGGATCAAGGTAGGCACAATGGCGGTGATCGTCCTTCCGAGTTGTTGTTCCACTTGCTCTTGGACCATCTCCGGAATCCGCGCCACCTGTGCCCTGAGTTCTTGAACCTTGCGCTCCTGGCTTTCCGAGCTGGTCTTTTTCTCCTTTCGCCCACCAGTGTTATAGTATGACGACCATTTTGTCGACGAGCCTTTGCCGGCCACACGACCAGCTGACGTCGGCTTACTGAGCTTATCCTTGTTCTTCATTACATTCAACGCCCTATTTAGAGTGGTGTCCCAAGGGTTGCTCTTAGTCGACCCCGCGCTACTGCTTTCAGTCGCCTACGGAAGGAATGTGAACCATTTAGAAATTTGGCTTCATTAATTAGAATGCAACCATATGAAGCTAATTACGCGGGGGTGTATTCCTTACCAGAACAAGCTCAAGCTCCCTGGTCTTCGGATCCGTGGTAAGCTCCTTTGTTTTCAGGTCCTTCTTGTACCGGGCCCTGACAAAGTTCCTGGTCTGCTTGTCACCATATTTATTGAAGAGGGGCGGTAGGCCTTGCTCGGCACGGTCCGCATCCTCCTTGTCCCATAAAGGCTCCACCACTCTGTAACCGCCGGGACTGAGTGTGTGTTCCCCTAAGTTCAGCTCCCGCATTTCTTTCCCCCACTTAATTTAATCGGAGCTTGCGGTGCTCGAGCAATTGATCTTGAAGTCGTTGTAGTCATCTTCGGTGATCGAAGGATTTTTCTCCTTGATCTTCTCATAACTCTCACCTTTCTGGATCATTCTCTTCACATTGCTTTTCCAAGTAGACAGGGCCGTGCTCATCTTCGTGAGGGCAGCATTGTTCACTTTATTCCCTTTGAGGCTTGTGTTTTCAAATTCAGCGGGGAACTTGTATTGTTCGTGCAGCTTCGTGAAGAGGAGGTTGCACAAATCCCCTAGGTCAGGATGCCTGAGGTTCTCGGTGTTGATCGAGACGGTGCTCCGGAGAATGCACCTGAGCTGAAGCGAGTGCCCCTTGACTATTCGTTCGGGCGCCGTTGGATTCTCGTCGGAGTCCACTTCAATAACTTCCTCCTTGAGGGTGCGGAGCACGGTCGGGCGCCGGTCCTTCCGTTGCCTCTTCGGTTGGCTGCCATCTATGCGTGCGCCGCCATCATCAGTGGTGGCATCCTCGGCGGCACCATCAGTGGTGGCATCAGTGGGGTCATCCTCGGCGGTACCATCAGTGGTCTCAGGATCGGTGGGGAAGGCGGCGGCCTCATACAAGTGAGGTTGTTCCTCTATCTCCTGGGACAGCTCCCAGAATGCCTTGACGCCCGAACCCCCGGCCTCATCGTTGTTGGCCATGTTTCTCTCTAAATAGGAACAAAGTTTGGTCAAAAAGTTGGTTATTGTCAAGGAACAAGATCATGGTCTCATCATTTAGGGTTTGTCGACACCGAGGAGAATTCTAAGTTGGGCCTAATCACTTGGCTCTATTGCCGCCTATGGTTTAATGCAGCTAGAATAAAGGGGCACTTGATCCTACTTAATTAACTACTAAGATACCCCGGCCCATGCATTAGTCACAAGTACCCCATATGTCCTATTTTTAGCAAAGTCATGGTAAAATTCATGGAAAATTTCAGCATGACCTTTGCTGAAAATAGGACATATGGAGTACCCGAATTTGCCGGAACGGAAGTTAATTGACATTCCAGCAAACTCAAGGGCCTCCCGGGGTACCTGCAAAATCATCACGACACGATGGTCAGAGACATGACCTTTGCCTAACAGTTCTGAACTCCTGCCAAAACTGAACACAACATATATATACCAAGCATCTTGCCAGCTAGTAGACCAGCTAGTAGACCATCATTTGTCAAGCCAAATTGAGGCCAAACAGAAAACCAATGTGGCCATGGCACAAAGTCCATGACCCAGAACAGAGCACTTTACTAAAAATGAAGAAGAAAAAAAGGCATGCATGCACTGGTTGTAGCAAATCATCACTTCTGAATCAAAACACCATGCTGGTGTAGTCATAGGCCCACATTAGTCTAAAATCCTGCTTTATTTTTCACAATAGAAAGTTCAAAACAACAATAAAAAGGAGAGCCCAATCTGGTCTAATTGATCCTTGGAAATTATAGAATGTTCATCTATGCATGGAAAAACAACAATTAGGACAGGGAAATTACTATGCAGCTAATAGTCTTTAAGCATTGAAACACAGCTAAGGTTACAACCCAGAAGTGATGGTTAACACTTCTAATAAACATGGCAATTTTAAATTATGACACACAATGCCATAATTAATCAAGAGTTACTACTACAGTACTCATGTACTCCATCTTACAGAGTTACTCCATCACAGCAACAACAACCTTGCAGATCAAAAATGATTTGTGTAATCTAGTTGGTACTCTTACAGTTGCATAAATTGAAAAAAATTGATCTGGGTTATAGTATCAGCAACCTTGCACTTCATTTTATACAAAATTATACTCCATCACCAAATTCATTGATGTTTCTAAGAAAAATTCACAAGTTCAGAAGATCACAAGTTCACAAGATCTACAGTAGCAGTAGCATCACAAGTTGACAAAATTCAGTGGACTTAGAAGTTAGAGCTAGAGCAGCATCACTAGAGTGCAACTACAAGAACAAGCACCGGCATCACTTAAGCAGCAGCAGCAACAACATCGAGCAGATTACACATCGCGGGTCACTAGAGCGGATTAAGTGATGACAGCCTACTCCTCGGATCTTTGGACAAGTAGCTGACCACCACCAGATGGAGTGGTCACTAGAGAAGATTACACATCACAAACAGGAACTTACTAGAGCAGATTACACATCCAAGCATCACTTAAGCAGTACTCCCGACGAACCGAAGGGGAAAGGGAGGGGATCGACAGAGGAGCTCACCGTCACCTGCAGGTGAGCAAAGCGGGCTCGGGGGAGAGCTCGCCGGAGCGAATTGTTGACGGAGTCCGCCGGGCCGAAGAGGAAGCCAGTGGCGGGGAAGGTGTCGTGGGGGCGTCCGAAGTCCTGCGGCTTGTCCGGGGAGACGTAGTCGAGGGAGGTGGAGTGCTTGGGCACGTCAGTGTGGCATGAGGTCGACGGTTGCCACGGTGGTGCGAGGTGGCCGGCGACGGGCGCGTCGCGCGCGGGTTGCCGATGCGGATCTCCGGGAGAGGAGAAGGCGAGAGGGCGAGGGGAAGGGCGAGGGGAAGCGCGAGGGGGCAAGTGGGGAGGGGGCGAGGAGGCAGGGCACAGTGGGTCGGGGCAGCGGCGGCAGCGGCACGGTGGAGGGAGGGACGAGGGAAGGAGCGGCGCGGTGGATCGAGGGAGAGGGAACTGGCGAGGGGGAGAGGGAAGGGGGGATCGGGCGAAGGGGGAGAGGGAAGGGGGGATCGGGCACAATACTAATGGCGCACCACCCCCCGGTGCGCCATAAGTACATCCATACTAATGGCGCACCACGGTGAGGTGCGCCATTAGTATTTTTTTTATAGCAATGGCACAATACTAATGGCGCACCACCCCTCGGTGCGCCTTAAGTACATCCATACTAATGGCGCACCTCACCGTGGTGCGCCATTAGTATTTTTTTATAAGACAGTAATAATTTTTTAAACTAGTTTAAATCATAACAGTAATATTTTTTTATAAGACAGTAACAACAATATTTTTTTATAAGACAGTAATAATTTTTTAAAAAATATAATCAAACAGTAATGCCGGTGGAGCGGGGGAGGGTGCGCGGGGTCGGCGGCGGAGGTTGAGTAGGGGAGGGGTGCGGGGGGTCGGCGGCGGCGGTTGAGTAGGGGAATCGAGGGTGCGGGGGGTCGGCGGTGGCGGCCGGTGGACCGGGGGGTGCTCGGCGGCGAGGGAAACCGGATCTGGCGAGGTGGGATAGCGATCGAGATGGAGGGGGATCGAGATCGAGTGTCCATGAAATTTAAAAATATTCATGATAGTTCAAAAAGTGCCCATGAAATACAATCGAGAAATGAAGGCTACGATTTAAATACAATCGATCTTAGCTAGCTATCTGTTCACAATCTTCTTGCCCTTCTTTTTCGCAAATGGAGTTCTTCTGTGGAACGGACGTCCTTTAGGTAGGGTGGTCCTGCTTCTTCTTGTGGTGTATGCTGCTACTTCATCATCGTCGTCATGTTCAATCGTCGGGTCGCCGTACTTGTCGAAGTCTTGCTCATTGGCTACTCCATCCATTCCGATGATCTTCCTTTTGCCTCTCCTCACGACAACACGACTGGGCTTTGACGGGTCGGTAATGAAGAAGCATTGGTCCACATGGGAAGCCAGTACCCATGGCTCATTTTTCGCGGTGACATTTGCGCCCGCGGTCTTGGATTTGGCTTCGGGTATAACCATGGTGGTGAAATACCGGTCTTCTTTTAGGACGCTCTTGGCCCATCTGACACGGAACATCGGGACCTTCTCTCCAGCGTAGCTCAGCTCCCAGATCTCCTCGATCCTTCCGTAGTATCTGTCCTTGTCGTTACCGGTGTAGGATTCCATCGTTACCCCGGAGTTCTGATAACCATCGAACTTCATGTCCTTGGCCTCGGTGTAGAATGTGTAGTCGTTGATATCGTACGCCTCATAGGTCATCAGGTTGTGCTCGGCGACCTGTGACAAGGCGAATATGAGTTGTTCTTCCACGGAAGAATCCTCATGTAAAGGGTACGATAGAAGCTTCTGCTAGAACCAACGCGTGAAACATGAGTTGTACTCTTTGAGTATATCTCCATCCGTCCTCTGTTGGCCTCGGTCATTGTACGTCTTCTTAATAAAGGTTTTGTGCTCTACCACCCAAGGATCGACCACGTCTATGTGTTGTAGCGCGACTAGGTTTGCTCTTTCAAAGTCGGCGAGTCGACCCTCGAAGTCGACATGCATTTCGCGACGACCCTCACGGTGACCCCATCCAGCGAGCCTGCCGAGGTGCCTGTTGACGGGCAGACCAACGGGGTTCTCGATGCCTAGATAATTCGTGCAGTAGGAGATGCACTCTTCGGTCAGAAAGCCCCTGGCTATGCTTCCCTCTGGACGTGACATGTTGCGAACGTATCCTTTGATGACACCATTCATCCTTTCGAACGGCATCATGCTGTGCAGGAACGTCGGCCCGAGTTGGATGATATCGTCCATGATATGGACCAGCAGATGCACCATAACGTCAAAGAATGCGGGCGGGAAGTACATCTCAAGCTCGCATAGTATCACCACGATCTCTTCCTGTAGCCTTCTGAGTTGCCTCACGCCAACAGACTTCCGAGAGATGACGTCGACAAAGTTGCATAGGCCAAATAGGGTTTCACGGACGTGCGCGTCCATGATCCCACGGATTGCAACTGGAAGTATCTGCATCATAAGCACGTGACAGTCGTGAGACTTCATCCCGCTGAACTTCTGCTTCACTGGGTCTAGGTATCTGCTTATCTTTCCCGCTTAACCGTAAGGAAGTTTTACTCCTACGAGGCAGGTGAAAAACTGCTCGATCTCCTCCTGACTTAGAGTGAAGCACGTGGGAGGGTAGTCATTTCCGGTCTTCTTGGCCTTCTTGCCTTTGCGATGACTTTCCGTGTCCTGCTTCGCCTCATCATCATCATGATCATCATATATAGTGTGAAGCTCCTGCCTGATGGCCATTGATTTCAAGTCTGCCCTTGCTTTCGGCCCATCTTTGGTCCTCTCTGGCATGTTGAGCAGGGTACCAAGCAGACTCTCGCACACGTTCTTCGTGATATGAATGACATCAAGGCTGTGAGGCACACGGTGGATCTTCCAGTACGGCAAGTCCCAGAAAACAGACCTCGTTTCCATACCTTCAGCAGCGGCTCTGGCGCCTTTCGCTTCTTTCCCGGCTCTGACGCCTTTTGCTTCTTTCCCGGTGGTGGGCAGTCTTTCCAATTTTTCAACAGCTCGTCTATTTCCTCGCCGCTCCTCGTACGCGGGCGTCCTCGGGGTTCGGTTTCACCATCGAACAGATCCTTGCGTTTTCTCCACGGGTCATCATCGCGAAGCCACCTTTGATGTCCCATGAACACGGTTTTCGAAGACCCGGGATCTCTATCTAGCTGGCGATACGTTGTGTCATCCATGCACCTGGCGCATCCAGAAAATCCGTGGACCACCTGCCCCGCGACATATCCGTAACCGAGATATTCGTGCACCGCCGTGAGCAGCGCGACTCTCATAGGGAAATATTCTTTCTCTGCGGCGTCCCATGTATTGGCTGGAGTTTTCCACAGCGTGTCAAGCTCATCTTTTAGCAGCCCCAGATACATATTGATGTCGTTCCCTGGTTGTTTCGGCCCTTCAATTAGCATACTCATGTGAATGTACTTCCTCTTCATGCACAACCAGGGGGGAAGGTTGTACATCCACACAAACACAGGCCAGGTGCTATGTGTGCTTCTCTGGCTGCCAAACGGATTGACTCCATCGGTGCTCGCGCCCAGCACGATGTTCCTTCGATCGTTCCCAAATTCTGGGTCTTCGAAGTTCAACGCTTGCCACTGGCTCGCATCCTTAGGGTGACTCAGCATCTTGTCTTTTTTATCTATCTCCGGATCATTTGCGTCATCTTCTCGCTTCTTCTCCTCCCTATCCGCGTGCCAATGCAGGATCTTTGCTACCTTAGGGTCCGCAAAATACCGCTGCAGACGAGGAGTGATTGGAAAGTACCACACCACTTTTCGAGGAGCTTTCTTCCTCTTCTTGTATCGAGTGACGCCGCACACCGGACATATGGTAGACTCCGCGTGCTCGTCCCGATAAATGATGCAATTGTTCATGCACACATGGTATTTCACGTGCAGTAAATCCAGAGGACACACGATTTTCTTCGCCTCCTCCAAACTGGTCGGGCACTTGTTCCCCTTGGGAAGACGTTCGTGCCAGAATGACATGTTCTCGTCGAAGCATGCGTCGGTCATTTTGTGTTTTACCTTCATCTCCAGAGCCATGAGCGTTACTTTCAGGCGGGTATCCTCGGGCCTGCATCCTTCATACAATGGAGTGACCGCGTCTAACTCAAGTTGATCCATCTTGGCTTTCTCTCGGGCGGCATCTCTTGCGTTATCCGTCTGCTTGAGAAGCAGCTCTTGAATATGAGGGTCCTGCACCCAGCCCATCGATGGTCCAGCGTCGTCTGCTCCGGCATCTTCCTCATCATCATGTCCTGCATCTTCTACATGATGACTGTGTACAGCATCACCGTCGTGATCATCTCTTGGGGATTCTTCGTCTTCTCGCCCGCCCGAGCCGCGGTGGTTGTCTTGCTGCCCTTCCTCATTTCTTGCCCGGCCCCCATGGACGACTTCGTAGTCATCTTCATCACCTTGCCACCGATAGCCATCCATGAAACCACGCAAGAGCAGGTGGTCCCGCACCTGCCCGGATTCCGGGTCCGCAATAAGGCTCTTCATCTTGCATCTTTGACACGGACATCTTATCTCCGTCTCGTTCTTTTGAAGCATCTCGGCCTTCGCGGACCTCAAAAACCTATTCACGATGCCTTCGGTCATCATGCGGACCATGGTCGCCTACGGGGTAGAGCAAAACGATATTTTAGAACCAAGAAAAAATTTGGCATGACTTCCCCTAAAAATAGGACCAAAAAGAATGCTTAATGCAAAAATTCTCGCCGAAACGGAAATGAATCAACATTCCGGCAAAATATTGGCAACTATCGCATTTCAAATACCGGTACACCTCCAAACACAAACACATATGCAACACCACAAACATATGCAACACCACGAACATACATAGATCTAGCTAGGCCATAAAAAGTGCATGTGCACATTGTTGTTGGGAGAAATACATAAATATAGCTTCCCCCATTAATTACCTATCAAAACAAGGTAATTTAACCACTTAAATGGAATGAATCTATGGTGGAAATGAGGTGAAAAAGAGGAGGCACCCGAGACAAGGAGGAGGTGGAGAGAATGAAGTGAGGAGAAAGTGAGTGTGGGTAGGAGAGGCTCCCCAAAATATCTTGTTGCTGCCCACTTACTAATGGCGCATCAACACCAAATGCGCCATTAGTAATCCAGGTTACTAATGGCGCACCATCTAGTGGTGCGCCATTAGTAGTTTTGCAAAAAAAAACTAATGGCGCACTGTCCCGCAGTGCGCCATTACTAGTTTGAACTATTAATGGCGCACGGTGCAACAGTGCGCCATTAGTAGTTTTGCAAAAAAGGGAATAAAAAATATAATAAAAAAACAACATTAGTGGCGCACTTTCCGACAGGTGCGCCATTACTAGTTACAACTAGTAATGGCGCACTTTGTCTGGATGCGCCATTAGTATGTTTGGACAGGCGCACTAGTTCCAAATTTTTTTTTGATACTAATGGCGCACCTTGTGCCAGGTGCGCCATTAGTAGTTTCAACTCTAATGGCGTACCAGATGGTGGTGCGCCATTAGTATATACTAATGGCGCACCGCTTGTCAGGTGCGCCATTAGTGTCAATCCCATCTATAGCCCTTTTTCTAGTAGTGCCGTGCCTGGGGGGTGGGGGGGGGGGGGTAGGCGCGCCCCCTACCTCGTGGCTTCCCTGTTGGTTGCTTGACGTAGGGTCCGAGTCTCCTGGATCTTGTTTGTTCCAAAAATCATGTTCCCGAAGGTTTCATTCCGTTTGGACTCCGTTTGATATTCCATTTCTTCGAAACCCTAAAATAGGCAAAAACAACAATTCTGGGTTGGGCCTCTGGTTAATAGATTAGTCCCAAAAATAATATAAATGTGGATAATAAATCTCAATAATGTCCAAAATTGTAGATAATATAGCATGGAGCAATAAAAAATTATAGATACGTTGGAGACGTATCAGTCATGTTTTTTGTCATGCATGTACATCCATGACGATTTAATGACAGAATCAAGATAGTCATACATGTGCTGTCGTAGAAGTGTTCCATGACATTACCAAAATTATCATCATGGAAGTGTCCACTTCCATGACGATAAATCACGCTTTACAGAAGTGCTTTCGTCAAGGGTGACTGACACATGGCATCCATCGTAATGGAACGTTGTTAAGCTATCGAGTCCGGTTTTGGATCCGATAACCCGTTAACAGCCCCGACCAATGGGGATTTTCCACGTGTGAAATCATCATTGGCTGGAGGAAACACGTGTCGGCTAACCATTGGGACAGATGTCATCCACTCATTGGACCCAAGGCGCCTATTATACGTCGACACGTGGCACAACCCAAGAGAGGCCCATTCCTGTGAAAAGGCCGGCCCGTTTGACTTGGTTAAAAGGTGGCGGGCTGGCCCACGGAAAGCTTGTTAACGGTATGTTTGCATATAGACCATTTACAACCCGCTAACCCAGGGCCCGTTACGACCTCTCCGAATTAGGCCCAGTACCGTCATCTGGGCCGTCCAATATGATTCCTTTCGGCCCATATGAGGCCTTTTTTAACTCTTGGCCCATTAATGGCCCGTGGTGAAACTGGCCCGTAATGAACATTGTATCACTTCATACCCATTAACGTCCCACTATTCCATTGGTCCTTTTCTAGCCCAGGTTATCTTTCGGCCTTCTCAGGGCCCATTTATTCTTGGGCTCATTTCCAGCATTCGGTTACTTACGGCCCGTTACTGTCATTTTCTCCTTGTGGGCCAAATTCAGTCCGTGGTTACAGTCGGCCCATTTGTGGCCCGTTAATACGTTGGGCCGTTTTCATGTAAAAAAACCCGTTGGGCTATTTTCATAGAGTTATCAAATACGACCTATTAACGGACCATTATGCTCCACGAATAGTACGACCCATGATTGGCGAACTGATGATATGCCCCGTAGAAGGACCATGGATCCTACGGCGCGTAAAAGGCCCATGGATCGTACGGCCCGTAGAAGGCCCATAGATTGTACAACCCGTAGAAAGCCCATGGATCCTACGGCCTGTATAGACGACCAATGGATCCCATGGCCCGTAGAAGGCCCATGGATCATACGGCCCGCAGGAGGCCCATGGTTACAACAGTCTGTGTGTTGCCATGATTATTTTGGCCTAGTTTCCAAAAATAGGTTATTATGGCCACTACAAAACACAGAAAAAGAACCGCAGTGACTACAAGGAAACAACTAAACAAGACAATAAGGAAATAAATAAGAAAGCAATTAACGCTAGCCTATTACCGCTATTACACATATTACATCCACTGGGCATCAAAGTTCGCCGCTAGTGCAAATATAGGGAACAAAGCAACATATTACATACACTAGCCGTCAAAATTGGCCACCAGTGCAAATAAACACGGTAGCAAAACAAGAGCATAACTGAAACAACTTCAGAGGAGCTCAAGAAACTTTATCATGGGTATCCACCATGCTGGGAATAAGCTTAGCAAGCTTATTAGCTTTGTCCTGTTTGGCGCTAAAATCCTCCAACGCTTGCTGTTGCACCAAAAAGTATGCATCTAATGCTCCAGGGACTTCCGCGGTCCTTCCGCTTCTTGTCGCAGCACAGCTGATCGATGTCTTTCAGCTTGTAGTTGAGACTCAAGAAACCGAACTGATTCAGACACTGAGTTTGAATAGCTTGTGCAAGCGGTGGTGGCATGTAACTCGAACACTAAACCAAGACAGGACTTTGGGGTTGTCTCACTGTCTTCGAGATAGTCTTCCTTAGCTGTTTTATCAGCTTTGTTGGAGACCAACAAGGATGTGTCACTATCATGAACCTTATCTGCATTACTTCCTTTACCATTGCTGAATAAGGCACTCTTCCCCAATATTCTGTCAGCATTCTAAAAGAAGAAACAACCAGGCACATAATAGGTTTAGCATGTACTAGTATATGAAACTCATTTCGGTGAACCAGTTTATTAGTAAGGTGGACAGGATTAAACTACCAAGTCTTCTATTGCCAAGTACTAGTACATAATAAAAGCATCAAACAAACATATATCTATGTCCTATGGTCACTACATTGTCTTGCCAAATCAAAATAGAGACACGGTTCAAATCATATCAGTTCAATACAAAGCAGAAGTGAAAGAATACAAAGCGTGGGAAACTACATGGCACAAAAAGATTTCAGATGGGTACCATGGGTCTATATGTACAACAACACTATTGGCTCTGTTGTGATGTTAGGAATGTGCATGATATAAGAAGTCAACTATATACACAATTGAAATTGAAATCAATAGAGCTATTGATAAGAGCAAACCTGTTAAAGAAACATGCGTGAACATACCTACTGTGCCATTGGAGTTTTGATTGGATCCTTCAATTTAAAAATAAGTTTGTATGATTAAATACAGTGATAGAAGAGCAAAGCAGTATGCACGATAGCAATCATAGTTAAAAAAGCACGCCTAAGCGAGCGCTTAAGTGCACCTAGGCTCTAGGCGTTGGCAAAACGCATTGCACATAACTACACTTAATTGGTGCATAACTGCACATAAGCATGTGCTTTGGTCAGTAAAGCGCAAGGCGGTGGCAAAATGCACAATTAACGCCTAGCGCTTTTTTGAACTATGATAGCAATGGAATCTTAAATTTGGACAGTTGTTCATCAGGTTTAGGCACTTGTTCTACATGAACAGAGTACAGTAAGACGCAAGAATATAGTACTTAAAATAGATAATGAGCTCATAGACCTTACCACATTCTTGGTTCGGGACCAGTACAGAACAAGGCGTTCCTAGTCATCGTCGAGTAAATGTGTCTCAAGAGAACGTGAGGGAATTTGATGAGTTTCTCTGCAGGTGAAGTACGTTTTCTTCAGGTAATTCCAATACTGCCACCAAGCATTCTTGAAGATAGCAAAGGTATTAGCACAGGTTACCTCATCCTGAGTTTCCAAATCGGTCCTTCTCTATAGAGAAAAATGGGAAAATTTGCTGTATTATAACCATCATGGAGGTAGGATATATGGGACAAAGCAAAGTAATTTCCATGAATAACATTACTTACACATAACTCCTGGACAAACACCTGCAACTAGCATTTTCCTTCATCTTCAGTATAATATTTCCAAGATGGGAAGATACACACATACGATTTAACAACATCAAATGCGATAGATGCTAAACTACGACTAGCTGGTTGTGCTTCCTCCACAGGAATAGGCGTACTAACTGGTGGAGTTGGGGTTCACCGTGGTAGTACTGTCCCTTTGGGCACTGGAGCTGCTTTACTAACTTCTCTTGTTTGGGAGCTCTGTGGTGGAGATGGTGCTGTGTCAACAGGAACTTGGTTACTATCTGCTGGGGTTGGGGTTAGATTGGGTGAAGCTGGTTATCTGTCCATCGCAGTAGGGGTACAATCTGCGAGAGTTTGGGTTATGTGTGGTAGGGCTGGTTCTCGTGCATGTACAACCGGGGTGCTATCTCCACCAAGAGGTAGCATTGTTTTATTTGAAGACCGTGTTTTTAGTCCGCTAGATACTGGCATCACCCACTCCAATTCAAATGGCTGATAAACAGGAAACATAGTTGAATGTACACACATTGTATGAGAGACAGATGCAATAGACAGTGTGGAAAAAAGAGGGCATGAAATAGTTGACATGTATATTGTTTAACTAAAACGGACAGCATGACATAATTTCACATATATGATGTCTATCTAAACTGGATAGCATAGCATAAGATAATTCAAAGATATGACGAATAACTAAACAGGATCGCATGACATAATTCACCTACATGTTATCTAAGTAATCAGGATCGCATCATTTAATTCACATATGTGATTTATATGCTAAACAGAGGGCATTCGATATGATGTCTGAACTAAGAACATGGTGTTGAATATTGTGTATATGATGTCTAAACTATGCAATGCAAGACACCATATGCATGATATGAGCACTATAACCGTGCCAAGTTAGAGCATACACCTCGGTGGGGGAATATGACTGGTCATCTGTCTTTGAATCCATCTCCGAGGAGCTATCGGGACCCAACAAGAGATCTGCTTTGACAGGTAGCACTGTCTGCTCTGAAGGCCTTGTTTTCACTCCAGATTTTTCAATCTCCCACCCAAATGGCTGATTCACAGGAAGAGTAGTTTAATGTACAAACATTGTCGGAAAATGGAAAAGTAATGAAAAAAAGGATGTGCAAGATATCATTGAAATATATGATGCCTGGTTAAACGGGATGGCATTGCACATTTCACATATATTATGGCTGGCTAAAAGACATGAGACTGCATAATTCCCATATATGATATAGAAACTAAACAAGTGGCATTACAGAACATGTCTAAACTAAGAAGATGACATATATGATGTCAAAAGTAGGCACTACAAGGCAACATATGGATGATATGACTAACATCATCATGCCAAGGTAGAGCAAACACCTTGGGGGGTAAATAGGAGTGGTTAGCTGCGTTTGAATCCACCTCAGAACAAATATTTTCCTCTGGATTACAATCTGGAGAGGGGTGGGGAGGGTTTGCCATTGAACCCGCCATGGAGTGATGTCTGCATGACATTGTATTGCCACACAAAACTCTTCCCCTTTTCTCTACATGTTCAGCATGACTGTGTACAATATCTGTCATGCATATGAAAAAATATGGTGAGATTATGCAAGGAGAGCATGAAGAAATTTAGAGTGATGGTAACAACCAGTGGATGGATCCAAAAATAATGATAGCAGACTGATGATTGCTTTAATTTAATAAAAAAGACAGATGATGATTGCTTTACTATTTGTTTCCCACCCAAGATGAACAACATAGGCATACCCTAGGTGAACCAGATATTAGACAGAGATACTATTCATTGCTTCCCCGATATGTGCCCCACAACTAATTTAGAACTCAAGTTTGAACACTAATTTGGACCTGACTTGGAGTCCAAGAGGTGAACAGGACATCAAGGCTAAAGCAGCACAAGATAGACATCGTCAATCTCAAGTGGGATTCTAATAGTATCTCCAAGAGATGATGTAAAATAGATGTAAAATTTACATCACCAAAAACCACCTGACTAGAATAGGTGAGGTAAAAACTGTTGACTCTGAACTTAACTGTCGAAACTGAAATTTACTGTGGAATCTGAATGTTACTATCAAAACTGAACGCAATGGTAGCAGAGAGGCACTTGACATATAGTTTAGGGAGGGCTTGCAGTTCATCTTCAACATGCACCCCCCCTGAGCCGCCAGCCACCACCGGCCCCAGCGCCGCCTTGCCACCCCAAAACAACTCCCCACCGTCGGTCCGCCGCCGCCTCGGCCAGCCCTCTAGGCCCCTTGCCCCCAACCTGAACCCTAATATAGATAGTGCGGTACCTATCCGGCGAGCCCTCGTCCCCGCTGTGGGTGGTTCTTCCTTAACTCTGGCGAGCCCCCCACCCCCTGAAAATCGACTGACCCAAAAGTCGATTCAGTCGACTGAAGTGTAGCTAAATCGGAGCAGAGCAGCAGCACGAGCGAGGGGGAGAGCAGCAGCAGCAGCAGGAGCGAACGAGAGCAGAAGCAGCAATAGCTAGGCGAGCGAGAGCCGGAGCAGCAACAACAGCGCGAGCGAGCGAGAGCCAGAGCAGCAGCAGCATATCGGGCTGGTATGGACGCCACCGCCGAAGGGGCCTCACACTGGGGAGAGCCACCGTGGAGATGTCACCCACGACACTGTCTTCAAGGTAGCCGCTCCATGGGGGTGCGGGATGGAGCACCGTCGGTGCCGGGAGGTCGAGTTAAGGATAAGGTGTGATGCGATGAGTGTACAACCTCTTTGGTGGCCTCGGCTTCATCCAAGGAGTCAGTGGGGATGTTGCGGTTCCGGTGGAGCAGGTTAAGGCGACACTTTGGGGATGAAGCAGCCGCGATAGACGAGGCGATCGTTGGAGTAGCTCGTTGGAGGTGGAGGACGGGGCGGCTGAACCGCGGGACGACGAGATGGACGATGGATCCTTATCCGGGGAGGTGGACGAGGGAAGTCGATCTGTTGCGGTGGACGACATCGTCGGGGAAGAGGCTCCGGCTGAGCAGTGGTGAGGTGGCGGACGGAGGAGGGTGGCATTTCGCGGTTGGAGTGGAGAGGTTATGGTGGCTTGGGATTTCGAATGGCAAAAAGGAGGCGATGGGAGGAAGTGAACCATGACTTAGGGACGCGCTTGTCCAAAATGTAGGGTGTGTTACAAAAGTACCCCCACTGATTTGAACTAGCAGCTCTTTCGGCTCAGGGTTAGAAGGGGGATTTCACGTGTCGGGATTTGGTAGCTGGAGGGAGTTTTCGCGCGCGTTGTAATTTCGGGATAGCAAGGTGCTGGTTGTGAAGGCGCCAGTTTTGGGAGCACGATATATGAATTTTTGGGATATAACAAGGCGCAGGTTGAATTTTAGGGACAAGCCTAACGTGTAATATTGTACTTGTACATGCCAAATCAATTCGCACTTCCCACAACCAAAAATAAAATGAAAAAATAAAACTATTCACACCACACAAAGAGAGAGTCTTGCCCCGTTTTACTATAAAAATGCTAGTCAAAGCTACTCCCTCCTTCCATCTACATAGGGCCTCATGCGTTTTTCGATGCTAACTTTGACCAAATATTAGAGCAATAATATATGACATGCAACTTACACAAAGCACACCGTTAAATTCGTCTGTGAAAGGTTCTTTCAATGATATAATTTTCACATTGTGCATGTCATGTACTATTAATCATTTTAATAGTCAAAGGCGGTCTTAAAAAACGCGTTACGCCCTATATAGATGGAAGGAGGGAGTATGAATCCATGTTATGTCCAATATTTTTTTTTGCTTGTTGTATGATGTATGTAACCTACTCATACCAACATTTTAGTGCATTACAAATGTCTATACTACCGCTGCAATTCGAACTGAATTTGAATTCGTTTCTCTATTTCAATAAGAATCTACAATCATGATTGTTGCCAACTTCAACCATCATTCGTGTATTACCTTAATAACACACCACATGATTACTATAGAGATAGATACGAACTATGTGTACTACATGAACTCGAATTCTATTTTTTGAATACACTTGATGTTGATTCCAAATAATAGTACATTTGATGTACTAACTATATATTCATAATCTAAACCATGTTCCATACATACACCGTGTTTATCACACATAGTATAGTGCCTCGCCCCCTACATTATGACAAGTATTTAGACCTGAGCTGCAAAAGCCACACATTAGCCCAAATTATAATCAATGTTCTATATATTATACGTAGTACTAGCAAGGTTCCCATGCGTTCCATAGAACATCAACATGATCAAGGGGAGGCCTAATTTGCAAATATGGAGAGGGGTGTGGGTATCTTTTTTCAAAATTGCCATAGTTTCCTTCCTATCCGTCAGATATAAATTGGACGGCCAATATTGTAGGATGGCAGGCACACAATCATCAACAACTCCGTTTTTTATAAGAGTAGAGATAAAATATATTATATGTAGTATAACATGTTCATAACCACACCATTTGTATCACCGTTATATATATTCACACATGCGTCGGTTTAAAGCACTATGATAAATTCTTCAAATATCCGAATTCGCTTTTTATAATGAAGTATGATCTCTATTCGTCTTTTACACCCACACAATCCTCTTATCTTTGTAGCTAGCGCTAAGTTTCTCTCATGCATGCACACGCCCGCATCCCTCTCACCCTCCCTCAGCATTCTGTAGCTTCATCGCGCAAATTCATCTTTTCACTTTAGGTTGTTCACCCACGGTGTGTGTAGGCCCAGCTCCTTCTTTACGGCACACATCGATCGATATGCCTCTCTAGCCAGGTGTGCCTAGCACAAACACAAGCTTCCCTTCTTCTCTTATCACCGTCCATGCCTCACTCCAACCACTCTTTTCATCGATCTTGTACTCGCACACTCCTTCCCCCTCGATATAGTATGACTCTCGCACCACCTCCTAGATGCATCCCTCTATCTCTATCCTTCTCCCCGTGCCTCATTTGCTTCTAGCACACACATGCATGTATACCGATCGATCTCCCAACATATACCTAGGTCGACTTTAACTATTCCCCCCGATCAATCGACGTACCTCACAAGTTATGTCTCTCCTTTCTTTGACAAAGGACGATTGATCTTCCTATGTAGTTATGTCTGCCTACCACAGCCATATCATCCCCCCTCATCAGTCATGCATGCCTCCTGACCCGCCTCTCACACGCACGTGCACAGACAGGCAGCCACTCTATATCTTTGACGTGAGCACACACAAATTCGATGTCACTCTTTATCGATCGCGTGCGCACACACACACACACACATCATCATCCCTCTCTTAGATTCTATGGACACCTCAAGCAGATGATACCTCCACCCTCTTCTCGTGGATCGCCCCCTCTATATATATGATATATCCAGGACTCTATTTCACACACATTGCATATGTTACATTTTTTGATTGACCCCCCGCCCCCAAAAACTCTCACAAACCCACACACTATATATCTATACATTTGTATCTCTCTCATACAACCCCATGTAGGTGGTGTACGTATACAAGAAGAGAATAGGTGCACCGTGCACGTACTCACGCTTCGTGCCCAACCACACCCGCGCGGGTACACTATGGAGCTCATTTATGTATGAAATGGCAGCCCACGTGCTAATTTGAACGTGTGTAGCGGTTGTTTACCTACGGAGGTCGTGTACCACGCGTGCACGAAACAAAGTTCGACTTGACGCGTTAGCGTGTTGTTTTTAAATAAAGTTATATCGCTCAATGGCACGTACACAAAATATAAAACGACTTTTTATGGAGAAAAAGGTAGTCTGCTCCACTATATACAATGGAGCCTGCCTTCCTGGTTTGTCTCTCTTCAGAGTATCTCACACAAGGCTGCGGTGGCCTCTCTCTCTCACCGTTGGTCACTGATTCGGCCGCATCTCGTCCACCAGCGGAAAGGGAGGACGTGCATCCTTTCTCCGTTCGACGGCGCCGAGGCATCATGTCGCGATCTGCGGTACACGCCGTTCTCTCTGACCAAGCTCCGGCGCGGTAGGGCCTACGTCACCTACTCGCTGCTGTAGTATGGGAAGATTCCGCCCGCCGCCGCTCACCTAGTTACATCCCAACAACCTCTAGGTATCCCCTCCGCCATTGCTCCACTACCCGTCTTCCCACGTCGCTGCATGTGGATCTTCCATAGTTCTTTGCCCAAAACGTAGCTCATCCGGCGTACTTTCCATATTGCAATCTCGTCCTCACACCGTTTTAGACAAACACAACCATGTTGTTATCTTCCCTTAGGACAAGGAATATGCTTCTTTTTTGTCGTCGCATGTGTCATCAACTATTATTGGCCAGTAATTGTTTCCTTTCTACCTCTTTTTTGTAAACAGGGCTATCCATTTCACCTCATTGCTATTGTGACCTTTTGGTGAAGTGCACAAATCACTTTTTCTTAAGAGTGTTTTGTGCAGTTGTACTAAAATGTCACACGGGCAACGTCTCTACATTTCAGTGCGACTGCACAAAGGGAGATTGGTTTTTCTCTATCCTCCTCATCCAACTCCGAGCCTAATCTTCTCCAACTAGTTAGTCTTAAGAGAGACTGCAAAGGTGACCAGCTTCTATTTGTGTGTTTATTGTTTCATTAGCAGTCCTCTATTATCGGAAACACACTTAATATCTTTGGAACAGGGATACTCGGCTCTATTTTAGTGGAACCGCACAAAATGATTGGAATGTTGCATGCTCCAGACAGCTACTTTTTTCCCAACATGCCTTGTTGATTTAGACAGAGCTGGGGGACGTTGTTGCCAATGAAAGCATGGATCAATTTTAATCTAACACCTTCTCACAACTTTGACTTCAGTTGTGATGTAAATATTAGCTATGATCTGCTAATAATTGAGATGCATTAGCAAGGAAGTTAGTTTTTTATTGTTTCCGAAAGAGCATCGATGGCAAGACACACAAAACAAAAGCTGAAAGCTCACACCATTGTACAATTTCGTGTCGCTGGAAAATTATTTTTATAGTAAACAAATGCTGGAAGCTGGATAGCATTGCCAGAAGCCTCTTCGGCATCCAGGTCCATGTGCCATTCACAAAATTATACTCCTTCGTTCCTAAATATTTTTCTTTTTACAAATTTCAAATGGTCATATTTTAGAGTGTAGATTCACTCATTTTGCTTCGTACTTGTACTCCCTCCGTTCCTAAATATTTATCTTTCTAGAGATTTCAACAAGTGACTACATACGGAACAAAATGAGTGAATCTGCACTCTAAAATATGCCTATATACATCCGTATGTAGTAGTCCATTTGAATCTCTAAAAATACAAATATTTGAGTAGTCACTCGTTGAAATCTCCAGAAAGACAATTACTCCGGAGTATATTTAAGATCCGAGGGGGTAGTGCACAGCCGCATGGGAGACTCAGCCCGGTCGTTGCGCCGCATTAATAGTGCATAATGAGTAGTCAAATCATAAGCGCCACCTTTCCCACTGTAACTTGCTCGGAAGAAGCAACCATCAATACGCTCTTCTTTGAATCCGCTCATACTACTCCATATGTCACTGTTTATAGAGCGCGCTTCAGAAAAAGAAAAAAATCTCTGGGACCAAGGCGACTAGCGATCGGCCTGAAAAATAGCATTGGTAGTTATAGAACGGCGTCTATTACTAGAGGAAATAATGCGTACACACATGTATGTAGTGCTTCCACCCCGGGTACACACATGCATGCACTTACTCCACTCCATACTACATCAAGAGAAAATTGTGGACTTGATTGCGGTTACCACGCCCTAATTAATTGAGCATTAAACCAAACGCGTCTAAAGTCTCTCTGGTGGTGGAAATGCATTGAGAGAAATGCATCATAATGAAGCGTGCCCTGTAAACTGTGACGGCGGGAGGAGCAGTATGAAGGTGCAACTACGTGTATGGCCAGTCGGTCAACGCACCTCCTCTTGGCATATCACGGACATGTGGGACCGGAGTGTGAGCAAACTGATCTCAACTGAGGGCAAAATGGCCAACCCGCTATTCCTTAAGAGAGACAAGGAGTGAGAACACACAGATGGGCTCGCACGGAGGCCAATATATATTCGAGCATGGTTGATCTATATCATCATTACATGTTGGGCTGCCGTTTTCCGCCCTTCTCCGGAATAAATTTGTACTTTATTAGAGATTAAAAAAATAAGAGTACATATGCTCCACCATGCGGTTCTAGTAGTAGTACTACTCGTACTACTAAACCTTGCGCTTGGCTCTTCGCCTCTTCGTGAAGTTGAACAATGATGGTACTCCGCATGTTCGGTACTACAGTGTATGCCTCTGGCAACCTGACACCGAATGAACTGATGCATGTCCACCGCCTGGGCGAGGGTAGGTTGCATTAGTGAAAAGGCGCAAGCGAGCTTCACCTTGTCCTGCAAGCTTCTCCTTGTTCTGCGAGTTGACGGGACACACCAAAAAGTAGTGCTAGTCGATACTCCCTCCTTTCCAGTTAATATGACTTAATCTTTTCTGCGGGTAACTGAGAGAGCTTTATTCATATATAAGCATTCTTAGGAAGATCAACCAAGACACTGGTCACTAGGAAGCGAGGTACCCCGCAAAAAAAGAAGTATGAAGCGAGGTGTTTCATCAAGCCAGCAAGCACGGTTCGCACAAAGATGCGTCGCAAGGTTTCCCGACCTGCTTACATTGTGAATAACAAAAAAGAGGAAATATTACCGAGCGTCCTATTTGTAACTGGATATGACCCAGAATTAAGCAAGAATTGTGCCGAGTGTTCCATGCAATCAACTTCCATTATCACATGTGAGAACCCTCGAAGAGAACCAAATGTGTTGAAGATTGCTTTATCACATTTTAAAAATATAATAAGAGTGGAGATGCTCCTCCATCCGGTTCCTAATACTAGTATAGTACATACCTCTATAGCCTATAGTAGTAGTACTAGTACTAGTAAACTTTGCGCTTGGCTGTTCACCTCTTCGGGAAGTCGAACAATAATAGTACTAGTATAGTGTATGCTTCTGGCAATCTGACACCAAATTAACTGTTGCAGGTCCACCGCTTGAGTGAGGGAGAGCTTGCATTAGTCAAAAGTTTCTCCTTGTCCTGCGAGCCACCGCGCGCAAGCTTCTCCCGTCTTGCAAGCTTCTTGTCGTTCGGCAAGTTGACGAGACACAGCAAAGTAATGCTAGTCCATACTGCCTCCTCTTCGGTTAATATGGCTTAATTTCAAACGAGATTAATACACTTTCTGTCACTGTATATTTGTAAAAATACGGTCAGTGGACTTCATAATATGCTCATTGCGCTCAATATATACATTTTAGGTGTTTATACGGTCACTAGCTCACCCTGGCTGAGTATGTGTGTGCATGTACATGTAGGTTGAGCACTTGAGCGTGACCGTGTGTATTCTGTCGTGTGCTCGGACATGCATGCATTATGGAATCTCACGCATTTTTTCATCCATGTGTACGTGTGACTGTTGCATAGACGTAGGGCGAGTACGTGTAGGGGCCACTAAAGGAGCAGTCAAATCACACAGTAAGTTAGTCGGAAGAAGCAACCATCATTTCATTCTTCAATGACATGTACGCAATATAAATTGGTTGATATGGAGAGAAAATGAAAACCACTATATATACACTAGCAGGAGCCTAAGCTACAAGCCTGCTTGCTTGGGTTGCTCTCCTCACAAGCATAGAACGATGGTGGCCACACTGCTGGTCACATATCCGGCCTGATCCCGTAGCTGGGGGAAGGGAACAATGTTCTGCGTAGATGCGGTCGACATCGGCAAGGGAGAAAATCCACAGTCGGTTCGTCCCAATCGGGGGTCACCGCGGTATGGGCCGATGCTGCGTCCCAACCGCCCTTCCAGCTACAGCCCGACGTCCCAGGTAGTCCATCTTCCTTTTGGAGCCAGCTTGCTCCACTGCCGCAACTACCCACGTAACTCCATCTCCATGTCGATCTTTCTCCACTTCTACTTTCTTCTACTTGTGATGAGTTTATGTCTCATGAACTAGTGCCGGTACTATTATTCTAATCACACATCTTCAATATCTTTGCCATCAGGGATGCTCAGCTTGATTTTAGTGGAACTTCACAAAAGCATCGTATGATCCGAGGGTGCCAGCTGTCTTTCCTTCGATATGTTCTACCTGCACAAGAAATTAAATCCTGTTTAGGGTTTAGGGTTTAAGTTGTAGTGACCACATCAATAGTTTTTCTTTCGTACACCCTCTCACAACTTTTGTCTTTAGTTGTGAAGTAAATATTGGCTATGATCTATGAATCATTGAGATGCATCAGCATGCGTGTTAGTTTTCCTTTGTATTTGATGGAATGTTGTAACGGGGCAACCTTGGAGTAGGAATGAAAATGGAGTGGAAAGTTTTCGTTTTTTCGGAGAAAAAATGGAAACAGAGAGAAACCAAAGTTTCATTCCGTTTGCCATCGAGCAAAACCAACATTTAAATCACGTCTGTCACGTTCGTGTCTCACCCTCCTCCACGGCTTGACCCCGCACGGTCGCTCAGCATGCCACTCACCGCAAACCGAGTATACGATAACTTTCTCGCTTGCTTGTCGATGGATCACGCCATGGAGTACTAGTACTACTGGAAGGGATTGACGAGTTGGGGGAGGACAGCTAGCTGTAGCACGGACTCCCAAGAACTTTTTACATGCAAGTTGTGGCCGGCTATTCCGACCTTTAAACGTGGAGCAGTCACGTGCACTAGGAAGCGGCATGGGCGACGCTCTCTCGCCGGCGCGCCGCTTCAATGCCGGCCCCAGTGAGAGGTCGTGTTTGCTCTGGCCGGGCATGAATGTGGCACTGACCATTTTGGGCGGGAAGCACACACGGGTGATGAAGACGGTTCGGGTTGGTCAGGAGCGGCCGTGGCAGCGGTCTGGATGCCCACAAACAAGAGATGATGCACGTTAATATTGCCGCATATATAATTAACAACATAAATAATGTTCCAGTTGGAAAAATATGATTGGAGATGGAAATGGAAATGGAATTTTATGTAAACACGGATATGCATGTCTATGTCTATGTGTGTGTGCGCGACGACTCTCGCGACCTGGAAGCGGGGGCGTGTTTTTGATCGAGTTTTCTTTCTTGGTATGTTAAAAAATTGTCTGCCAGTTTTCATTACTTTTTTTCTGGGAACGCACGTATTCTATTTAAAACCACTTCTATGGAGATTTTTTTTACTCCATTATAGCCTCTTGTTTGATAGAGTTTCTCGCGTCTCGCTCTCTCACCCTCTCCATATCAAAACAAGATGACAGTGTCCACACTATCTCTCTCCTCACCGGTGGTCACAGATCCGGCCAAATCCCATCCGCTGCGGGAGGTGAGGAGGTGCAGCATTGAAGTTGCCACTATCGATGATGGAGGAAGCCGACGCGCACTGTCCTCTCGGAGCCGACACTGGCGTGGACGAAGGTCTTCCGTGCCCTTGTTCGCTGCTGTCTTGCCCACCTGAGGTATAACTTCTTGTACTGGCCCATCTCCCCAGGTTGATGCATGCGGGTTTTCTTCTATGCGACAACTCCCCAGCTCCCCATGTATAGTAGCTAGGGTTCGTCGGTTGGTCCAACATCACCTACTATTATAGAGGAAATGCCACTCGAAAAGTTGTCCTGATTTATGCCTCGGTGGAGGTATACATGTTGCTTCGACAAAAAATACATGGTGGTTGTGCGGTCATTGTCCATATGCTCCTATTGCTGCTGCTAATCTAATACTATCACTGGTTAAATGAAGAAATGCTTTTTTTCTCGGGTATCCTGGTTTAGTTCCCATCAAGATAATCATGATGCTTCTGTTTGTTGGTGTAGTTTTCATATTTCTTATTAACAATTGAGATGTCGTTATTAATCTTGTAAAAAAAGTAACAACACTATATCCCTTTTTATATTTTTGGAAACAGCGATGCGTATCTCCATACTCGGGCATGTCTTCCTCAATTTTAGTGGAACTGCACAAAATTGGATGGCCATTGTTGTTCCGCCTCACTATCTTCTGCCACGTGGTTCTTCCTTCCTCGAGCTTGATTACTGAGAAGAAACATACCACTGTGAGGATTTGTCGAATTTCATAGGTGCCTCACCCAAACTTGATGCCAAATGGATGATGCATCACCACGATGACCTATCGATGATCATGGTTGCACCTCATAGTTGCGTCGGCTGGTGAAGCTGATCGATTTTAAATGAAAAACAAGTTGTCTTCCATCAGTGCTCTTGGCTTGTTACCCACAAAGATGATATCCTTCGTCAGTTCACCTTGGTTGCGTTGGAGATGCAGTCGTCTTTCACGTTGGTGCAATTTTATCACACAATTGGCTATGAACCAAATGTTTCCTCGGAGAAGGATCGACATTGGTACTAAGAGCATAAGTTTTGTATTGATTTCTAAGCCTTCTCACAACTTTGTCTCCAGCTCCCCTGTAATTTTATTTGTCCAACTATTAACTTTGATTATAAAATGGTGTGGACTAAAAACCCGGATGGATGTAGTAGCCCTCCATTTTTATTTACTCCGCATATTAGATTTGACTGAAGTCAAACTTTGTAAAGTTTGACCAAGATTAGGCCGAACACAACAAACCATAATTATTAGAGAGGGCAAACTGTACATACTCTCAAACCTTTCCAATAATTGAAATTAAAAGTCTTTATTTGTACACACTCTCACACGTTTTCGATAATTTGGCGCATGTGTGGTTGTTCACTTAAGGGAGGGTAGTGTACCGCACGTGAAGGACAGGAAGTGCGACCAGGACGCGTGGATCGTTAGTTCATCGGAAGTACTCCCTCCCTTCCTAAATATATGTCTTTCAAGTGGTTTGAAATGGATTACCACATACGGATGTATATAGACATTTTTTACAGTGTAGATTCACACATTTTGCTCCATATGTAGTTATTTGTTGAAATCTCTAGAAAGACAAATATTTAGGAACAGAGGGAGTAGTAGTTTTCTACACTGGTACGTTAAATAAAGAGTTTCGTTTCATACTTACACAATTTAAAATGCTTGTTATGGAGAGAATAAGAAAACCACTCCACTATATATTAGTCGTATACACAAGTACTATATGGATGCAACTTCATTGACTTTAGTGCACCTACCTTTGGGTTTATGACAGGTGGGCCCAAAATGTGCTAGCCCACCTGTCATACAGCCAAAAGCAGGTGCAGTTAAGGCACCAGAGCTTAGTCCGTACTACAGTATATATATAAGCTGGAGCCTCAGCGCTTGTTCTCTAGGGCTTGCACTCTCCACACTCTCGCCGCACTACATATATATATACATGCTGGAGGCTCAACGTTCCTTTGCTAGGGTTTTCTATATTCATAGACTCTCACCCACTTGACCGGATCTAAGCAAGACTATGTTGTGGCCTCTGTCTCTCTCACCTCCTCACAGCTGGCGAAGGAGGCGTCCGGATCCCGTCGCACCGGGAAGGGGAGGAGGTGCAGCGTTCACTCTATCGCCTACGGTGAGGGAGGCAATCCACTGCCGGCTACGCTTTTCTCTTTCACCCAGCGCCTGTGCGGGAGGGCCATTGACCCCTTCTTCCTCGCTGCCGTATGTAGTGTGGACAGATCCGACCTCCCGCCGCACGCGTTGCCACATCCCGACGACCCTAAGGTATAAGTTTCTTTGAAACCATCATTGGTCTAGCTTCATGCGGATCTTTTTCGATTCTGTAGTCGAATCTAGGTCTTGGTTCAAAGAGGAAAGAAGGATGCGGTGGGGTGAAGCATGAATCTTGGACGTGGTTCAACGAGGAAAGGAGGGAGGGAAAGTAGTATAGACTAGCTATCCAGCCGCTTTGTTGGTCGAAAAGGGAAAAGGGGGTAACCCAGTACACACATCTGTAAGGAACCGAACTCTTTGTTGAAAAGGGAAAGAAACTGGGGGTCGGGTAGTTTGTGCAGGACTAGATTTGCTGCCCTCACATAGGAAAAAGTTTCAAAGAGAACAAATATGGGACCAACGCAAATATGTTGCTTGGCTACATACTCTCCATCACCCATTTATACGTGTGGACGCACATGGTGCTGGCATGCGCCATGTCCCATCCACATGATCGTGCAGTGTGTTTTGAGATGTTGTGCTACATGTATTGGTACTATTTTAAATAAATGTTGAATTGAAGCTATTGTATTGCTCTCTTTTCCCATTAAGTAGTGAACGAAAATGGTACCAACCCAGACATGATGCTTGTTGCTTTGTTACAACAAACTCTGCATCACCCCCTTTATAAGTAGATGGAAGCACATGGTGTTGTTGCGCCCACTCGCCCCTGGAACTGTTTATGCTTTTTCTTAATCTAATGCTAATTGTAAAATTAAGAAATGCCACTCTCAGAATTAACTACAGAACTATTTTAAGATAATTTCTCTGTTAATATGAATCAATGCAACCATTATAGAAATGCTACTATCCTATACTTTGTTTCCATCAAGATAAGGTAGATGCTTCTTTTTGTGGCCGCATGTTTAATCCTCCTTTATTGGTAGTAATTGTTTCCTTTTTGCCTTTGTTAAACAAGGGATATCTATTCAACTTGTTGTTATAGCAAACTCAAATGTCACACCGGTGACTTTACTTAATTTCAGTGCAACTGCACAAAACGACATTGGATTTCCTATTCGTGTTGGCAGATTCATACGTGATCTTGTGTACGTCATGACAAGTTGGTACTTGCCTTCATCCACATGATCGTGCAGTGTGTTTTGAGATGCTGTGCTACTTGTATTGGTACTCTTTTAAATAAATGTTGAATTGAAGCTATTGTATTGTTGTCTTTTCCCATTAAGTAGTGAACAAAAATGGGACCAACCCAGACATTATGCTTGTTGCTTTGTTACAACAAACTCTGCATCACCCCCTTTATAAGTAGATGGAAGCACATGTTGTTGTTGCACCCACTCTCCCCTGGAACTGTTTATGCTTTTTGTTAATCTAATGTCGCTGGTAAAATTAAGCAATGCCACTCTCAAAATTAACTACTGAATCTTATTTCAAAACTGCAACACTTGTTAGGGATTGGCGGGATTACTAGTTTTGTGGCCGCATGTTTCATCATCCTTTATTGGCCAGTAATTAATTCCTTTTTTGCCTCTATTAAAACAGGGATATCTATTCAACTTGTTGCTATTGCGACATTTTGCTTCGCTTAATTTTGGTGGAACTGCACAAAATGAGACCGGATTTCCATATATGTGTTGAGATCTCTTTTAGATCTTCCTCGGGATTTGTTTCAAATCTTGGTCTTGAAAGGTCAGTACCTACTTTCCTCAGAATTAACTACTAAATCTTAGTTCAAAACTACAACACTTGTTAGGGATCGGCGGGAGTACCATTTCTGTTAGGGATCGGCCGGAGTACATGCTTAAGACATGTATTGTTCAGGTAATGTCTCTAGTGCAGAACCGGGCTTTAGCGCCGGTTCGTAAGGGCCTTTAGTGCCGGTTCCACAACCGGCACTAAATAGTGGGGACTAGAGCCCCCCCCCTTTAGTACCGGTTCATCATGAACCGGCACTAAAGTGCCACCACGTGGCACGAGCCAGGCCCGGGTGTGTGTAGGACATTAGTACCGGTTGGTAACACCAACCGACACTAAATGTTTTGGTTTTATTTTTTATTTTCCATTTAATTTTTTTTGTTTGCTAGTATTTTACGATACTACGTATTGTACACATTATGCATATATATAAATAGATGTTCTCGTAGAACTGATCATATATATATATATCATTGAATGTCTCACAACCACCATTAATTATTCACACATACACATGTATATATATACAATTTCTCTTTCACCCAGCGCCTGTGCGGGAGGGCCATTGACCCCTTCTTCCTCGCTGCCGTATGTAGTGTGGACAGATCCAACCTCCCGCCGCACGCGTTGCCACATCCCGACGACCCTAAGGTATAAGTTTCTTTGAAACCATCATTGGTCTAGCTTCATGCGGATCTTTTTCGATTCTGTAGTCGAATCTAGGTCTTGGTTCAAAGAGGAAAGATGGGTGCGATGGGGTGAAGCATGAATCTTGGACGTGGTTCAATGAGGAAAGGAGGGCAAGAAAGTAGTATAGACTAGCTATCTAGCCGCTTTGTTGGTCGAAAAGGGAAAAAGGGGGTAACCAAGTACATACATCTCTAAGGAACCGAACTCTTTGTTGAAAAGGGAAAGAAACTGGGGGTCGGGTAGTTTGTGCAGGACTAGGTTTGCTGCCCTCACATAGGAAAAAGTTTCAAAGAGAACAAATATGGGACCAACACAAATATGTTGCTTGGCTACATACTCTCCATCACCCATTTATACGTGTGGACGCACATGGTGCTGGCATGCGCCATGTCCCATCCACATGATCGTGCAGTGTGTTTTGAGATGTTGTGCTACTTGTATTGGTACTGTTTTAAATAAATGTTGAATTGAAGCTATTGTATTGCTCTCTTTTCCCATTAAGTAGTGAACGAAAATGGTATCAACCCAGACATGATGCTTGTTGCTTTGTTACAACAAACTCTACATCACCCCCTTTATAAGTAGATGGAAGCACATGGTGTTGTTGCACCCACTCGCCCCTGGAACTGTTTATGCTTTTTCTTAATCTAATGCTAATGGTAAAATTAAGAAATGCCACTCTCAGAATTAACTACAGAACTATTTTAAGATAATTTCTCTGTTAATATGAATCAATGCAACCATTATAGAAATGCTACTATCCTATACTTTGTTTCCATCAAGATAAGGTAGATGCTTCTTTTTGTGGCCGCATGTTTAATCCTCCTTTATTGGTAGTAATTGTTTCCTTTTTGCCTATGTTAAACAAGGGATATCTATTCAACTTGTTGTTATAGCAAACTCAAATGTCACACCGGTGACTTTACTTAATTTCAGTGCAACTGCACAAAACGACATTGGATTTCCTATTCGTGTTGGCAGATTCATACGTGATCTTGTGTACGTCATGACAAGTTGGTACTTGCCTTCATCCACATGATCGTGCAGTGTGTTTTGAGATGTTGTGCTACTTGTATTGGTACTCTTTTAAATAAATGTTGAATTGAAGCTATTGTATTGTTGTCTTTTCCCATTAAGTAGTGAACAAAAATGGGACCAACCCAGACATTATGCTTGTTGCTTTGTTACAACAAACTCTGCATCACCCCCTTTATAAGTAGATGGAAGCACATGTTGTTGTTGCGCCCACTCTCCCCTGGAACTGTTTATGCTTTTTGTTAATCTAATGTCGCTGGTAAAATTAAGCAATGCCACTCTCAAAATTAACTACTGAATCTTATTTGAAAACTGCAACACTTGTTAGGGATTGGCGGGATTACTAGTTTTGTGGCTGCATGTTTCATCATCCTTTATTGGCCAGTAATTAATTCCTTTTTTGCCTCTGTTGAAACAGGGATATCTATTCAACTTGTTGCTATTGCGACATTTTGCTTCGCTTAATTTTGGTGGAACTGCACAAAATGAGACCGGATTTCCATATATGTGTTGAGATCTCTTTTAGATCTTCCTCGGGATTTGTTTCAAATCTTGGTCTTGAAAGGTCAGTACCTACTTTCCTCAGAATTAACTACTGAATCTTAGTTCAAAACTACAACACTTGTTAGGGATCGGCGGGAGTACCATTTCTGTTAGGGATCGCCCGGAGTACATGTTTAAGAAATCTATTGTTCAGGTAATGTCTCTAGTGCAGAACCGGGCTTTAGCGCCGGTTCGTAAGGGCCTTTAGTGCCGGTTCCACAACCGGCACTAAACAGTGGGGACTAAAGCCCCCCCGCCCCTTTAGTACCCGGTTCATCATGAACCGGCACTAAAGTGCCACCACATGGCACGAGCCAGGCCCGGGTGTGTGTAGGACATTAGTACCGGTTGGTAACACCAACCGGCACTAAATGTTTTGGTTTTATTTTTTATTTTCCATTAATTTTGTGTTTTCCATTTAATTTTTTTGTTTGCTGGTATTTTACGATACTACGTATTGTACACATTATGCATATATATAAATAGATGTTCTCGTAGAACTGATCATATATATATATATATCATTGAATGTCTCACAACCACCATTAATTATTCACACATACACATGTATATATATACAATTTCTCCTACATGTTGCCTTGGTGCCTTCGGAGCACGATAATAAGTGGTTCATGGGGGCGGTAGCGGGTCATAGTATTCTCCTTTCGGATCTATGACCTGGTCGAGTAAAAATCCCGCTATTTCCTCTTGAAGTGCTAGTATGCGCTCCGTTGTTAGGAGCTTCTCCTGCACCTCTTTGAACTATTAAGAAGGAGATCAATATGCATGTGTATTAGTTGTGTGCCAAGATATCGATAATGATGTAAATATTGTGAATAGTGTTCTGGCAAACGTACCCATTCCTGTCTTTGAGATTTGCTCCTTTCGGACGCCATCATGTGAATGTTCTCGCAAACGTAGTATGCACACAGACTATTCCCTGGAGCTTGCCTCAGGGCCTTTACAAGAATGGAATTTAATCAGATAATAATTAATCAAGCATGATAATTAATTAATGGTATTGAAATAATAATTAAAGAGATGGTAAGCTAGCTAGTAATACTTAGTTACTTACCTTGGCTCGATACCAATACAGCTTTTGTCGCCATTTTCCTGGAGTCACCTTGATGAACTTTGCCCAAGCCCTTCCCTCCAGCAAAGAAAGTGAATAAAGGGGTTATTAAATAGTTGATATCAGGAAATGACGAAGTAATTAAATAGGCCGAGATATAGTTAATAATGATTGAAAATTACCTGCCGACTATCCCCTTCACGATGGCAAAGTCACTTTCTGCCTTAAGTAGTGAGTCCAGTACTTCAACTGTTCCTTTGTCAACTTTAATGCTTAACAAGATCCAGTGGAAACTGCATGCGCACACGTTTGCATGTCTTAATTAAGCAGGCATGTGCACAACACTAATCAACTAGCCTAAACCCTATACACTTAATTCTTAACATCTAGCTAGCTAGTAAGCAAAAACAGAATTTGTAGTACAAGACAGTGTGACTCACATGAAGTTGTAAGGAAGTAGTATATCTTCATTGCTATTGAGGCGATTGAAGAACTCTTGCATGCTTTCCTCTAAACTTGCTCCACAACTTGGAATATTCCATGTGTACTCATTAACGGTATTAGGGTCAATGAACCCAATGCCATAGCATCCAGATTTTTTCATTTCATACATCTTCATCCCGCATAATACCACAGAAAAGAATATAGTGAGGATAATTACAGGTAATGATTGATCAAAATGATCACTACAGCTAGCTTGAGACTTAAATTATAGAAAGAAATCACTTACAAACAATAGCAACTGACGAGAGATTTGTCGAGTGTGTCTTGATTGTATAACTGAAATAGTTCTGAATACTCAACGGACAAAGCTTTCTCATGGTAGTAATGCTCCACCTTGACATTCACCGTGAGGGACTCACGATTAGAAATCTTGGTAATGTTCATGTACCACTAATGCAATTCATACATTCTCGTTGGGAGGTTCTTGACCTCCTCGGGCTTGACCAAAGGTTGGCCGTGGACATATTGCCGTTTTATTTCCTCCTCTCTAAGCGGAGATATGGGCTCGATGTCGAGGAGTTGTCCAACACTGATACCGACCATTTTAGCATTCCTTATATGCTCCTCGGTTATTACCAGATTGTTCAGCTGGGGAACGGTTTGCCCACAATAATATACGGCGTGCGTACTCTCATGTGTTGTTGGCACAACAAGCGGGGGGGGGGGGTCGATTGCACCGCCTGTTCTCCCAGCTGGGGAACGGTTTTCCCGCATTTTTTGGCACCTGCTTGTTGGCTTGAGCTCGCTTCCCTCTGTAGTCGTGCTCGATGTGCCTTCATGAGTTGGCGCTCATAGTCAGAGTCAACAGGCTTGGGAGCTAGTGGTCTAGACATACGAATGAAGTGGTCAATCTTTTCCTCGGGCACTTTCTCCCTTGGCGGCGGTGTCGGTTTCGGTCCAAAATGGGCGTCTACTTGGGCCTTCACTATGGCTTTGTTTTGCTCCTCGGTCATGTCGTAAGGCCTCTGATGAAGAGGAGCGAGGCTGCTTGGACCATATTTATATCGTTTGTCTCCGCCTGTACCTCCTGTACTACCTCGACTCGTACCGCTACGCACCATAGTTGTGGCGTGTCTCTTCTGCGATTGCTGAGGCGGCGGAGACGGCTGACGTGGCTGAGTTGGAGCAGGAGTCTGCTCACGCATTGGTGGACTTGGAGGAGCCGGAGTCTGCTGACACGGTGGCGGACTTCGAGGAGGAGTCGGCTCATGGGTTCGTGGACTTGGAGGAGCGGGAGTTGATACGTCCATTTTGCATCATGCTTTTATATCGATATTTATTGCATTATGGGCTGTTATTACACATTATGTCACAATACTTATGCCTATTCTCTCTTATTTTACAAGGTTTACATAAAGAGGGAGAATGTCGGCAGTTGGGATACTGGGCTGGAAAAGGAGCAAATATTAGAGACCTATTCTGCACAGCTCCAAAAGTCCTGAAACTTCACGAAAGATGTTTTCTCAGAATATATAAAAATTACTCAGTGGAAGAGATTCACCAGGGGGGCACACCCTGCCCACGAGGGTGGGGGGCACGCCCCCTACCTGGTGGGCCCCCTGGTGGCCCTCCGGTGGCCATCTTCTGCTATATGAAGTCTTTCGATGGGAAAAAAATGAGAAGCCATCTTCTCGGACGAAACTCCGCCGCAACGAGGCGGAACCTTGGCGGAACCAATCAAGGGCTCTGGCGGAGCTGTTCATCCGGGGAAACTTCCCTCCCGGAGGCGGAAATCATCAATCGTCATCACCAACACTCCTCTCATCGGGAGAGGGCAATCTCCATCAACATCTTCATCAGCACCATCTCCTCTCAAAACCCTAGTTCATCTCTTGTATCCAATTCTTTTCTCCAAGTCCGGGATTGGTGCTAGTAGGTTGCTTGTAGTGTTAATTACTCCTTGTAGTTGATGCTAGTTGGTTTAGTTGGTGGAAGATCATATGTTCAGATCCTATATGCATATTAATACCCCTCTGATTATGAACATGTTTATGCTTTGTGAGTAGTTACTTTTGTTCCTGAGGACATGGGAGAAGTCTTGTTATTAGTAGTCATGTGAATTTGGTATTCGTTCGATATTTTGATGAGATGTATGTTGTCTCTCCTCTAGTGGTGTTATGTGAACGTCGACTACATGACAGTTCACCATTGTTTGGGCCTAGAGGAAGGCATTGGTGAGTAATAAGTAGATGATGGGTTGCTAGAGTGACAGAAGCTTAAACCCAAGTTTATGCGTTGCTTCATAAGGGGCTGATTTGGATCCACATGTTTCATGCTATGGTTAGGTTTACCTTAATACTTTTGTTGTAGTTGCGGATGCTTGCAATAGAGGTTAATCATAAGTGGGATGCTTGTCCAAGTAAGGGAAGTACCCAAGCACCAGTCCACCCACATACCAAATTATCAAAGTACCGAATGCGAATCATATGAGCGTGATGAAAACTAGCTTGACGATATTCCCATGTGTCCTCGGGAGCGCTTTTCTCTATATAAGAGTTTGTCCATGCTTGTCCTTTGCTACAAAAAGGATTGGGCCACCTTGCTGCACTTTATTTACTTTTGTTACTTGTTGCTCGTTACAAATTGTCCTATCACAAAACTATCTGTTACCACTTATTTCAGTACTTGCAGAGAATACCTTGCTAGAAACCGCTTATCATTTCCTTCTGCTCCTCATTGGGTTCGACACTCTTACTTATCAAAAGGACTACGATAAATCCCCTATACTTGTGGGTCATCAGGAGTCTGCAGACACGGTGGCAGACTTCGAGAAGGAGTCGGCTCACGCGTTCATGGACTTGGAGGAGCGGGAGTCCCATGACTCGGTGGCGGACTTCGAGGAGGAGTCGGCAGACGCGGTGTCGGTGGATTTTGAAAGACGATGCAATCCTTTCTCCATAGGATGATACGATGTATGGCCTCTCCTAGTGTGTGCTCGTCGTCACCTCCAGGAATGTCAAGCTGTAGCCCCGAATATGGGTCCACCACCTCATCAACGAAGACACAAGCATAGCCCGCTGGAATCGGGGTGCAGTGGAAGGTTGCTTCGGGGGTAATTGTAAAAGCAACGGCGTCCGCCACCTTCATGGATATGTTCTTCATTTTGAAGTGTAGCTCACAGTTAGTGTTCTCTATGATGTCATCCACAGGGTATGTATCCAGCAGTGCGTCGCCCGGGGCAGAACCACATGGATGGGACGGTGCTATCCAATGCTGGACGATCATGCGCTTGCTGTTGCCGCTGCTGCGACCCCCTTTCCTGGCTAAGTGAGTCGATCTGCTACTGCTGCTGGAATTTGAGTGCCAAGTCCGCGTGCCTTGCTTCTAGGCCTTGAAGGCATTCTGCGTCCTGCTTCCTCCCCTCCTCCTCCTCTAGCTTCCTCTTCTTCTCCTCCTCCCTCTTCTTTCTTGCACGGGTCCTATAGTCATCGTTCCAATCTGAAAAGCCCTCATACCAGGGAATAACGCCCTTGCCTCGTGTTCTTCCCGGGTGTTCAGGATTTCCCAGGGCGCGCATAAGCTCATCATTCTCTCTGTTGGGCGTGAACACGCCGTTTCGAGCATCTTCTATTGCATCAAGTAACTTTTGTTCGGCTCCTTTTGGACTTGCCTTCTTCGAAACCTCGCCTGTCTTCGGGTCCAACTCCCCCCATGCGCATAGAACCAAGTTCTGCACCTAGGGGGCTAGCTCCTAGTAACCGGAGTGACACCTGCATCCTCCATATCTTGCTCAGACTTATCCCACTTAAGCATTGCCACCGCGTAGCCACCTAGCCCCAACCTATGGAACTGCGTATTTTTTGCGGCATTGGCCTTGTTTTTTCTCGACCGTTCCTTATATAATTCTGATTCATTGAATTCCACGAAAGTGGGCCAGTGTTCTCTTTGCTTCTCAAGTGTTCCCGTGAATTCAGGAGTCTTCCTGTCTGCAGCGAGGTAGTTGGCCCATACAGTTTTCTTGTGGGTGTTGAATGCAATTGCCATCTTCTTAAGAGCAGCGTCCTTGACTTTCTACATATCTGCATCAGTGAAATAATCTGGTTGGGTGAAATGTTCCATCAAAGATTCCCATAGATTGTCTTTTGCTCGGTCGTCAACCCAAGTAACATCTGGACGTTTAGTTTTTGGCTCTTTCCATTCTTGAATGGGGATCGGGAGTTGGTCCTTCACAAGAACTCCGCACTGACGAACAAACTTGTTCGCAACGTTCTTAGGCGTGAGGGGTTCTCCACCCGCTTTGATGGAATCGATGTTGTACTTTACAGCCTCCTTCAACTTTTTGTCCAGGCTCGCTTTGTCCTTCTATCTGTAGAAGCAGATTTGATCGATCCGGAGGGCTGAAAGAAGAAAGATCGATTCATTAATATATCTTTAAATAAATAAAAAATGTGATGATCACTAGATGCCTGCTTATAAATATACCTCGCTGGTAGTGTTTGTTATTTCAAGATCAACATTGTCTATGTCATCATAATCATAATCATAGTTCATGACTTCATCAGCTCGGTCGTCCTAATCGAATATCTTATCATCACCCTCCCCGGTATTGTTCAGATATTGGGAGCCTTCATCTTCTTCATTCAGATCATCTGGCCTGGTAGGGCTGCATATGGTCTCGAACATGGCCTCTTCTCCCTCTCTGCCGGTATTGTCCGCCATATATTTTATTTAACACTAATCTAGAAGAAATATAAAACAATTTAGTATTCAAATTACAATGCATGTATGCAATCAATAAGGAAAAACTAAATCATATAGTACATAATATGCATCGTCTCGAATAATATATAATCTCGAATACATCGTCTCAAATAATATATAATCTCGAATACATCGTCTTGAATAATATATAATCTCGAATACATCACTAGCTAGGTAGCTAATAAAGATTGAATACTACAGAAGAATCTAGACCACTAGCGGTTCCTGGGGCGCGGGCGGTGGACACCCAAAGACAAGGAACCATGACAGGATCATATCTCCGGTCATCTGCCCAAAGAACCAGCCAGGTATTGGAGAACCTAACGTCCATAGCAGCCATGTAGCGATGGACGTGCTCGTCCTCCTCCCTGACACGATGACGCACCACCTCCGGCGAGGCCGGCTCCCTCTGCACCGAATGTGGCCCAAACGAACGCCACCAAAGGAGATCAGGGTCGACGACGGGACCCGAGGCCGGGTTCTTCACCACGCGACGCGCCCCTCCAGGTAGCACCTTCCAGTGCCAGCCCGGCGGAGCCCAGTCCCGGACATGGGTCATCCGGACATCATGGCGAACGGGTGGACGGCGAGGATGCGGGCCGGGCATCGTCGAGAACAAATACTATATGCCCGCAAAAAGTAACATTTTTTAAATGATTGGATTGTGATAAGTAAAATTCTGTATGCAAATTCTAAAAATTCGACATTAATCTAATTCATCTAGCTAAAACTAACTCTAAAATTTCTAACATTTCTATATATAACTAAAATTTCTAATATTTCTATAACTAAAAAATAGAAAAATTTCTAACATTTCTATAACTAAAAAACAGAAAAATTTATAAAATTACTATATAACTAACATTTCTAATATTCCTCCCTAACTAATATGTGTGTGTGTGTGTTGACATGGCGGCCGGGGCAGGAGCTCACCGGCGAGGCACGGCGACGAGAGGCGGCGATGGGGACGGAGACGGGCGGTGATGACGGGGATGGGGACGGGGCGACGACGACAGGGACGGGGACGGGGACGGGTGGGGATGATGGGAGGACGGGGCGGGGTGCGGCGACGGCGACGGATGGTGACGGGGACGGCGACGAGGACGGCGACGGGGGCGGCAACGAGGGGCAGCAGCGAGGGGCGGCGGCGAAGGGTTCGACACTCTTACTTATCGAAAGGACTATGATAGATCCCCTATACTTGTGGGTCACCAAGACTCTTTTATGGCGCCTTTGCCGGGGAGTGAAGCGCCTTTGGTAGGTGGAATTTGGTAAGGAAAAATTTATATGGTGTGTTGAAATTTACTGTCATTTGTTACTATGGAAAGTAATCTTCTGAGGGTCTTGTTCGGGGTATCTTCACCCCGACCAGTAGAGCAAAGAGTTGATCCTCAACCTACTGAACCTACTGAAAATGAAAATGTTTGCTTTGAAATTCCTTCTGGTATGAAAGAAAAACTGCTAGCTAATCCCTTTTTAGGAGATGGAACAAAACATCCTGATGGGCATCTAATATATGTGGATGAAGTTTGTGGATTATTTTAGCTTGCAGGTGTACTCGGAGATGTTGTTAAGAAGAAGGTCTTCCCTTTATCTTTGAAGGGAGATGCATCGACATGGTATAGGCTATGTGATGATATGGGGTCTTGGAATTACAAAGGATTGAAATTGGAATTTCATCAGAAGTTTTATCCTATGCATCTTGTTCATCGTGATCACAATTATATATATATATATATATATATATATATATATAAATTTTGGCCTCGCGAAGGAGAAAGCATCGCTCAAGCTTGGGGGAGGCTTAAATCAATGTTATACTCATGCCCCAATCATGAGCTCTCAAGAGAAATGATTATTCAAAATTTTTATGCTCGGCTTTCTGACAACAATCGCACCATGCTTGATACTTCTTGTGCTGGCTCTTTTATGATGAAGTCTATTGGATTCAAATGGGATTTATTGGAAAGTATTAAACACAACTCTGAAGATTGGGACATCGACAAAGGTAAGGAGTTAGGTATGACACCTAGTTTTGATTGTGTTATATCTTTTATGGATACCGATGTTTTCCATATATTTAGCACTAAATATGGACTTGACTCTGAGATAGTAGCTTCTTTCTGTGGATCTTTTGCTACTTATGTTGATCTCCCCAAGGAGTAGTGGTTTAAATATCATCCTCCCATGGAAGTAAAAGTAGCTGCACCTATTAAAGTTGAAGAAAAGATTGTCACTTATAATGATCCTATTGTTCCTACTGCATATGTTGAGAAACCACATTTTCCTGTTAGGATAAAGGATCATGCTAAAGCTTCAACTGTGGTTCGTAAAAGCAACATTAAAACATATACACCTCCCTGAGCAAGTTAAAGTTGAACCTAATATTGCTATTGTTAAAGATCTCTTGTCTGATAATATTGATGGGCATGTTATTTATTTCTGTGATGAAACTGCTAGAATTGATAAACCCTGTGCTAAAGATAAACCTAGACCTGTGGTAGGCATGCATGTTATTTCTGTTAAAATAGGAGATCATTGTTATCATGGCTTATATGATATGGGTGCTAGTGCTAGTGCAATACCTCATTCCTTATACAAAGAAATTATGCATGATATTACACCTGCTGAGATAGAAGATATTGATGTCACAATTAAACTTGCCAATAGAGATACTATTTCACCAATGGGAATTGTTAGAGATGTTAAAGTCTTGTGTGTGAAAACTAAATATCCTGCCGATTTTCTTGTTCTTGGTTCCCCACAAGATAGCTTTTGTCCCATTATATTTGGTAGACCCTTCTTGAACACTGTTAATGCTACCATAGATTGCAAAAGGAATGTTGTTACTATTTGTTTAGATGATATGACTCATGAATTTAATTTCTCTAAATTTAGTAGACAACACCGTGAAGAAGAATTACCTAGTAAGGATGAAATTATTGGTCTTGCTTCTATTGCCGTACCTCCTAGTGATCCTTTAGAACAATATTTGCTAGACCATGAAAATGACATGAAAGAAGGGAAATAGATGAAGTATTCTTTAAACAGGAACCTATTCTGAAAAACAATTTGCCTGTTGAAATCCTAGGGGATCCTCCTCCACCCAAGGGTGATCCCGTGTTTGAGCTTAAACCGTTACCTGATACTCTTAAATGTGCTCATCTTGATGAGAAAAAGATATATCCTGTTATTATTAGTGCTAACCTTTCAGAGCATGAGAAAGAGAGATTATTGAAAACTTTGAAGAAGCACCGTGCTGCTATTGGGTATACTCTTGATGATCTTAAGGGCATTAGTCCCACTCTATGTCAACATAAAATTAATTTGGAAGAAGATGCTAAACCAGTTCGTGATCATCAATGTTGGCTGAATCCTAAAATGAAAGAAGTGGTAAGAAAGGAAATACTAAAGCTCCTTGAGGCAGGTATAATTTATCCCGTTGCTGATAGTCAGTGGGTAAGCCCTGTCCATTGTGTCCCTAAGAAGGGAGGTATTACTGTTGTTCCTAATGATAAAGATGAATTGATCCCTCAAAGAATTATCACAGGTTATAGGATGGTAATTGATTTCCGCAAATTAAATAAGGCAACTAAAAAGGATCATTACCCCTTACCTTTTATCGATCAAATGCTAGAAAGATTATCCAAACATACACATTTTTGCTTTCTAGATGGTTATTCTGGTTTCTCTCAAATACCTGTGTCAGCCAAAGATCAATCAAAGACTACTTTTACATGCCCTTTTGGTACTTTTTCTTATAGACGTATGCCTTTTGGTCTATGTAATGCACCTGCTACCTTTCAAAGATGCATGATGGCTATATTCTCTGACTTTTGTGAAAAGATTTGTGAGGTTTTCATGGACGATTTCTCCGTCTATGGATATTCTTTTGATGATTGCTTGAGCAACCTTGATCGAGTTTTGCAGAGATGTGAAGAAACTAATCTTGTCTTGAATTGGGAAAAGTGCCACTTTATGGTTAATGAAGGTATTGTCTTGGGGCATAAAGTTTCTTAAAGAGGTATTGAGGTTGATAAAGCCAAGGTTGAGGCTATTGAGAAGATGCCATGTCCCAAGGACATCAAAGGTATAAGAAGTTTCCCTGGTCATGCCGGATTTTATAGGAGGTTCATTAAGGACTTCTCAAAAATTTCTCGGCCTCTGACTAATTTATTACAAAAAGATATACCATTTGTTTTTTTATGATGATTGTGTAGAAGCATTTGAAACTCTTAAGAAAGCATTGATCTCTGCACCTATTGTTCAGCCACCTGATTGGAATTTACCCTTTGAAATTATGTGTGATGCTAGTGATTATGCTGTAGGTGCTGTTCTAGGGCAAAGAGTTGATAAGAAATCAAATGTTATTCAATATGCTAGTAAAACCCTAGACAATTCTCAAAGAAATTATGCTACCACTGAAAAAGAATTCTTAGCAATTGTATTAGCTTGTGATAAGTTCAGACCTTACATTTTTTATTCTAAAGTAACTATTCACATTGATCATGCTGCTATTAAATATCTCATGGAAAAGAAAGATGCTAAACCTAGACTTATTACATGGGTTCTCTTGCTACAAGAATTTGACATACATATTGTTGATAGAAAGGGAGCTGAGAACCCTGTTGCAGACAACTTGTCTAGGTTAGAAAATGTGCTTGATCACGCACTTCCTATTGATGATAGCTTTCCTGATGAGCAATTAAATGTCATAAATGCTTCTCATACTGCTCCATGGTATGCTGATTATGCTAATTATATTGTTGCTAAGTTTATACCACCTAGTTTCACATACCAGCAAAAGAAAAAGTTCTTCTATGATTTGAGGCATTACTTTTGGGATGACCCACATCTTTATAAAGAAGAAGTAGATGGTGTTTGTCAGTGTCAAAACCGGCGGATCTCAGGTAGGGGGTCCCGAACTGTGCGTCTAGGCCGGATGGTAACAGGAGGCAGGGGACACAATGTTTTACCCATGTTCGGGCCCTCTTGATGGAGGTAAAACCCTATGTCCTGCTTGATTAATATTGATGATATGGGTAGTACAACACTAGATCTACCACGAGATCAGAGAGGCTAAACCCTAGAAGCTAGCCTATGGTATGATTGTATGTTGTAGTTGTTCTACGGACTAAAACTCTCCGGTTTATATAGACACCGGAGAGGGTTAGGGTTACACAAGGTCGGTTACAAAGGAGGGGATATCCATATCTGTATTGCCTAGCTTGCCTTCCACGGCAAGTAGAGTCCCATCCGGACACAAGACGAAGTCTTCAATCTTGTATCTTCATAGTCCAACAGTCCGGCCAAAGGATATAGTCCGGCTGTCCGGAGACCCCCTAATCTAGGACTCCCTAAGTAGCCCCTGAACTAGGCTTCAATGACGATGAGTCCGGCGCAGTATTGTCTTCAGCATTGCAAGGCGGGTTCCTCCTCTGAATACACCACGGAAGAATTTGAATACAAGGATAGTGTCCGACCCTGCAAAATAAGTTCCACATACCACCGTAGAGAGAATAATATTTTCGCAAATCTAATTTGCTGACTTGTTTTGGTAGCATGAAGTTATGTCATGGCCCGGTGATTATTCGAACCGTTTCCTTTAACTAGCCCCGCACATAACGCGAGGCAGTTTTTTGACACGTCTTGTCAAAGCAGAGATCGTGTCCCCTTATTATGGGATTCTCATTAATACGGGCATGGGTAACCCAACCGCGCCATCGATTACGACGCTTGGGGGATAAGCGAGTTTTACCAGGCTAGTGGGCGCGCATAGTTTCGTCGTGCATATATAAAGGGATAAGGATTCACCTTTTCATCCACGCCTTCTTCCTCCTTTGCTCATCCATTTTCGCACACTCGAGCTCTAGCGCCCAAGTCCGCACTTTCCACCTCAACCTTCCCCCACCTTGTCCGGAGCGGGAGGCAGGTGGATGGTCTCCTCCGTCACGGAGGGAGACATCAAGAAGCTGAGGAGAGCCGGATATCTGCCCGACGACATCGCACACCGGCTCCCAGATGAGGGGCAGCTCATCCCCACCCCCGGGCCCCATGAGAGGGTAGTGTTCCATACCCATTTCTTACGCGGACTGGGATTTCCTCTCCACCCATTCGTCCGGGGCTCATGTTCTACTACGGCCTGGATTTCCACGATCTGGCCCCGAATTTCATCCTCAATATCTCGGCGTTTATCATCATGTGCGAGGCCTTCCTCCACATCAGGCCCCACTTCGGCTTATGGTTGAAGACCTTCAATGTCAAGCCGAAGGTTGTGGGCGGCCGCCAGGTGGAGTGCAGAGGCGCCATGGTGGGCAAGATGCCCAATGTTACATGGCTCAAGGGCTCCTTTGCAGAAACCATAAAGGGGTGGCAATCGGGGTGGTTCTACATCACCGAGCCGCATTACCTTGCATGGGCAGCGGACCCCGAGTTCCGATCTGGCATCCCCATGCAGCTCACCTCCTGGAAAGAGAAGGGCCTATCCTGGGGTAGTTCAGGAGAGCTGACCGGACTCCAAACATGTATTCAAAACATGGTGAACAAGAAGCTCAAACTCGTGAACGTGGTCCAGGTCATGCTCCACCGCCGGATCCTCCCGTGCCAACTACGGGACTTCAACTATGGGAGTTCAACCCGGCGCAGCACCGAACTCTGAACAGGCTCTTCGACACCACTCACGAAGATGCCTGGAGGGTGCTATTCAAAAGCGCTGAGGTCCCCCCTCCCATTACTGAGGATCGCGGATTCAGCGCGAAGCGCCAAGCCAGTGCGGTAAGCTGCTTTACCTTTCACATGATACTTATTTTTTATAGATTGACTCCATGCGGGATCTAAACTCCCGTACGTTTGACAGGACTGGCAGGAGATGGCCGGACAGATCGAATGTCCGGCTCCTTTGCCCGAAGGCCCAACGGACGCTCTTCTAGCGAAGATGCTGACTCCGGCTCCTTATACGGTGCCAGAGAAGACCAAGAAGGCCAAGGGAACCCGAAAGAGTTCCCAATGCCAGGCATCGTCGGACTCACCGTCCAATGACTCTACGGCGCACTCCTTCCCCAAAGACGAGGAAGAAGAAGATGCCCCCTCCAGCTGGGGGAGACAAGAAAAGGAAGGCCGCCCCAACTAGGGGGGGCGAAGGGTCCAAGAAGGGAAGGACTCTGCTTCCGGACAATTCCACCGCCGCCGACGAAGGCGAAGACAAGTGGTTGCCTAGGGAAAAGCCCCTAGGGAGGTTGTAAGTATTCGGATACCAGAGTAACTCATAGCATTCCTTTGTCGCACTGATTTCCCTAACGCCGAACATAATTATGCAAGCCGCCACGAGCCAGTATCGATGTATCATCGGACGGCTCCCTGGGCTTGTCGGACATGGATAGCGATCCAGTTCCGACCGCCACCTCCCCTCATCCTGCTGACGACGCCCAGGTGCCGTCTCAAGAGGCACCGGGTCGAGGGGAGATAGTCCCGGAGGTGCCTCAAGGCGACCGTCCAGACTCCGGGAGCCGAGGGGATGGGGCCCCTGAGAGCTCCGAGTTCGGCCCTCAGCCGGACACCGTGCCAGAACCTCCAGTGGTTCCGGGCTCGGGTAGGCGGCCTCCTTCTAAGAGGGGCAAGACGCCTATGCCGGTGACCTCTGTCCATCCAGAGGCGCCGGACAATCTGCTGGAAGCGCTTCGCAGCACTTCCATCGACGAGGAGCACTGTACTATTATGAGTGCGGTAGTCCAGAAGGTTCAGTCCGCTAAGAGCGGATTGACTGAAGCCTGTGCTAGCCTTCTAATAGGCTTTGAGGTAAGTGTTTTAAAATATAGGAAAAATATTACCACATAGACAGTAGCCCCTGATGCTTTGTTCGGTGTTCACAAAGAAAAGCCGAACAGAGGATCAAATAATATCGCAGGAGTCTAATATAAGTATGTCAATATGCGTATGCAGGCCTCGCTGCAGGCATCCACCGCACTGACTATGGAGGTCGCCATACGGAAGCAGGACCTCGAGGGGTCCAAGAAAGAGCTCGGCCTTGCCAAGAGGCAGCTCAAGGAGGACAAGGGTAAGTAATACTCTGTCTATAGATATGTATGTATAAAAGAAGACGCGATTGAAAATGACAGGATCATCGTATATTTGCCAGGGGCCACGACCGAGGTGGCGACCCTGAAGCAAGCGCTAACCAAGGCCGAAGATAAAGCGGCCAAGGAGCGCACCGAGTGGGAAAAACAAGAGGCTCGGGTGGGCGAGGTGCAGCAAGAGCTCCAGGCTCTCGTGACGAAGCACAAGGCGTTGGAGCTTGACTCCAAGATGCGAGAGTCTGAGCTTGCCGCGGTCCTCGAGGGCGCAAAAAGTGCCAAGGCCGAAGCCCAAAAGGCCCTCTAGGAGATCGACGCAATGAAGAAGATAACGGCGGGTAAGGCATTCTATATGCAGAGCAAGCATGTAAAAGTAAATTACCGATTACTTACCCGGATTTGGAGCTCACTAGGAGCATTCGCAGATTTGCCCCGCAGTGTGTCGGATGCCGCACAATTTTACCAGGCCGAGGAGGGAAGCTCAACGAAGAAGCTGTTCTGGTCTCAGTATACTGGGACCGAACACCCGATGCCTCTGAGTGACCAGCTAAAGCAGCTGGTCGAGCTGCACAAGGTGGCCGAACAGGCCATGAAGGGCCTTATAGTCCGGCTGTGGCCTGACGACGCCCTTCCGAACAGCTACTTCGGCCTGGTGAGGCGGCTTGTAGATGCATGCCCATGGCTGGAGGTCGTCAAGCGGTCCGTCTGCATCGAAGGTGCATGACGGGCTTTCGCCCGTGTGAAGGTGCAGTGGGCCAAGCTAGATGCCGTGAAGCTGATCAAGGAAGGGCCGCCGCAGGGCAAGGAGCATCGCACCCCCAAAATTTATTATGAGGGTGTCCTGAAGCGTGCCCGTCTTGTGGAAGACGAATTTTCAAAGGATCTAATATTTGAGTAAACTTGCTCGTGTGATCCTGTATGATGAAAACTTGTTTCATATGCGCTATGCAACGCTTGTGTGAATTTAAAATATTACCTTCTGTTTGGCCGTTTATCCAATCTGAGAGATGGCTAGTCCTCGGCTTCTGCCCCCCATGCCACGAGTGCTGGGGTGTTCGGGATAAACCTGAGCACTCTTGTTCCCATGTTTGGGTCCTTCGAAGGAGGTGCTCAACACAATGAACAAGGCAACCGGACTAATAATGCTTTATCACTCTCACTTAGCCATAGAATTCTATAATTTTAAATTTCGGTGAAGCCCATGGTATTCGGAAGGCCGAATTCGGGGCGCGATACATGACTTTAAGCCGGATAGGGCCGGCCCCTCGCCCTAAGCGGCATAAGTCTTTAGGAACTCGAAAACCTCGCCGAACAGCGACCAGTCTCTCGCCTTATCATGACAGTCAGTTTTAGCTTTCTCTACTGAGGTGCTAAACCCGGCCGAACCGGGGCACAATCGCAGTAGTTCTCCTAGCGCTACCTTAGCCGATAGAGCGGAACGTAAGGTACCAAAACATATGAGCCGGGCAAACCCAACATTTGACCAAAGACATGATTCGGAGCTGATGCATATAATGCTATATGTTCGGGGTGCCGCACTTGTGAAAGTGTTCGGACTTTTCACACCATATTGTGGCGTGCTTGAGCCCCTGGCATATGGACCGTACCAAAGTGTATGGGTGCTAAATGTCATAACTGAACATATGTATTGAAAAAGAAATGAATTGAGAATGCAACAATAAGCTGAAGCTAAGCATTGTTTATTCAAAAAGGTGCGTTAAAGCAGAATGATACAGATAGTGCGATAAGCGAAGAGTGGGACTATGTCCCTTCCAAGGGCAAGCTGAGGAATAGTATTAAATCAAATATTTCGCTCATTATTGTAATCCACCTGGGAATTCCATGGTGTGAAGTAGCTTTCTGCCTCCATGGTTGCTGCATCATGTGTTCGGCAATAGTGCTACTGGACAGGGTTTCCAGAGATTAAGGTCCTGAAAAAAGAGAAAAATAACCAAACGGAAAGCCCCTAGTGTAGTTTAAGTCGTGTCTTGGGGCGTGCCGCAGTGTGCCCCCCTCCCCACCTGTGCCCATGGTATTTTTAATGCGTAATTATGTACTCGTGGCACGAGCTTCGCCGTTTGGCTGGGATTGGGGTGGGGGCCGTATTGCTACGCGAGCTCAGATCGCGCCAGGCGGTCTATTTGCCGATTGCCCCGAGCGTGCTTGAAGGTGTCCGGGTTTTGAAACGTCGAACCTGTGGATTGCCTAGAGAGGCTGTTTTGCGCTTCTGCTGTGAGGGCCGCAGTGTGCTCCTCAATTCGGAGAGAGCGCTCTGTGTTTCCATTGACTGTAATAACCCCGCGAGGTCCTGGCATCTTGAGCTTGAGGTATGCATAATGCGGTACCGCATTGAATCTCGCAAACGCGGTTCGCCCGAGCAGTGCATGATAACCACTGTGGAATGGGACTATATCAAAGATTAACTCTTCGCTTCGGAAGTTATCCGGGTATCCGAAGACCACTTCCAGTGTAATTGAGCCTGTGCAATGGGCCTCTACGCCCGGAATGACGCCCTTGAAGGTCGTTTTCGTGGGTTTGATCCTTGAGGGCTCTATACCCATTTTGCGCACTGTGTCCTGATAAAGCAGGTTCAGGCTACTGCCGCCATCCATAAAGACTCGAGTGAGGTGAAATCTGTCAATGATTGGGTCCAAAACCAGTGCGGTGAATCCGCCATGAAAGATACTAGTGGGATGGTCCCTGCGATCGAAAGTGATCGGATAGGAGGACCACGGGTTGTATTTTGGGGCGACTGGCTCCAACGCATATATGTCCATGAGCGCACGCTTCCGCTCCCTCTTGGGGATGTGGGTTGTGTATATCATGTTCACCGTCCGCACTTGTGGGGGAAACCTCTTCTGTCCTCCGGTGTGTGGCTCCCGAGGATCCTCCTCATCATCGCTAAGTGGCCCCTTGTCCTTGTTTTTGGCAATTAACTGTCGGCCTGCTTGAACACCCAACAATCCCTATTTGTGTGATTGGCTGGCTTTTCTGGGGTGCCGTGTATTTGACACGAGCGATCGAGTATACGGTCCAAGCTGGACGGCCCCGGTGTACTTTGTTTGAATGGATTTTTCCGCTGACCGGGTTTAGAGCCTTTGAATCCAGCATTGACTGTCATATCCTCGTTATTATTGCTGCTAATGTGGCGCTCATGTTTGTTGCGATGTGACCTGCTATTGCCGTCCTTGGTATCCGAAGTACCATGGTTCTTTGATATGTTATTACTACGAGCCAGCCAGCTGTCTTCTCCCGCACAAAAGCGGGTCATGTGTGTCGTGAGGGCTGCCATAGATTTCGGCTTTTCGTGACCAAGGTGTCGGGCTAGCCATTCATTGCAGATTGTGTTTGAAAGCCGCTAGGGCCTCTGCATCCGGTCAGCCGACAATTTGATTTTTCTTTGTTAGGAACCGAGTCCAGAATTGCCTGGCCGATTCTTCTGGCTGCTGAATTATGTGGCTCAAGTCATCGGCATATGGTGGCCGCACATAAGTGCCCTGAAAGTTGTCGAGGAATGCAGCTTCCAGATCTTCCCAACAGCTGATGGACTCGGCTGGCAAGCTGTTAAGCCGATGCCGCGCTTGTCCCTTGACCTTTAGTGGGAGGTGTTTGATGGCGTTTAAGTCGTCACCATGGGCCATGTGGATGTGGAGGAGGAAATCCTCGATCCATACTACGCGATCTGTTGTGCCATTTTATGATTCAGTATTTATAGGTTTGAAACCTTCTAGGATTTGATGATCCATTACTTAGTCTGTGAAGCATAAGGGGTGTGCGGCGCCTCTGTATTGGGCTATATCGCGACGCAGCTCGAATGGGTCTTGCCCGTTGTGTTCCCCTCGGCCGGATTTGCTTTTGCTGTATCCGGCGTGACGTTTATCGTCTCGCAGAGTGGCGCGCCCTCGTGATCCGTAGATCGATCTTGCATGCTTTGCTTTGTCCTCCAATATGTCTCACAGGTCTGGCGTATCTCCCCATGCCTTTTTATTTGAATGGCGTCGGGGTGGAGGCTGAGTTTTTGGCTGGAATGCCTCTCTATCGCGGCCACGAGGTGGCCGATCAGCCGTATCATACGCTTCTTCCCCCAGTCGAGGTAGCAACTTGCACTTTGGGTAACTCTTGGAGGGGCGCTGGAGTTTATATTCCTCGGCTACGAGGACTTCAGTCCATCTGTCAGCTAGCAGATCCTGATTATCTTGAAGCTGCTACTTTTTCTTAAGGCTATTTGCCATGGCTATAAGCCGGCGTTTGAAGCGCTCTTGTTCGACGGGATCCTCTGGCACAACAAATTCGTCGTCGCCGAGGCTTGCCTCGTCTTCGGAGGGGGGCATGTAATTATCATCCTCCTCTTCTCCATCTGCCGCTCTCTCAGGAGGGCTGGCTCCTCCATTCTCCTACTATAAACCTTGCTTGAGGGGATTGTTGTTGTCGTCGGCACTATCCGGAGTATTATTATCTCCTGTGCCAGTATCACCACTTTTGCTTTGGCGGGACTTAGAGTGGAGCCGCTGACGTCGGCACTTGGATTACTTCTTGGAGGGGTCATCCTCTGCTATCTTGTCGCCATTGCCTTCTTTGGGTGTATCCACCATGTATATATCGTGTGATGAGGTGGTTGTCCAGTGCCCTGTGGGCGGTGGTTCCTCTTCACCTCCCGCATCGTCTTCCATACCGTCGATGTCTTCGGAGTTGAAGTCGAGCATGTTGGTTAAGTCATCGAAAGTGGCTACTAAGTGGGTGGTGGGTGGGCCTCGAATTTCTTCGTCCTCCGCATCCTAGTCCTGCCGGACATAGTTCAGCCAGGATCCTCTTGACAAGGAGAGAGACCTTAATGAGTTCAGTATGTCGCCAATGGGCGAGTGCTGAAAAATATCTGCGGAGGTAAACTCCATGATCGGCGCCCAATCGGATTCGATAGGAACGGGCGCACGCGGTTCGGAGTCCGTGGCCGGAGAAGGATCTGGCAGTTTAACATCACGGCTCTCGAGCAAGGTAAGGTCGATGTTTGGCTCGACCACCGCTAAGGGTAAGGCCTCCGGGGCAGGGTCCATCCACCCGTCCGCGGAAGGCACACCTGGCTCCGAATTGAGGGTCGGGGCGGCTGCCTGTGCGATCTCTTGAACACTATCCGATGGTAGCGCAAAGCCTTACTCATCATGACCGCGTGACGCACAAGGCAGAGGCTCGAATCCGTCGAAGATCAAGTCTCTATGGATATCGGCCGTGTAGTTTAAGGTTCCAAACCTGACCTGGTGGCCAGGGGCGTAACTTTCAATCTGCTCCAGATGGCCAAGCAAATTGGCCCGCAGTGCAAAGCCGCCGAATACGAAGATCTGTCCGGGGAGAAAAGTCTCACCCTGGACTGCATCGCCATCGATGGTAGTAGGAGCCATCAAGCCTAACGGCGGTGACACAAAGGAACTCTCAATGAAAGCACCAATGTCGGTGTCAAAACCGGCGGATCTCGGGTAGGGGGTCCCGAACTGTGCGTCTAGGCCGGATGGTAACAGGAGGCAAGGGACACAATGTTTTACCCAGGTTCGGGCCCTCTTGATGGAGGTAAAACCCTACGTCCTGCTTGATTAATATTGATGATATGGGTAGTACAAGAGTAGATCTAGCACGAGATCAGAGAGGCTAAACCCTAGAAGCTAGCCTATGGTATGATTGTATGTTGTAGTTGTTCTACGAACTAAAACTCTCTGGTTTATATAGACACCAGAGAGGGTTAGGGTTACACAAGGTCGGTTACAAAGGAGGGGATATCCATATCCATATTGCCTAGCTTGCCTTCCACGCCAAGTAGAGTCCCATCCAGACACGAGACAAATTCTTCAATCTTGTATCTTCATAGTCCAACAGTCCGGCCAAAGGATATAGTCCGACTGTCCGGAGACCCCCTAATCCAGGACTCCCTCAGTGTTATTAGACGTTGTGTACCTGAGCATGAACATGAATAGATCCTACGCAAGTGTCACTCCGAAGCTTATGGAGGACACCATGCTAGAGATAGAACTGCACATAAGGTATTGCAATCTGGTTTTTTTGGCCTACTCTCTTCAAGGATGCCCATAAGTTTGTCTTATGTTGTGATGAATGTCAAAGAATTGGTAATATTAGTAGACGTCAAGAAATGCCTATGAACTATTCACTCGTTATTGAACCATTTTATGTTTGGGGCTTTGATTATATGGGACCTTTTCCTTCCTCTAATGGCTATACACATATTTTAGTTGCTGTTGATTACGTTACTAAGTGGGTAGAAGCTATTCCAACTAGTAGTGCTGATCATAACACTTCTATTAAAATGCTTAAAGAAGTTATTTTTCCAAGATTTGGAGTCCCTAGATATTTAATGACTGATGGTGGTTCACATTTCATTCATGGTGCTTTCTGTAAAATGCTTGCTAAATATGATGTTAATCATAGAATTGCATCTCCTTATCATCCTCAGTCTAGTGGTCAAGTAGAATTGAGTAATAGAGAGCTCAAATTAATTTTGCAAAAGACTGTTAATAGATCTAGAAATAATTGGTCCAAGAAACTTGATGATGCATTATGGGCCTATAGAACTGCATATAAAAATCCTATGGGTATGTCTCCGTATAAAATGGTTTATGGAAAATCATGTCACTTACCTCTCGAACTAGAACACATGTCATATTGGGCTATTAAAGAACTCAATTATGATTTCAAACTTGCCGATGAGAAGAGGTTATTTGATATTAGCACACTTGATGAATGGAGAACCTAAGCCTATGAAAATGCCAAGTTGTTTATAGAAAAAGTTAAAAGATGGCATGACAAAAGGATACAAAAGCGTGAGTTTAATGTAGGTGATTATGTATTGCTATACAACTCTCGTTTAAGATTTTTTGCAGGAAAACTTCTCTCTAAATAGGAAGGTCCTTACGTTATCGAGGAGGTCTATCATTCCAGTGCCATAAAAATCAACAACTTCGAAGGCACAAATCCGAAGGTGGTCAACAGTCAAAGAATCAAACATTATATCTCAGGTAATCCCATAAATGTTGACACCAATATTATTGAAACCGTAACCCTGGAGGAGTACATAAGGGACACTTTCCGGAACGTTTCAGACTCCAAAAAGGAATAGGTATGTGGTACGGTAAGTAACCGACTCCAAAACAGTTTTTAAGGCAATATTTCTCTGTTTTGGAATATTTAGGAAAATAGAAAAATAAGAAGCAGTCCGGGAAGGACACGAGGGCTCCACGAGGGTGGAGGGCGCGCCCTACCCCCTTGGGCACGCCCCCTACCTCGTGGGCACCTCGTGTGCTCTCCGGACTCCGTTTTCGTACGCGACACATATTTTGGTCGGTAAAAATTCATTATATAATCTCACGGAGGTTTTGACTCCCGTATCACGCAAAAATCTCCTGTCTTTGTTTCGAGCTCTTTTCTGTCAGGGTTGTCAAGCCCAGGCTTTATGTCGTCTCCCTCCTCTTCCAACCATGAGGGCAATGATGCTTGGCTAATGAAGATAGAGCAGAAGAGAGAAGAACCCATGGAGATCAACAAGGATGAAGGGATCAAGAAGGCCATGGAGGACCAAGTTCCAGCAACAGAAGACACCCTTCAACTTGATCACAATCTTATCACCCCAATAGAGATCGAAGCTTTCAAGATGATTGAGTTAGCTCGTATACAAAATAAGTATCTCACACGTGAAAATATTTTGTTGAAGGAGCATATCATCGCACTCAAGGGCATTATCCGCAAGTTATAAGACCTCCTACGCTCGATGTGCGACTATCCATCATCAACAACTCCACCTTCTTCACCAACAAAGGAGACATAATCACATGGGTATGGGCAATCCCCTTGGCAACTGCCAAGCTTGGGGGAGTGCCCCGGTATCGTATCACCACCACTTTTATCTTTACCATTTTCTTAGTTCGATCCTTTTGGTAATATCTTTATCTAGTAGAATAAAAGTTCATAGTATGATCTAGTCGTGAGTTTTGCTTTATAATTCCTCTATGTAATCGAGTCTGTGAGCTATATAATAAAGATTAGTGTTGAGTCAAGGGCTTGATTCTTTTGCCATGATCTTAAGTTAATAAAAGAGAAAGAGAAAGAAATAAAAAGAAACAAAGAGATCATATGGATCTCATGGTGAGTAATGAGCTCACATAGAAAAAGTATGATGAATAAAAGTTGTTGAGAGTTGACAAACATAGTTTTGGTCATAATTTCAATTAATAGGAAGTAATAAAGAAAGGGAGGTCTTCACATATATATATATATATACTATCTTGGACATCTTTTATGATTGTGAGCACTCATTAAAATATGACATGCTAAAAGAGTTGATGTTGGACAAGGAAGACAACATAATGAGTTATGTTTTCTTACATCTGAGATAAGCTATATTGTCATGGATCATCCAACATGGTTGAGCTTGCCTTTCCCCCTCGTGCTATCCAAATTCATCGCACCAAGTAGAGATACTACTTGTGCTTCCAAATACCCTTAAACCGGTTTTGCCATCAGAGTCCACTCACTAGTAGAAAACAGGGCTTTGGTCCAGGACGGGTCAGCCCATTAGTCCCGGTTCAGTCCAGAACCGGGATCAATGTGAGAATTGGTCCTGTTCGTGAGCCCAGGGGGCCGGCCGGGCCACGTGGGCCATTGGTCCTAGTTCATCTAGACCTTTTGGTCCCGGTTGGTGGGATGAACCGGGACCAATGGGCCTCGCTCCTGGCCCACCACCATTGGTCCCGGTTGGTGGCTCGAACCGGGACCAAAGGCTCCCCTTTAGTCCCGGCTCATGTCACCAACCGGGACCAATGAGGTGCCTATATATACCCCTCGCTCGCGAGCAGAGCACCCCAGTGCTCTGTTTTTCTCTGGCCGAGGGGGAGAGGGCTTGGTGGTGCTCTAGCTCACCTCCTATGCACACAAGGTGTTCGATGGAATGCCCGAGCCACACTACTTAAGCTTTCTCCTCTCCAAGCTCGACCTCCAAGCTCCATTTTCCATAATATTTGTCTAGGTTTAGCGGTCCGTCACGCCCCGTCCCCGTCTTCACCGCCGTCGATCACCCGCGCCGAGCTCATCGCCGGCACCACCATGGTGAGCCTCTTGTTTTATCTTCTTTCTGAAAGGAAAAATATTCTTACTTGTATGTTTACATAGATACTTGTATTATTTTCTTACTTTTATTATTGCATCTTATATAGTGCGATGGTTTTGGTATCCGCCCCCATCGGCCCTCGTCCTGTCTAGGATTCGGATGTGGTATATATATTATCTTTATAACTATTGGTTCATTTATTGTTTATGAAAATTATGCCGACCAACGTGACATAGATTTTATTGATGTAGGATGTATGTGAATCGGAAATGCCAACCGACCCTATTGTCGAGAGGTTAAATTTAGTTGAAGAAGAAAAAAAATTGTTGAAGGAAAAAATAAAAAAATTGAGGAGGAGAAGATGATATTGGAGTTGCATGTTGCGGATGTCGTCGATGATCACAAGATCAAGATGGATGCAATGCCCTTGAAGATTAGAAAGATTAGAAAATATGCCATTCATACCGAGGCTTGGTATCATTATGCCGTTGGATCAATTGTTACCTTGGTTGCGATTATGATCGCATTTGTTTTCGCATTGAAATGTTTTACATAGTTTCAATGTATGGTTTAATTAATTAGATGCTCTGGAGAGCTATATGTTGTTAGATGAGAACTATGTATGCACTTTGGTTTTAATGTGATGATGAACTTCTATTAATTTGGACACTTAATTATATATAATGCATGCAGATGAACCGGCAATGGATGTACGGTGACAGACACACCCGTGAGTACATTAAGGGCGTGCATGAGTTTCTCGATGCGGCTGAGGCAAACACGCAGAATGGTTTTATGTGCTGTCCATGCAGTGAATGTGGGAATACGAGGTCTTACTCTAACCGGAAAATCCTTCACTCCCACCCGCTTTACAAGGGTTTCATGCCACACTATAATGTTTGGACGAGGCACGGAGAAATAGGGGTTATGATGGAATACGGCGAAGAAGAAGAGTACGGTGACAACTATGTGAACCCTGAATACGGTGATGCTGCAATGGGGGGAGCTGGTGAAGATCAAGAGGAACCAGACGATGTGCCTAATGATGCTGCAATGGGTGAAGCTGCTGAAGATCAAGAGGAACCAGACGATGTGCCCGATGATGATGATCTCCGCCGGGTCATTGTCGATGCAAGGACGCAATGTGAAAGTCAAAAGGAGAAGCTGAAGTTCGATCGCATGTTAGAGGATCACAAAAAAGGGTTATACCCCAATTGCGAAGATGGCAACACAAAGCTCGGTACCGTACTAGAATTGCTGCAGTGGAAGGTAGAGAATGCTGTGGCTGACAAAGGATTTGAGAAGCTACTAAAAATATTGAAGAAGAAGCTTCCAAAGGATAACGAGTTGCCCGACAGTACATATGCAGGAAAGAAGGTCGTATGCCCTCTAGGATTGGAGGTGGAGAAGATACATGCATGCCCTAATGACTGCATCCTCTACCGCGGTGCATACAAGGATCTGAACGCATGCCCGGTATGCGGTGCATTGCAGTATAAGATCAGACAAGATGACCCTGATGATGTTGACGGCGAGCCCCCCAGGAAGAGGGTTCCTGCGAAGGTGATGTGGTATGCTCCTATAATACCACGGTTGAAACGTCTGTTCAGAAATGAAGAGCATGCCAAGTTGATGCGATGGCACAGTGAGAACCGAAAGAAAGATGGGAAGTTGAGAGCACCCGCTGACGGGTCGCAGTGGATAAAAATCGAGAGAAAGTACTGGGATGAGTTTGCAAAGGACCCAAGGAATGTATGGTTTGCTTTAAGAGCGGATGGCATTAATCCTTTCGGGGAGCAGAGCAGCAATCACAGCACCTGGGCCGTGACTCTATGTATGTATAACCTTCCTCCTTGGATGTGCATGAAGCGGAAGTTCATTATGATGCCAGTTCTCATCCAAGGCTCTAAGCAACCCGGCAACGAAATTGATGTGTACCTAAGGCCATTAGTTGAAGAACTTTCACAGCTGTGGAATGGAAACGGTGTACGTACGTGGGATGAGCACAGACAGGAGGAATTTAACCTTAAGGCATTGCTGTTCGTGACAATCAACGATTGGCCCGCTCTCAGTAACCTTTCAGGACAGACAAACAAAGGATACCACGCATGCACGCACTGTTTAGATGACACTGAAAGTATATACCTGGACAAATGCAGGAAGAATGTGTACTTGGGCCATCGTCGATTTCTTCCGACCAACCATCAATATCGAAAGAAAGGCAAGCATTTCAAAGGCGAGGTAGATCACCGGAAGAAGCCCGCCATGCACACCGGTGATCACGTGCTTGCTATGGTCAATGATTTACACTACGTAATCTTTGGAAAGCGTCCTGGCGGACTAGCTGTTCCGAATGACGCTGAGGAACATGCACCCATGTGGAAGAAGAAATCTATATTTTGGGACCTACCCTACTGGAAAGACCTAGAGGTTCGCTCCTCAATCAACGTGATGCACGTGACGAAGAACCTTTGCGTGAACCTCCTAGGCTTCTTAGGCGTGTATGGGAAGACAAAAGATACACCTGAGGCACAGGAGGACCTGCAATGTTTGCACGAAAAAGACGGCATGCCTCCGAAGCAGTATAAAGGTCCTGCCAGCTATGCTCTTACGAAAGAAGAGAAAGAAATGTTCTTTGAATGCCTGCTCAGTATGAAGGTCACGACTGGCTTCTCGTCGAATATAAAGGGAATAATAAATATGCCACAGAAAAAGTTTCAGAACCTAAAGTCTCATGACTGCCACGTGATTATGACGCAACTTCTTCCGGTTGCATTAAGGGGGCTTCTACCGGAAAATGTCCGATTAGCCTGTGAAGCTATGTGCATTCCTCAATGCAATCTCTCAGAAGGTGATCGATCCAGAAATCGTACCAAGGCTAAGGAGTGATGTGGCATAATGTCTTGTCAGTTTCGAGTGGTGTTCCCACCATCCTTCTTCAATATCATGATGCACGTCCTAGTTCATCTAGTCGACGAGATTGTCATCCTGGGGCCCGTATTTCTACACAATATGTTCCCCTTTGAGAGGTTCATGGGAGTCCTAAAGAAATATGTCCGTAACTGCGCTAGGCCAGAAGGAAGCATCTCCATGGGCCATCAAACAGAGGATGTTATCGGGTTTTGTGTTGACTTCATTCCTGGCCTTAAGAAGATAGGTCTCCCTAAATCGCGGTATGAGGGGAGACTGACTGGAAAAGGCACTCTTGGAAGAGACTCAATAATATGCAGGGACGGATATTCTTGGTCTCAAGCAAACTACACAGTTCTACACAACTCTACCTTGGTGACCCCGTATGTCAATGAACACAAGAACAGTCTGCGCTGCAAACACCCGGAGCAGTGCGACGACTGGATTACATGTGAACACATCAGGACTTTCAGCAGTTGGTTGGAAACACGTCTCAGAGGTGACAACACTGTTTGTGATGAGTTGTACTTGTTGTCCAGGGGACCATCTTTGACTGTATTGACTTACAAAGGATACGAGATAAATGGGAATACATTTTACACGATCGCCCAAGATCAAAAGAGCACCAACCAAAATAGCGGTGTCCGCTTTGATGCAGCAACCGAGAGCGGAAAGGACACATATTATGGTTACATAGTGGACATATGGGAACTTGACTACGGACCTGATTTTAAGGTCTCTTTGTTTAAGTGCAAATGGGTCAATCTGTTAGGCGGCGAGGTACAGGTAGACCCACAGTACGGAATGACAACAGTGGATCTGAAAAATCTTGGGTACACTGACGAACCGTTCGTCCTAGTCAATGATGTGGCACAGGTTATCTATGTGAAGGACATGTCTACCAAACCGAGAAAAAGAAAAGATAAGGAAGCGAATACGTCCTACGATGAGCCAAAGCACCACATAGTTCTTTCAGGAAAAAGGGACATCCTGGGAGTGGACGGCAAGACAGACATGTCTGAAGATTATGAAAAGTTTCATGAAATTCCTCCCTTCAATGTCAAGGCTGACCCAAGCATCCTGATAAACAATGAAGATTATCCATGGTTACAGCGCAATAAGCAAATGACACAAGCGAAGAAAAAGTGAAGACTTTCTCCCGCAACTATTATGATGATACCATGCCAACTTTGTAACACACGAGCATGCTACCATTGTCCGTTTTGTACATGCACATGCTATGTGGGTGAAATTATGATACCATGCCAACTTTCAACTTTTTCAGAGTTCATTTGAAATGCTTTCATGTCTTATGGTTCGGCCCTCGTAATACCATGACCATTAGTCCCTGGCCCATGCCAACTTTCAACTTTCTAAAACTAATGGCACTAACAGAAAGTTTATAATTTTGCTCCTCGCCCCTGGCCCATGACCATTAGTCCCGGTTTGTGCCACAAACCGGGACTAAAGGGTTGGTCCTCGTTCTGAGCAGAGTTTAGTCCCACCTCGCCAACCGAAGGGGGCTCACACCGGTTTATAAGCCCTTCCCTCTCTGCCTTATTGAGCTCCTCTCAAAGTGAAAATAGATGCCCTAATAGAGAAAAGTTTAATCTAAATTCATAGTGAATTTCTCTAAAATTCATAGAAATTTACTAGGAATTTTGGTTGAATTTTCTCTATAAGCGCATCTATTCTCATTTTTTAGTAAGTTAATCACAAACTTGTGATTCAAACAATTTTCAAAGAATTCAAATTTTAACTATTCAAATTTGAAAACTAATGGCACTAACAAAAAGTTTATAATTTTTCTAAAACTAATGGCACTAACAGAAAGTTTATAATTTTGCCTACCTAAAAGCAAACAGAATAAAAAATTAAAGCAAAAAACAAAAGAAAATAAATAATGCAAAAAACAAATCAAGAAAACAAGAAAAAACTATTTTTATAGTAAAGTTAATCACAAAATAAAATAAATAAAGCAACAAAGAAAACAAAAAAACTAAAAAAAGTATTTCCAAATTTGAAAACTAATGGCACTAACAGAAAGTTTATAATTTTTCTACAACTAAAAGCAAAAAAATAAAAAAAATAAAGCAAAAAACAAAAGAAAATAAATAATGCAGAAAACAAAAGAAAAAAAAACTGGAAAAAAATAGCAACAATAAGTATTTTGTTGTAAGTAGAAACAAAATAAAATAAATAAAGCAACAAAGAATACAAAAAAGTGTTTTCAAATTTGACAACTAATGGCATTAACAAAAAGTTTATAATTTTTCTAAAACTAAGAGCATAAAGAATTAAAAAAGAAAGCAAAAAAACAAAATAAAATAAATAAAGCAACAAAAAAACAAAAAATGCCACCTACTGGGCCCCCACGGCCTGAATATGACTAGAAACCCATCCATGGGCCAGGATTCAGGCCCGCAGGAGGCCCAATAGGCCCATAGGCATAGCAGTGACAAGTAGGCCCGTAAGCCTGCAATGGAGAGCAGCTCGAGAGGGGTGCGGCAGTGGGGCTTATAAACCACTGCGCACCCCTCTCAACTAGCGAGGTGGGACTAAACTTTCGACGCAGCAGCCGCACAAGGCCTTTGGTCCCGGTTGGTGGCACCAACCGGGACTAAAGGGGGCCATTGGTCACGGTTCGTGGCACAAATCGTGAACAATTACCCCCTTTAGTACCGGTTGGTGCCACCAACTGAGACCAAAGGCCGCCGCTTCCCGCCCTTTGGGCTGCTAAAAAGAGGCCTTTGGTCTCTGTTGGTGGCACCAATCGGGACTAAAGGGGGGCATTGGTCATGGTTTGTGCCACGAACCGTGACCAATGCTCCGTCTATATAAGCCACACTTGTGAAAATTTTGGTTCAGTTTCTTCGATCCCGCCCTGATGACGCCGCCAGGCTGCCCGTGCTCGCCGTCGCCGCCCCGAGGTCGCTGTCGCCGTCACCGCCCGCTCCTCGTCGCTGCCGCCGCCCACTCCTCGAGCCCGCGCCGCCCCGAGCCCTTGCCGCCCTCACGCTCGCGCCGCCCTCGAGCCCATGCCGCCCCTCGAGCTCGCCGTCATCCCCAAGCCCGCGCCGCCCCTCGAGCTCACGCCGCCCCTCGAGCTCGCGTTGTCCCCGAGCCCTCCTCCCAGAGCCCGTGCCGCCCTCGCCGCCCTCCTCCCCGAGCCATCCGCCGCCCTCGTCGACGCCCTCGCCGCCGCCCTCGCCGACGTCCTCGCCGCCCCCGCCGTCGCCCTCGCCAGTCAACCTCGCTGCTGTGAGCCGCCGCCACCTGTTTATCATTTTTTTTCATTTTTTGTATGTATATATGTATGTGGCTATATGTATGTATAGATGTTCATATATGTGTATTATTATTTTTTGTTCAGAGCATTTTTTGTTCATATATGTATTTTTTTGTTTATGTGTATTAATTTTTTTGTTCATAGCATTTTTTGTTCATAACTTTTTTCATAGCATTATTTCCATGTATATATGTATGTGGCTATGTATGTATAGATGGATAGCATTTTTTCCATGTATGCATGTCAGTGTCAATATAGCCCCTGCCCTCGACAGGAGGGGGGGTCGATATAACCCTCCCCGATAACTTCGACATGAGGGGGGGGGGTCGATATACCCCCTCCCTGATAACTTCGACATGAGGGAGGGTCGAGAACTAGTTTAGGGGGTCGAGGGTTGAGAACTAGTTTAGGGGGTCGAGAGATGAGAACTAGTTTAGGGGGTCGAGGGAAGAAGGGGAAGAAGAGGGAGAAGAAGAGGGAGAAGAAGAGGAGAGGAAGAAGAGGAAGTCTTCTCCTCTATTATTTCTTCTCTTCTTTTTTCTTCTTCTTCCTATATGTATTAGTTTTTTTATTTAGGTCGTTAATTAGTAGATATTAATTTTGTTCATATATGTATGGATGCATGTGATATGTATGTATGTATGCATGTATTGGGTATGTCGTTGTCGCACTAGTAGAAAAAGGGTCAAACGTGAAGCACATTAGTGCCGATTTGATTTAGGCCCGGTACTAATGGTACCATTAGTGCCGGTTCGAACGGATTTGCATTAATGCCGGTTTGTGTTGAACCTTTAGTACCGGTTCATGGCACGAACCGGTACTAATGGGGTGGTGGCAGGCTGGCGTCAGGCCGAGGCCCCACGATCACCTTTAGTACCGGTTCATGGCACGAACCGGTACTAAAGGTCTAACCATTAGTACCAGTTTGTGCCACGAACCGGTACTAAAGGGGTCTGACCTATAGTACCGGTTTGTGACACAAACCGGCACTATAGGGCAATTTTCAAACTCTACCCCCCCCCCCCCCCCGTGTGTCGCCATTTCAGTTTTGATAAAATCAAAAGAAAATGATAAAAACTTCAAAAAATAAAATCCTTCGAGAGGTAGTTAAATTACTACATCTACTAGTTAGGAAAATTTGAAAACTACAATTTGGACATGTTTTGCAAAAAGTGTAGGGAAAATGTAAAACGACTATAACTTTTGCATACAATGTCGGAAAAAAATGTATAATATATCAAAAAATTCAGCAAGAAAATCCGCATCCGATGGAGACCGCCTACGGCCTGTTTGGAATTTTTTAGAATCCTCAAATTCCAAAAGGAAAAAAAGATATGGTCAAATTTCAGTTTTTTTTTAAATTTTATTGGTTAAATCTGGTCAAACTACTTATTCAAGAAGTATTAATGTTACTACATAATTATTCAAGAATATTAGTGTTACTAAATAATTATTTCAATTTTTTGAATTTTGGTCAAATCTGGTCAAACCATGGTTAAACTGTGGTCAAACTATGGTCAAACTTATTCAAGAAATATTAGCGTTACTAAATAATTACTGTTTTTTTAGAATAATTGTTTCAAACTCAAATGGTGAAATGTGTGACTTCATGCTCAAGCTAAACTCCTGAGGGATAATAGGATTAACATCTTACTATTGTCAGGAATACAACAAGTGCAGACTTGGAAACGAAGGAGAATAGAACCCGAAAGTTAAGCGTGCTCGGGCTGGAGTAGTGAGAGGGATGGGTGACCGGTCGGGAAGTTAGATGATTTGGAATGAGTGATCCACACTTGAGCAGTTAAGAGAGGTGATTAGAGACTAAACCATCAAATAATTCAGAAAAATTAAAAATCAGAAAAAATAAAAATTATTTTTTTCCAAAATTTTCAAAAAAAACCTATAGTACCAGTTGGTAACACCAACCGGTACTAAAGGTCCCCCATACCAGGGCGTGAGCTCACGCCACGTGGTGGCACTTTAGCGCCGGTTGGTGCCGAACCGGTACTAAAGGGGGGGCTTTAGTGCCGAAACTTTAGTGCCGGTTCCATAACCGGCACTAAAGGCCCTTACAAACCGGTTTTAAAGCTCCGTTTTCTACTAGTGTCGATATACCCCCTACCCGATAACTTTGACATGAGGGGGTCGAGAGGGGGTCTAGGGTCGTCGAGGGTTCGAGGGGTCCAGGGGTCCAAGGTCGTCGAGGGTTCGAGGGGTCGAGGATCGCCGAGGGGTCGAGAGAGGTTTCCTAGTGTCAAAGTATTGAAGAAATCCATGGCTTCATCATTAGCCAGAAGTAACCAGGGCATGACGAAGTCCTCCAAAGTTATTTTGGAATGGTGTCCCGGATAGGATAATTTGCCTTTTTGTATGAATTTCAGCAAAGGCCTTCCAAATAACGATATCTGGAAGGTTCTTGCTGAACTTTGTACCAAAAAGCGAATTATCTTATCTGGGACTCCGTTCCAAAATAACTTTGGAGAGCTTCATACCATCATGCACCTGTTACTTTTGCCTAATGATGAAGACATGGTTTTGTTGAATTCTTTGACACTAGGCAACCTCCCGACCCCTCGGCGATCCTCTCGAACATGAGAGGAAGAAGAGGATAAAAAAGAAGAGGAAGAAGAAAAAAAAAGGAGAAGAAAGAATAGAGGAAAACCTCTATTCTTTCTTCTCCTTTTTTTTTCTTCTTCTTCCTCTTTATTTTATAGGGAACGAGGGTCGTCGAGGGTCGCCGAGCAGTAGAGGAGAAACCCTAAATAGAAAGTATCGTCGGTGTGAGATACATGTACCGTCGGTGTCAGACACTACATCCACATCCCACAAGTGGCGCGGGCTTCGACGCCCACGTCACTTGTGGGACGTGGATGTAGTGTCCGACACCGACGGCCACATGTATCTCACACCCATGATACTTGCTATTTAGGGTTTCCTCTACCATTCGGCGACCCTGACCCTCGACGACCCTCGTTTCCGATAAAATAAAGAGGAAGAAGAAGAAAAAAAAAGAGAAGAAGAGAAGAAGAAGAAAAAAGAGGAGAATTATCCTCTTTTTTTTCTTCTTCTTCTCTTTTTTTTCTTCTTCTTGTCTTCTTTTCTTTTTTCCTTCTTCTTCCTCTTTATTTTATCAGAAACGAGGGTCGTCAAGGGTCAGGGTCGCCGAACGGTAGAGGAAACCCTAAATAGAAAGTACCGTCGTTGTGAGATACATGTGGCCGTTGGTGTCGGACACTACATCCATGTCCCACAAGTGGCGCGGGCTTCAACGCCCACGTCACTTGTGGGACATGGATGTAGTGTCCGACACCGATGGACACATGTATCTCACACCCAGGATACTTGCTATTTAGGGTTTCCTCTATCGCTCGGTGACCCTCGACGACCCTCGTCCCCGATAAAAAAAAGAGGAAGAAGAAGAAAAAAAGAGGAGAAGAAAGAATAGAGGAGTTCTTACTCCTCTATTCTTTCTTCTCCTCTTTTTTTCCTTCTTCCTCTTCTTTTTTTATCCTTGAAGCATTGTCGAGGCCACCCCAAACCCTAGAGAAGCAGCGTCAAGGCCACTAATTAATATTAGTTCTACGTTTTTGCCACTAATATATTCATCTGTCATGTTTGAATAATAATTGCCATGTTGTCAATATTTGTAGAAACTATGGACACCACCCGAGACGAAGTACAAGAAGAGTTGTTGGGGGACATAATCGCACGAGGAAGTGATGCCATCTTCTCATTGTTTCTCAACGAGACCGATGGTCTGGAAGCAGCTGATTATGATGGCTCCGGTGACCTAATGACGGTGCAAGAAGGAGACCGTGAGGACGGCTCCGGTGACCCAATGCCGGTGCAAGAAGGAGACCGTGATGACGTCTCCGGTGACCGAATCGAGTCCGGCCAGGTATATATATTATAGTTAAGCTTCTGCTGACTAGCTAATTGATGCATTCATTGTATTGGTATGTACACATATTAATTAAGTCTTTGTTCTTTTTTCTAGCCCTCCGGATCGAGCACAACTTCGGTAAAGAGACGAGGCCCGAAGAAAAAGTTGAGCTCGGATGAAAAGTTTGAGATCATAGCAATCGCGCCCGACGGCCAACCGATTGAACCCCTCCGTACAAAGAGCGCATTTGTTGCTCAGTGCGGGGTTTTGGTTAGGGACAAGATCCCGATCAGCATCCGGCAATGGTTTAAGCCGGCTACAGAAGACCCTGAGGTGTCTTATGTCAATGATATGCAGAAAAATGATCTTTGGACTGAGCTAAAGTCAAATTTCACCCTACCGCCAGAGGATAATCCAGAGAAGCCAGTTAAAGAGCAATTAATCAAGTCTTTTGCTCTTAAGAGGATGGCAGAACTATTCAGGAGGTGGAAGAAAGAGCTGAATAAGTTTGTCGAAAATAACGAGACACCAGAATTCAAGGGCAGATATGAGAAGATCAGAGATCACTGGCCCGCATTTGTGGCCCACAAGACATCGGAAAAGAGTAAGAAGATGTTGGTGACAAACAAGCAAAATGCTGCGAAGAAGAAGCATCACCATCGCACGGGGTCAGGTGGCTACCTCGTAGCCCGGCCTAAGTGGGCCAAGACTGAGAATGATCTGGTTGATAAAGGGATCGAACCAGAGACAATTAACTGGCCAGACCGTTGCCGGATTTGGTTCTTCGGGCTGGCGGAACCTTGGACCCTGTAACAGGGAAGTGAATTTGGACGAACGATCAAATGGACATACCAGTCAGGAAGCTTCAGTACTATATCGAAGCAGCGCAGCAAGGGACGTTCTTTCCAGACAGAGAGAACGACGAGCTCACAATGCCCCTCGGGAATCCTGAGCACCCTGGACGGACACGAGGCACGCCAGGCTCCATTCCGTGGAAGGTTGGGTTTCCGAACGCAGGCGGTTACAAATCCCATGAGAGGAGGAAAAAAGTACAGCAGACCCAAATGCAGGTGCTGCAAGCAAGGGTACAAGCGATAGAGGAACGATAAGCAAATCGCAGCAAACGTACTGCCGAAGCTTCCCCCGAAGCTACCCCGCCATCTCAGCGGAGAAGCAGCGTGGCTTCCACCGAGCTGCTTCAGCCGGAGCATGCCTTGACGGCTCCTGCCAGCTATCCCGTGGATGCTATCACGGAGTCTCAAAATTGCCACCTTATGACGCAATGGATGAATTTGAAGGTCAAGGCCGTTGTTGGCTCTGTTTATCCTACTGAACCCGGCGCAACTTTTCACTGCTGGCCAATTCCAGAAGGATATGCTAGGGTGATGGTGGATGAAATAACAGAGGGATTTGAGGACCTCTAGCTTGACCACCCTACCGGTGAAGGGGAGACTAGGCTGGGGTCTACTCTGAAGACTCCATGCCTCTGGCGGAAGGAGCTCATCAACCTTCCGAACTGGACGCCTCCACCTCCTCCTCCTCCGGCAAGTCAGGGCACTCCGCCTCCTCCACCGCCTCCTCCTCCGGCGAGTTAGGGCACTCCGCCTCCTCCACCGCCTCCTCCTCCGGCGAGTGACGATCAGGGCACTCGACTGGCTCCTTCTCCAGCGCGTGGCGGCACTCTGCCTCCTTCTCCGCCTGCGCCGACGCGCCCGAGCAGCCAGCCTCCTCCTTCTCCGCCTCGTCAGCAAGGGCGGAAGAGACCCGCCGCCGCTCCGGCAGCTCCGGCGCGTCGTAGTCCTTCTCCTCCGCCTCGTAAGCAAGTAAAGAAGACAACCGCTCCGTCTGCTCGGCCGGCGTCTAGCAGTACAGCCAGAGGCGGGAGGACATACAGATTTGGTCCTTCTCTGAAGACTCCAGAGAAGTTACCATACGAGAGGACCCCGGAGGAGAACACCGAGATCGCACGAACCGAAGTGGATGACTGGTTTCAAGGGTTGAAAGCAAAGAGACATCCACTTCCGGAGGAGAAGGTAGATCCGGTGAAAGCGAAGCGCACTCTGGCTACCCTGACAAAACCGCCCAAGTCTCCGCTGAAAGGAAACTATGAGTGCATTATTGGAAAGGAATTTGCCAAAGCGGAGCGGTCGGGAAGTATTGTTAGTGATCAAACGCTGAAAGAACGACGAGCTGGGAAACAAATTACCCAGCTCGGTGAACAAGCGAAGCAATCGTGCCCCCCGCTCAAGGTGCCTAGCCACAACGTCGCTAATGATCCGAGGATGGTGCCCGGTTATAGCAATCTTGTAGATTACCTGCTCGACAATGTACATTATGAATCCATGGAGGTGCAGATACAAAGATACGAGTACGGGAAGCCTCTCATCAAAGATGAAAGATCTCTATCAACGATGATGCGAAGATTGCATGATTGGTACTTGAAAATCTGCAGAGACTCTAGGGGGAGGAGTACTTTGTATGTGAAAGTAAAAAAGGAGCATGACCTCGTTGGAATTGAACTGTTGCCTATTCCATTTAAGGAGTTCTATCAGTTTTTCAATCAATTGGCCCTCGATAAAACAACGGTCGCCTGCTACTGTCTGTAAGTAGTACTACTTCTGTCATTAAGTCTCTCTATATAGCTCAGCTCTTTCATTGCATGTATTTATAATCATCCTCACTATATTATGCAGATTGAAGATCGCCGAATTGAAGAAAAGACAAGTCGGTGATATTGGGTTCATTAACACATATCTCATAGATGCAACTTAGGTTAAATTTCATGCCGCAGCTACGGAGGCCAACTTGCTACGATCGTTGGTAATAAATGAAAACAAAGATATAATACTCTTTCCTTACAACTTCAAGTGAGTGTTACTGTCTTGTGCGTATTCGGTTTCCCTTATATATTAGTCAAGGTTATAGTAATGTAATTGATGAGTTATGCATGCATGTGCAGTTTCCACTATATTCTCCTAGAGATTAAGCTTGAGCAGGGACTAGTAACCGTCTTAGAATCAAGATGAAAAGATCCCCAAGACTATGCAGACATGACTCAAATACTCGAGAAGTAAGTTAAATCGATCATATCCACCATATTAGCAACTTTGTTCATTTCCTGATATATCAAGTAATTGTTTTCTTTGTCCGGCAGGGTTTGGAGAAAATTCACCAGAAAAGCTCCGGGACTGCAATTTAGACACCCAAAAGTAAGTACTATAGTAGCATGTTCCGCGCATCTACTAGTCATTCAAGCGCTAGTTTCATCAATACCATTTGACATTCTTGCTTATCAGTTTGATTGACCTTTATTTCTTGTAAAGTGGTTGTGGCAGGAACAAGGGAATGATTTCTGTGGATACTACGTTTGCGAGTCCATCCGCGCACACGACCTGTGAGCGGGGCTGCACTGACGAACAATATGAAGTACGTAAATAAAAACATTCACAATTTTATTTTATTACCATCATTTATGTTGAGTTTCATTCATGCATATATATATGTATTGACCCCCTTCTTTAAATTAGATGTTTCGGAAGCGGGATGAACTCCTAGCACCATCTCGCATGCGAGCAATTCAAGAGGAATTGGCGGCATTCTTTCTTGACCACGTGATCCCTGAAGACGGAGAATACTATGTGGACCCTGAGTCCATATGATTATATTTGTAAGAGATAATTATTGTATATATGTAGCCGGTAGTGTCGGATAGATATACGAGAACTTGTTGTTCGACCAATGTCTCGGAGAAGGAGAGGTGGTCGATACCACTTCTCTCTGTATGCATATATGTTCATGATGATCTTCTGTTTCCTTCGTTTGCTTACTATCTAGCTAGCATGTCTAGTCCTCTCTATATGTATGTATAGTACGTAGCGTCGACCAAGCACGGACATAAGAGAGGACACTTCTCTCTATTAATTATAGCTAGCTAACACAATATATGAAACACCTAAATTAACCCCCCAAAACCCCCAACCCCCCCCCCCCCTTCAAAAAAAAACCCCAACCACAGAAATGATGACGCGTGGATGCTTATTGGTCCCGGTTGGTGCCACCAACCGGGACCAAAGGGTCTCCTGCCTAGGCTCCGTGCACAGGCCACGTGGAGGCCCATCTGTCCTGGTTCTGGATTGAACCGGGACTAAAGGGACAGGGCATTAGTACCGACCCTTTAGTCCCGGTTCCAGAACCGGGACAAAAGGCCCTTACGAACCGGGACAAAAGGCCCTTTTTCTACCAGTGACTATACCTACCTATGGATTGAGTAAGATCCTCTAAGTAAGTTGTCATCGGTGCAAGCAATAAAAATTGCTCTCTAAATATGTATAACTTATTAGTGTGGGAGAAATAAGCTTTATACAATCGTGTGATATGGAAGAAATAAAAGCAACAGACTGCATAATAAAGGTCCATATTACAAGTGGCAATATAAAGTGACGTTCTTTCGCATTAAGATTTTGTGCATCCAACTATAAAAGCGCATGACAACCTCTGCTTCCCTCTGCGAAGGGCCTATCTTTTACTTTTATCTCCTACCCTGCATAAGAGTCATGGTGATCTTCACCTTTCCTTTTTACATTTTATTCCTTTGGCAAGAACAATATGTTGGAGAGATCCTGGTATATATGGCTAATTGGATGTCAGACTTCATGAACTATTACTGTTGACATTACCTTTGAGGTAAGACGTTGGGAGGCAAAACTATAAGCCCCTATCTTTCTCTGTGTTCGATTAAAACTCCATACCCATAAGTATTGCGTGAGTGTCAGCAATTGTGAAAGACTATATGATAGTTGAGTATGTGGACTTGCTGAAAAGCTCTTATATATTGACTCTTTCCTATGTTATGATAAATTGCAATGGCTCCAATGACTGGGATTATAGTTTGTTAGTTTTTAATGAAGTTTACTATTCATACTTGAAATTGTGATTGAATTATTACTCTAGCATAAGAAATTATATGACAAGAATTATATAAGTTGCTGTTCTAAGAATGATCATGATGCCCTCATGTCCGTATTTTAGTTCTTTATCGACACCTCTATCTCTAAACATGTGGACATATTTTTCGATTTCGGCTTTCGCTTGAGGACAAGCGAGGTCTAAGCTTGGGGGAGTTGATACGTCCATTTTGCATCATGCTTTTATATCGATATTTATTGCATTATGGTATGTTATTACACATTATGTCACAATACTTATGCCTATTATCTCTTATTTTACAAGGTTTACATAAAGAGGGAGAATGCCGGCAGCTGGGATTCTGGGCTGGAAAAGGAGCAAATATTAGAGACCTATTCTACACAGCTCCAAAAGTCCTGAAACTTCAAAGAAGATGTTTTCAGAATATATAAAAATACTCAGCGGAAGAGATTCACCAGGGGGCCACACCATGCCCACGAGGGTGGGAGGCGCGCCCTACCCCCCTGGGCACGCCCCCTACCTCGTGCGCCCCCTGGTGGCCCTCCGGTGGCCATCTTCTGCTATATGAAGTCTTTCGATGGGAAAAAATGAGAAGCCATCTTCTCGGACGAAACTCCACCGCCGTGAGGCGGAACCTTGGCGGAACCAATCTAGGGCTTAGGCGGAGCTGTTCTGCCGAGGAAACTTCCCTCCCGGAGGGGGAAATCATCGCCATCGTCATCACCAACGCTCCTCTCATCGGGAGAGGGCAATCTCCATCGACATCTTCATCAGCACCATATCCTCTCGAAACCCTAGTTCATCTCTTGTATCCAATTCTTGTCTCCAAGTCTGGGATTGGTGCTAGTAGGTTGCTAGTAGTGTTAATTACTCCTTGTAGTTGATGCTAGTTGGTTTAATTGGTGGAAGATCATATGTTCAGATCCTATATGCATATTAATATCCCTCTGGTTATGAACATGTTTATGCTTTGTGAGTAGTTACTTTTGTTCCTAAGGACATGGGAGAAGTCTTGCTATTAGTAGTCATGTGAATTTGGTATTAGTTCGATATTTTGATGAGATGTATGTTGTCTCTCCTCTAGTGGTGTTATGTGAATGTCGACTACATGACACTTCACCATTGTTTGGGCCTAGAGGAAGGCATTGGGGAGTAATAAGTAGATGATGGGTTGCTAGAGTGATAGAAGCTTAAACCCTAGTTTATGCGTTGCTTCGTAAGGGGTTGATTTGGATCCACATGTTTCATGCTATGGTTAGGTTTACCTTAATACTCTTGTTGTAGTTGCGGATGCTTGCAATAGAGGTTAATCATAAGTGGGATTCTTGTCCATGTAAGGGCAGTACCCAAGCACCGGTCCACCTACATACCAAATTATCAAATTACCGAACGCGAATCATATGAGTGTGATGAAAACTAGCTTGACGATATTCCCATGTGTCCTCGGGAGCACTTTTCTCTATATAAGAGTTTGTCCAGGCTTGTCCTTTGCTACAAAAAGGATTGGGCCACCTTGCTGCACTTTATTTACTTTTGTTACTTGTTGCTCGTTACAAATTATCCTATCACAAAACTATCTGTTACCACTTATTTCAGTACTTGCAGAGAATACCTTGCTGGAAACCGCTTATCATTTCCTTTTGCTCCTCATTGGGTTCGACACTCTTACTTATCGAAAGGACTATGATAGATTCCCTATACTTGTGGGTCATCTGGAGTCTATAGACACGGTGGTGGACTTCGAGGAGGAGTCAGCTCATGCGTTCGTGGACTTGAAGGAGCAGGAGTCCCCTGACTTGGTGGCAGACTTCAAGGAGTGGGCAGACGCGGTGTCGGTGGATTTCGAAAGACGATGCAATCCTTTCTCCATAGGATGATATGGTGTATGGCCTCCCCCAGTGTGTGCTCGTCGTCACCTCCAAGAGTGTCAAGCTGTAGCCCCGAATATGGGTCCACCACCTCATCAACCAAGACACGAGCATAGCCCGCTGGAATCGGGGTGCAATGGAAGGTTGCTTCGGGGGTAATTGTAAAAGCAACGGTGTCCGCCACCTTCATGGATATGTTCTTCATTTTGAAGTGTAGCTCACAGTTAGTGTTCTCTATGATGTCATCCACAGGGTATGTATACAACAGTTCGTCGCCCGGGGCAGAACCAACACTGCTTCTTGGCATGGATGGGACGATGCTATCCAATGTTGGACGATCATCCGCTTGCTGCTGCCACTGCTGAGACCCCGTTTCCTGGCTTAGTGAGTCGATCTGCTGCTACTGCTGGAATTTGAGTGCCAAGTCCGCATGCCTTGCTTCTAGGCCTTGAAGGTGTTCTGCGTCCTGCTTCCTCTGCTCCTCCTCCAGCTTCCTCTTCTTCTCCTCCTCCCTCTTCTTTCTTGCACGGGTCCTATAGTCGTCGTTCCAATCTGAAAAGCCCTCATACCAGGGAATAATGCCCTTGCCTCGTGTTCTTCCCGGGTGTTCAAGATTTCGCAGGGCACACGTAAGCTCGTCGTTCTCTCTGTTGGGCGTGAACACGCCGTTTTGAGCATCTTCTATTGCGTCAAGTAACTTTTGTTTGGCTCCTTTTAGACTTGCCTTCTTCAAAACCTCGCCTGTGTTCGGGTCCAACTCCCTCCATGCGCAAAGAACCAAGTTCTGCACCTGGGGGGGCCAGCTCCTAGTAACCGGAGTGACCCCTGCATCCTCCATATCTTTCTCAGACTTATCCCACTTAAGCATTGCCACTGCGTAGCCACCTAGCCCCAACCTATGGAACTGTGTCTTTTTTGTGGCATTGGCCTTGTTTTTTCTTGACCGTTCCTTAGATAATTCTGATTCCTTGAATTCCACGAAAGTGGGCCAGTGTTCTCTTTACTTCTCCAGTGTTCCTGTGAATTCAGGAGTCTTCCTGCCTGCAGCGAGGTAGTTGGCCCATACAGTTTTCTTGTGGGTGTTGAATGCAATTGCCATCTTCTTAAGAGCAGCGTCCTTGACTTTCTGCACATCTGCATCAGTGAAATAATCTGGTATGGTGAAATGTTCCATCAGAGATTCCCAAAGATTGTCTTTTGCTCCTTCGTCGACCGAAGTAACATCTGGATGTTTAGTTTTTGGCTCTTTCCATTCTTGAAAAGGGATCGGGAGTTGGTCCTTCACAAGAACTCCGCACTGACGAACAAACTTGTTCGCAACGTTCTTTGGCATGAGGGGTTCTGCACCCGCTTTGATGGAATCGATGTTGTACTTTACACCCTCCTTCAACTTTTTGCCCGGGCCTCGCTTTGTCCTTCTGTCTGTAGAAGCAGATTTGCTCGATCCGGAGGGCTGAAAGAAGAAAGATTGATTCATTAATATATCTTCAAATAAAAAAATATGTGATGATCACTAGATGCCTGCTTATAAATATACCTCGCCTGTAGTCTTTGTTATTTCAAGATGAACATTGTCTGTGTCATCATAATCATAATCATAGTCATAGTTCATGACTTCATCAGCTCGTTCGTCCTGATCGAATATCTTATCATCACCCTCCCCAGTATTGTTTAGATATTGGGAGCCGTCATCTGCTTCATTCAGATCATCTGGCCTGGTAGGGCTGCGTATGATCTCGAACATGGCCTCTTCTCCCTCTCTGCCGGTATTGTTCGCCATATCTTTTATTTAACACTAATGCAGAAGAAATATAAAACAATTAAGTATTCAAATTACAATGCATCTATGCAATTAATAAGGAAAAACTGAATCATATAGTACATAATATGCATCGTCTCGAATAATATATAATCTCGAATACATCCTCTCGAATAATATATAATCTTGAATACATCGTCTTTAATAATATATAATCTCGAATACATCATTGGCTAGGTAGCTAATAAAGATCGAATACTACAGAAGAATCTAAGCCACTAGCGGTTCCTAGGGCGCGGGCGGTGGACACCCAAAGACAAGGAACCATCACAGGATCATATCTCCAGTCATCTGCCCAAAGAACCTGCCAGGTATTGGAGAACCTGACGTCCATAGCAGCCATGTAGCGATGGGTGTGCTCGTCCTCCTCCCTGACACGACGACGCACCACATCCGGCGGGGCCGGCTCCCTCTGCACCGAATGTGGCCCACACGAACGGCACCAAAGGAGATCAGGGTCAACGACGGGACCCGAGGCTGGGTTCCTCACCAAGCGGCGCGCCCCTCCAGGTAGCACCTTCCAGTGCCAGCCCGACGGAGCCCAATCCCGGACATGGGTTAGCTGGACATCGTGCCGAATGGGTCGACGGCAAGGATGCATGCCGGGCATCGTCGAGAACAAATACTATATGCCCGCAAAAAGTAACATTTTTTAAACGATTGGATTGTGATAACTCAAATTCTATATGCAAATTCTAACAATTTGACATTAATCTAATTCATCTAGCTAAAACTAACTCTAAAATTTCTAAAATTTCTATATATATAACTAACATTTCTAATATTTCTATAAATAAAAATAGAAAAATTGCTAACATTTCTATAAATATTTCTATAAATATTTCTATAACTAAAAAAGAGAAAAATTTATAACATTTCTATATAACTAACATTTCTAATATTCCTCCCTAACTAATATGTGTGTGTCTGTTGACATGGCGGCCGGGGCAGGAGCTCACCGGCGAGGCACGGCGACGGGAGGCGGCGACGGGGACGGAGACGGGCGGTGACGACGAGGATGGGGATGGGGCAGTGACAACGGGGACGGGGACAGGCCGGGCGAGGACGATGGGAGGATGGGGCGGGGCGCGACGACGGGAACGATGGGGACGTCGATGGACGGTGATGGGGACGGCGAAGAGGACGGCGACGGGGGCGGCGACGAGGGGCAGCGGCGAGGGGCGGCAGCGACGGGGCAGAGGAGAAAGAAGCAGAGGGAGAGATTAGAAACTGACAAATTTTTTTGAAGTGTTTTCTTATATAGAACAACCTTTAGTACCAGTTGAAGCCACCAACTGGTACTAAAGGTCTGTTTTGGCCAGGCCAAGCGATGGGAACGGCACCCCTTTAGTACCGGGTGGTGGCTCCAACTGGTACTAAAGACACCCCCCTTTAGTACGGGTTTGAGCCACCACCCGGCACTAAAGGGGGTGCGCTGGCGCAGGTGTGGTGCGTCATGTTTAGTCCCACCTCGCTGGTCGAGGGGCGTCCGCACTGGTTTATAAGCCCCAGGGCGGTATCTCTCTCGAGCTCCTCTCCAAAGCAGGACTACTGGGCCTAAATGTTCTGTGCTGCCCTGTGGGCCTACTAGGCCATTGCGGGCCTGCATCATGGCCCAACAACAGGTTGGGTTTCTAGTCGTATGCAGGCCGCTGTGGCGCAGTAGGCGGGCCTTTTTTGCTTTATTTATTTTTGTTTTATTTATTTTTGAGTTTTTTGCTGTATTTAGAGTTTCTTTGTGAATATTTTTGCTTTAGGTACAAAAAATTACAAACTTTCTGTTAGTGCCGGTAGTTTACAAATTTGAATAGTTTAAATTTTGAATTATTTGAAATTTGTGTGAATCACTAGCTTGTGTATAACTTAACTTTGAATATAGATTTTTCAGTGATTATTTTTTCTTATGTTTAATATTAGTGTGTTTTATCATTATATTCAATTTGGTAATGCTTAGGTTATTTAAAAAATGAAATGCCTTTGTAACGGATGAGTTTTCATCCGAAACCCTGATACTTCGAAAGAGATTGTCCATTTTGTACACGAAGTGCATCCAGTTTTTGCGGTAACTCTCTCTACGTTTTTGCACATGCTATGTGGGTGAAATTATGATACCATGCCAACTTTCAACCTTTTCTGAGTTCATTTGAAATGCTTTTCAATTTCAGAGTCATTTGGCTGAAAAATCAGTAAATGCATGAAAGAATTGGTTTGCACATAAAATTTCTTCACGTTTCAAATGCCAAAACATATAACTACCCTAAGTATTACAAAGATTCCCTCCTGGGTGTGAAACACAGAAGAGAGTGATGATAGTGAAGCCGATCACATCCCAGATCTTTGGGTGTGAAACTTTTTCTTCGCGTGTGTCCCTTTGCGCCATAGCCATGGAAAATCTTCATCATTTAACTGGATGCTCGGGTCAATATTCACTGTGAATAGAGCAATTTCATCAAACTTTTCATAATCGTCTTACATTTCCGTATTGTCATCCACTCCCACTCTCTTCCCAGAAAGAACTATGTGGCGCTTTGTCTCATCGTATGATGCATTCGCTTCCTTATCTTTTGTTTTTCTCGGCTTGGTAGACATGTCCTTCACATAGAAAACCTTTGCCACATCATTAGCTAGGACGAATGGTTCGTCTGCATGCGCTAGATTGTTGAGATCCACTGTTGTCATTCCATACTACGGGTCTTCCGTTACCCCGCCTCGTGTCATATTGACCCATTTGCACCGAAACAAAGGGACCTTCAAACCACGTCCATAGTCAAGTTCCCATATCTCCTCTATGTAACCATAATATGTTTCCTTTCCCGTTTTGGTTGGTGCATCAAAGCAGACACCACTGTTTTGGTTGGTGCTCATCTTATCTTGGGCGATCGTGTAAAATGTATTACCATCTATCTCGTACCCTTAGAAATTCATTATACTTGCAGATGGTTACTGGGACAGCGAGTACAGGTCATCTTTAATAGAGGCATCATGCATGGTACGTGTCTGCAACCAGCCGATGAAACTCCTGGTTTGTTCACGTGTAATCCAGGAATCAGACCTCTCCGGGTGTTTGGAGCGTAGAAAATTCTTGTGTTCGTCCATATACGGAGCCACCAAGGAGGAATTCTGTAGAACTGTGTAGTGTGCTTCAGTGAGAGAATGTCCGTCCATACATATTTTTTGATTCCCTCCTAGCATGCCTTTTCCATCCGGTCTGCCCTTATGCCGCGATTCAGGAACACCAATCGACTTAAGGTCAGGAATAAAGTCAATACAAAACTCAATGACCTCCTCATTTTCATGGCCCTTGGAGATGCTTCCTTTTGGCCTAGCACAATTATGAACATATTTCGTTAAGACTCCCATGAACCTCTCAAAGGGGAACATATTGTGTAGAAATACAGGACCCAAAACGTTAATCTCTTCGCATAGGTGAACTAGGACGTGTGTCATGATGTTGAAGAAGAATGGTGGGAACACCAACTCGAAACTGACAAGACATTGCACCAAATCATTCTCTAACCTTGGTATGATTTCTGGATCGATTACCTTCTGAGAGATTGCATTCAGGAATTCACATAGCTTCACAATGGCTAATCGAACGTTATCCGGTAGAAGCCCCCTCAATGTAACCGGAAGCAGTTGCGTCATAATCACGTGGCAGTCATGAGACTTTAGGTTCTAGAACTTTTTCTCTGCCATGTTTATTATTCCCTTTATATTCGATGAGAAGCTAGACGGTACCTTAATACTGAGCAGGCATTCAAAGAAGATTTCCTTCTCTTCTTTGGTAAGAGCATAGCTGGCATGACCCTGATGTATGCCGTCTTTTCCATGCATACGTTGCTGGTCCTCCCGTGCCTCAGGTGTATCTTTTGTCTTCCCATACATGCCCAAGAAGCCAAGCAGGGTCATGCAAAGATTCTTTGTCATGTGCATCACGTTAATTGCAGAGCGGACCTCTAGGTCTTTCCAATAAGGCAGGTCCCAAAATATAGATTTCTTCTTCCACATGGGTGCACGTCCGTCAGCGTCATTCGGAACAGGTTGTACGCCAAGACCCTTTCCAAAGACTACCTTCAAATCCTTGACCATATCATGTGCATCAGCACCAGTATGGTGGCGAAGCTTCATCCGGTGATCCGCCTCACCTTTGAAATGCTTGCCTTTCTTTCTTATGGGATGCCTGCTCGGAAGAAATCAACGATGTCCCAGGTACACATTCTTCCTACAATTTTCCAAATATATAATGTCGGTATCATCCAAATAGTGCGTGCATGCGCGGTATCCCTTGTTTGTCTGTCCTGAAAGGTTACTGAGAGCAGGCCAATCATTGATGGTCACGAACAGCAAGGCCTTTAGGTCAAATTCTTCCCCCATGTGCTCATCCCACGCACGTACACCTGTTCCATTCCACATCTGTAAGAGTTCTTCAACTAATGGCCTTAGGTACACATCAATGTCTTTGCCGGGTTGCTTAGGGCCTTGGATGAGCACTGGCATCATAATGAACTTCCGCTTCATGCACAACCAAGGAGGAAGGTTATACAAACATAGAGTCACAGGCCAGGTGCTATGGTTGCTGCTCTGCTCCCCAAAAGGATTAATGCCATCTGCGCTTAGACCAAACCATACGTTCCTTGTGTCACCTGCAAACTCCTTCCTGTTCTTTCTCTCGATTTTTCTCCACTACGGCCCGTCAACGGGTACTCTCAACTTTCCGTCTTCCTTATGGTCTTCTCTGTGCCATCTCATCGCCTTGGCATGCTCTTTGTTTTGTAACAAACATTTCAACACTACAAAAAAATACACTTCCGTGATGATACGTGTTTGTCACAGTAGGTCGCGTGTTTTGTCATGCATGTACATCCATAAAGATTTTATGACAGAATCAAGATAGTCATACCTGTGCTGTCGTAGAAGTGTTCCATGACATTACCAAAATTATCATCACAGAAGTGTCCACTTCCATGATGATAAATCGCGCGTCACAGAAGTGCTTTCGTCAAGGGTGACCGACACGTGGCATCCACCGTAACGGAACGCCGTTAAGCTATCGGGTCGGACTTTGGATCTGATAACCCGTTAACAGCCCTGACCAATGGGAAATTTCCACGTGTAAAATTCTGATTGGCCGAAGGAAACACGTGTTGCCTCACCGTTGGGACATATGTCATCCACTCATTGGACAGGAGGCGCCTATGATAGATCGACACGTGACACGGCCCAACAGTGGCCCATTCCCGTGAAAAAGGCTGACCCAATAAAAATTAGCAGGCCGGCCCATATAAGGCCTACTTGTGTCAGGTCCATTTAAGCCCACAGCCCATACGAGATGTGCCAATTCGGCCCGTCAACGGCTCGTTAAAGATTTGACACCATTGCAGCCCATCGTCAGTTCGAGCCCGTTAACAGCCCACTATATATTTGGGCTCAATATTCGCCCGATGAGATTTCGGCCTGTTAATGGCCCATTTAATGGATGGGCCAATTTTCAGGATGTACATCTTTCGGCCTTTTAGCGACCCATTTAAATGATGGGCTAACTTCCGGGCCGGTGTGTCTTTCAGCCTGTTGACGGCCCATAAATCTGATGGGCCAGTTGTAGTCGGACCTGAGTTTCGGCCTTTTAGCGGCCCATTTAAGTGTTTGGCCAATTTCTGGCCCGGTGTCACTTTCAGCCTGTTGACGGCCCATAAATCAGTTGGGCCATTTGTAGTTGGACCTGAGTTTTGGCCTTTTAGCGACCCATTTAAGTGTTGGGCCAATTCCCGGCCCTGTGCGCCTTTTGGCCTGTTAACGGACCATAAATGAGTTGGGCCATTTGTAGTCGGACCTTAGTTTTGGCCTTTTAACGGCCCATGCCCTTCATGGTCCAATACCAGCCCGGTTTCTCTTTCGTCTTGCTAAAGGCCCACAACACAGTTGGGCCATTTATAATACGACCTAACTTTCGGCCTCTTAGTGGCCCATGCTCTTCATGGTCCAGTACAAACCCACTGTCTCTTTCGGTCTGCTAAAGGCCTACAATATAGTTGGGCCATATGTAGCCTAAACTTAGTAACAGCCTGTTAACGACCCGGGAGGTAAGAGGGCTGACCATTAACTTTTGGCCTAGTAACGACCCATTAACTTAATGGGCCCACTAAAGTTCGTTCATGTCTTTAGGCCAAATTAGGTAATTTGAGCCCATTACAACGAGCAATTATGCACAGGACCAAAACCGATCAAGCAAAGGTACGACATACAGGGAATAACGTTGCACATCCAGCATATATTACAGGAAATTACATCCACTGAGCAATCAAAGATTGATGCCAGTGCAAATAAATGAGCGGAACCTAACCATCTACAACATCACAATCTGCAACCTCAGCACAGATGACGCCCATAAGCATGTGGGCAAGTTCTTGCTGCTTTGCTACACTGTCTCTGAAAACATTGATCAGTTCTTGTGTCGCATGACTCTGGACCTCTGATTCAGCCACCATTTCCATCATTGCTTCAGCCATTAATTGGTTCACAAACACACATTTATTCCATTACATTTGAGACAGAGGATACTGAATAGATTCAGATGGTGATTTTGGCAGGCTTGTATTATTGATAGTGGAGAGTGTCTCGACCACTGCATCATAACATAAATTAGGACGGGAACCAAACAGATTAATCATGAGTTATTGCCATATTACCTGGCCTAAATTTACTGGAAAGAAACAATGGGGTTGCCTTGCTGTTTTCGGAGTTTATCTTCTTATCTTCAGCAGCCTGCACAAAATTAACACACTAGCATTGCTATCATTGGCCAAGTCAGATAGTAGGAAAGCAGCATTGACACAACGAACGTTTGGGCAACTACCCTACACCAAATTAACACAATATGGCACAGCTATCATCAGCCAGGTAAGGTAATACGAAAGCAACATTGACACAATGAATGAATGGGCAACCAGAGAAGCACTACAATTCAGTAATGTGTGTGATATGAGATAGTACATTCATGCAGCTCAGTATGCAAAACTACCAGGAAGTTTTCCTTACAAAAATCAACATTGGCGCCTTTAACATTTTGCTACAACTAATTTTAGATCAGATAAAGGTTAGATTCACGCCGATTAACAAAATACATGCTGATGTAAAAATATAGTGATATACAACAGGTACTTACATCAGCATTGGAGCACAAAGAATCCCCGCAAGATATTTTTCTCGAATACGATCCCAATGGAGGAAGTCTTGTATCGTTTAACCTTGTTTTCTAAAAGAGAGATGGGTAAGAAACATGTAGAAAATATGATCAGAATGCTATAAAATTTCATGATGCAAGGATACGCACACACTTCTTAGAATGGAGTTGACATTCTTTTGCTGGACTGGAGCGGACTAGTTCTTTGGCCACTGGAATCTGCTTATTATCAGTGGGAGTTGGGTTTCTCTGTGCTAGAGCAGTATCTATGAAAAATAGAGTTCGTTTATTATCTCCTGGCGTTTGGATCTTTTGCAAAGACCTGGTTTGTAACTGTTCAGATTCTAACCTAGCCGTCTTCCCCTTGCATGCCTTATATAGAAGAATGGTGATTCAGTTATAAACCATGCTACGACAGAGATGGAATAGGTACTGAAGAATAGAAAGGCATGACATATTGACATGTATTCCCTCCATTCGGAAATAAATGGATGGGTCTAGGCGTATTTCAGTTCTAGATACATCCAGTTTTATCTATTTTTGCAACATTTAATCCAGACGGAGGGAGTATGATGTAAGACCTAGGGATACGACAGGACAACGCAGTAAAAGAACACTGAAAAACCCACTGCAGAACCAAAGTATTCAAACCCACTGATATGTGATAGTACACTCATGTAGCTCAGGAAGCAAAACTACCAGGCAGTTTTCCTTGCAAAAATCAACATTGTGGCCTTTAATCATACATTTTGCTACAACTAAATTTAGATCAGATAAAGGTTGGATTCACGCCGATTAACAAAATACATGCTGATGTAAAAATATAGTGATATACAATAGGTACTTACATCTACATTGGAGCACAGAGAATTCCTGCAAGAATCTTTCCTCATAAACGATACCATTGCAGAAATTCTTCTATCTGTTAAGCTTATTTTCTAAAAGAGAAATGGCTAAGAAACATGTAGAAAATATGACCAGCATGCTATAAAATTTCATGATGCAAGGATACGCACATGCTTCTTAGAATTGAGTTGACATATTTTTGCTGGATTGGAGCGGACTAGTTCTTTGGCCACTGGAATCTGCTTATTATCAGTAGGAGTTGGGTTTCTCTGTGCTGGAGTAGTATCTATAAAAACTGGAGTTAGTTATTATCTCCTGGCGTTTGGATCTTTTGCAAAGGCCTTGGTTGTAACCCTTCAGATTCTAACATAGTCGTCTTCCCCTTGCATGCCTTGTATAGAAGAATGGTGCTTTAATTATAAAACATGCGACAACAAAGAGATGGAATAGGTACTGAAGAATAGAAAGGCATGACATATTGACATGTATTCCCTCCATCCAGAAAAAATGGATGGGTCTAGGCGTATTTCAGTTCTAGATACATCCTTTTTTATCCATTTTGGCAACATGTAATCCGGACGGAGGGAGTATGGTGTAAGAGCTAGGGATAGGACATGACAACACATCAAAAAAACACTAGTTGAATGTAAAACTGTATGCTAGCGGAATACATACAGAAATAACTAAGGCAACATACACGTGTATGATTGGGAAAATAAGATGGCATTGCAACAGAGCACAAGAACAACACTTTAATGTAAAAAAACATGGTATGGTAAAAAGATGAAGTACATACTGATGAATAACAATGCATAAGATATTCAGAAGCATGATGTCCAAATTAAGCAGATGGCATTGTGATAGAGTAGAATGACAGTACTTGAATTTGAAAACATGTTATCATGAATGGAATAGGTACTGAAAAACAGGAAGGCATGACATATTTACATGCATGATCAGCATGCTAAGCATTTGGCATTGCAACAGAGTAGATACACTCCAGGACATTATATGCATGTTGTACCCATATCACAGGCCAAGTTAGAGCAAGGACCTTGTGGGGTGAAGACGATTCATCATCTTTCTGCAAGTCTTCTGAAGAACTGCCTTTACATGTTCCATCATATTGGGTATCATTGACATCAAGTTTATTGGCCTTTACATTGCTCCATGAGGTTCTTGTGGATATATCAGTGTGTGCCATTATATCTGACATGCATGGAAGACAACTAGTAGTTAGATTTATGTAATGAGTGCATGTAGGAGACGACATAAATAGTAGGACTGGGGTTAACTAGCAGCAACAGGTCTCATAAACTAAAGGGAGAATAAAGATGAAAGCTACAGAATATGTATCGTTTGTACTCAAGATTAACTAGATGGCACACAAAAGTATTAAAGAACAACATAGGTAATACTAGAAGTGGTATAATACGATAATCACCAGTTTGTGGGATAGCATTGGCTGATGGATGATAACTATGGAACAGCGTTACCTAAAGAACAAGTATCTTAGCTGAACTATGGAACAACGTTAACTCCTGAACAAGACCCATAAGAGAACAACATGAATATACAGTGAAATGTGATGATCTATTTTCCATGCTTAGATGAATAACAAAGCCATAAATGTTGCACACAAGTAAGATGAGGGTACAACCTATCTGGCTGCCATCCATAGGGGTGAGCATCATGTGCTGACTTGTCGATGGCCCTGTAGTTGTTGTGGCTGTCCATGTCGGGCACGCGCATTCGATGCAGGGAACTATTGAGTGGGGACTATAGCTCCCTTCTGGTGTATGCTTCCCGTGTTGGAGCAGCTGCGGTGAGTCGGAAGACGGTGTGTCTGAAGATGCAGATAACGCATGATGTTAAGAACGACATATCTCTTTGATCTGAAGAAATACACTAAGAGATCAATAGCAAGGTATGAGAGTGGTCACACGTCTGTTGACTGAAGACTAAATAGGGGTCACACAATTTTATTTTATTTTGGTATTGTCCGATCTACGTTGGATGGCTGGCCGCCTTGTGCGTCCCGGCTAACACTGTTCGGAATCTTCCCCGAAGAGCCAGTGACCAACGGCAGAGCAGCCTGCCTCCGCCGTCCGTGGCCCCGGCCAAAACCCCGCTCGCCGCCCCACCGCACTGTCATGGTTGCGCCGCCCCCGGGCCATTCCACAAAGACTCCCCGTCATCCAGATCCGACGGTGGCAGTACCTTCAAACCACACAACTCTAAAAGATAGCCATCTAAGCGCTGCTTCCGCGGCGAACTTGCGGCCCCGCACCCTTATGTTAGACACCAGCCAACCGGCAGCCTAGGAGCTCCGCTGCCTCGAGGGGTGCTGCTTCCCATTGGGAATCGATTGGCCCAGAATAAAAATTCAGACAACTAACACCTAAATAAAGTGATTTGAGATGAGGGTGCGACCTATCTAGCGACATGGTGAAGTAGGCATGTCCAGCTGCCGAGTCGGTGAGGTCGGCGTGGTTGTGGTGGCGACCGGTGACAGGGAAAGAGCGATGTCGCGACGGTCAACAGCTACGCGGAAGCAGCACCAGGATTCTAGACGGATCCGAAGTTGGAGCCGCTCCGGCGCCATGAACAACGGCGGGGGTGAATCGGCTCCGGTACGGTTCATGCGGCCATCGTCGAGGCAACACCGGCAGCACGGAGTAAGAGGCACACGGCCCAGTGCACGACGGCAAATGGACAGCGTCTCCACCATTAGGGAGGAGGGCGGCTGTGAAATTGGTGCGATGGGGGCGCCATGGAGGTGGGGCTGAGGTTTCGCGGCTCGGGAGGAGGGAGCTTCCCGGGGAGAAGGTGATTTGGCGCCCACGAGGTACGAATGGTGGCGGGCGGGCGGGAATTGGGAGGGGAGTGGAACCATGTCTTGCGGACGCATTTGTCTGAAATGTGAGGGGGAGTTACAGTTCTACCCTTGCCTATAGGCTTCTCGGCTTGGGTCTGTGTACTGAGGGTTGGGGATGGTAGAGTAACATTGCTTCTCCACAAATAGTGGGCGGGAGCGATTTCGGGCGAGGAGGGCGTGTTTTTAACTATAGTGGGCGCGGGCGATTTCGGGCGACGAGAGCGTGTTTTAAAATAGTGGGCGCGAGCTATTTCGGGCGAGGAGAGCGTGTTTTGCCGACCATGTTTTATGAATTATTCGGCACATGTCATTTCAGCCGAGGAGAAGGCGCGCTTGGATGAAGTTACGAACCTACCCTCGATGTACAACGGGCCAATTGACACGTGTCCCACATAGGACGGTAATTTCGCATCTCCCATTTATTTGCTCGGGCGAATTCCACCGAGCAGAGAGGATGTTTAACGGTTCATTCAAATTTTGGGAGAACGAGCATCCACGTCTACCTTACCAACTCGATTCGAATCAAATTTTGAAATATTTGCTTGCCACTTCTTTTATAGATGGAGAGATGATGCTCGGGAGTAATGTGTTTTTACATGCTCGTTGATAGCGATTTACTATATGACAAATAGTTGACCCACTCAAAAACGTGATCAAATCCAAAATGAAATATCTCGATTCAATGAAATAGCTCGTTTAGTAGGTCAAAATAGTGAACTAAATCCAAAATTGAACACCTCAATCGAGTAGCATGTTGTACAGTATTATAGTACTCCCTGAACATGTTGAAAGTCAAATTAATGAACTTGTTTGATATACACATATATCCGTTCATGTCTGGATTACAGACAACATGTTCTCGAATTTAAATATTTGAATGCAAGTTTATATCGAAACATGGTTTATAACAGTCTTTGATGCATAAAACGCGACCTCCCCCTCTCCCGGACTCCTGTTCTCTGTCTCTCTCTCTCTCTCTCGCCGACAATGTTCAATTCTGTCGCACGCATCCGACACAAAAACCTTTTTGGTCCCTCTCCCTTTCTCCCCATCTCTCTCTCTCTCTTTCTCTCTCTCTCTCTCTCTCTCTCTCTCTCTCTCTCTCTCTTTGTGTGTGTGTGGAGGGGGTCTTTCTAGTTTGCATGCATATATACACCATCTATAGGTCTCTCTCGCACACTATGTATGATACTCTAGCTATTCCAAGCTAGATATCTTGGGTGCACTCAACGTACGCACACAAATTCCTTGGCTCTTTGCCCGTAACTCTCTCACGTACCACTATATCGTCTCGGAGCTTTTCCCCCCTCTCTCAAACTCTCCATCCACCTGGGTCACACATACACATGCATATCTCACTCGCACTCGATAGGCCCATCTAAAACTCTATCTCTTCCCCTCGTTCTCTCTCCATCTCACATGCGCACACACACAATCTCATGCCCAGCTAGCCAAGTATGATGGTCTCTCACTCAATTGTAGGCACACGCAGTCCCCCCTATATGTATATGACTAGCTAATCTTAGTCTCCATCACAAACATGTGCATGGTCTATCTCGATTTCTCTCGGGGCATCTTTGTATCGCGCACGCACTCCCTCGATCTTCCACCCATATAGTCCCCTCACAATCTCAACGGGGTCTCGCTATCAAAAACACACCCTCTCTCCCTCCCCATGCGTCCACGCCATCCATGTGTCCCTCTCGACCTTTATTCCTTGTTGGCCAGACCTCTATTGGACATGTGCTACAGGGGTGTCTCTCTCCGTTGCAAACAATCACACACTAGCTATCTTCGTGTATCTCCTCGCCTCGCTTTTCCATCTCGGAGATGCATGCGTGATATGTTCGCATAAGAAACGAAAAAACACACACTCTCTCTAATTTATTGTTTGTTGTCACTTTCTCTTTCACACACATACTATTTTTGCACACTTACTCATTCTCCTTCACACACACTTGATCTGTCTCGACTGAGGCACTCTCCTCGGTCCATAGCATATAGATTTATTGAAAAGTCAAACATCACAAAGTTTGACCATGTATGTGGAGAAAAAGAATTACATCTAGTATGACAAACATATACCATTAGATTCACCATGAGATGTAGTTTTGTATGATGTATCTTTGGTATTGTAGATATAAATAACATTTGCACAAACCTGATCAAAGTTTCCAAAGCTTGACTTCTAAAAAATTTTATACGCACTCCATTATCGAGCGGATGGAATATCTCTTTCCCCCTCTCAGCTATCTAACGCACCACTCAGCCTTATCGGGGCTCCTCAATCTCTCTCAAACTTTATTGGTCAGTTTGGTTCGTCACCTGACCCTCATGCCTTGATGGCCGGTACTGCCTGGTGTGGACGTGAGATGTAAAATATTACTGCCTCGCCAGGCTTGTGTGGTGCTGAAGCGTTTGGTTCATGCCTGGGCCAGGCAAAGCGTCAATGTCCCATCAATCAATCCATGCATACATTAGTTAATGCTAATATCCATCCACGTTGCTGTTAGCCTCGTGGCCACATGTAACGCCCATGATGCATATCAAATTGTTCGTCTCGACGAGCACTTCATTTCATCTCATTGCATCATGTTCATTTGAGCTCATCTTGATGCCCTAAATGCTGTTGGAAGAGTGCTCATTTGTCATTTTTGCCATGATTGATGTGTGCCTCCTATGAACTTGCGCCCTACATGTGTTTTGAAGTATGCCATGCCATCTTTACAGGGGTGTATGCCATGTATTTTTGTGATGTCTGTGGTGACTAGCACAAGCATGCAAAGTAGCTCTCGTAATGTTGCTGATTTCAGGGACTTAGAAATATTCCAAGTCTTTGCCCTGTCATTATTTTTATGCCATATATTCATGTTGCTACCGAGTGATCCATGCCTCTTTTGAGCATCATCAGTAAGGATCTTTTGTAGATATTGTGGTGCTCTATCCATCCATGTCTTTGTTTGCAATTATGAAGCAACCTAGTTTGACTCAATCGAGCTCTACTTTTGCTATAAAATGTTCTTGGCAGAATGTTTATGTGATAAGCATTTTTGCCGAGGTTGTTGTAGTTGATCCACGCATGCTATGTTGTTGTTCTTGCCATGTTTAGCTTCTATGCCATGTCTACTTGCTGGGTGTATTCTTAGTTTGTCATGCAATGCTTTGTGGTGAGTGCATCGAGCTCGTAAACATGCCTACTTAATATCTGTTTTGCCATGTTCCAGTTTTTCTACCAAGTGTGAATCTGTTAACGATAATTGCTATGTTCACATGGTTGCCATTGTATTTTCTGATCCCTTTTGGCTTATGGTCAGTAAGGGACTTTTGTTGTATGCTTTGAGTAGCTTCATGCCATGCCTTGTTTTGCCATGATATGTTCCTGTAGCATGTTGTTATCTTGCTCTAAACATTGCTTCCTGATGTTAAATTCCTGACTTCTTGTTATTTTCACTGTCTGAAACCTGATATCTTTTGCACTTTTGCCATGCTTGTTTGAACCTGCTATTGAGTGAATTAGCCGTAGCTCAGTGTTCATCTTTTGTCAAGAATCTTGAGTGGATCCATGCCATGTGTTTTGTTGTTATATTAGAGTGCAGTAGCTTGTTGTTCTTGATGCATTTAGATGGCCTCGTGCTGTTAATCGCAGCTTTGAGCCATATTTGTTTTGCTTGCCATTTCCAAATTGTGTATCCGATTCCGGTGATCTTTATATCGATTTCGACCGAAATCAACTCATCGTTCCAGTGGCACTCTTGGTTTTCCAAGCTGAGGCCAGGTTCAGTCTTTCCTTTCCAAAACATGCATATGCATTGCATATCGCATCCCGCAAGTCATACATTGTTTTGCATCATGTTGTTTGTGCCTTGCACGTGGTTGATTGTGTCTCCCTTCACTTGTGTTCTTGCTTTGGGTATAGGAGGGAGACGAGTACGTGATCGAGGAGCCCGTTGAGTACATTTACGAGGATCAAGCTAACGTCAACTCGGAGAACTTTGCAGGCAAGATGACCATACCCTCGAAATCACTTCTATCTTTGCTTGCCAGATGCTCGCTCTATTGCTATGCCTATGCTACGATACCTACCACCTGCTTATCATGCCTCCCATATTGCCATGTCAAACCTCTAACCCTCCTTGTCCTAGCAAACCGTTGTTTGGCTATGTTACCGCTTTGCTCAGCCCCTCTTATAGCGTTGCTAGTTGCAGGTGAAGATTGGAGTTCGTTCCTTGTTGGAACATGTTATTCTTGGGATATCATTATTATATCTTGTCTACTTTAATACACCTATATACTTGGTAAAGGGTGGAAGGCTCAGCCTTATGCCTGGTGTTTTGTTCCACTCTTGCCGCCCCTAATTTCCGTCATACCGGTGTTATGTTCCTTGATTTTGCGTTCCTTACACAGTTGGGTTATAATGGGAACCCCTTGACAGTTTGACTTGAATAAAACTCCTCCAGCAATGCCCAACCTTGGTTTTACCATTTGCCACCTAGCCTTTTTCCCTTGGGTTTCGCGAACTCAAGGGTCATATTTATTTTAACCCCCCGGGGCCAGTGCTTCTCCAAGTGTTGGTCCAACCTGAGCGATGTCCGGGGCTACCAGGGGAAACTCTGGGCTGGCCTACCTGACGTCTGGCTCATCCGATGTGCCCTGAGAACAAGATATGTGCAGCTCCTATCGGGATTTGTCGGCACATTCGGGGTGGCTTTGCTGGTTTAGTTTTACCATTGTCGAGATGTCTTGTAACCGGGATGCCAAGTCTGATCGGATTGTCTTGGGAGAAGGAATATCCTTCGTTGACCATGAGAGCTTGTGATGGGCTAAGTTGGGACACCCCTGCAGGGATTTGAACTTTCGAAAGCCGTGCCCGGGCTTATGGGCAGATGGGAATTTGTTAATGTCCGGTTGTAGATAACCTGAAACTTAACTTAATTAAAATGAATCAACAGAGTGTGTGGCCGTGATGGTCTCTTTTTGGCGGAGTCCGGGAAGAGAACACGGTCTCGTGTTATGCTTCCTCGTAGGTTGTTCTAGGATCACTTCTTGATCATAGTTCATCGATCGTGCCTTGGCCTTCTCTTCTCGCTTTCATTTGCGTATTTTAGCCACCATATATGCTAGTGCTTGCTGCAGCTCCACATCATACCTTTTACCCTACCTATGAGCTTAAATAGTCTTGATCGCGAGGGTGTGAGATTGCTGAGTCCCCGTGACTCACAGATTACTTCAAAACTAGATGCAGGGACCGATGATACCGCTCCAGGAGGTACGAATGAGCTCAAGTGGGAGTTCGATTAGGACTTAGGACGACACTACGTTTCCTTTCCAGACGATCAGTAGTGGTGCCCAGTTGGGGCGATCGGGGACTTTGTCGCATTTGGGGTTGTTCTTTATTTTGGTTCCGTAGTCAGACCTTGCTTGTATCTGGATGAATGTAATGATATTTATGCTATTGTGTGACGTGGCGAGTGTAAGCCAACTGTGTACCTCTTTTCCTTATTCATTACATGGGTTGTTGTGAAGATTACCTCACTTGCGACATTTCTTACAATGCGGTTATGCCTCTAAGTCGTGCTGCGACACGTGGGAGATATAGCCGCGTCATGGGCGTTACACCACACGACCAGGCACGACCAGGCGTTCGAAATCGTTCGCCTGGGCCAGGCTACTTGCAGTGTCTAGAGTTCAGCTAGGCTAATTAAAGTGCAAGGGAACCCAGGCCAGGCGGGCTTTCTTTTTAACGGGGTAGCAACCAAACAAGCGTGCATGAAATCCAGCCACAACCCCAAGCCAGGCAAAAGATGCTCAGGACGCAAGCCAAACTGGCCTTATATCTCCCTGGTTCACACATACACATGTCTCACTCGCGCTATACATATAGACCCATCCAACACTCTCCGCCCTTGTTCTCTCTCCATGTGACACACACCCCCCTAAGTACCATAATCCCTCACTCCATCATAGGCGCAAGCACTCCACCCCTCCTAAGTATGATTATCTCTTACTAGCCATCAGGAACACACGTATTGTCTCCTTCCATCCATACGTATATCTCGATATCTCTCGGGGCATCTTCTATTGCGCACGCACCTTGTCACTCGATCTCCCACCCATGTAGTCCCATCACGATCTCCAGGGGATCTCTCTATGACAAACATACACTCTCTCTCCTCCCCATGTCTGCATTTTCTCCATACGTCTCTCTCGACCTCTCTCCCTTGTTTGTCAGACCCCTCTTGGCCACGTGCTAGGGGTCTTGCTCTCTCGGTTCCAAACAACCACACACTATCTCCTCACCTTGCCTCCGTTGTCGAAGATGCATGTGTGATATGTTTGCATAAGACACGCACGCTTTTTCTCTACTTTTATCATGTGTTGTCCATGTCTCTTTCACACACGCATGCACACTTTTTTTCACTCACTCTCTCTCTCTCTATCTATCTCTCTCTCTTTCTAGTTAGGGACTCTGTCACGTCCATAAGCATATGGATGTTTTGAAAAGTCCAACCTCAGAAAAGTTTGACCAGGTATATGTGGAGAAAAACATTTACATCTGGAACGATCATTAGATTCATCACAACATGTACTTACTTCATACTATCATTTATCTTTGGTATTGTAGATATAAGTAATTTCTTTATAAACTTGGTCAAAGTTTCAAAAGTTTGACTTCAAAAAAATGTTGGAACTACATTATCGAACGGAGGGAGTAGCTCTTTCTCTCTCTCTGCTATCTCTCACGGGCCTCCCCTCTCACTCGAACTCTCTATACCGACGGATTATACGCTCACTGTGTCAGCGTATAGCTCCGTATATTGTTTAGTTGACCAGTCAACCAATCCACATGTTACCTTGTCAGCTCGTGTTTTGTATCTTCGTGTGTTGGCCCATGTGGTAGTGGGTGAAAATAAGTAAACTAGAGGCCTATCTGACATGCGGTGAAGTAAACAAAGTTGAAACCACTCGGGGTAGCACCCCGCACGCTAGTAAATTGAGGGTGCATTGAGGACAAACTTCCTGCGCGAAGGACGCACTCGCGCACAACTCACCACTGTGCGGCGGCATGCGCAGAAGGACGCACTCGCGCACACCCAGCACAGAACACACACTAGCACACGTGTACACCGGCGTCGCCGCCGGTTGAGATGGACGGTGAGGCAGCCAACAAGCGGAGGCGGCTCGAGCCAAAACCACATCCAGCGAGCCTGGACTTCATCAGCAGCCTCCCCGATGACATGTTGCTCATCATCATCGGCCTCCTCCCCACAAAATCTGCCGTGCGAACCGCCCTGCTCTCCCGGTGGTGGCGCCCCCTTTGGCGCCGCGTCCCCCTCAACCTCACCGTCGACAGCTGCCTCTGCGACGGGGATTGCAAACGCATGGCCGCAGTCTCCAAGATCCTTTCATCGCACCCTGGGCCAGCCAGACGCCTTGACATCCGCATGTTCAGTACCAACTGCAAGGTCCAACCCAAGTTCGACGAGTGGTTCTTATCCCCCGCCCTAGATCAGCTTGAGGAGATCAGCTTTGAAGCTGGACGATGTCGCTCTCTGCCATCGTCCGTGCTCCGCCTCATGCCAACGCTGCGTCACGCCAGCTTCAGCTCCTGCTATCTTCCCCAATTAATGTCGCGCCCGCCCTTCTTCTCCCTCAACTCAAGCAGCTCGACCTCGTCGACGTTGTCATCTCGAAGAAGGCTATGGAGCACCTGCTCCGCAGCTGTACTGCGCTCGAGTACCTTCATCTTGAGCAGATCCACGGGTTCATTAGCCTCCACATCGCCTCGACGAATCTCCGATGGATTTATGTGTCTTGCTGGCCCCGCAACAAGACATCAATTGGGAAGAGATCACTCCAGCTATTCCATGTTATGGTCATTGAGAATGCGCCTTTCCTTGAGAGATTGCTTGTATCGAATCCAGAAGGTCCAACAAAAATAAGGGTCATTGACGCGCCGAAATTGACAGCGTTGGTGTACTCATCTGCCAAATTTTCTGAACTCTTTATTGGATCCGTAATCGTTCAAGTACATCACTCATCTTCTTCTCCGTATTCTTGAAATTCACATTTTTAGTTTCTTCTTGATGTATTTACGACCGTCTTCCAGGAAATGATTCCCACAAGCTTGATCCAGTCCATGCGCACAGTGAAGATCTTAGCACTAAAATCTATCGGCCCCAATCTGGATCAAGTTGTTGGATTCCTTACATGCTTTCCGTGCACGGAGAAGCTACTCATCGAGGTGAAACTTCTTTCCTATAAGTAAACGGTAATCACAATGTAGCTCAATTTTTTCGTAATTTTCCCAAATTACGATGACAAGTGTAGTGTTCAAAACTGCATCTACGCACTGCACCAAAAGAAATGTTTTTAGTATTTTTTTCTCATGTGATCACCTGCATCGTTTTTATGTTGTACTACTATAGTAGCCTACGCTAGTCATAGTGGAAAGTAACTTAGACTACTCCAGTAGCTCTATGGTTACCCTAAGAGCAAGTACTACCTTCGTCCTGGTTTACTCTTCCAATTTTGTAGTGAAAAAATATCACTAGCCAGCCAACCCTATCGTATGAGCGAATGATATTGGTAACTCTTGATGACACGGCAATCTTATGCAGCCATCTGCTCTAATATGTTCTCTTCTTTTGCAGATAAAAAAAGACCCGAAACTGAAAAATGTGCTGCACTAATCTCATCGAATGCCTTGATCTCCATCTTACAGAAATTGATTTGATCGACTACCGAGGTAGCACATCTGAGATTAAATTGGCCAGGTTTTTTGTTCTGGAGGCAAGTGTGCTCAAGGTAATGAGGTTTGGCGTTCTCTGGCGCAACAATGAATGGCGTGCTGTTCACCGCAAGCGTCTAAGCCTAAATGACAAAGTCTCCGCAGAAGCTGAATTTGTTTTTGAAACATCAAGTGGCCAGAGACTCGAAAACTTATTTGCCCATTAGTGACTTGTCAGGGCGGTGGATTTTAGTTTGTACGATAATGCTACATCCACCTAAAGTAACGAAAGTTCTTACGTAAACTTCCTAGTAATTCCCTCTTCGTAGGTGTAGCATTACTCCTAACATTTGTAATATCAGTTTGAAACTTGTAATAATGTCATGTCCTATTCCTGCATTTTCAAAATCCTGCGAATCAAATAGGTCCTGAGTTGGTGATGATGTTGCGCCTCCCATCTTTCACCAATAGCCGTCGGATCTAGATCTGATGCATACAAACCAAGCTTCTCCATTTTTGCAAAAAGATGCCCGCACTTGTTCCCTATTACAAACAACTCCTTGTCTCTCACAATCAGCCTTATCTCCTCCCCACCACATCTAGAAGGCCGTGGAAAAATCTGGCGCGATGGCCGCTGCCGGAGCCGTCCACCCCCAATCTTGGTGTTCCGTGCAATGCGCGGGCATCTACACACAGGAAATTATGTCGAATAGGGCTAGTTGTAAGCAGGCTAGCTCTACAGCCATGGTGATAGTGACTGCAGACGATGAGGCTGACTATGGTATGCCGAACACGGCGCCTATACTCAGGTGTCATCTCCGGCGCAGGGTCTTTTCACTTCACTGTGAGGAGCAACATGTAATAATTTGACCAACGGGTAGTACAGTGCTAGTACTCCTACTACTACATTGGTAGTACTACTACTAGTACTAGTAGCACCACCGTCTGGATTTAGGAGCACTACAACGTCCATCTGGAATTTAGTATTTGACTAGCAATATTTAGTAATGCATGTCACAAAAAATGTACTATTCCCTCTGTAAATAAATACATGGTGTTTTATTCCTATCTGCGAGAGAACTTAATGTTTTTTTGCTAAGTAGAGTACTAATAGGATTACATGCAATGAACTAAACACTGCATGTCATGTTTGGTAGTCTCAAGTCATTGAAAGCATGCACGGCCCACATCTCTCATTGGTTGATATGTTACGAAATAAGAAACAAGGAGGGAGTTAATGCACAGTGCCTAAGTATTTTGGGATTATTTGGTTTTCATAAGGTGACTTACACAACATTTTTGTTTACATGCATTAACATTTTATTAGTTAAATCAAAGGTCAAAACTTCACGCAAAATGCAAAGGGGACCAATAAACCAGTAAACATCAAACTTCTCTCGTTTGGCCCCAACTAGCGGTCTAGTGAGATGACTATACTGCACCGGCACGGAGGGGGACGCAGCTTCATTGACTACGGCAACTGCCTTTGGGTGAATGACACGTGGCCCCAGGGGGTGGCTGTCCCACCTATCATACAACGAAAGGCATGTGCAGTAGAGGGCCGAGGAGGAGTATGAAATCCTACGCACCTACGCATGCTAACCAAGGGAAAGAGTGATCACTCGAATCGCAAGACCAGTTGACTAGAAGCTAAGCTAGACCCATGGAGGCGATCAGCGCGAGCATCAGCTGGCTGTGCCAGATGGTCCATGACGCCGGCCTGCGGCCCGGCACCGAGGAACGTCTCCAGGTTGTATTGCTTGAGGCCGCCAGGGCAAGGGGCCGCTTGGACGACAACTTCGTCTCCTTGTTCGACGAGGTCCTCATCGGTTTCGTCGACAAGTTCACCGTCATCAAGAAGCTTGTGGGCGACTTTGACGTAAGCCTCCAGCCGATGCGCCCAGGCTCTGCGATGCCAGCCACCCTCAACGGCCACTATGGTGACAACCTCTTCGATGCACTGGTGGCCCTGCGACTGCCCGCCGTCGCGCCGGAGAATGTACACCATCGACATAATCACCCACGTCTACGCGCAAATCATCCACAAGGACTACTACATGCAAGAGGAGGACGATAGGATGCTGGCCTTCTTGGACCGCTAGGCAACCTTGGACGGCACTGTTCAGAAGCACGTTGAGCTCGCCGCCAACGCCACTGGTCCTCACACGTCGGTTGGTGACCCGACACACTAGGGCGTGAGGATGTCGTTGATCGATCCGTATGTATTTTTATCTTTCCGTCAAATCCATGTAGTAGTCTATGATACTACAGTAATTATCTTACCTTTCGCATCAACTTCATAAACTTCGTACGTACTCCATGCATGAACGGTGCCAGAACCAAACTTCTCATTACTCTAGGCAAAATCGTTATTTTCTATCTATCGGTCGCGCCATGGAGCAGAACCAAATTTTACAAGTTATGAGTTCAAAAGGAAAAGCCTACCGTGTTCGCGTCACACCCCCACACGGTTGGTCCGGCACGCCGCTCAAGCGAGAATGCGTGCGGTGTTGCATTTTCACTTACAAGTGGGACCGGAGTTGAGCAAACCGACTATCGGCAAACCCCCACCCCGCCCACCATGCGATGGCTGAGAAAACTGGAGGGAGAAGAGATGGCTGTAGCATGGACTCCAAGAAAATTGGTGTCGGATGGGACTCGTGTGGGTGGCATGTTCCGTACTGCTAGACGTGAATGCTGCCCATGCCACCCCACTATATCGAGCCTATATCAAGGTACGTAGAACAAATTTCCTGCAGTCCGTGCTCAGCCCTCCTCTATCTCTTTTCTTAGCCAGCCAGCGGACGCACGGAGCCCATCGTCTGTTTGCTCACATGCGGCCCCACATGTCAGTGAAAACGCAAGAGGACCCACTGAACCTGCACATCTTTCACCTCAACATGCTGGTGATGAAAAACAAATCCAATAAAGATCTTCGGTGGCCGCTTTTGGAGTTACTCAAGAGTAGTAAGATTCTATTTACAGTTTAACCCAAGATGCACGTCTCGTGGCTTCAACTACCACTCTATTTTCTTTCATGACACGACCTGGATGCTGGATGTCCCATGTGTCGGCAAAAGGAGGAAGAACCTGACCAAATCTTCGTTTGTGCTCTCGGATTAGACTAGTAGTGCTAACTTAAAAAATTTATTGTTTACTCCCTCCGTTCCAAAATACTTGACTTCCATTTGTCCAAAAATGGATGTACCTATATACTAAAACATGTCTAGATACATATATATTTTGACAAATAGAAGGCATGTATTGTGCAACGGAGGGAGTAGAATGGATGCAAGTTTTTGTATTGGGAAGAAGAGTACATCCATATATTGATAGAGCACAATTTAGTAGATGTTCTATCACTTTTAGCTAGCACAGAGGCTAGAGATGAGATTAGTGTACTTGTTGATACTCCTACTAGAATAGAGGCTAGACATGAGACTAGATGCGAGGAAGCAACGTCTACTTCTTTACACTCGAAGAAGAAAGAAGCACGCAAGATCGAGCCTCCGCAGATCAACAATGAGTGCATCAAGAAGGCACTAATCCAACTTACAGGAGTAGTAAAATGTATTCTTGTGGTTCTTGTTTTCTTTGGTCTTGCTTTTCTAGTCAAAATTATCGTTGGAGTTCGTGCAAAACAGAGGTCCGTTTGGGGTCGTGCATTGGAGTTGGCCTTACAAGTGGGACCGCAGTTAAGGAAACCGACTATTGGAAAACCCCCACCTCGCCCGCCGCGCGATGGCTGAAGTTAGAGAAATGACGAGGTTGTAGAGATTGCTCTAGCACGGACTCCAAGAAATAATATGGTGTCAGATGGATGTCGTGGTGGTGGCATGTGCCGTACTCCTGGACGTGAATGCTTGTTCTGGCCCATGCCACCCTACTACTTACTCCTACTATATAGTACTAGTATCGACGATTCCAGGTGATGGTTACGTACAGCGAACACATTAACATATGGCTACAGTAAAAACACCCGCCCGACGCGTGAAGCATGTGAAGCTATTACAAGTAGTGTACTACTATTGTTGATTGGCCTCATCTGATAACCTATTGTAATGCACGTACAATTATGTATTCGGAAAATATTTTTTTGCCTTGTCGCACCACTCACTCAGAGAAGCGACTCGAAAGCCATTCATAAATTTAGTAAGTTTATCACAGGCATATCATTTTATTACATACAATAGGTCATCAACCCACATCGACAACAAGGATACATTATAAATACTAATGTTTTCACCTCACAACAAATAACAAGCAATGAAATGAAATTCAACTCAACCATTCCTCGGCGTTGGAAACGCTTGCTTTAAACCACAAGTGATTCTCTGGGACGGGCCATCGATTGTCGATCTGGAAACCAACGCAGGACTGATCATCCAGGCTGAAGCGGCCTACTATATCAGTACCAGGGTAGGGAACCACCCAAATGTCCGAGGTATAGACACAGTTGCTTCTCATAAATGGTACTGTTAACGTTGTGTCAACAGCAGTTGGATCGCCTTTCACCATTATTGGATAGTTTTTTTCCGAGGAAGAGCGAGTTTTCTCCAAGACTATCAATTCTGTACCAGGGAGAAGGAGTTGGCACTAGCACACTAGTATCCATCCCGAATACCATGCAACAGGTGTTGGAATAGGTCCGGAGAGTGCGACCATGGGAGACTACACCTGCTTCCTTAGCAGTAACATCATTAGTGGGCTATATACACACAAGAAGAGGTGATCCATTGGAATTAGTTGCCAGGCGCCACAGAGTATATGGGCGTTGCTCGTGATCATCACCATCGTCATCTCCCCCTTGGTTATAAAATTTTTCAAGTATAGGTGGTGGGATGTTCACAGGACCTTGGAAACACAAGAAGAAGGTTAATTAGTAAAGGGAAACTTGCTAACCCATATGCATGTGGATGAAACAATTATAATTACGGTGGAAGACAAACGTACTGAAACTACGAGGATCCCATGCAAAAACAGTGCCACGAGTGGTGGCAGCAAACACAAGGCCCCCGTATTGAATTGCATCGCAATACTCATCCGTGTACAGAAACTAATTTTTGAGCAATATCCATCGAGTCGAACCACGAAGGACGGCAACAAGCTTGTCGAAGATAGCAACAAGATTGATAGTTGTTGTAATTCCAAGAGCGGCTGGGAACTCGACGAATTGCTATCTTCCGTAGAAGACAGTCACCATGATCGTATTTGAACGTGCGTACAATACCGGTGTGCTCAACCTCTAGGCAGTCTGCTGAGATTTTTGGAAGTGGAACCCGGTCACGAGTGTACACATTCACAAGTTCCCACTCGTAGTTGGACCCAATGTAAACAACCCAATCTCCATTTGCGCCCGCCCAAGCCTTGCCCTCAAGCGATGGCATCTTAACATCATATGTATCGTTATCAAGCGGCATCAACTGGCACAGGGCGAGGCCTCTGTCGTGCCGGTGCCAGTCATCAGGGTCACGGTGAAGAAGATAGGGGAGGTTAAACCGCTCCTTGACCCTTTGGTTCTTTGTAATGATGTTATTAGTTGAGTCGAGAATGGGCTTGAACGAACCTGCCATGCTAGCCGGGTGATGATGTCGCACCGATCAATGAGTTCCTCCACCATGTCATCTTTCAGATCCGGGCAAGAATAACGGGGTCGTTTTCGGCCTGTTCCCTCCATGGAGAAGACGATCGAACAATGGCAGAAGAAAGGGTGAAGGGCTGAATGAAAATGGAGGAGGGAGAGGAAGAGCGTGCGACAGCAGTTCCAAATCGAGAGGGAAAGGAGAAGAGTCGGTGGACGGTTGCGAGTTTGCCATGGTTCACGAAGAGGCGCCCCGACCTACACGTTTGTTCGGAAATACTCCTACTACTCGCCATCGTCTCACTGATATGTTGGAACGGGACCACATGTCAATGAAACATGGTGTGTAATTTCTCGTGCAAAATGCGATCTGGCCGCGTTGGCCCGAGGTGCCACATTAGTTATCGACCTTTATTTTTTTAATGGCGTGCCGATCAGTTTTGAAGCACGACTAATTGCTACTGTATGCAGAGAAAATATAAACTACTCTACCACTACTCCACCTCCAGTACTAGTAGTATAAAAAAGATATATAGGCTGGAGCTTGACCGCTTTCTTGCTAAGGGCTGCCCACTTGCTTCTCACACTACCACCCTCTCTCCAGATCTAAAAAAGACGGCCCCTCTCTCCCTCCTCACCGGTGGTCATAGATCCACCAGGGAAGAAAAGGACATGCAGCATTGACGCACTCGTCATCGGCGAGCGAGGTCACGCACTAACGACAAGGCCGTCCTCTCAGACCTAGCGCCCGCGCGGGATGGCCTCCATCCCCAAGCTCACTGCCGTAGTGTGTGCGGAGGACAACGACCATGAGCGAAGCCACTTCCCGCCGACCCTCGGGTATGCTACCTCTTTTCGAACCATAACCTTGTTCTATTTCCCCATCTGCCACGTCGTTGCATGTGGATGTTTTTCCACTCCACCATCTTCCCAATTTGCTATCCTCTGCTCTACTGGCCACGCAGACAAAAACCATAATTTTCACTATTAAAGGAAACCCTACTTCATGCAGACTAATCCATGTCTGGGTTGAATAAGGAAAGGAAGGGACACTGTACTGTCCAATAGAGTAGGCATCGAACCCGCATCTAGGTTGAAAAGGGGAAATCAGTAGCTAAGGAACGAGTCTCGTGTCTCTTGGTTGAAGAAGGGTAGAAAGGCATGACAACGCAATAGAGAATGACCAGGTCGATTGTTTTGTTGTCCTCGCATAGGAAAAAGGTGGCTAAGGAGAACAAAAGTGGGACGTAATCCACATATGCTGCCTAGATATTTGTTGCTCTGGGTAACCATACCTCCCTCACCACTCTGCGTCCATAGAGGTACATCATACTGGTGCGCCCACTGTCCGAATGGGCCTCCCATGCTCTTATTGCCACTTTTTTGCTGTTAGTATAACGCCAGCAGTCAAGTCAAGCAATGCTACTACTAAAGTGATGCCACATTTAACTAATGCCGCTCTTAGGCTAATGCCACCGATAAATTTAAGCAATGCCATTTAATGTCACTGGATTATTTCAGGGTTAGCTGTTGATTGTGGATGTATTAAAGATTTTTCAGCTAAGGCATTCTAATGCTGTTGCACAGCCAGTATACCAACGATGAAACTTGTTACTACCTTCAGATTTTTGCATTGTTAATGCTTATAGATTACATACCTCACTTTCATGAGATAAGTTAATTTTTTTTGTACAGTGTCACAAAAATGCCAAGGCGCTGATGTCATTTTATTTTGGTTAAACTGCACAGACAATTATGAAGACAAGAGGAAAGGTCAAGAGTCGGCACCTTCTCCTCCGACTGTTCTCTTGATTCGTTCGATCAAGTTTTTATGTTTGATCGATTATCAAGATTGGGATAGCAATTCTTAAGGTCCCCCCGAGTTCGAAATGATATTTACCTTGGAGGTACATGGTTTGGAATGTTTTTATACTGTCATTAGTTAATAATGCTAGTTACCTTCAGACTTTTGTATTTGGTTTAATGCTCATGCACAGCTAGTATACCAATGCTGAAACTTGTTACCTTTACATTTGTATTGTTAATTCTTATAGAAACCTTCCAGTGCTAGAGTTTATTGAAATCTGTTCAGTAAAACCATTGTACTGTACCCTGTAATAAACTAACTACTCTACTGTTGCACTAGCCACTGGATTAGTGTATATTTGTAGTATTCGAATGGTGTTGCATTAGCGTATGGACATAAATAAAGTGTGGCAAGCTTTCCCAGATATGTGCTCAAGAAAACTACTATCTGTTTTTCTAAATACTAGACATTTGGGTACTTTAAATTGAACCGCAAAAACTTCTTATATTAAGGAACTAAGGGTGTAGAGTTCACTCAAATTATCCCGGTAAAGCTAGTCACACCTTTGTTAAAACTAATGTTCATTTTGTTATTGGAGGAGGTCTGTATGTTTGTCTCTAATTCCTGTCGACTACATACCTGACATCATGATGTAATGTTAAGTCATTTCCTTTTGTACAGTGTCATTGAATTGTCAAAGAGGTGATGGCATTTTACTTTAGTAGAACGGAAAAACAATTTCTTAAAAGAAGAGGAAAGGTTAGGAATGGCTCAGTTTTTCAGAAAAAACTATGTATGCCTTCCTGACATCAGCCGCTGTTGCTTTATTTATTCCTTCAAACAAGTGGTTAGAAACAGTCTTGCTACCTTTTCCTATTAAGAAATTGGAATGCTTATATTTGTGAGTCTATGCTTCAACTAGTGCCACTTTTAGAGTAATCACACTTTCAATATCTATGCAAACAGGGATGCTCGATTTTAGTGGAACTGCACAAAAAGTCCAACTGGTTCAACATTAGGAGCATGTTTTTTTCCAAACATTTATATCCAATTGGTGGCACTATGAGCTGTTCATTATGAAGGTACATGGTTTGCTACTATCTTGCTACTCTTTTTGTACTATCATTAGATAGTAATACTAGTGGTTTGCATGTGAATTTATTGGTAGGGTGGACCTACATTGGAGGTGCAGGACATGATTTAATGATTGGATGCTCAATTTCGGTTGTATCGATTTCACCTCTTCCATCACTACGAACATGGATATCCTTGGTCTGATGAAGAATAGGCGCTATATTTCTGCTTTGAACCAGCAAATCAATTTAGTATGAAATTGTCCAGGGCAAAACATCACTGTATCAGATTGTCCAGTGCAGAACATGACAGATGCTAAGCGGAAGAGACATGTTAAAACCGAAAATACAAGGTGTGGTATATGTTTACTAGCTGCTTGATATTTGTGTAGACAGAGATGTGTGCCCGTTGCTGTTTGGCAAACAAACAAAGTGTCCACAATTTTGGGTGAACTGCACAAGAGAATCTGATTGGATAGTCACTTCATGGACTGCAGAAAAGTAGTATTGTACTATTTATTGGCCAACAGTAGGTGCTTCGTTGCTTTGGTCTGATTATACAATGGGCATCATTTTGCCTAAGTTAAAGTTTGTATTCCGAAAATAGTCTCGCGATGTGATCGAGAGAAGACCAAATCATATGGCAGTGGATGTTCCTCCATCACGTGTGGTTCATTCTCATGGTTCCATCTGTTGGTGAAGCCACTTACGTTGGCAAGAGGAATTGTAGATTTCACAAACAAATTTGTCTTTCAGTCTGTACTGAATGTTGGCCAAGAGAAGCATCCATGTTAGTAGGAAGAACAGATGTTTTTTCTAGATCTTTGCTTTTGGAGCTACATATTTGTATATGATATGTGAATCATTGAGATGCATTAGCATGTTGATCTTATGTATGGGAATCGTACTAGTTAGTTTTAGTTGCGACGGAAGATCTGAAGTGGTTGATCTTTGCTTTTGGAGCTACATATTTGTATATGATCTGTGAATCATTGAGATGCATTAACAGTTACTTATTTCTATTCGCTCAGTGTTTACAAGTTACTGATCGATCACTAGCTAGCCTACAAATGCGCTCCTGGCAGTTTTATTTGCGACGCAAGGTGCGAAGTGGCAATAAAAATGCCTACCTCTGAAGAAACTGACAAGCTACACTATCGATCCTACAAGGATAAAAATGCCCACCGTTGAAGAAGTTTAAGCCTAATTAATTCCGTGAGCAAAGCAGCAAGACCAAGGCATGGTAATAATTAACGGCATGCAGAAGTTTAAGCCTAATTAATTCCAGCGATTTAAGTGGATGCATGCGTGCCCTCGGCTGTGACTCGTTGCATACTGCTTCGCGTACTGCCTACGAGCGATTCTGAGTGCCTGCATGCAGTCAACCGTAATTAAGGCAACTAACTAATGCGAAAAAACATACGCTTTTATTGTTGTGGGCTTTTTAAATCCGTGGAATCATTATTGACAAGGAGGGAGATGATTCGAGTGCACTCGTTTGACCGCCATGCCGACGTGCGACCCAGACGGGACGGGACGACACAGTCATAATTTCAGTTTCTCTAGTTCTCCATGGCAAGCTGGCGCGCTAAGCCATTATGCATTGAATTCCAATGACCGTTGCGCTACCTTCCGCCTATAAGTACTGCTTCCCGGCCTTCTCCGGTGCCACCATGACCCAACTCGCCATATCCTCATAAGCCCCCACCGGCCCGACGTCGCTCGCCACGTCCGCCATGCCCCCGCCCGTCTGCGGTAGGCAACGTCGGAGGCGGTCACCGCCGGTACTAGTGTTCGGGTTTTCACCGGAAGGCAGACGGAGGGAGGAGGCATTCTATCTGTCTTTAGATGGCAATGCGGAGATCGAGGAGTTGTTGGAGCGCGACCGCATGGCGGAGGAGCAGGAGTTTTTGGAGCGCGACCGCTTGGCGGAGGAGCAGCGTATCACCGATTTGCTTCACCAGCGGGACATGGAGCAGCAGCGCACCGACGCTCTGAGTCGTGAGCAGAGCGCCCGCAATTGGGCTGACTACGTGGAGGCTGGCGCTCGGCAAATAGCCCTGGAGGCTGTCGGGCACGCACACGTTCGCGACGCCGATTTTTACTACCAGCTCGTCAAGTGGGTTTCCCGCTTGGAAGCTAAAGCTTCGGTGGACCACGCCGGCATGGAAAGGGCCAACGCGCGCGCAACGCGCCCTACCGCACCTCTTGCATGCCCGAGGCGAGGCGCACGACGCCAGTGCTGGCATTTAGCGTGTACCACAGATGGCGGCCAGCATCGTCTAGTTACCTAAGAGTAAGTTAGTACTTGTACGCTACTACAGTACTAGTGGGAGTAGATAGTTAACTTGGCTATCATGATTGTCAACATGGAAGTTCAGTACTCTATATGTGGATCAGACCTGTTACTTTGCTCTGAATGTTGAACTTTCCGTTTGAACGTATGGAATGGGCTATTATTTTTTTTAAATGGGTTGTATTTGTCCTCCACGGGTTTAGAGGCTGACTTGTGGGCCTAGCAAGTTGATGCGTACACAATCAGGAGATGATTGTACGTGGAGAGGATGACAACAGGGACCCCCCAAGGTCATGGCAGTATGCAAGCAAGTGCCTCCTTATTTCAAGCCAATAAAAAATGGCTCCTCCTAGTGGATTTCTGACATCTGGGTCCCATGCCATTGTCAACGTAGTCAATAAACAAGAGAATTGCACAACGAGCGGCTGACACCAGGGACCCAGCAGCTCGCCCAGTTATTTTTGTTTTGGGTTAATTTGATAAATGCCACTCCAAATCTGGTGTATCCGAGAAATGCCACTGCAATTTCCGAACTTTGAAAAATGCCATTTCATGCCATTTCTAGTGGCATTTTTCGAAGTCTGGAGTGGCGTTTTTCAAAGTTTGCAAACTGCAGTGGCGTTTTTCAAAGTTTGCAAAAATTGCAGTGGCATTTTTCAAAGTTTTGAAATTGCAGTGGCATTTTTATGAATCGCCATAATTGGTGTGGCATTTATCTAATTTGTTTTTGAGACGGAAGCAGGGTGTCAACTGGGCTGTGCGGGACACTCTAGCCTGTCTAGATAGCCTTTTCTTTTATGTTTACCACAGACCAACCCAGTAGTTTTTTTCTTTCTGAAAATGGCTAGCCCAGTTTTTTTGTGATTTGTCAAGTAAGTCGCTTTATCAGGCCTGTTGGGCTGCAGATCTTTCAAGACGAGGAGAGCTTCATTCGGCTGGCCGAGAAAATGGCCTATCAGTAATGAGAAATGGGATGTACATTTTTAAAACACATCAAACCGGCAATTAGTTTCAAATATCTTTTTTTTCATTTCGAGATTTTAAATTACATTGATTTTTATGCGTGGACAATTCATTGGATTTTATATTGATATACATTTATTTTTAAAATTAGTCTGAATGTGACTCGAAATTTCGGTATTAAAAACAGTTCAGACCGCACCGACATATGCAAAATTTTGTATAATTTTTTAACTGTGGCCACACTATGGGCTTTAATGCTAATAAAAAGAATATGGGCTCCAAAAAACCCGTAAGAATTAGCAAATGGGTTGTAAATTATTTGAAATAATGGTAGATGGACTGTATGCTGTTTTCCATAGATTTGAGGCTTTCCACAGCTGGCCTGTATACTGTTGGATGTCCATCCAACGGCCGTCGTGCTTCTTTAATCTCTGCTCTTCCTGCTCCAGCCGCTCAAACAAGCGTCGGCGGGACTGCTGCTCCCTCCTCCCCGCGGCCGGCTCTGCTGCCGCGCAGGCCTCACCGCCCCACCGTACTCCCATCGCTGGCCTAGCCATCCCTCTAGTAACCCACACTTGTTGTTATTCTCCGGCGACGGCAGACGAACCAGCAAACCCTCGTGCAGTCGTACTCCCCTTCGCGTGGGAAACAAAAACAACTGTCGAGTCTTCCCTGCCTCTGTGTCGTTCCCTTCCTAGGCCTCGCCGTTGTCCACCGCCCTGGTGCTCTCGGCGTGGCGTGGTCAACATGGTCAACGACCGACATGCATCTGAAGTGGACTGTACGTGGAGAGGCTGACAGCTAGGTCCACGGCCGCACGCAAGGAAATGCCTCCTTATTACGTGTAAAATAATGATTCCTCCATCTGACATCTGGGACCCACCGAAAGGGCCTTTGTATTTCGCGAAAAAATGTTACCGCCGCTGACAGCTCAGACCAACTAGGTATATCTTCGCACGCAAGTAAGTGCCTCCTTATTATGCACACAAAAATGAATACTCCCCGTGCTAGCTGGGACCCAGTATAGTGGGTCTACTAAGTTGACGGGGACGAAGGGCTTTGTCAACTTAGTCAATATGCGCGATTCTAGCTCGACTGACCGTATGATGTCTATCCAACGGCCGTGGTGCTTCTTCAACCTCTGGTCTTCTTGCTCCAACCGCCCAAAGCAGCGCCGGTCGTGCCGCCTGCTCCTGCCTCCCGCGGCCGGCTGTGCTGCCGCGGAGGCCTCACCGCCCCCAAACTACTACCATCGCTGGCCAGGCCATCCCTCCACTCCACTCACCCACACCCTCTGTTATTCTGCAGCGACGGCAGCGCAGCCGAACCAGTGAACCCTCGTACTCCTCCCCGCGTGGGCATCCACTGCCGCGTCTTGCCCGGCTACGCGTCGTCCCCTTCTTAGGCCTCGCCGTCGTCCACCGCAGTGGTGCTCTCGGCGCAGCGTGGTCAATGTGGTCAACGACCAAATTCCATCGGAAGAATAATGTACGTGGAGAGGCTGACAGCTAGGTCCATGGCAGCCGCAAGGAAGTGCCCCCTTATTACGTGGAAAATAATTATTCCTCCACCTGACAGCAGGGACCCACCAGACGCCCACCAGTATTTCACGAAAAAAACGTTTGCCCCTGACTGCTGGGACCCACCCGAGGGCCACCGTATTTTGTGAAAAAAACGTCCCCCTGCTGTCAGCTCGGACCCACCAGAGGTGCCTCCTTATTACGCACAAAAAAATGAATACCCCCTGCTAGCTGGCACCCACCTTGGTGGGAGGCTGACTTGTGGGCCTACTAAGTTGATGGGTACGGAGGGCTTTGTCAACTTAGTCAATATAAACGATTCTAGCTCCAGTGACTGTACGATGTCCATCCAACGGCCGTAGTGCTTCTTGCTGCAGTCGCCGAAAGCAGCGTCGGTCGTGTTGCATGCTCCTTCCTCCCGTGGCCGGCTGTGCTACCGCGGAGGCCTCACCGCCCCCTACTATTCCCACAACTGGCCAGGCCCCGCGGCAACGGCAGCCCCACACCGCCCCCTACTACTCCTCTCCGCGCGGGCTTCCACTGCCGCGTCTTCTTCGGCTCCGTGTCGTCCCCTTCCTAGGCCTTGCCGTTGTCCACCGCCCTGGTGCTCTCGGCATGGCGTGGTCAACGTGGTCAAGGAACGACTTCCATCGGAAGAGTACTATACGTGGAGAGGCTGACAGCCGGGTCCACGACGGCCGCAAGGAAGTGCCTCCTTATTACACGTAAAATAATTATTCCTCCACCTGACAGCAGGGACCAACCGAACGGGCCACCGTATTTCGCGAAAAAACTTTTCCCCCTTGACTGCTGGGACCCACCAGCTACATCTTCGCACGCAAGGAAGTGCCTCCTTATTACGCACAAAAAATGAATACTTCCCCTGCCTGCTGGGACCCAGTATAGTGTCAGGCTGACTTGTGGGCCCACTAAGTTTACAGGGACGGAGGGCTTTGTCAACTTAGTCAATATGCATGATTCTAGCTCCAGTGACCGTACGATGTCCATCCAACGGCCGTAGTGCTTTTTAACCTCTGGTCTTCTTGCTCCAGCCGCCCAAACCAGCGCCGGTCCTGCCTCGTGCTCCTACCTCCTGTGGCCGGCTGCGATGCGGCGGAGGCCTCACCGCCCCCTACTACTACCACCGCTGGCCAGGCCATCCCTCTACTAACCCACACCCCCTGTTATTCTACGGAGACGACAGCCTCACACCGCAGCGAACTAGTGAACCCTCATATTCCTCTACGTGTGGGCATCCGCTGCCACATCTTCCTCGGCTCCGTGCCGTACCCTTCCTAGGCCTCACCGTCGTCCACCGCCCTGGTGCTCTCGGCACGGCGTGGTCAACGTGGTCAAGGGACGGCTTCCATCGGACGTGGACTGTGCGTGGAGAGGCTGACAGATGGGTCCACGGCCGCAGCAAGCAAGTGCCCCCTTATTAAGCGCAAAATAATTATTCCTCCACCTGACTGCTGGGACCCACTATACGGGCCATCGTATTTTGCGAAAAAAACATTTCCCCCTGACTGCTGGGATCCACTAGCTACATCCTCGCACGCAAGGAAGTGCGTCTAGGCAAAAAAAAGATTCACCCCCCTGACTGTTGGGACCCACCAGCTACATCTTCGCACGCAAGGAAGTGCCTGACAGTTGGGACCCACCTAGTCAAAGCGTATGTAGCGTTTTCATTCTGGTCGCGAACGTGTACGTACAAACTGGTCGATGTAGAGGCGCGCATGTTTCGTAGTAGAGGCGCGCACGTAGCATGTACACGTACGTACATCGCCAGTGTGCAAGAAAGAAAATACGGCCACGTACGTACATATGGGCGGGGCTCGAACGCCTACTCGCGCATACGTACGGCTAGGGCTCGTGTACATTGGTTGGTCGGAACGGAGAAACTGCGTCGTCTCGTGTTCATGGGGAGGCAACGGAATGCGTCGTGTTCATTGGGAGGCAACGGAATGCGTGGGAGGCAACCGGCTTGGACGGAACAGTCGATGGAAACAACGCTTAGCGTACCGCACAATGGAGGAAACGGCCTTGTGTTCGACTGGCCACGTTCGAAACGGGATCCTGTTCATCGGGAGGGGTCTGGCGTACCACAAAACGGAAGAAACGGACATCATATGGTCAAAACGGGGTCCTGTTGATCAGGAGGGGTGTGGCGTACTACAAAACGGTGGAAACGGACTTGTGTTGGAGCGCTACGGTCAAAATGGGGGTCCTGTTCATCGAGAGGGGTGTGGCGTACCGCAAAACGGGACTCCACGGGATACTGTTCGTCTCCACCGTCGACCCCCTCCAGCCTCCACGGGCTACTGTTCATCCACCGTTGACCTCCTCCGGCCTCCACCTGCGACTGTTCATCCACGGGCTCCTGTTCATCTAGCCTCCACCGCGCGCTACTCCACCGTCTACTGTTCAACTAGCCCTCTCCACGGGCTCCTGTTCAACCACCCCTCCACGGGCTACTATTCATCCAGCCCTCCATGGGGTGGTCCTGTTCATCCAACCCATCCGGGGGTCCTGTTCATCCAGCCCCAACCGGCTCGATCGATCGGGGTCCTATTCCTCCAGAGGCAACACCACGGGGTCCTGTTCATCCACCCCACCGGGAACTATTCATCCACCCCCCCCCAGCAATGCTCACTGTTCATCCAGAGGCAGCATCGATTGGCTTCAGTTAGCAACAGTAGCAAACGAATCGCTCAATCGGGTTCAGTTAACAGCCATCGATCGATCGCTCAGGTTCAGTAACGCGTAGCCTGCAGTCCAATCGCTCGGATTCAGTTAGACCCCAGTGCCTCGCTCGGGTTCAGTTAGAGCCCAACGCCTCGCACCCACGTGCATGCGTGTGCGAGAGAAATGTGCGTTGCTCGGCCCCGACCACCCGTCGTAACCAGGAACACCCCGATATTTTCCTCGCCCTCGCATCTACCATGGTTTTTTTTCCGTCATGAACGGCCCAAAGAATGTCATGCAACCGCGTCTCCGGCCCGCCCAGGACGAAAAGCCCATTTTCTGTCATGTTTTTTTGTCATAGAAGTAGGAGCCCACCACATCTATGATGATACCGGGTTTTGTCATAATTATCGTCATAGAAGTGTCATAAGTATGACAGAAATTTTTTTGTTCGGCCCAAAATGTCACGGGTGTGTTTTTTTTGTAGTGGTAGGTTGTCCCTTGGATGACCACAAGACGAGGGAGGGACCGAGGTAGACGTAGTAGCCGGAAGTAGAGCAACGTGTGTCGGGGCAGCCAGCCCAATTAGCATCAGAATAGGCCACCATATCCAGAGAGGAGGACGCCCTGAGGGTGAGTCCAAGGGACATCGTGCCACAGATATAGCGAAGAATCCGTTTCACGAGCGTCCAATGAAAGTCACGAGGGGCGTGCATATGGAGACACACCTGCTGCATAGCATACTGCAAGTCTGGTTGGGTGGGAGAGGGGTGGCGGAAGCGGGAGAGATAGGGTGGCGGCGGCTAGAGGGAGCGGCAGCGGCGGTGGGTGGTGGTGGCGGGAGGCAGCAGCGGCGGCGCGGGAGGAGGCGCAGTGGTGGCGACGGCGCCTAGGCTAGGGTAGCATCATGGGGGGAAACTGACGTACGACACAATATACATGCACAAAAATTTCAACAGTGTCCATCTAATGTTACGGTTCTGTTATGAGGCGTTCTATGGACGTGATATATTCGTTAATATTTTACTAGCAAAATATGCCCATGCATTGCAACGGAATAATAAAAGTCCTTGCCCTTCAACATGACATCCTACCAGTATTGTCGGGCATCCTCCTTCCCGTCGTCGCCTCGACGTGCTCCTGATCATAATCCGAAGGGGTGATCTCAGCCACCGAACGATACACATGTCATTGACTCTAATGGGACTGAACATTTTAAAACCCAATGCTGCTCCATGAATACTTATATTGCATAGAAGTTAGAATAATTCAGAAGGATACTAACGAACCAAATATTTGCTTACACGCCTTGCAATTTTAATAGGGTGCAATTTTCAGTTTAGATGCTATCAACTACGCAACAATTGAAACGACCAATACCAGCGTGCATGTTTATAGTTTCTGTCTTAAACCAGTCTCAAGATATGTAGTGTATTCTAAAAGCTCGTTGTGTTTTTCTTTTCTTTTTTCTTTGCGGAGCAAGCTCGTTGAGCTTTGGTAAACTGTTTTCGCAAAAGCATAACCAGAGGTGTGTCTGGTCTTACCCCCCCCCCCCCCCCCCCCCCCTCTCGGCAAATGGGTATTATGTAATATTTGTAGTTAATCCTATTTTTTGCAATTAATCCTAGAATTCTTATAAATCATTGTTGTGAATTTTTATAGTCAATACGTCATTATCTATACGGGGAAAAATGCATAGTACAACAAATAGCACAACTTCCATAAAAAGAAAATAGGAGATCATGAGCACATCACCGAGCAGGTGCTTCAGCTTGAACGACATCTTCTTTGTGGATCTACCTTTGGTCCTCCTGCAAGAATTGAGCTATCATATCAACAAAAGAACATAACCCTTTTACGCAATTGAGCAGGTAATCCTGCAAGAATTTGTCCACGTTCCAAACAATATTCTGGAATGGAACAGATGCTTGATTGTGGCTATAAAGTTCTGTAACCTGCAAGCCCTGACCAGAATACAAATCCCTTCCCGACACACGTACAACATGTGCATATGTACATGAACGTATGGGATCCAGGGCAGCCTTGGAGTCCTATGCCCTGTGCTCGTTCGCAGCATCAACGAAGCCCATGTACATGTCTGAGTGCCCGGTCTCGTACCTCAGCGCCGCTGCCGGCCATGGCGACGAACCGCCACTAATTCTCACCGTTGAACATGTTCTGGTTCCTGCGCAGGTACCTGAACATGCACAGCCCAGCGGGTTTGGTGGTAGCGGCCACCTACACGAACGTCTGCTCGTCGTACAGCTCCAATTCATTATCGTCAGCAAGCTCCATGCACTCCGTCGTGCCGCGGCCCTGAGGCGAACAGTGCCGGCGTGGTCGGAGTGCTTCCTGTCCTTCATTAGCTTGCACGTAAGATTCAGCATGGCGTGGTGCCTTGCCAGCATCCGAGCAATGGGCTCGTACCTGTCAATTTTTGTGATGTTGCTTATTGTAGTGCCCCTGCGTAAGCTCGGCGCCGTCGGTGCGGGTCCTACCTCTCTTTGAAAGGGACCAATTGCCATTTGAGCTTGGCCGTTTTTAATCTGCGAACTTGGATGGCATCGATCATAGGCGTCGCCTCCATCATCAACTTCAGCCCTCTCCCTAAGCTGGTTGTTTGTTTGATTTTAAGTCTTAGAAAACCATCTCCTCGTAAAGCTCCTTGATCCTTGATCTGCTTCCTGGAGATCAATCTCTGTTGGCCTCCGCCGTCTATCTCATCCTCTACCCGTTTGTCAAAAATCTCATCATCCGTTCACCAAAAGTCTCATCTCCTCCTATAAATTTGTCCTGTTGTCGATCTGCTGCTTGCCTCCTTGAAGAGCATGGAGTTCGATTTGGCGTCATCCATCTCATCTTTCTCTTGAGTCTTGTTTTCCCTCTTCCTCCTCGGTGTAACCTAGCCATCGATTAGGTTTATGAGACACAAATACGAAGGAATAATGTATCCAGGGCCATCGACGGCGAGCAGCACCAACCGGCAATAACGGGAACAACGCTGCAAATGGGCTTCGGGCGCCGAAGCTGAGAGAACGCGCCAGTCCAAGAATCATACCAGCAGGACACATGTCTCCTTTCCGGCCTCTCGCCGACTCGCGTTTGGTGGCAGGAGGCGGCTAGGCGGACGATCGCAGAGTTTTCTCTTAAAAACAAGCTAGCGATCAGAGATAGCGATCAATTCTTTTAGATGGTTAGCGATCAGAAATGATCGCAGGCTATGGGCGATGTTTGGCAAAAAGAAAAGATGAATAGTTATGTTCACTTATAGGTGGCATAGGGAGTAAATTTTATCAACTTATTGTTATGCAGATCAAGTAAATCTAAGCCGTTAATTTTTATAATTAAGAGAATATCAACGGATATGAAACGGTGACTTATGGAGTACCATGAAATTCTCCGTCCTTCAATATTAGCTATAGATATAGAATTGTTTCCCATATAATGTTCACAAAAAGGACGTTTCCTGTGCCCCTCTCGTCGAAGACCGAGTTTCCTTCACCACTCAGTTCACTTTCATAGCCTGATCTTTGGCTAAGGACTGATCACCGGTGGCGTGCTAGTATAGATCAAGACTTGAGAAGAGATTTTGTTATACAATCCTTAGGCCCCGCTTGGAACTCGTGTAAAGTTTTAGAATTGTACTCTCTTCGTAAAGAAATATAAAATGTTTAGATCACTAAAGCAGTGACTTAAATGCTTTTATATTTCTTTATAGAGGGAGTACATAATTAGCATTGTACTCCAGGCGTTTCAAATATAAAGTGTATTATTTTTTATAAAGTTAAATATGTGCGTGGATCAAGTCTTTAGAAAAAATATATCAATACCTTCATTACCAAACTTCTATCACTAGATCCATCATGATAAGTATGTTGATATTTTATTTATGTTGTATTGTAGACGTTCATATTTTATTCTATAATCATGGTCAAACATACACAAGTATGACTTGCATGAAAATCGATACACTTCATGTTCTGAAATGGAGGGAGTATATTACTAAACACCAATAAAATACAACCGGATCCCCCTCCCCCCATTAGAGATGCAAGATCAGAAATCGACCACAAACAAAATCAAATCGGGGCTTGTGTACATCGATACTTCAAAATGCATGGTGAAACCATGATGGCAAGAAAAAAAAGCCCCCCTTGCCCCAGCATCGTCCCCCTCCCCCCGTGGGCGACCCGGGTGGCGGATCCAGATCTCAGCGCGGGCGGCTCCCTCGTTCCTCCCCCGCCTCCGCCGCTGGTCGGAGCTGCTAGGGCAAAGCCCCTCTCGGTGGCTGGGGGCAGGGTGTGGCACCCCGATAGTTAAGCTACAGTAAACACCTGTTAATGATGCCAGGTCATCGTAATTAAAATTTTGCTAAACCTCACTCGTTTCAAACTTAGTTCAAATACAAATTCGAAAACAAGTCAAAGTATAGTTTCATAAAACAGTGAATTAAAAATGTTTGTTAGATTGCAAATATTCACTAAGGAATTACCATGTAGAAACCAACATTATTTGAATCACAGATAAAACCCTAGGAAATTAATAAGTGCTCCAACAGTAAATAAAATGGCCTTTGCAAAATTATTAGTTATTTATTTCACTCCAATTGCCTCCAAACTTTATGTGCCACTCCAAAATATTGTGCTTGAATTATGTGCCAAATTTCATATTTAACTAAATTCAGTTGCTTTGGCTAATAAAAAGAAAACAGTAGTTAAAATAAAACATAAAAAAAGAAGCCACCTGTTGTTGGGCCTCTAGTGCACAGTGTGCAGGCCCAGCCCATAGCGAGGTCGTCATCCTCCATGTTCATTCCCGGCGCGGTGGACGCCGCGCACGCGTCCATGCCGTGGATGAGCCACGCGGTGCTCATCCGGTGCTTCTCCGATGTTTACAAGGCCCCTAGATGCCAATGCAAACCCTAGCTCGAACCCTCACTCTCTCCCTCGCCCTCTCCCTCTCAAATCTCGCTCGTGTGAACGCATCAGTCGTCGTGCCTCGTCGTTGGCGTGGCCACCGGCCACCTTCCGCCATTCCAAGCTGTCCACGGGGGACCGCCGCTACCAACCACGACGCCTGCTCCTAATGGATGGCACCAGGACGCCACATCGACGCTGCCCTCACTGATCACCTTCGTCGAGCTCCGCCTCTGCGTCGCCGTTGATCCGCTCCACCGCGACCTCCCCGAGCTGCTCCTTGACCCCCAGTATGAGCCGCCGCGCCGGTTGCACTCCTCCCCTCCCCTCCGAATCGCCCCTAGACGCCCAAGCCACCGTAGCCGAACCTCACCACCGTCGCTTTCCTCACCGTCGCGGCCACTAGCCTCCGAGCTTGCGCCCGAGCAGTGCCTTGAGCTTCCGGGCCACACCAGAGCTCAACGCGGCCCCCAGCTCCCCTCCCATGCCTCCTAGCGCTAGCTCCGACCTGCCCGTGCTTCGGCCGTCGCCTGGGATCATTGCCGACGTCGTCTCTGGTGGCCCCAAGTCAGGTCGGCAGCTCCTCTCGACGCGGCATCGACTCCATGTTTGAACGCGACCCCCCGTGTCAATTTTGGTGGCCTGTAGCCAAATTCCGCGGCCTCCCGTGCACCGCCGCTGCGATTGTGGCCACCGGCGGCTAAACGCTGACGCCACTAATGTGGCTGGCCCTAGGGCCCACCCTGGGTCGCAGTAGGAGGGTCATGTGGCCCCTGTTGACCTTGTTGACTTGGTCATCATGCTGACTGGGCCGCCCAGTACCATAGGCAGATGGGTCCCACCCTTTAATTAACCAAAAACCATGTTTTAGAATAATTAATTTAATTAGTTTAACCTAATTACCCCATGACAGGTGGGCCCAGTAGCTTAGTTTGCTAATTTAGATTAGTTCTTAACACTGTTAACCCCCACTGTCATTGACAGGTGGGTCCCTAGCGTCAGCTTGACCAGTCAAACTAGCTTGTTGACTGCTGATGTTAGGGTGATGTCATGCTGACGCAATAAACATTTTCGAATTAAATTAAATCTGTTATTTCCAAAAATTGATAAAATCTATAAAAAATTCATATAAAATAATCCGTAGCTCGGATGAAAATACTTTGTACATGAAAGTTGCTCAGAACGATGAGACGAATCTGAATACATAGTCCGTTCATCTGCCACACGTCCCTAGAATAGAGAAAATGAAACTTTCCCCCTCCGTTTCGTGTGTCCAAAAACAAGAAACACCGAGAATACTTTCCCGGATATTTCCCTCCTTCGCCGGTATCACCTACTACTGCGTTAGGTCACCCCTAGCACCGCGTATTGCCATGTTATGTTTTGTGATCTATTGATTGCTCTATTATGTATTGTGTTCCCCTTCCGTTACTTGTTTCCGGTAGACCCCGAGACCATGGTTGAACTAGTGATTGACTACTTCACCTTCGAGGGTCTGTTTTTGTCTGGAGAGCAACCAGGCAAGCCCCCCTTGATCAACTCGATATTGCCTATTCCTTCTCTCTCCTGCTTGCATTAGAGTAGTGTAGCATGTTACTGCTTTTTATTAATCCTATCCTGATGCATAGTCTGTCTTTGCTACTACTATTGTTACCTTTACCTGCAATCCTGAATGCTTAGTATAGGATGCTAGTATTCCATCAGTGGCCCTACATTCTTGTCCGTCTGCCGTGGTATACAACCGGGCCGTGATCACGGGTATATACTATATTTCTTATACATGATACATATGGTGACTAAAGACAGGTCGGCTCGTAGAGTACCCGCGAGTGATTCATGGATTGGGGGCTGAAAATACCTTTGTCCCGACGGTCCTATGGGTGGATCTTTGTGGCAGAGCGACAGGGCAGGTTGAGACCACCTAGGTGAGAGGTGAGCCTGGCCCTAGTCAACGTCCGCGATTACTTCAAAATAACACGCTTAACGAGATCTTGGTACTCGTTCTGAGTCTGGCCACTAGCCTATATGCACTAACCAACTACGCAGGAATAGTTATGGGCACTCGACGTCGTGGTATCAGCCGAAGCCTTCTTGACGTCAGCGACTGAGCGACGCGCGCCGGGTTGGACCGCGTAACGCAACTTACTTTGTAATGGACGTTGCTAGGTCGGCTCAACAGCCCCGTACGCAACGTGCATGTGTAAAGTCGGCGATGGGCCCAGACCCCTGCGCGCTTAGGATTTAGACCGGCCTGCTGACCTCTCTAGTGTGCCTAGGTGGGGCTACGACGTGTTGATCTTCCAAGGCCGGGCATGACCCAGGAAAGTGTGTCCGACCAGAGGGATCGAGCGTGTTGGGTAATGTGGTGCACCCCTGTAGGGAAGTTGATCTATTCGAATAGCTGTGTCCCTCGGTCAAAGGGCGACCCGGAGTTGTACTTCGACCTTATGACAACTAGAACCGGGTGCTTAATAAAATACACCCTTTCAAGTGCCAGATACAACCCAGTGATCGCCTTCTCACAGGGCGACGAGGGGAGGATCGCCAGGTAGGATTATGCTATACGATGATACTTGGTGAACTTACCAGGTACTCTCTTCTATATGCTTCAAGATGGAGGCTGCCAGAAGCGTAGTCTTCGACGGGACTAGATATCCCCCTCTTATTCTGGCATTCTGCAGTTCAGTCTATATATACTACCCATTTCATTGATACCAATGCATATGTAGTGTAGATCCTTGATTGCGAGTACTTTGGATGAGTACTCACGGTTGCTTTTCTCCCTCTTTTCCCACTTTCCTTTTCGTCTCGGTCGTCGCAACCAGATGCTGGAGCCTAGGAGCCAGACGCCACCGTCGACTATGACTCCTACTACAGCAGAGGTGCCTACTACTACGTGCAGACCGCCGCCGACGACCATGAGTAGTTTAGGAGGATCCCATGCAGGAGGCCTATGCCTCTGTTGATCTGTATCCCAGTTTGTGCTAGCCATCTTATGGCAACTTGCTTAAGTTATGTGTGTACTCAGACATTATTGCTTCCGCTGACTCTTCTGTGATCGAGCACTTGTATGAGAGCCCTCAAGGCCCCTGGTTTGTATTATGAAGCTTGTATGACGTATTTTATTTTAGAGTTGTGTTGTGATATCTTCACGTGAGTCCCTGATCTTGATCGTACACATTTGCGTGTATGATTAGTGTATGGTCAAATCGGGGGCGTCACAAGTTGGTATCAGAGTCGACTGCCTGTAGGAATCCCCCTTCCGAACTTCTTGGCCGAAGTTGAGTGTAGTCACTACAAAACTTTTCCTAACATGGATGTGTGTCTTACGGGCCCAAGTCGCCATTGGGTGGTATTAGGATATTTTATTTCTCGACCTATACTCTGGGACACTGATCTGTCTTCTATTCGGGTTAAATAATTTACTAACTCTGACTCTAGGTTCTCGTAATTACTTCCTCCCGAAGAGCCCCTCACTCCAGATGATTGCCTGATGCGCCGAAGGATTACAAAGATACTCTCCGATGATATCCCGAGAACTTGTGCTCATTGTGTTTGCAATTCCCTTCCACGGTCAACCCCTATAGAAAACTACATGCACTTGTCATTCTTACATTAGTCCCCAGTTACTCTTGTTATTACAAGATACCCCGAAATACTCGTTGTTGTTCCGGGAATACTTTGTGCCTACTGCCTTGCAGTTCTTTGCCGTCTGAATACCCCTACGGATAATTTGTTGCACTTATTGAGTATCCCCTCATCCCTAGTTGATTCATGTATTTTACAAAAGTCTTTGAAATACCATTCGATCTCCGAAAATCCTCAACAACCTATTGCTCTTGAAATTCTTGATGACTTGCATTATGATTAACCTCATAAGTCCGGTAATCTTATTGGCATCCTTAGTCATTTTCATTTTGAGTTTGTTGAATCAATATGTTGCAAATGCTCGCAATCCTTAATCAGATCCTTCATTTCGTCCTTCCGGCTCAGACATCATTTTAAACATGAGCTGGATCTCGACCTATCAAATTGCCATCAATTGTACCCCTAAGCCTACTCAACTTATCCATCCTTGATCGGAGTGTTGCTTCTGATCCCTTGATTTGGATATCATAATTCTTTTGCATTTGAGCTTTGAATTAGTCATTTGTTTCGATAATCAGATCTCCTTGCTTTCTTTCTTCCTCTACATGAGTACCAATGCCTACATCAGATCCCGTGAGGACCACCGGGTCCTTTGTTGAATTATCATTCAACAGTGTCCTTCGTATACAAAACCTCAAGAAGTTCTCTTCCCTGATACATAATACCATTGAAAAATTCTATTCTCTGATTTGGCCAACCATGCTATGTTTTTGAGCTGGTGATATTTACTAGTGAAGCTTGTGGTATATGTTTCCATGATGCCCCGATGGGTTGAACCTATGCCTTCCTTACTATGTGTGAACTCGAAAGTTTTCACAAGTCATACTCTTCTGGTATTTTGCTAGATAAAATTTCAACAATACAACTTCATCAAATGTGAGAAGTGAATGAAAGGTTATGCATTGGAGAAGTGGGAGTCGACCTTGAACTTTGTGTTCATGCCCATGCGCACGATGTAGATCATATCATGGAAGCTTCTCTTATATTAATTATTACATTGGTATAAGTTCATCTTATAACTGGGATCTGGTCTTTTGCAATTGTGGTTCTGACCATAATTGTTCTCCTTTGATTCCATTTCACGGACAAGTTAAAGTACTTGTCTTATACAGATCATTTCACCTGTCCAACCTCTACTTTGATCTATCATCGACTATTACCCCCTAGCATCTTGAGATTATCATGGAACGATATTCCTTCTTATGAGTTCTTCATCAAGTACTACCTTCTCACCAATTCCAATTTTTCCTGGATTCTGAGTAGTTAGTCACTCAAGTACACCGATAACTAAATCGTGTCTGTTCTGCGATTCAACAATTCTTACCAATCTTCTTTGCTTACGAGTTTGTACCCGATCACTTCATTCCTAGCCCGATTGACTATATCATTATTGTGCTAACTTTTTAACTGTGCTACATGGTCCTTCTTCACGGAGCACAATTTTCGACGATGATCTAACCTTACGTCGATCTTCCTCGTCATATCATTTAGCCTTGAACAACAAGCTTGATTTCAAGTATGTGATCTATCCTTGGTTCCAATAACCTTTTGCTTCATCATTCATTTGACTTGGTGTCATCTTCAATCGATTGCATCTTCATGAAACCTCTCGAGAAATGAGTCGTGATCATCATCAAAATTTTGACTCCTTCCTCGATATCAATCGTATTCATGATCAGAAATACCATCCTTGCCCCTCGACGAATTGTGTTATCATCGACAACATTATTAGCTTCCCTCCAACACCTAATTGTTCATGTTATGGAGCTCGTTGCTATCCAGGTTATGTTTTGTTCTACCTTGGAGTATTACCGTCTTTTATGTCAAGGATGTTGTGAGAATTGCTCAACCTCTTAAGAATTCTTGATATTGTAATACTCCTCGCCATCTCCATTTATCTCTTGGTCTCCGAATTGTTCCTAACCGGAATACCGATAAATAAACTATGACATCTTAATTCAAAACTTCTAGCAACTCTATTGCTTTGAGTGAATGGTCGATAGCTTCATTCTAAGTCTTTTGGTTATTGAATCACCATTCTAATATTGATCATGCTACCTAAGCCCATATTTTGAGTGCACCTTTCAACTAGTGTTTATTTGTGTATGTTTCCCTCGAGCATACATTGTTATATCATTTGATCTGACAAATGTTATCACCTTACTCATATAATTGTGGAAACCCATCCTTTGGAAATCTCGATGAATTATCGCTGAATTCATCAACTACCTCCTCATCATATACTTGGTTTAATGATGAACTCTTGCTTCGGAACTCGCTTCCATAGTTCATTCCCGAGAACCTTGCAATGTCATCTCGTCAATTTGTGTCGCACCTTTTTCTTCTCAGGCATCCTGAGTCTGAGGTATCCTGACACCAACCAGAACTGAATCTCGGCCAGATATGATGGTTGGAACATCTTTCCAAGAGTTTTAACATTGGTCTTTATACGACCCGCTAAGGTGAAGTCATGCCTAACACACCTGACCGAAGGACCTATTGTTATGGTTTCCTTTGTAGCAAGGTTAACCATTCTTCCATGAGGAAATTGTAAGACTTATTCTATAAGGTGTTCGTGATGAATCCTTTGTGGATCCAGAGTCCGACCTTTGATTGAAGACCATGTCAATGCTATCTCGAAGCATGTCGGTGGTACCCCGATCTTCAATAAGAACTGTTGAAGCAATGCTAAACTTTCTTTATCAATTATCCAAATGCCGTTGTATGGGTAATATCATGAAATTACTCCCCCTTATATCAATGGTTTTCTACTTTCTATCCTGTCATGAATATCTTGCTCCGCTTGTCCTTGGAAAGGATATACCCCTAAAATATGTTTGTATACACATTTTCCTTTCCATTGTTCTGTTAAACCTGATAATCACTTTTCTTTTTCATTGATTTGTTTAATCCTTCTTGTGATCTATATTATACTAGAACATTGACGGCGCGCGTTGCTGCGCCTATCTATTTTGAATCTTTTATGATAGAGAGGTACGATTTTTTTTGTAAATAGATGGAGACAAGATAACCACGGAAAATGCTGAAATAGACTAAAATAATTTGTTTCATGGATATTCGCTTTTTATGAAATATACTCATGTCGGTAGTAAGTAACAACCTGTAATATAATACATTGTGTAGTAAGGTAAGATAGAGCAATTGTCAGTAGTAAGTAATATCCTAAAAGATAATAATAGTGTACTAAGCTAGGACAGAGCCACAACTATAGGTTCACTCTGAAAATGCAAAAAAACCACCACATTTTTTTGTGAATAAAAAAACACATCTGTGAGGACACCGGTAAAATCTTTATAATCTGCTTGTAGCTCTGCATATAAAGAAACCTCTTTTCTGAGAAACATGTTCTCTGTTGCACGCTCACTGAAATGATAAGAACATGTTTTTAGCAGAAACACAATAAAACAAAATCTCTTACTTTTGAGGTCTCAAACTTGTTTTTCTTCCGCAAGAAAGAAAAAACTCACTAAACTACACCTAAGGGAACGAAGCCTGAAGTGGATATTTTCTCTGCCTTCTTCAACTCCACAACCTGAGTGGAAGACCTATGGGTATAGCTACCAGAGAATTCCATGCACATCCTCCATTAACTCGGTAACAATCCAGGCAGCAGGTCAATGGAAACAAGAATCCATCACTGCTTCCAACAATAATGGGAATCAAGACAACAAATCATCTCATATTTGGAGCGGGAAAAGATCATCATTTTGTTGCTAAAAGTACAACCTACAACATAAAGTATACAGGAAATGCTCAAATGATCATCTAGCGCACATTGCAGTAGAAAATTCATCTGCAAAGATAGCATGATAAAAGAAAAGGTAGACACTAACAGAAGTTGCATAAGCTTTTGATATTTTCTTCGCAAAGAAATGCTCAAATGATCATCTAGCGCACAGTGTTGTACAAAATTCATCTGCAAATACACCATGATAAAAGAAAAGGTGCATACTAAGAGAAGTTACAAAACAAACCTGATCATTTGTGTAAAATAATCCTACCCCGTAAATAATATCAAAGGTTTCGATGAATCAACTAAAGGTTTTGGATCACCAAGGCCATTAAAGTCAAAATCTAATATAGATGGCGATATAGAGCCAGAGAGACATACTGTTGATCTTTTTCTTTTTTTTTGACGAAAATATGGCCCTAGGGCCTCATTCCATTTATTGATCAGAGAGGGAAAAAAATCTAGACTTTGGGGAGTGACAGTTAATTTTCGATTACAAGCTGCCTGGTTTTGGCTCGGGGCAGCATGCTACAGTATAGGATCACGACAGTCAGATTACAGAACAGGGAAGAGTGACCATGGTGGCTCGAACATCCTGTCCAGCCGCTGAATCCTAGCCGTCGAGATACACATAGGAAGATGGATCATCCAGTAAGAAGATGAAACACTGAAGGCATCATCCAAAATGACTGATAGAATGATAGGCAAGATGCAGTCCTAGAAAGTAAGGTGCACTAGCGCATCTGCCCATGACTAACTGATGTCTGGAAAGTAAAAAATAGCCAACATATTTAGGAGCAAGCCATGCGGTGCCATGGTTATACTAATTAACTACTGGCTAAGAATGTATTTCAGTATTTCTTAATTAAGTTTGAATTTTGTTTCCCAGCATTCAACAATTTCACAGTGTAGTGACATTAAAAGATATCCAGTAATGGGGTTGACTATTGAAGCAACCAATTTGGTCAATAGTTTCGAGAGTTGTAGAAAAGATATCCAGTAATGGGGTTGACTATTGAAGCAACCAATTTCGTCAATAGTTTCGTCAATTTCATAGTGTAGTAACATTAAAAGATATCCAGTAATGGGGTTGACTATTGAAGCAAGCAATATATCACAACTAAGCAACATAATCAGGAGATGCACATTTGCAACAGAGCACGAAGATAAGAACAGCTGATGGTACTACAACACATTGACTTGATTAGCTGATTTTGCAGCACAATATCTTGCTGGATGTTGGTCTCCTCCTGCCAATCAACTGATGGTCTTGTTAAAAGCGTATGAGAAGGAAACCAATGGTCCTGTTAAAACCTAGGAAGGGAGAACCAAATTGAATTCTGGAAACCAAAGCTCACGGTCACAGGGGATAGGGCGAGGCGTGCAAGAGGATCAAAGATGGGATTATCGTGATTTTGGCTGAGGGGGGGGGGGGGGGGGGGGGGGTGGGAGGCACATAGGGGCGTCAAATCCAACGCCGGGGAAAGGGAGCTAGGCCATTGTTGTAGTCATCACAAATGTAGGGATATGAAGACAAGAAACTGATGGGAGAAGCACAACCGAGGTGCATGGGGTAAAGATTGGAGGCGAGCACCAGGAGATTAATACTAATATGTAGAGCCGCATGTACTGAGGTAGTTTCAGGTTGGCGAAAAACGCACAACTCTATTAATCCCGCACATCACCCGTGATGAATGCTCTCAAGAACCGACGATTGATTGTCTCCTTGAACTCCGGTGGATCAGTTTCCCTCCTCTGCTTCATCGAACAGTCAGATGAAGCTTCCTCTCTACCTATATTGGTGTACGATCCGGGAGGCTCGGACGAGGCGACCAGCTCAGTCGCATGGTCTGGCTCTGCGTCGTCCCCATGCGATCCGTTGCCCCGCGTCTGTCGTGACCACCATGGAAAGAGCAGCCACGGAAAGGCGTGGTTAGCGGAGGCTGATATAGGCCCATTAGGCCCAATTAATCTGAGACACCCAAAAAAGTGGCCAGAGTAGCGGCCCAGAACGGTTTGCGATCGTTAATAGCGACCGAAGCCAGATTATGTGTGATTAACAGCAAATCTGATGGCCAAAAGTTCTCAGCATTGACGATCGAACGGATCTGGAGGGTGATGGCCTGAGAGGGCTCGAAAGTTCCACGGTTTTATAATGTATCTAAATAAGCAGTAATATTTCCCTGCTTATGTAAACACCTCATTGTATCACTCGGTCAGTAAGACACTGTTACTTTTGTTGATGACATTCCGCCGATTCCGGTATCCACCGATGGATGAGAACTTTGCTTGTAGGTCCGCCTCGTTCAACGAGCAGAAAAATGGTTCTCTTCGCCCCCCCCCCCCTGGCACTTGGTATCGACATTGTTGCCGACATAACTGATAGGCCAACCTCTGACATGTCTTGCTATCATGACCATGCAAGGTGTCAATGCCTTTACTACTTTTAACCACATGGTGGGACCATAACCCACAGTTCCACGGGATCAAAACCTGACTCTCCTGTACACCCCCTGTTCCCCAAGTTTATTCCTCGTGCGTGGCCTTGTAGGTAATTCATGAGCCACCTTCTGTGAGGTTATCTATTTTGGAATTAGACAGAATACTTATTCCCGTTCCTTTGAACCTCGCTCACGCCTTGTTTCAGGCATTGAATGATCACCCATCCGCTCGAAACTTCCCATGATACCACCTTACTTTGCTCTCCATATTTTCTTAATTTTCAATTCGAGAGTTACTCCTCGCCATGTTCCGTGATGTTATCTACCAGATAGTCAACCTTGCAGAGGTCCGTCCTCCCGGTATACCCCCCTTATTGTTTCGTAAGTACGACGGAGTTCCTAAAGAAAGTATGCCGACTTCATACTAATGACCCGAAGCAGAGAAATGAAGGCATCAACAAAAGGGACCAATGTCTTCAGGAAGAGCAACCAAGACCAAGAAAATTTGCTAGAATTTCGTAACCAAACCTTTCCCCTTACTTCACCTCTTAAATCTCGGGACAAGATTTCTTGTAGTGGAGGAGATTTGTGACACGCCGATAGTTAAGCTACAATAAACCCCTATTAATGATGCCAGGTCATTGTAATTAAAATTTTGCTACACCTCACTCGTTTCAAACTTAGTTCAAATGCAAATTCAAAAACAAGTCAAAGTATAGTTTCATAAAACAGTGAATTAAAAATGTTCGTTAGGTTGCCAACATTCACCAAGGAATTACTATTTAGAAACCAACATCGTTTGAATCAAAGATAAAACCCCAGGAAATTAATAAGTGCTCCAAAAGTAAATAAAATGGCCTTTGCAAAATTATTAGTTATTTATTTAACTCCAATTGCCTCCAAACTTTATGTGCCACTCCAAAATATTGTGCTTGAGTTATGTGACAAATTTCATATTTAACTAAATTCATTTGCTTTGGCTAATAAAAAGAAAAAAGTAGTTAAAATAAAACAAAAAGAACAAAAGAAAAGAAGAAAGAAGCCACGTGCTACTGGGCCTCTAGTGCACAGTGTGCAGGCCCAGCCCACAACAAGGTCGTCGTCCTCCTTGTTCATCCCCGACGCGGTGGACGCTGCACGCGCGTCCATATCGCGGATCAGCCACCCGGTGCTCATCTGGTGCTTCTCCGATGTCTACAAGGCCTCCTAGATGCCGATGCAAACCCCAGCTCGAACCCTCACTCTCTCCCTCTCTCTCTCAGATCTCGCCTGAACGCACCAGTCGCCGCGCCTCGTTGTTGACTTGGCCACTGGCCACCTTCCGCCGTTCCAAGCTGTCCATGGGGACCGCTACTGCCGACCACGACGTCTGCTCCTGCTGGATGGCACTAGGACGCCAAATCGACTCTCCCTCGCTGATCCCCTTCGTCGAGCTCCGCCTCTGCGTCGCCGTCGATCCGCACCACCGCGACCTCCTCGAGTTGCCGCGCCAGTTGCGTTCCTCCCCTCCTAATCGCCCCTAGATGCCCAAGCCACCGTAGCCGAACCTCGCCACTGTCGCTTGTGTCGCCATCGCGGCCACTCGCCTCCGAGCTCGCGCCCGAGCAGTGCCTCGAGCTTCCGGGCCTCACCGAAGCTCAACGCAACCCCAACTCCCCTCTCGTGCCTCCCAGCGCCGACTCTGACCTTCCCATGCTTTGACCGTCATCTGGGTTCATCCCGATGCCGTCTCCGGTGGCCCAACTCCGGCCGGCAGCACCACTCGACGCGGTATCGACTCCCCGTTCGAACGCGACCCCCACGTCAATTTTCATGGCCTGTAGCCAAATCCCACGGCCTCCCGTGCGCCGCCGCCGCATTTGTTGCCTCCGGTGGCTAAACGCCGACGCCGCTGATGTGGCTGGCCCGGGCCCACCCTGGGTCGCAGCATGTGGGTCCCGTGGGCCTTGTTGACCATGTTGACTTGGTCAACATGCTGGCTGGGCCGCCCAGTACCACAGACATATGGGTCCTACCATTTAATTGACCAAAATCCACGTTTTAGAATAATTAATTTAACCTAATTACCCCGTGACAGGTGGGCCCAGTAGGTTAGTTGGCTAATTTAGATTAGTTCTTAACACTGTTAACCACCACTGTCATTGACAAGTGCGTCCCTGGCGTTAGCTTGACCAGTCAAACTGGCTGGTTGACTGCTGATGTTAGGGTGGCATCATGCTGACGCTATAAACATTTTCGAATTAAATTAAATCTGTTATTTCTAGAAATTGATAAAATCTATAAAAATTCATATAAAATAATCCATAGCTCGAATGAAAATACTTTGTACATGAAAGTTTCTCAGAACGACGAGACAAATCCGAATACATAGTCCGTTCGTCCGCCACATGTCCCTAGCATAGAGGACATGCAACTTTCCTCCTCCAGTTCGTCTGTCTGAAAATGCGAAACACCGGGAATACTTTCCCGGTTGTTTCCTTCCTTTGCCGGTATCACCTACTACTGCGTTAGGTCACCCCTAGCACCGCGTATTGCCATGTTATGTTTTGTGATGTATTGATTTCTCCGTTATTTATTGTGTTCCCCCTCCGTTACTTGTTTCTGATCGTGGTTGAACCAGTGATCGACTACTTCACCTTCGAGGGTCCCTTTCTGTCTGTAGAGCAACCAGGCAAGCCCCCCCTTGATCAACCCGATATCACCTAATCCTTCTCTCTACTGCTTGCATTAGAGTAATGTAGCATGTTACTGCTTTCCGTTAATCCTATCCTGATGCATAGCCTGTCTTTGCTACTATTGTTGTTACCTTTACCCGCAATCCTAAATCCTTAGTATAGGATGAGAGTATTCCATCAGTGGCCCTACATTCTTGTTCGTCTGCCATCATATACAACCGGGCCATGATCACTAGGGAGGTGATCACGGGTATATGATATATATCTTATACATGATACATGTGGTGACTAAACACGGGTCAGCTCGTAGAGTACCCGCGAGTGATTCACGGATTGGGGGCTCAAAATACCCTTGTCCCGACGGCCCTCTGGGTGGATCTTTGTGGCGGAGCAACAGGGCAGGTTGAGACCACTTAGGTGAGAGGTGGGCCTGGCCCTGGTCGGCTCTGTGGTTACTTCAAAATAACACGCTTAACAAGATCTTGGTATTTGATCTGAGTCTAGGCACTGGCCTATACGCACTAACCAAGTACGCGACAACAGTTATGGGCACTCGATGTCGTGGTATCAGCCGAAGCCTTCTTGACTTCAGCGACTGAGCAGCGCGCGTCGGGTTGGACCGCGTAACGCAACTTCCTTTTTAATGGAGGTTGCTAGGTCTGCTCACCGGCCGCGTACACAACGTGCAGGTGTGCAATGGGCGATGGGCCCAGACCCCTGCGCGCTTAGGATTTAGAACGGCGTGCTGACCTTTCTGTTTTTCCTAGGTGGGGCTGCGAAGTGTTGATCTTACGAGGCCGGGCATGACCCAGGAAAGTGTGTCCGGCCAGAGGGATCAAGCGTGTTGGGTAATGTGGTGCACCCCTGCAAGGAAGTTGGTCTATTCGAATAGTCGTGTCCCTCGGTAAAAGGATGACCCGGAGTTGTACTTCGACCGTATGACAACTAAAACCGGTTACTCAATAAAATACACCCTTTCGAGTGCCAGATACAACCCGATGATCGATCTCTCACAGGGCGATGAGGGGAGGATCGCCCGGTAGGATTATGATATACGATGATACTTGGTGAACTTACCAGCTACTCTCTTATATATGCTTCAAGATGGAGGCTGCCACAAGCGTAGTCTTCGATAGGATTAGCTATACCCCTCTTATTTTGGCATTCTGCTGTTCAGTCCATAGATACTACCCATTTCATTGATACCAATGCATATGTAGTGTAGATCCTTGCTTGCGAGTACTTTGGATGAGTACTCATGGTTGCTTTGCTCCCTCTGTTCCCACTTTCCTTTTCATCTCGGTCGTCACAACCAGATGTTGCACCCCAGGAGCCAGACGCCACCATCGACGACGACTCCTACTACACTGGAGGTGCCTACTACTACATGCAGGCTGCCGCCAACGACCAGGAGTACTTTAGGAGGATTCCAGGCAGGAGGCCTATGCCTCTTTCGATCTGTATCCCAGTTTGTGATAGCCATCTTATGGCAACTTGTTTAACTTGTGTCTGTACTCAGATATTTTTGCTTCCCCTGACTCATCTATGATCGAGCACTTATATTCGAGCCCTCGAGGCCCCTAGCTTTCATTATGATGCTTGTATGACTTATTTTATTTTAGAATTGACTTGTGATATCTTCCCGTGAGTCCCTGATCTTGATCGTACACGTTTGCGTGTATGATTAGTGTATGGTCAAATCGGAGGCGTCACAAGTTGGTATCAAAGCCGACTGCCTGTAGGAATCCCCCTTACAAACTCCTTGGCCGAAGTTGAGTCTAGTCACTACAAAACTTTTACTAACATGGATGTGTGTCCTACGGGCCCACGTCGCCAATGGGTGGTATTAGGATGTTTTATTCCTTGACCTATACTCTGGGACTCTGATCTGTATTATATTCGGGTTAACTGATTTTACTAACTCTAACTCTAGGTTCTTGTAATTACTTCCTCCCGGAGAACCCCTCACTCCAGATGATTGCTTGATGCGCCGAAGGATTCTGAAGATACTCTCCGATGTTATCCCGAGAACTTGTGCTCATTGCATTTGCAATTCCCTTCCACCGTCAACCCCTATAGAAAACTACATGCACTTGCCATTCTTAAATTTGTCCCCACATGTTGTTGTTATTACAAGATACCCCGAAATACTCGTTGTTGTTCTGGGAATACTTTGTGCCTACTGCCCTGCAGTTCTTTACCGCCTAAATACCCCTACGGATAATTTCTCGCACTTATCGAGTACCGGCTCATCCCTAGTTGATTCATGTATTTCACAAAAGTCTTCAAAATACCACTCGATCTCCGAAAATCCTCAATAGCCTATTGCCCTTGAAATTCTTGCTTGCTTGCATTATGATTAACCTCATAAGTCCGGTAATCTTATTGGCATCCTTAGTATTTTATCATTTTGATTCTGTTGAATCAATACGCTGCGAATGCTCGCAATCCTTAATCGGATCCTTCATTTTGTCCTTCCGGCTCAGACATCATTTTAAACAAGAGCTGGATCTCGACCAATCAAATTGCCATAGATTGTACCCCTAAGCCTACTCAACTTATCCATCCTTGATCAGACCGTTGCTTTGATACGTCTCCAACGTATCTACTTTTTCTCACGCTTTTCCTCTTGTTTTGGACTCTAATTTGCATGATTGGAATGAAACTAACCCGGAGTGACATTGTTTTTAGCAGAACTACCATGGTGTTGTTTTTGTGCAGAAATAAAAGTTCTCAGAATGGAACGAAACTTTTGAGGAATTTTTATATCAATAATAAGAATTTCTGGAGTCAAGACCTACTGGAGAGGGCCCCCTGGGTGGGCACAACCCACCAGGGCGCGCACCCCTCTCCTGGCGCGCCCAGGTGGATTGTACCCACCTGGTGGCCCCGCTGACGAACCCCCTGATACTATAAAATCACATATTTCCAGAAAAAAATCAGGGAGAAAGAATTATCGCAATCCACGAGATGGAGCAGTGCTACCTCTTGAGCACTGCGTTGGTTTTCCCTTGAAGAGGAAAGGGTGATGCAATAAAGCAACGTAAGTATTTCCCTCAGTTTTTGAGAACCAAGGTATCAATCCAGTAGGAGATCACGCTCAAGTCCCACAGACCTACACAAACAAATAAGAACCTTGCAACCAACGCGATAAAGGGGTTGTCAAGCCCTTCTCGGTCACTTATGAGAGTGAGATCTGATAGATATGATAAGATAATATTTTTGGTATTTTTATGATAAAGAGAAATAAAGATGCAAAATAAATAAAGGCAAAGGAAATAACTAAGTATTGGAAGATTAATATGATGGAAGATAGACCCGTGGGCCATAGGTTTCACTAGTGGCTTCTCTCAAGAGCATAAGTATTATGGTGGATAAACGAATTATTGTCGAGCAATTGATAGAATTGAGCATAGTTATGAGAATATCTAGGTATGATCATGTATATAGGCATCATGTCTGAGACAAGTAGACCAAAAATCCTCAATAGCCTATTGCTCTTGAAATTCTTGCTTGATTTCATTATGATTAACCTCATAAGTCAGGTAATCTTATTGGCATCCTTAGTCATTATCATTTCGAGTCTGTTGAATCAATATGTTGCGAATGCTCGCAATCCTTAATCAGGTCCTTCATTTCGTCCTTCTAGGTCAGACGTCATTTTAAACATGAGTTGGATCTCGACCAATCAAATGGCCATCGATTGTACCCCTAAGCCTACTCAACTTATCCATCCTTGGTCAGAGCGTTGCTTTGATACGTCTCCAATGTATCTACTTTTTCTCACGCTTTTCCTCTTGTTTTGGACTCTAATTTGCATGATTTGAATGAAACTAACCCGGAGTGACGTTGTTTTCAGCAAAACTGCCATGGTGTTGTTTTGGTGCAGAAATAGAAGTTCTTGGAATGGAACGAAACTTTTTGCGGAATTTTTATATCAATAATAAGAATTTCTGGAGCCAAGACCTACTTGAGAGGGGGCCCTGGGTGGGCACAACCCACTAGGGCGCGTCCCCTCTCCTGGCGCACCCAGGTGGGTTGGACCCACCTGGTGGCCCCGCTGATGATCCCCCTGATACTATAAAATCACATATTTCCAAGAAAAAAAATCAAGGAGAAAGAATTATCGCAATCCACGAGATGGAGCCGTGCTACCACTTGAGCACTGCGTTGGTTTTCCCTTGAAGAGGAAAGGGTGATGCAGTAAAGCAGCGTAAGTATTTTCCTCAGTTTTGAGAACCAAGGTATCAATCCAGTAGGAGATCATGCCCAAGTCCCACGCACCTACACAAACAAATAAGAACCTTGCAACCAATGTGATAAAGGGGTTGTCAAGCCCATCTCGGTCACTTACGAGAGTGAGATCTGATAGATATGATAAGATAATATTTTTGGTATTTTTATGATAAAGAGAAATAAAGATACAAAGTAAAATAAAGGCAAAGGGAATAACTAAGTATTGGAAGATTAATATGATGGAAGATAGACCCGGGGGGCATAGGTTTCACTAGTGGCTTCTCTCAAGAGCATGAGTATTACAGTGGGTACACGAATTACTGTTGAGCAATTGATAGAATTGAGCATAGTTATGAGAATATCTAGGTATGATCATGTATATAGGCATCACGTCCGAGACAAGTAGACCGAAACGATTCTGCATCTACTACTATTACTCCAAACATCGACCGCTATCCGGCATGCATCTAGAGTATTAAGTTCATAAGAACAAAGTAATGCTTTAAGTAAGATGACATGATGTAGAGGGATAAACTCATGCAATATGATATAAACCCCATCTTTTTATCCTCGATGGCAACAATACAATACGTGTCGGTTCCCTTTCTGTTACTAGGATCAAGCACCGCAAGATTGAACCCAAAGCTAAGCACTTCTCCCATTGCAAGAAAGATCAATCTAGTAGGCCAAACCAAACTGATAATTCGAAGAGACTTGCAAAGATAAACCAATCATACATAAAACAATTCATAGGATAATAAAATATTGTTCATAGATAATCTGGATCATAAACCCACAATTCATCGGATCTCGACAAACACACCGCAAATGAAGACTACATCGAATAGATCTCCAAGAAAATCAAGGAGAACCTTGTATTGAGATCCAAAGAGAGAGAAGAAGCCATCTAGCTAATAACTATGGACCCGTAGGTCTGAAGTAAATTACTCACACATCACCGGAGAGGCCATGGAGTTGATGTAGAGGCCCTCCATGATCAATGCCCCCTCTGGCGGAGCTCCGGAAAAGGCCCCTAGATGGGATCTCTTGAGTACAGAAGGTTGCGGCAGTGGAATTAGGTTTTCGTGGTGCTCATGGATGTTTGGGGGATACGTGGATATATAGGAGGAAGAAGTACATCAGTGGATCAACGTAGGGCCCACGAGGGTGGAGGGCGCGCCCAGGGGGGTAGGCGCGCCCCTGCCTCATGCCTTCCTCCCTTGTTTCTTGACGGCCACTCCAAGTCTCCTGGATCATGTTTGTTGAGAAAATCATGTTCCCGAAGGTTTCATTCCGTTTTGGACTCCATTTGATATTCCTTCTCTTCCAAACCCTAAAATAGGCAAAAAAACAGCAATTTGGGCTGGGCCTCCGGTTAGTAGGTTAGTCCCAAAAATGATATAAAAGTGTAAAATAAATCCCATTAACATCCAAAATAGATAATATAATAGCATGGAGCAATCAAAAATTATAGATACGATGGAGACATATCAAGCATCCCCAAGCTTAATTCTTGCTCGTCCTCGAGTAGGTAATGATAAAAGAAGAATTTTTTGATGTGGAATGCTTCCTAACATATTTCTCAATGTAATTTTTCTTTATTGTGGCATGAATGTTCAGATCCATAAGATTCAAGATAAAAGTTTAATATTGACATAAAAATAATAATACTTCAAGCATACTATCGGTGTCAAAACCGGCGGATCTCGGGTAAGGGGTCCCGAACTGTGCGTCTAGGACGGATGGTAACAGGAGGCAGGGGACACGAAGTTTTACCCAGGTTTGGGCCCTCTCAATGGAGGTAAAACCCTACGTCCTGCTTGATTAATATTGATGATATGGGTATTACAAGAGTTGATCTACCACGAGATCAGAGAGGCTAAACCCTAGAAGCTAGCCTATGGTATGATTGTTGATGTGTATGTTGTCCTACGTACTAAAACCCTCCGGTTTATATAGACACCGGAGAGGGTTAGGGTTACATAAATTCGGTTACAATGATAGGAGATCTGATCATCCGTATCGCCATGCTTGCCTCCCACGCCAAGGAAAGTCCCTTCCGGACACGGGACGGAGTCTTCAATCTTTTATCTTCATAGTCCAGGAGTCCGGCTGAAGGTATAGTTCGGCTATCCGAACACCCCCTAATCCAGGACTCCCTTAGTAGCCCCCGAGCCAGGCTTCAATGACGATGAGTCTGGCGCGCAGATTGTCTTCGGCATTGCACGGTGGGTTCTCCTCCAAATTCCGTGTACCTGTTTGAATAAAGTCCGGTTTCTTGTAGATGTTGCGCTCCTTGGCTTCTACGCCCAATAATGGCCGTTTTCCACGTGTCAAACGAATATGAAAAGTCTGAGTGTTTTTACGTTCACACCCCTAGCCGCGTAAATGAGTTGCCCTTTTTAAGGGGACGAGGATTTAGATCCAATCCACACCTTCTCCCCTCCACGAGCGTTCATCAGAGCGCATCCGACAAAAGTCCATTCCACCATGGCCAGCCGCCGCAACTCCTCCGCTCGCCCTTCTAGCCCTAAGCCTGGATATTGGGAGAGATGTTCTACTCTGCATAGTGAGCTAGTGACGCTTCAGACCAAGGGATTTCTCCCCCCGGCCTATATGGTCCCGGTCCGAGCCGGTCTTGCCGTCTACAACAGCGGAGAGCAAGCAGAGAATGCCCCTAACCCATCCAAAGGAGAGCGGGTGTGCCTTGTCCCTTACTTAATAAGGGGGCTCGGATTTCCCATCCACCCATTTCTCCGGGGGCTGTTGGAGTTCTACGGCCTCCAGCTACATCATCCCACGCCTGCCTCAGTATTGCATATCGCGGGCTTTCTAGCCCTCTACGAGTTGTTCTTGGGTATTGAAACTCATTTCGGACTGTGGAAGGAGCTATTTTGCCTCGTGCCTCATTCCAAGAAAGGGTCAATGTATCAAGTGGGCGGAGCCGAAGTATGGTGCCTCACCGGGGCCGGATATCCGTCCGGAACCCCAAAGAAGGCGTCCGACGATTGGCCCTTGGAATGGTTCTATATAGAAGACGTCCCGCTGCCGGATCCTGTCCGGATCGGCCTCCCAGAGTTCGATAGTGCTCCTTTAAAGAAGCGCCTAAGATGGCGTCCACGGAGCCCTCAAAGGGAAAGTGAGAGGGACATTGTTTATCTCATGGGCCGAATAAGATTGTTGGCCCATTCCGGACTAACCATGATCGGAGTTATGGCCGAATGCATCATGCAGGGGGTGTAGCCGCTTCAGTATAGAAGCCACCCCATGTGGGATTTCAACGGGGAGGACGACGCCACCCGCTATGGCCGTAAAGGGCCAGATTCAGTTGCCGCTCTATTAAAGATCTTGTCCACTTTGTACAATGGAGAAGAGGAGGAATTTCTCCGCGTCAACCCACAGGGTGGATTCTCTATGCACAATCCCCCAAGCTGGGTAAGTGGTCGCATTTACTTGCTCATCCGTTTAGTGTTCCCATTGTTAAATACTTAGTCTAATGACTTCAACGCAGGAACTACGCCGGGCCGTTAAGGACATAAGCAGCCCGCCTCCACAACCCGAGGACCCAGGACGGTCTCTCGACCCGGCCTCTCAAGAGGATCCGGACATATCTGTGGAGCTGATTGATGGAGCTTTCCATCAATTGAGCGAGGACAATGCCTTGGTGGCCATTACGGCCGATTACCCAGGGCTAATCCAAACACCCCAGGTACCTGAGACCGAAGTCCTTGTACCCCGGACAGGGGTCCGTCCACGCGTGTTCAATTTCCTGATTGCAACCGAACTTTGCAGGGGAGGTTTTTGAGGCGGAAGGCCGAACCTGCAGCGACACACCAACCAGGGGCCGCAGAGCCCCATGGGCAAAAAAGAGGTGCAGTCCGGACCGAGGCATCAGCCCGAAGGTATGGCGTACCCCTTTATCCCAGTTGTTATACCTTCGAGGCACATTTGACACTCGTGCCCCTTTCAGGACAAAGAGACCTCGCCAGACTATATCCGGAGAGGCTGCTAACCGCGCCTCCACTAGCCAGGCTCCAAAGCCTGGTTTGGGGGCGGAAGCGAACGCAAGGCGTGTGCCAGACATTCCTCCGACGGAGGATGCGGACGGGTTATCTGCCACCAACTCTGAGGTGGAAAGTGCCATGAACCACAGGTGCGCCGGAGAATTCTTCGTGACGCTTGCTTCTCCCAAGAGGGATTAGATGCCTTTAATTCAGGAGATGCGCACCTCCGTGCTGCTCAAAATGGTCTAGCCAGAGCCACGGAGCAATATGTAGAAGACATACGGGTAAGAAAATTTTGGTAAGTATATATGTAGCAGTAGCCCCGAGACTGAAAACAGTTTGAATAACTGGTTTAAGGATCATTTGAAATGCAGGTTCTTACAAAAAAGAATTCCCTACTGTCCCAGGAGCTGGAAGAGTGCAAAGCCCAACTAGAGGTCGCACTAGCCGCAGCAGGGGAGCCTAAGGAGACCCCCTCAGGTAATATACATTTCGAAAGATAAGTATGTGGCGAAGCACAACTTTGGTGCGAATCTGACAAATAAAATTGCAGATGGCGCCGGATTGAATCCAGAAAGGCAACACCTCCTACGCCAACTAAAGGCTGGTGAGAGGGTGCTATTAAAGGTGATGGGGAGAAGAACGTTCTCCAAGATGCCAACACCCGGTTGGGTGTTGAGCTAAAAGATGTTCATGCTTAGCTGTCAGACTCCGTGAAGGAGAATCAGCGGCTTCGGCGTGGCATATTTAGTAAGTGCTTGAACAAACCTTTTGAAAGAAAGTTCGGCGGTGCCGTCGATTAATAGAGCAACATCCGTAGGTATGTTAACAGGTCGTCCTGCAGAGGAGATGCCCGGTTCTACGGGTGACCTTCTTCCCGAGCTCTTGCAATTGCTCGATCGAGTTCGGCAGGCGATGCGAGGCATCACCCAGGCCCTGTGGCCATCCGTCTCCCTGCCTGAAGGTCTTGGATAGCTTGCGGAGAAGCTGAGGGGAGCACAGCGGCACTTCCAGTTTTGGAAGATATCAGCCTGCCGTCAAGGCGCTAGGGAGGCCTGGGCCATGGTGAAGACGCGGTATTCACAGGCCGACCCCAACCATATGGCCGAGGTTGGTCCTGTCGGGCCCGATGGGAAGGAGATCCCTGTGAGCCTAGTATACGGCCAAGTAGAGTTGGCCGCAAAGTATTCCCAGCAGGACTGTAAATTAGAAAGCCTGTTAGATGGTATTGAAGAGGAGTACAATCAGTCAAAATGACTATGTAATTTAATTGACATTTATAATGCCTTCTAGCCGGATTGTAGATCATTTGTCATGGCCGACCTTTTCGCTTCAGCCTCGGGACCTGACGGTCCGGAGTGTGTCCGAATTCCCATGCGGTTATGTAGGAACCGGGGAATGAGTGGATACCAGGCATAGGGGTCATTATGGCGTGAATAGACAAGTGCTCGACTAGTTATGTTATATTACATGGTTAGTAAGAAACATCTTCTAGGGAGAATAGTTCCGTTAGGGGTTCCTTTTCCTGGGAGGCATGCCCTAAAGTGCATGTCCATGCTGCGAAGAGAAACGCAGGAAAAACATCTGGGGGCATGTGGAAAAAATAAAAAAGATCATCTTTAGTTCACCGACCGAATATTCCCTTAAGAACGCTAGCTTTCGGCTTCACCCAGTCTAAGGTACACGTCCGGCTGACCCAGCAGTAACAATCACAGAGGTGCTCCCTTTACCGCCTAGTCGAACAATCGGGAACGTAGGGGTAAGCACAGGAGCCAGGCAACCCAGCTTGGCCAAAACTTAAGTCATATCGATGCATATAGTGGTGAATAAAAGGTACATGCTGAAGTTTGACACATGTGTTGGGCGTGAAGCCCGTAGAAATAAGCTTCTGTCAAAAGAAGCCCCCAGGTTTGCTGAGCGCGGATAGCGCATCACTTTGTGAGCCTCTAAAGGCTATAAGAGGGAAAGAGAGAGAGAAGGAGAGAAATGTAAGACAGAAGGTATATATAAAAAATGGACAGAGTAAGGAGACGAACACAGGGTCCGGCGCTAGGCATAGAATCTTCGAAGGCAGGCTGCGTTCCATGGGTTTGGCTCGAGTCGGTTATCCGATACACTTCGCAGGCGGTACGCACCACCAGACAGGAGTTGGTCGATGATGAAGGGACCTTCCCAATTGGGCTTGAGTTTGTCCTTTTTCTTGTCCGGCAGGCGTAGAACTAATTCGCCAACGTTGTAATTTTTGGCCCGTACTTCTCTGCTTTGGTATCTTCGAGCCTGCTGTTGATAAAATGCGGAATGGGCTTTTGCCACGTCACGCTCCTCCTCTAATGCGTCCAAACTGTCCTGTCGATCGAGCTCGGCTTCTCTTTCTTCGTACATGCGCACTCGAGGTGAGTCATGAATTATGTCGCAAGGCAAAACTGCCTCAGCACCATACACCATAAAGAATGGTGTATATCCGGTGGTGCGATTCGGTGTGGTCCGCAGCCCCCAGAGTATGGAGTCGAGCTCCTCTACCCAGTGTGTGTTAGATTCCTTGAGGGACCGTACTAATCTGGGTTTAATGCCGCTCATGATAAGACCGTTTGCACGTTCGACCTGGCCGTTAGTCTGTGGGTGATAGGCAGTAGCGTAATCGAGCTTGATGCCCAAGTTTTGGCACCAGAGTTTTACCTCGTCGGCCGTAAAGTTCGTGCCATTATTAGTGATGATGCTGTGGGGGACGCCGTAACAGTGTACAACCCCGGATATGAAGTCTATCAGAGGCCCGGATTCAGCCGTCTTGACAGGCTTGGCTTCTATCCATTTGGTGAACTTATCCACCATGATGAGTAGGTATTTGTGCTTGTGGGTTCCGCCTTTAAGGGTTCCAACCATATCAAGCCCCCAGACTGCAAAGGGCCAAGTGATGGGGATAGTTTGGAGGGCGGTGGGTGGCATATGGCTTTGGTTTGCAAAGAGGTGGCAACAGGTGCATCGCTGGACTAAGTCCTGAGCGTCTTCCCGGACCGTCGGCCAATAAAAGCCTGTACGGAAGGCCTTGCTTACCAGAGATCGGCCTGCAGCGTGATGGCCGCCGAGTCCGGCATGGATTTCAGCCAGGAGATTCCGCTCCTGCTCTTCGGAGATGCACCTTTGAAGGACTCCGGTAGTGCTTTTCTTATAAAGCTCTCCCTCGTGGACTCTGTAGGCTTTGGATCGCCGCACTATGCAGTGTGCCTCATTCTGGTCCTCGGGGAGTGTCGGGAACCCGATCCTAAGTCACACCGATCTAGCATGTAACACATCATATCACTTTGCGGCCTCACGCACGGTATCCCCACGGGTGCCACCTTACCTGGCCCGGGACCGTTTGCGCCTTTTGGCTCACGTATATGATAGTGTCGCTAGCATCCATATGGCAAAGAACCCGAGCCGACATGGCTAGTCGTGAATCCAAAGCGGCACTAACTCATGAGGACAGGCATACATGAATCACATCGAGCATGTCGGTCATCAACATGTGAATCCGGGCTGTAGCACTGGGCTAACAGGACTCCGGATGTCACCGCGTGACATTTCCCCAAAGGGACAGACACATGAACAAAGTGAAACACATGCCGGCCAGTCAAGTGTCCTGAGCAGTAGTGCTGGGCTAGCAGGATTCCGGTGAACCGGGCTGTAGCGGACAACTATGGCTCAAGGAAGCACTAGACTACATTTCCCCATAGGAGAGGCTGCCAAGGATAAACAACCAGATTGTCGGAACATGGCAATACACGTTACACGTACGCATAACATGCAAGTATGTGTTGTACAACATGGCATCACAACATAACGCAACTCATATAGATAAAGGCTCAGAAGAGCCACATAGCATAAATACAAACAGGGGTCACATGACCCATCATTCAGAGCATACAAGCAACAACCGGAAGCATTACATGTCTGAGTACAGACAACTACAAAAGAAAAGGGCTGAGAAGCCTGACTATCTACAAGACCCTCCCAAGGGTACAAGATCGTACCTGGGGTAACAAGCTACTCGTCGAAGTCCAAGCGGAACTACTAGTAAGACTGATGTCTCATCTGCAAAACATAAATAAAGCAAACGTGAGCACAAAGGTACTCAGCAAGACTTACATCAGATCCTATCATATATGCATTTGTATCAAGAAGGTAATGTGGGGTTTAGTTGCAGCAAGCCAGCTTTGACTCAGTGGCTATCCTGTTCTACGACAACGAGAAACTTCTTTGACATGAGGCAGCGCACACGAGTCCACTAATCACCACATCAGTACACTACTATGGATTCATCCTCGTCTCCCTATGAGAAGGCCATCCATAGCACTCACACTTGTCTTGAGCATTATAGAGTATCCACTTTAAGTTGTCTATGTACCACGTAAGCATCCAAGAAGTCCATAACCGAGGACACGGCTATTCGAATAGATCATGATAACCCTGCAGGGGTGTACTTCATCACACACGCTCTCAGCACTTATCACCATGTACACGTCATGTATCTCGGCAACCTTCAAGCGGAAGCCTGGCGAGGGTGTCGGCCACGACCTGACTAACCACGCAAGACTCTAGTCCAGGTTTATCGCCTATTCGGGTTCCATCCTGTCGGGGGTGCTGATCCCATGTACACCAATGGGACCGCGGCGGACCGGGGCCCCTTTCGGTTCGGCAGGGGGGCGGGGGATGCACAAAGAGCAGATCGAGGCGAGCGCACGAGCGACGCGGTCGGTTTACCCAGGTTCGGGCCGCACGGATGCGTAAAACCCTACTCCTGCTTTGATTTGTATTGTGTTCTTGCTCGGGAGCAATGGATGCTACAGTACCCTTGGATGGCTAGCGAGGCCGAGCGTGAGAATGATCGTCCTCCCCCCCTGTTGCGCATGGGCCTCCTTTTATATGTCTAAGGGGTCACCGACAGGTGGCAACAGAGATGAGGTTAAAAGGGTAAAAGAGGTGGTAGTTGGCGCCACCGCTTGCTACAGTTGTATCATACCTAACCCTGACGGCAGGGGACAAAGGCATTAAATGCCTGTCTGTGTCGCCTAGACGGGGCGGAAAGGGACCGTCAGGGGCGCCACCATTTGCCATGATGGCTCCTTGTCAGCGCCTGCTTGCCACCGCATGCCCCTGGCTGCACAGCCTCCCGCCACGTGTGCCAGGGACGGTCCCAGAGCGACATGTTGGTGGGTGAGCTGGAGCGTGGGCTGCGGAGTAGTAGCTTGCCGCGGCAAGTGCCTTGCCACGGATGTTGCCTTGTCGCGTCCGGGAGCTTGTCGCTCACCGGGTCTTGCCGGGACACGAGGTGTGCTGCGGCAGGTTCCTTGATATGTCTTGGTTGGTCTTCCCGGCAAGCTCCTCTTGCCGGGGTCTTTGTGCTTCTTCCCGGCAAGCTCCTCTTGCCGGGGTCTTGGATACTTTCAGTGGCCTTCCCAGCAAGCTCCTCTTGCCGGGGTCTTGTGCCTTGGCTTGAATACTTTGTTCTTGAATGGCTCCAAAGGAACCACGGAGGGTCTTGGCGGTCACCCGGCAAGCCTTGCCGCGGGTCGCTGCGACTGCCCGTGCACAAGTTCGGGATACTAAGGTACCCCTACTTTAGTACACCGACAGGAGCCCCCGGGCCTGGGCGACACACGGTGCCGAGCGTTGTTGGGCCAGGCCCAAAACAGTGCACGGGCACGCGCGGCCTAGGTTACGCCATAACTCACTCCACATCCATCGCGCCCTCCCCGCACGGCACACGTCGAACGCGGCATCATGGGAGAGATCATGGGCGACGTGCGCGGTTTTCGAGGCGTCCACTCCCCACGATCACGGGGTGGGGAGAGGTCGCCCCATCCGTCACCTCGGTTCTGCACGCCTGCCAAGCGGCTCGCATGCGCTTGGGGTCGCGGACGGTGGAGGCGGGAAACTGGGCCGTCGCGGGTCGAGGCAGCCGGTCGGCCCCAGCTCCCTGTTCTTCCTGTGTCTTGATTCGCTGAGCGGGGCGGCCGAGCCCCCACATCGCTCCTTTATAAAGAGCGGGAGGGGAGGACGGGAGCCCGCATTCTCTCATATCCTCCTTCCTTCAGCTTCTGCTCCCCTTTCTCTCATTCGCCATGGAGAAAGGGAACCCCGGTCCTTCATCGGTGGCGGCGAGGTTCGCCGCCAGACAGCGCATCCCTCCCTCTCCCGCACCCGTGGTGGCAGAGCCAGCCGTAAGGGGAAGAGGAAGGGGGCGAGGTCATGGACGAGGTCGAGGACGAGGCCGCGGCGCTCGGGGAAGAGGTGGACGGGGTGGCGCGCCGGCCTCGCCTCCGCCAGCGGCTCCTCTTCCCACGGGGGTCCATGTTGGGGACGACCCCTGCGAGTTCTTCGTCAGGCTGCGCCAGGCGCCTCGTCGTCGACTCCGACTCCCAGCTCCGTTTGCGGGCGCGATGGAGTTGGACCCGCCCGAGACACAGAGACTGGACATGAGGGGCCGCGGGATCAGCGGCACGCGAGTCCGCGTTGAAGTGCCAGCCCCCAGTGTGATGTATCTTGGTCGAGGGTGGAAGACATTCGCCCGTATCCATAGCTTGACGGAGGGGCTCACCCTCCATTTTAAATTGGTGGAGGGTGTTCTCCTCTCCGTCAAGGTCTTCGGGTGCTTCGGCACTCGGGCGAAGTGCTGCGTGGACAGCTCCTCCGATAGCGAAGGCCCCTCCTCGAGCGAGAGTGACGAGGAGGGGAGCGACAGCGACGACAAGGGTAGCGGGTGGTAGGATGACGGGTCCGACTAGGTGTCGGGCGCCGCTCCGTGTGGCACCGGCGACCCCATCATCCGTGTCGCCGGCTCCTTGAACTCCCCAGGGTCGTCTCCTTGGGCGGCTGGCGTAGGGAGGCTGCGGAAGAGGAAGAGGGCTGGCGGCAAGGCCGTCAAGCCGGAGTACGAGGGCGGGGTGCCGTCGACAGCGTGCTGACGTCCTGCCGCCTCGTCTTCGAGCCCTGCTTCCAGCGCCGCCGTCACCATCCAGCCTTCGGACGACCCCTCGGATGTTCTCTTGGTGTCTTCTGGCACCCGTAGCTCGCCTAGGCGCTCCTTTTGCCCTTTTCGCCTCCTTGATCTACCTCCTGAAAAGAGGGACAAGAAAGGGATTACGAGCATCTTATCTTTTTAATTTGTAAGCCTTCGGGCCTTAGTTGCATTTAAAACTTGTAATCCTCTCTTTCATGTTTTCATCCTCTATGGACTGTACCTGAGTGGAATGTTTCTTAATGAAAAGGGGATGCTTGCTGGGTCATTTGTCTCGCGGGTAGAACCCATGTCAAGGAGCGAATCCTTGGTATCTTTCAGATAGACACTCCTTCCCCGGCAATAGGCCCTGCCGTCTTCCCACGTCGCTCGACCTTTCTCATGCTTTTGACGGAGGCAGGGACGAGGCGGGTGCGGCCCCTCGTTTCATCCCTTTGCTGCCGCGACTAAGACCAAAACTTGGCCCCAGGAACGAGCCCCAGGGCCTAGAGTTAAGGGAGCACGGTAGTTTTCAGGAAGAAACGAGGTTTCGTATTCCCCAGTCCATAAGAGACTGCATGAAGAGGGATGAAAGACTTATCTGAGATTGCAGCCCCCGGGAACTCTGGCTTGCCGTGGGTGAATCTTGGTACTTGGAGCCCCCGGCAACAATGGGTTGCCTGGGTCTAGATGCCGGTACGTCCTTCTTCTCCTTTTCGTCCTCAGGCGATCCGGCAAGGATATGCGAGCCCTGCGAACCAAAGGAAACGAAAGAAAGGCAAAGGGACGCACACCCGACCTCTAAGTTAGGGGTTAGCCGCTGTTAAGCACTATCAACCCTAACCAAGGACGAGACTCGACCTAGCATGCATGCTATAACTTAGGGCGCCAGCGCTTCATTTACTTGCGCTCAGGGTCTGCGCCTGGCTTTGTACAAAGGATTACATGCAACAGCGGCAAGACTTGTACAAAAGGGTGGTTGCCGGACAGGGTCCGACAACCGCGCCTTACGGGTAAAACTTACGAAGATGCTCGATATTCCAGGAGTTGCTCACTGGTACGCCATCTTCAGTCTCTAGGCGGACAGCGCCAGGCCTGGTGACTCGCTTCACCCGGTAAGGGCCTTCCCACTTTGGCGTCAACTTGTTGGAATTCTTGGCGGACTGAACGCACCGAAGAACAAGGTCGCCTTCCTCGAGACTTCTGGCATTAACTTTGCGGTTATGATAGCGGCGCAAAGCTTGCTGGTAGCGAGCGGCTCGCACAACAGCCTGAAGACGATCTTCCTCAAGGAGCAGCGCGTCATCTTGCCGCAGCTGCTCTTGCTCAAGCTCATCATAAGCGAGCACTCGAGGTGACCCGTATATGAGTTCCGTGGGGGTAACTGCCTCCGCTCCATAGACTAGAGCGAAGGGTGTCTGGCCAGTGGCTCGATTTGGGGTCGTGCTGATCGACGAAAGAACCACCGGTAGCTCCTCGATCCAGTTTCTTCCGCACTTGTGCAGCCTGTCGAAAGTCCTGGTCTTGAGCCCGTGCAGCACTTCAGCATTTGCCCTCTCTGCTTGACTGTTGCTTCTCGGGTGAGCAACAGAAGCGAAGCAGACCTTGGTGCCAAGATCTTGGACGTACTGCATGAAGGTGCGGCTCGTAAATTGCGTACCATTGTCGGTAATTATCCTGTTAGGGATCCCGAAACGGCAAACAATCGACCTGAAGAACTTGACTGCTGACTGTGTTGTCACCTTCCTCACTGGTTCCACTTCCGGCCACTTTGTGAACTTGTCGATTGCGACGTACAAGTACTCAAAGCCCCCGACAGCTCGGGGAAAGGGGCCGAGGATATCGAGCCCCCAGACTGAAAATGGCCAGGATAAAGGGATCGTCTGGAGAGCTTGAGCTGGCTGGTGTATATGCTTGGAATGGAACTGGCACGCTTCACACTTGGTTATTTGTGCAGTTGCATCCTGGAGGGCTGTCGGCCAGAAGAAGCCTTGCCGGAATGCTTTTCCGACAAGAGCTCTTGCGCTAATGTGGTGACCACATATGCCTCCATGGATCTCTGCCAACAGCTTCTGTCCATCTTCCCGGGGAATACACTTCAATTTCACACCGTTGAGTCTTCTTCTGCACAGTGTGTTGTCGACAAACTGGTACATACTAGACTGCCGGGCTACTCTTTCCGCTTCTTCTGGTTCCTCGGGAAGTTCTCCTGTCTGAAGGAAACGGACAATCTGCTACGCCCATGTTGGAGCCTGTGGCTCGACAACAAGGACTAAAGGCACATCTGCTGCTACGGGAACGTCCGCTTCTACGGCAAGAGCCCGCGGCTCTGCCGGAGCTTGACGTTCCCCAGCAAGCTTGCCGGAGCAAAACTTGTCGGGAGAATCTGCTTTGACGGAACAAACCCTGGGGCTTGCCGGATCAGACTACTCCTCAGCATTCTTGGCGTCGATCCTGGGGACCTTCTTGGCGGCGGCTTCGGGAAGCTCTGCCGGGAGATAGTCACCAGAAATCAACTTCCTCTTCTTGCTCTGTCTAGTTGATGGTGTTATGGATGGCTGAGTTAGCTTGAGCACAAAGATCCCTGGTTCCATAGGTAACTTAAGTGCTGCGCACTTTGATAGGCCATCGACAATGTCGTTCTCAGCTCTTGGAACATGTTCCATTTGCAGGCCATCAAAGCGCTCTTCTAGCTTCCTCACTTCATCAACGTAAGCTTCCATCAACGGACTCTGGTAAACCTTGTTCACTTGGCGGATGACAAGCTGCGAGTCACCCCTGACAATGAGCTTCTTAATCCCAAGTTCTGCCGCGATCCTGAGACCGGCAAGCAAGCCTTCATACTCTGCAGTATTGTTTGTCGCTTGCTCCTTGGGAAAGTGCATCTGGACTATGTACTTGAGGTGCTCTCCGGTGGGTGCGACAAGCAGTACACCAGCACCGGCACCTTGCAGCGAGAAGGCACCGTCAAAGTATATGAGCCACTCTTTGCTTGCTTCCTTGGCGGGGATGCTCCTCTCCGGAATTTCTTCGTCTGGAGTTGGCATCCACTCTGCTATGAACTCTGCCAATGCTCTGCTTTGGATTGTTGATGTACTCTCAAATTTGAGGCCAAAGCTTGACAGTTCTAGTGCTCACTCGACAATCCTGCCTGTTGCTTCTGGATTTTGCAATATCCTTTTCAGTGGAAAGCGAGTGACAACTGTGATCTCATGTGCTTGGAAGTAATGCCGCAGCTTTCTCGAGGCCATGAGAAGGCCGAAAAGCAATTTCTGCACACCAGAGTACCTTGACCTAGCCCCCTGCAAAAGGGAACTGACAAAGTAAACTGGGCGCTGCACCATCTTCTTCTGTATCTCCTCTTGCATCTGCGGAGATCCTTGCTTGTCGGGACCAGAGCTTGTCGGGGAAGCCCCCTGCTTGTCGCTGGATGTGCTTGCCGCGGTCGCTGGCTCGTCATCTGCCTCCCTCTCCTCTACTAATGCAGCACTAACCACTTGATTGGTTGCCGCTATGTACAGCAGCAACTTCTCTTGTGGTTTAGGTGCGACAAGTGTTGGAGTGGAGGACAGGTATCTCTTCAAGTCTTGCAGCGCAGCCTCCGCTTCCGGAGTCCATTTCATTTGACCTGCCCTTTTCAAAATTTTGAGAAACGGCAGGGCGCGCTCAGCAGACCAAGAGATGAACCTGCTGAGAGCAGCCACGCAGCCGGCAAGCTTCCATACATCCTTGACGCGCTTTGGTGCTTCGATCTGCTCAATGGCCTTGATCTTGTCGGGGTTGGCTTCAATCCCCCACTGAGACACAAAGAACCCGAGAAGCTTGCCGGAAGGGACTCCAAACACACACTTCTCGGGGTTGAGCTTGAGGTTGATCTTGCACAGATTTGCAAAGGTCTCATCTAAGTCTTGGACCAGAGTTGCCCTGTCCTTGCTTTTGACCACTATATCATCCATGTAAGCTTCTACATTTCTGTGTATCTGTGGCTTCAAAGCGATATGGACTACTCTGGCAAATGTTGAACCAGCATTCTTTAATCCGAAAGGCATCCATACGAAACAGTACGTGCCACATGGAGTAATGAATGCGGTCTTCTCCTCATCCTCTTCTGCCATGAAGATCTGATGGTATCCTGAATATGCGTCAAGAATTGAAAGCAACTCACATCCGGCTGTGGAGTCAACAATCTGGTCAATGCGCGGCAAGGGAAATGGATCTTTGGGACAAGCTTTATTAACATCAATAAAGTCAATACAAAGCCTCCATTTCCCATTCGCCTTGCGCACTACAACCGGATTGGCCAACCACGTGGGATGGAGCACCCCTCTGACAAGGCCTGCTACTTCCAATTTCTTGATTTCTTCTGCTATGAATTCTTGGTGCTCCACCGCCTGTTTCCTGACCTTCTGCTTGACGGGCCGCGCATGAGGACAAACGGCAAGATGGTGCTCAATTACCTTCCTGGGAACACAGGGGATATCAGACGGTTGCCATGCAAACACGTCGACATTCGTCCGCAGGAAAGTAACGAGCGCGCTTTCCTATTTAGGGTCAAGCGTGGCACTGATGGTGAAGGTACCACCAGTGCCGTCCTCCTTGGCGGACACCTTCTTGGTAAGTGGTGGAGCTGCCATTGCCTTGTTACACTTGCCGGTGGAGCTCGATGGTGCGTCCTCGACGGCCGTGCAGCACTCCGAGGAGGTGCGCTTGCCGGAGTGGGCATCAGAGCTCTTGCCGGACTTGGTCTTCTTCTTCCCCGCCTTGTGGTCTGTCACAGCAGCTGCTTCCCGATAGATCTTGTCGGCGCAGATAAGGGCATCCTTCTTGTCGCCATGGACAGAGATGACGCTTATCGGGCCTGGCATCTTGAGCATGTTATATGCATAGTGAGAGGCTGCCATGAACTTGGCGAGCGCTGGACGGCCAAGTATCCCATTGTAAGGCAACGGGAAATCGGCAACGTCAAAAGTGACCCTCTCAGTTCTGAAATTCAGCTCGCTGCCAAACGTCACCGGTAACGTGACCTTCCCTTTCGGCTTGCTCCTTCCCGGGTTAATTCCTTGGAATGTACCGGTTTCTTCGAGCTCGCTGTCCGGGATCTGGAGTTTCTGGAGCACAGCGGAGGAGATCAGATATAGGCCGGCCCCGCCGTCAACTAACATCTTAGTGACTTTGAGGTTGCGGATTGTTGGCGAAACCAACAACGGCAAGCACCCGACTGCAGTTGTGCAATCAGGGTGGTCCTCAATGTCAAAGACAATAGGCGTGCTGGACCACTTCAGAAGCTTGCGTGATTCGACAGGTGGCTCTGCCGCATTAACTTCCTGGAGCCACTGTTTGAGTTGGCGGTGGGAAGTATGCAGAGAAGCACCACCGTCAACACACAAGACCTCTGTAGCCTTCTGAAACTCCTGCTCACTTTTCTCAACATCATCCATGTCTTCGTCGTCGTCTTCGTCATCATCCTTGTCGCGGCCGCGGGGAGGCCTATCTCCTTGCCGCTGCTTGACCTTGTCGCGGCGTCATCCCTGGCCAGCGCGCTTCTTGCCGGCCTCTCCACTGCCTCCTTGAGATCTCTCCTTGTCGCGCCGCTCGTACTCAGCTTTTTGTTGCTGGACAAGCTGCTCGACCTTCTTGCAGCTCTGGAGATCATGGCCCTTGGTGTGGTGGATCTTGCAGTACTGCTTGTCGGAGCTGCCCTGCTTGTCGGCGGCCGCCACAGCTTGGCAGTTGGTGCATGCGGCAACCTCCTTGCCGGAGCTACCAACTTTGGCTTGCTTGGCGGCGCCGTCATCGCCGGACTGCTCGACGACTAGCACCTCTTTGCCCTTCCTCCTGTTGCGCCTCCAGTTCTTCTTTGCCGGGGAGGCATCCTCACTGTCAGATCCCCCTGCTCTAGTATCCTCTCCGGGGAGTTTCCTCCCTTCTTCAGCGCGTGCGCACTTGTCGGCCAGGACGTATAGCTCGCTGACATCTCTGATCCTGCTCATCGCCATTTCCTCCCGCATCCTGCGATTACGCACATTCTGATGGAGCGCGCTGATAACCGCGGCGGGGTGGATGTCTGGGATGTTGCGCTACACGCGGCTGAATCTCTGGATATACTTGCGCAGGGGCTCCCCTTCCTTCTAGGCAAGCACGTGGAGATCACTTTCCTGGCCATGTGGTTTGTGGCCGCCTGTAAAGGCGCCGACAAACTGATGGCAAAGGTCTGCCCAAGAGGATATGGAGTTGTCCGGCAAGTGCATGAGCCAGGATCTGATTTCGGGCTTGAGCACGAGCGGGAAGTAGTTGGCAAGGACCTTGTCGTCTCACCCCCCGGCAGCTTGCACCGCAATGGTGTAGATGCTGAGGAACTCTGACGGGTGCGACTTGTCGTCGTACTTCTCCGGCACGTCTGGCTTGAAATGCTTCTAGCTGGGCCACTGGACTTGCCGCAGCTCATGGGTAAACGCAGGGCAACCTGCCGCGTATGGCAAGTCGCCTGGCTCTCCGGGCGCATGCATGTCAACAGAGGGCCCAGCGCGCAGGTCTGATTGACGCCGCATGTTCGAGCGTCTTCTTGCTGTCTCTCATGAAGAACTTGGCGTTGATCGCGACGAGCTCGCGGATCTGACGACGCGATGGAGTAGCTGTCGAGGTGGATCCGGCGAGTCGGCGATCTTGGCCTTCGGGGCGGAGAGTGCACAGTGGTTGCACCCTCGCCGGTCTTGTCGCCACCGGCTCGCGCCTGGCTGACTTGCCGCGGCAGCGATGCGCTCGGCTGCCATGGGTTGTCACCGTTGGCGAAGCCGATGAGGCTCTGGATAGTGGCCCTCCAGTCATCGATCTTCTCTGGCGCTGGAGGGTAATCTAGGAGCAGTTGGGCCCGTGCCAATGCTTCCGCCGGAGTGGTGGGCGGCGGCAGCGAACGGTGCGAGGAGCGAGATATGCTTGGACTTCTAACTGCGTTAGAAGGAGCAACATCTCATCCAAGCGACCGTGCCACGCTCGCGCCAGCATGTTGGCATGCATACTGGTCCTGAGCACTCCGGGATCCGCCATCTTGATCTTGGCCCAGCAGACGTATGGTACCGTGGGTACCATGACGCTGCTGGTCCCGCGCCTCCTGGGACGGGCGCGGAGCGTGTACGGACGCCGAGGTCTTGGAGTGCGCGCGGTCGTTGTGGGAGCCGACCGCGCCACCGATGTGCAGCGCAGCCTTGTCCTTGGACCTGGCAGCACCATGAGTCCCCTCGTCGGCGCCCGCTCTCCCGCTGGCGCCTACCCCACCAGCCGTTCGCTCTGGCGATGGTGGGATCGGCGCAGACGGAGCGGCTACCTCCGAAGCCTTCTTCTTCGGCGGCATGTTGATGAAGATGATGAAGATTCGGCTCGTGCGAACGCCGGATCAGGTTCACGCAGCCTCGACGCACCCCCTACCTGGCGCGCCAAAGATGTGGGGGTGCTGATCCCACGTACACCTATGGGACCGCGGCGGACCGGGGCCCCTTTCGGTTCGGCAGGGGGGCGGGGGATGCACAAAGAGCAGATCGAGGCGAGCGCACGAGCGATGCGGTCGGTTTACCCAGGTTCGGGCCGCACGGATGCGTAAAACCCTACTCCTGCTTTGATTTGTATTGTGTTCTTACTCGGGAGCAATGGATGCTACAGTACCCTTGGATGGCTAGCGAGGCCGAGCGTGAGAATGATCGTCCTCCCCCCTGTTGCGCATGGGCCTCCTTTTATATGTCTAAGGGGTCACCGACAGGTGGCAACAGAGAAGAGGGTAAAAGGGTAAAAGAGGTGGTAGTTGGCGCCACCGCTTGCTACAGTTGTATCATACCTAACCCTGACGGCAGGGGACAAAGGCATTAAATGCCTGTCTGTGTCGCCTAGATGGGGCAGAAAGGGACCGTCAGGGGCGCCACCATTTGCCACGATGGCTCCTTGTCAGCGCCTGCTTGCCACCGCATGCCCCTGGCTGCACAGCCTCCCGCCACGTGTGCCAGGGACGGTCCCAGAGCGACACGTTGGTGGGTGAGCTGGAGCGCGGGCTGCAGAGTAGTAGCTTGCCGCTGCAAGCGCCTTGCCGTAGATGTTGCCTTGTCGCGTCCGGGAGCTTGTCGCTCACCGGGTCTTGCCGGGACACGAGGTGTGCTGCGGCAAGTTCCTTGATATGTCTTGGTTGGTCTTCCCGGCAAGCTCCTCTTGTCGGGGTCTTTGTGCTTCTTCCCGGCAAGCTCCTCTTGCCGGGGTCTTGGATACTTTGAGTGGCCTTCCCGGCAAGCTCCTCTTGCCGGGGTCTTGTGCCTTGGCTCGAATACTTTGTTCTTGAATGGCTCCAAAGGAACCACGAAGGGTCTTGGTGGTCGCCCGGCAAGCCTTGCCGCGGGTCACTGCGACTGCCCGTGCACAAGTTCGGGATACTAAGGTACCCCTACTTTAGTACACCGACACATCCGCAAGGAGATCCGGCCGATGTTTCGCTCACGGCCCCAAACGATGTGTACAGGGTTCCCGAGCCCACCATCCGGGTGCCACTCGGTACACCGGGCCACGTGTGCCTAGTATGCCCCGAGCCCACCCTGCCGGGTGCCACTCGGTAGAAAAATAGCACTACCTACAAACACCAGAAACTATTTGCAACTCCTGGACAGAGCTCAAGGCGGTTAATAAGTCGAGAGAGCTTGGAGCGCTCGGAGCCCAAAGTGTGGTAGTAGCTAGTCATTGGACAACTTACACAGAACTCAGTTCTTAAGGACGGTCCCAATGAGACAACCCACCATGTACACCTACATGGCCTCTCACCGCTACCTTTACCAAATAGTGTTCACACGCTTAACTCTCAGCACCAGAACATATCATAACACTCCAATTCATTCCTGATGAATCAGACCTGACATACTCACTGGTAGAAAAAGGGCCTATAGTCCCGGTTCGTAAGGGCCTTTAGTCCCGGTTCCTGAACCGGGACTAAAGTGTCGGTACTAATACCTCCCCCCTTTAGTCCCGGTTCAATCCAGAACCGGGACTAAAGGGCGCGGCCACGTGGAGCTCCACCTTTAGTCCCGGTTGGTAACACTAACCGGGACTAAAGGAAATTTTATGATTTTTTTTTTGAAAAAAAATTTTGAAATTTTTTTAACCTCTAGTCTGTAATCACCACCCCTCATCACTTGTCAATTTATCCTCTAATCACCCCTCATCATTCCAAATCATCTAACTTCCCGACCGGTCACCCATCCCTCTCACTACTCCAGCCCGAGCACGCTTAACTTCCGGGTTCTATTCTTCCTCGCTCCAAGTCTGCACTTGTTGTTTTCCTGACAATAGTAAGATGTCAATCCTATTAACCTTCAGGAATTTTGCTTGAGCATGAAGTGACACATTTCACTGTTTGAGTTTGAAACTATTGTTTAAAAAAACAATAATTATTTAGTAACACTAATATTTCTTGAATAATTAGTTTGACCATTGTTTGACCACAGTTTGACCAGATTTGACCAAAACTGAAATAACTAAAATAATTATTTAGTAACACTAATATTCTAGAATAATTAGTTTGACCATTGTTTGACCACAGTTTGCCCACTGTTTGAATATTTTTCAATTTTTTCCACTCTAGATCTTAAAAGCCCCGTAACTTTTTTTCCATTAGGTTTTTGAGGATTTTGAAAATGTTTAGCGTGGTTCCCCCGGTTAAATTCGGATGTAACTTTTCGAATAGATGATTTTTCATATAAAAAACTTTTTCATCCGAGTTAGTATGCAAAAGTTATGCCCATTTTTACAAATTTCAGAGAGATTTTGCAAATAAAGTCAAAATTCACATTTGCAAATTTTCCCAACAACTAGACCACATATCACATGAGAAACTTATTTTCTTTTATTTTTTTTGACATTTCCATTATTTTCTTTTATTTTTTTTAAAACTGAAAAGGCGATCCACCGGGGGGGGGGTAGAGTTTGAAAATGGTACCTTTTGTACCGGTTCGTGGCACGAACCGGGACTAAAGGTCTCAACCCCATTAGTCCCGGTTCGTGCCTCAAACCGGGACTTAAGGTCTAATCTTTAGTCCCGGTTTGAGGCACGAACCGGGACTAAAGGTCATCGCACCCTTTAGTCCCGGTTCATGTCTTAAACCGGGACTAAATGGCCCGAGTGAACCGGGACTAATGCCTTAGCCGCGCGAACCGGGACCAATGCTCACATTAGTCCCGGTTCTAGACTGAACCGGGACTAATGGGCTGAGCCGGCCTGGACCATAGCCCTGTTTTCTACTAGTGACTCTAAGCAATAGCAGGCAAAGCATGGTAAGAACACAACATGGCTCAATCAACTCCTACACATGCTAGTGGGTTTCAACTATTTACTGTGGCAATGACAGGTCATGCAGAGGAATGGGTTCAACTACCGCAGCATAAAGTAGCAGTTGAATAGTTGTTGTCCTAATGCAATAAAAGAGAGCAGGAGCGAGAGAGTGGGATTGTATCGGAATGAACAAGGGGGGTTGCTTGCCTGGTAGATCAACAGGGGGCACTGCTCCTCAGACAGGTACTCTGGAACGGTCTCCGGAGCAGGACCTATCAAGAAGGAACGGTGTCGACAATGAAAACACAAGCATATGCAACAATATGATGCATGATCATGGCATGAATATGTGATGCTGATTGAGCTAATGCAACTAGCTTTTAAATTGAATGATGTCCATTTGAATCAAGGGTTCAAATGCAACTCCAAATTAAGCTCTTATATATGCCATAAGTGTGTTTTCACATATACAGCATGCATAGGTTGGTTTGTCATGCATGAAAATGGTACAGATGGATAGATTGAATTTTTCTGATAATTTCTCATATATAAATTATTTCAATCTGAGCTACGGTTGAATTTCTATGAATTTTTGAAGTTTATATCATTTTCTGGAATTTCCTGATTTATTTTAATACCAGAAAAGGATATATTGCGTCAGCATGACGTCAGCATGACGTCAGTGAGTCAACGGGTCGGTCTAGGTCAAACCTGACCAGTGGGACCCATATGTCAGTGTCTAAACTAACTAATCTAGTTTAGTTAGTGGCCTCGGGCCCACATGTCAGTATCAGGTTAATTATCAGAGGGTTAATTAATCCTAACTACTAATTAGGGGGCGCCCGGGCCCATCTGTCATTGAGAGAGGGGGGAGGGGTCAACCCGGCTGTGGTCAACCCACGCCGGTCAGAGGTCAGCGGTCGCCGGCGTTTAGCCACCGGCGAGTCCGAATACGGCGGGGCGCTGCGGGTTTTGCCTACAGGCGGCACTCGTCCGCATCCAACTGTGGTGGTCGCGCGGCCGGGGAGTGGCCGGAGTGGCGCCGGCGACGATGAGTGCGGCGGCTGGAGTTCGGTGAAGATGGATAGCGTGCTACAGTGCACGGGAGGACGAGTGGGTAAGTGTTCTGGGTTCCTGGGAACGCGCTGAGGACGAAAACATGCTCTGACGCGACGTTTGTGGGCTCTAGCCACGGCGGCGACATGGCCGGCGGCGAGCAAGCTTTCGGGCAGGGTGGTGGAGCTAGCTAGGGCGCAAATTAGGCAACAGGGCATGGGGGAAACGGTGCAGAGGCTCACCGCAGTTCTTCTGGTGCTGCTGGCGAGGCAGGGGAGGCACGGGGTCCGGCGAATCGACGACGAAGTCGCCGGCGGCCGCAGGCTGAAGAAGAGCTCGAAGGCGATGCTGCAGGGCTTCCCGAGGCACGTGACTTGACGGAGAGGTAGCCGGCGATGTGGCGGAGCTCCTGGACTCGAAGAGAGGGCGAGGGGGAGGCGGTGGCCGCGGCAATGGCGAACGGCAGCGACAGCAGCGCTCGGCCGTGAGCGAGAAAGCGAGGGAGAGGACAGGAGAGAGCTGGGGGGAAGTGAGAGAGGGGTACGGGGCGTCGTGGCGATGTCCAGGCATTCCAGGGCGACGAGGAGGACGCCAGGCAGGCAGCTGCGTGCCGGCGCGCACGGCGTCGGGCACGGCTTCCCCTCTGCCTACTGGCAAGAGGTGGAAGACGGCTATGCCCCTGGTGGGCTGGGCCAGAGCAGAAATGGGCCGGCCAGAGACGCCAGGTATGAAGCCCAGGTAGGTCTCTCTCCCTTTTCTGTTCTCTTTTCTATTTTTCTAACATTTGTTTTGATTTAATAAAAATACTAAACAAATTTATTTTCTTCTGAAAATTAATGTAGGAACTTAATTGGATTATTCCAAAGCCCCACAGTAAAAATCAGAATTATTGAATAATATTTCATATATATAAAAATATTTATCCAACCCAAATAATTACTGGATTAATTCCAAATGGCCAAAATAAATATTTGTGAGCTCCTAAAAATATTGGTTTGATTTTTACCTCTCACCAATATTTTCAGAGAGAGACATGAACATTTTCTTGGACCTTTTTGGAGAAATTTTTATCTGGATTATTTTCAGAAATGATTCTGAGGGTTTCACAAATCCCCATTTGAAATTTAAATGGAGTTTAAACATGATGCAAGCATGAAGGGCTAGCCTAGGTCATACCATAACTAGGGATGTGACAGGCATTACCTGCCTAGTAAGGTAGGCATGGAATGGTTCCGTCCATGGGGCAATGACGGCCATTATTACGTGGGCTGAAGGTGTTACTTCAATGGCAGAGCCACCGATTGTGTCAGAATGTTTGGAGTCGGGCGGTGCGGTTGGGTCCGGGCTGTTATTGTTCGGCTCCCCTTCCCATGCCACGGATGGCTTAAAAAGCCTTTCCAAGAATATGTTGGGGGGGACTACATCGCGTTTTGCGCCGATGCGTGCCAGGACATCTGCCGCCTGATTATTTTCCCGGGCTATATGGTGGAATTCAAGCCCCTCGAACCGAGCTGACATTTTTAGGGCGGCGTTGCGGTAAGCTGCCATTTTCGGATCCTTGGCATCGAAGTCTCCGTTTATTTGGGATATTGCAAGGTTCGAGTCCCCGCGCACCTCTGGGCGCTGGATGCCCATGGATACTTCCATACGGAGACCATGTAGAAGGGCCTCATATTCGGCTACGTTGTTGGAGTCCGTGTATAGAATCTGTAGTACGTATTGAACTGTGTCTCCTGTGGGGGACGTCAAAATGACACCAGCCCCCAGTCCGGCCAACATTTTGGAGCCGTCGAAATGCATGATCCAATTTGAATATGTGTCGTAATTTTAGGGAGTTCGGCCTTCGTCCATTCTGCGACAAAATCAGCCAAAACTTGTGACTTGATGGCTAGTCGTGGCTTATAAGTTATGTCGAACGGGAGAAGCTCGATGGCCCATTTCGCAATCCAGCCCATTGCGTCACGGTTGTTAATAATGTCATTAAATGGTACTTCCGAGGCTACTCTCATTGAACACTCTTGAAAGTAGTGTCATAGCTTCCGGGATGCCATGAATACCGCGTACGCAATCTTTTGATAGTGCGGGTACCGTGATTTGCAGGGAGTGAGGACAGTGGACACATAATAGACAGGCCTTTGTAGGGGGAATTTGTGTCTGTCCGCTTCTCGTTCGACGACGAGCACTGCACTTACAACCTGATGTGTTGCTGCGATGTACAATAGCATTGGTTCGCCGGTGTTTGGCGCGGCCAGGACTGAGTTTGTTGCTAGTATGCCTTTTATTTCGTCGAGTCCGGCTGTGGCTGCGTCCGTCCATTTGAAGTGTTCGGTGCGCCGAAGGAGGCGGTAAAGGGGAAGGGCCTTTTCTCCCAGGCGGGAGATAAAGCAGCTTAGAGCCTCCACACATCCGGTTAACTTTTGTATTTGTTTGAGGTCCTTTGGGATATCCAGTTACGACAGAGCTCGGATCTTGGCTGGATTTGCTTCAATTCCTCTATTGGATACAATGAAGCCCAAGAGCTTTCCGGCTGGAATGCCAAAAACGCATTTTTCCGGGTTCAGCTTGATGTCGTATGCTCGGAGATTATCAAATGTGAGCCTCAAGTCGTCTACTAGAGATTCAACATGTCTTGTTTTGAAGACCACATCATCTACGTATGCATCCACTGTTTTACCGATCTGGCTTGCCAGACATGTCTGAATCATGCGCCAATATGCTGCGCCGGCGTTTTTGAGCCCGATGGGCATCGTTGCAAAATGGCCAGTATGGTGTGGTAAATGCCATTGCGGCTTGGTCTGGTTCTGCCATCTTGATTTGATGGTAGCCAGAATATGCGTCAAGGAAACACAACGAATCGTGTCCTGCGGTAGCATCGATAATTTGATCGATGCGGGGGAGGGGGAAGGGATCCTTTGGGCAAGCCTTGTTAAGGTCTTTAAAATCAACACACAGGCACCATGATTTGTCCTTCTTTGGTACCATCACCAGGTTTGCTAGCCAGTCCGGATGTTTTATATCTCTGATGAATATGGCATCTAATAGCTTTGCTAGCTCCTCTCCCATAGCCTATCTCTTAGGTTCGGAAAAACGCCGAAGAGCCTATTTGATAGGTTTGAATCCTATTTGGATATTTAAGCTGTGCTCGGCCAGCCTGCGTGGGATTCCTAGCATGTCTGAAGGGTGCCAGGCGAAAATGTCCCAGTTCTCTCGTAGGAACTCTCGCAATGCGGCATCGACATCAGGGTTTAACTGTGCCCCAATGGAAGCTGTTTTATTGGGGTCCGTTGGATGGACTTGGAATTTGACTATTTCCTCTGCTGGTTTAAAGGAGGTAGATTTGGATCTTTTGTCGAGTACCACATCGTCCCTATTCACGGTAGAGCGCAGTGCAGTCAGATCCTCAGCCGCTAGGGCTTCGGATAGTGCCTCGAGGGCTAGTGCGGCTGTCTTGTTTCCGACGCGGAGTGCTATGTTCGGATCACTAGCCAGGGTGATGATCCCGTTAGGCCCGGGCATCTTGAGCTTCATGTACCCGTAATGGGGTATTGCTTGGAAGATTGTGAATGCTTCCCGCCCTAGCAAGGCGTGGTAACCGCTGCTGAACGGGGCCACATGGAATGTGACCTCTTCGGACCTGTAATTGTCCAGCATGCCAAACACCACATCTAGTGTGATTTTTCCTGTACAGCGCACTTCCCGACTGGGGATTATTCCTCTAAAGGTTGTGCTGCTTCGCATGATGCGATTCCAGTCTATATCCATTTTTTGAAGAGTTTCCTCATAGATGAGGTTCAATCCGCTGCCGCCATCCATGAGTACCTTGGTGAGACGAAACCCGTCCACTATTGGACTGAGGACCAATGCAGCTGGTGCTCGAGCCGTTCAGAATTTAGGTTCATCACTGGCGTTAAAGGTAATGGCCGTGTCACTGCATGGGTTTATTGTTGCTACTTGGTAGACTTCAGCAAGGCTGCGGAGTGTCCTTTTTCGCATATTATTTGATGCGAAGGTCTCGAAGACTGTTAATACCGTATTGGTATCTCTGGGGTGGCTTTCTGTGGCCTCCGGGATTAGGAGGTTTTCGCCAATTTTGGCCACCTGCCGGAGTATCCAACATGCTCTAAGGCTGTGAGTTGGTGTGGCGTCCTCTATACTATGAATTTTACAGGGTCCATTAAGCCATCCTTCTAGTACGGTTCCATGCCCTGTAGAGGGTTTTTGCCTTTTGGTGTGTCGGTGTACTAAAGTAGGGGTACCTTAGTATCCCAAACTTGTGCACGGACAGTCGCAGCGACCCGCGGCAAGGTTTGCCGGGCGACCGCCAAGACCCTCCGTGGCTCCTTCGGAGCCATTCAAGAACAAAGTATCCAAGAGCAAAACAAAGGCCCCGGCAAGAGGAGCTTGCCGGGAAGGAGACAAGGCCCCGGCAAGAGGAGCTTGCCGGGAAGGAGACGAGACCCCGGCAAGAGGAGCTTGCCGGGAAGACAACCAAAGCATCCCAAGAAGCTCGCTGCGGCGCACCGCGCGCCCCGACAAGGCCCGGCGAGTGACAAGCTCCCGGACGCGACAAGACGACATTCGCGGCAAGGCACTTGCCGCGGCAAGCTACTACCCCGCAGCCCGCGCTCCAGCTCACCCACCAACGTGTCGCCCTGGGACCATTCATGGCGTACGTGGCGGGAGGCTGTGCAGCCGGGGGCATGCGGTGGCAAGCAGGCCCTGACAAGTAGCCATCATGGCAAACGGTGGCGTTCCTAGCGGTCCCTCTCTGGGCCGTCAAGGTGACACAGACAGGCATTTAATGCCCTTGTCCCCTGCCATCAGAGTTAGGTAGGATACAACTGTAGCAGGCGGTGGATCCAACTACCACCCCTTTTACATTTTTACCCTCACCTCTGTTGCCACGTGTCGGTGACCCCTTAGACATATAAAAGGAGGCCCATGCGCAACAGAGAGGGGGAGGACAGCCATTCTCATGCTCGGTCTCGCCAGCTGCTTGAGTGTACTGTAGCACTCGCCGCTCCTGAGCAAGAACTCAATACAACCACCAAAGCATGAGTAGGGTTTTACGCATCCGTGCGGCCCGAACCTGGGTAGACCGATCGTCTCGCTCGTGTGTTTCGCCTCGATCTGCTCTTTGTGCATCCACCGCCCCCTGCCGAACCAAAAGGAGCTCGGTCCGCCGATCCCCATATGTGTGCGAGGGACCAGACACCCCCGACATCTTTGGCGCGCCAGGTAGGGGGTGCGTCGAGGTTGTGCGAACCTGATCCGGCGTTCGCGCGAGCCAAATCTTCATCGTCTTCATCAACATGCCGCCGAAGAAGAAGGCTTCGGAGGCAGCTGCTCCGTCTGCGCCGAGCCCACCGTCGCCAGAGCGGACGGCTGGTGGAGTAGGCGCCGGCGGAAGAGCGGGCGCCGACGGGGAGACTCGTGGCGCTGCCAGGTCCAAGGACCAGGCTGCACCGCACGTCGGCGGTGCGGTCGCCTCCCACGATGACCGCGCGCACTCCAAGACCTCGGCGTCCGTACATGCACCGCGTCTGTCCCAGGGGGCGCGGGACCAGCAGCGTCATGGTATCCACGGTACCATACGTCTGTTGGGCCAAGATCAAGCCGGCGAATCCCGGAGAGCTCAGGACCAGCATGCGCGCCGGCATGCTGGCGCGAGCGTGGCGCGGTCGCTTAGACGAGATGTTGCTCCTTCTAACGCAGTTAGAAGTCCGAGCATATCTCGCTCCCCGCACCATTTGCCGCCACCGCACGCCTCTCCGGCAGAGGCTTTGGCGCGGAGCTGCCGGTGGTTCTTTGGTCGATCAGAATGACGCCAAATCGAGCCACCGGCCAGACACCCTTCGCTCTAGTCTATGGAGCGGAGGCAGTTATCCCCACGGAACTCGTATACGGGTCACCTCGAGTGCTCGCTTATGATGAGCTTGAGCAAGAGCAGCTGCGGCAAGATGACGCGCCGCTCCTTGAGGAAGACCGTCTTCAGGCTGCTGTGCGAGCCGCTCGCTACCAGCAAGCTTTGCGCCGCTACCATAGCCGCAAAGTTAACGCCCGAAGTTTCGAGGAAGGCGACCTTGTTTCCTTGGCGCGATCAGTCCGCCAAGATTTCCGACAAGTTGACGCCGAAGTGGGAAGGCCCTTACCGGGTGAAGCGAGTCACCAAGCTTGGCGCTGTCCGCCTTGGGACCAAAGATGGCGTACCAGTGAGCAACTCCTGGAATATTGTGCATCTTCGCAAGCTTTGCCCGTGAGGCGCGGTTGTCGGACCCTGTCCGGCAACCACCCATTTGTACAAAGTCTTGCCGCTGTTGCATGTAATCCTTTGTACAAAGCCGGGCGCAGACCCCGTGCATAAAGATTATGTGCTCAGCACATACCCCGGGGAAGCAGACAACAGAAGAAAGATAAGTGCCAAAGTTTGAGCAATCAGACTTCCCTTAAGTTTTTAGGTTATTTTCCTTGAACGCCCGTGCTTTGTATGGGAAACCTAGGCGTGGAGGAGCCGACTCGTAGCTAGTTGCACCCTTACTGTTGTTTCGAGCCCCGCTCAACAACTTAAGTGAGCTGCAACTAGCTCCGCGACGTGGTTTCTTGTCGGCCGCAGCACCGCCCGCAGATCACTGACGTTCCGCACTCAGCACTCACGGCAAGCGTGCCCGCGCCGGCAAGTTCCCTATATGCGCAGTGTAAAAATATAAAATGGAAGGAGTCAAGTAAAGGAAATAACACAGCAATTAAATTTATAGAGTTATCTTCCCTCTTGCGGTCGTCCCTTGTATGGAAAACCTGTGGGCGGAGGAACCGACTCATACCTAGTCGCGCCCTTACTGTTGTTTCGAGTCCGCTCAACGACTTAAGTGAGCTGCGACTAGCTCTGCGACATGGTTTCTTGTCGGTTGCGGCACCGCCGGCAGGGAACCAACTCGTAGCTAGTTGCCTTACTGTCGTTTCGAGTCCGCTCAACGACTTAAGTAAGCTGCGACTAGCTCCGTGACGAGGTTTCCTGTCAGTTGCAGTTCCGCTGCTGATGTTCCGCACTCAGCGCTCGCGGCAAGGTGCCCGCACCGGCAAGTTCCCTAAAAGCGTAGGGTGAAAACATACAAGGGGAGGAAGCGAGTAAAGGAAATAACATAGCAATTACTATCCAAGATAGAAGTATATTACAGAATAACTTGTCGCAGCTCTAACAGACTGTTTTGCATAACATGATTGACAGCCACAAGGAAAGAAGAAGATAAATGGCCTAGTCTACGCGGTCGCCTTCGACCCTCCTGATGCCGCTCACCTTGTCCACAATGGGTGCGACAAGGGCCTTGAGCTCCTCCAGGTCAGCATCTGGCGGCAGGCTTCGGAGGACGTTGTTGAGGCGGAGGCCTGGGTTGCGGAAGGCCACCTTCATCAGCACCTTCTGGAGAGCTCCCGCACAGATCTTGCGCGACTCGTCAGCAAGCTGCTTTGGAAACTTCTCCCGGATTCGCTGGAGCGCCGTCGCCACGCCCTTGAAGAACAGAGTGAGCTTGGCGCTGGGTTGGAGGTTCTCATCGGAGGAGTACGTGAGATCCACCATCCCCAACTGCGCCAGCTCCTTGTCGACATCCGCGGCGACGTCCACCAGGCCCTCCATCCAGCGCTCCATATCCTCCGACAAAGTCTTTCGGGCGGCGGCGGCCTTCGCCAGCAGCACCTTGCCGGCCTTAACCTCCTCCTTCAAGGCCACCTCCTGCCGCTTGGCACCGTCCAGAGATTCGGTCAGAGCCGCCAGCTTCACTTCAAGATCAGCATTTGAAGCCTTGGTGGCGTCCAGCTCCTTGCTTCTCTCAGTGAGGAGGGCCTGCAGCTCCGAATAGCTGTTGGCGTCCTTCTCACGCTCAAGCTTGAGCGCGGCAAGCTCGTCGCCGCTCGCCTTGAGGTCCACCTCCAGCTGCGTCACCTTCAGCTCCAGCTCAGCCTTGGCGGCCTCGGTAGCTGCGGTGGCGTCTACGGCCTACTTGACGGCTCCGCCAACTACCCGCTCGCGCGCGGCAAGTTCCTCCTCGTGGCTGTCGAGGTTGACCGACCCGCTGCCTCGACCCAGGACGGCCCCGTTTCCCGCCTCCGCCACCCGCGACCCCAAGTGCATGGGAACCGCGTGGCAGGCGTGCAGAACCGAGGCGACGAATGGGGCGGCCTCTCCCCACACTGTGATCGTGGGGAGTGGGCACCTCGAAAACCGCCCGCGATCTCTCCCACGATGCCGCGTTTGAGGCGTGCCATTTGGGGAGGGCGCGGTGGGTGCGGAGTGGGTTATGGCGTGACCTAGGCCGCGCGTGCCCGTGCACTGTTTTGGGCCTGGCCCAACAGCGCTCGGCACCGTGTATGGCCCAGGCCCCGGGGCTCCTGTCGGTGTACTAAAGTAGGGGTACCTTAGTATCCCGAACTTGTGCATGGACAGTCGCAGCAACCTGCGGCAAGGTTTGCCGGGCGACCGCCAAGACCCTCCGTGGCTCCTTCGGAGCCATTCAAGAACAAAGTATCCAAGAGCAAAACAAGGCCCCGGCAAGAGGAGCTTGCCGGGAAGGAGACAAGGCCCCGACAAGAGGAGCTTGCCAGAAAGGGACGAGACCCCGGCAAGAGGAGCTTGCCGGGAAGACAACCAAAGCATCCCAAGAAGCTCGCTGCGGCGCACCGCGCGCCCCGACAAGGCCCGGCGAGCGATAAGCTCCCGGACGCGACAAGACGACATTCGTGGCAAGGCACTTGCCGCGGCAAGCTACTACCCCGTAGCCTGCGCTCCAGCTCACCCACCAACATGTCGCCCTGGGACCATTCCTGGCGTATGTGGCGGGAGGCTGTGCAGCCGGGGGCATGCGGTGGCAAGCAGGCGCTGACAAGTATCCATCGTGGCAAACGGTGGCGTTCCTAGCGGTCCCTCTCTGGGCCGTCAAGGTGACACAGACGGACATTTAATGCCGTTGTCCCCTGCCGTCAGAGTTAGGTAGGATACAACTGTAGCAGGCGGTGGATCCAACTACCACCCCTTTTACATTTTTACCCTCACCTCTGTTGCCACATGTCGGTGACCCCTTAGACATATAAAAGGAGGCCCATGCGCAACAGAGAGGGGGAGGACAGCCATTCTCACGCTCGGTCTCGCCAGCTGCTTGAGTGTACTGTAGCACTCGCCGCTCCCGAGCAAGAACTCAATACAACCACCAAAGCAAGAGTAGGGTTTTACGCATCCGTGCGGCCCGAACCTGGGTAGACCGATCGTCTCGCTCGTGTGTTTCGCCTCGATCTGCTCTTTGTGCATCCACCGCCCCCTGCCGAACCAAAAGGGGCTCGGTCCGCCGATCCCCATAGGTGTGCAAGGGACCAGACACCCCCGACATGGTGTTTGACCCGGGTGTCTGGCGATGATGCACCCTTTTATTTCGGGCTGGGCTTGCATTAAGGGCCGGATTGTCCCAAAATTTTGTTTCGGTTTTCCGGGCGCTTTCCATCGCAAAATACCTTCGTACTATGGACGCTAAGTCAACGAAGCGTGTAATATCACGGCGACTTATGGCGTTGAGTATTCCCTTGTCCGTGCAATTATTGCAGAAGGATGAAATTGCGTCTTCCTCGCGGCAGCCCTTTATCCTGTGCATAACCAGGAGGAATCTGGCCCAGTAATGATGTACTAATGTTCGGGTGGGTGGGTGGAATTAAATCCGAAGCCTTACCCCTTCTGAGGTTCAGAGGCCGAGGAATTTCCGAACTCGAAAATTTGGATTCCTGGATGTCGTCCAATGAATCCAGTCCGTCGCCTGATTCTAGGTTCAGGTCTTGAGTGATATCCTCCATTCTGCGGGCATCCGGCTTGGAGGGATCGGGAATCCGGACGTAGCGAGTCCTTAGGATAGATGAAGGGTCGCCGCACTGTCCCTCTACCACGGCAACGTGATGGGTGGCTTGGGGAGAGTTAATCTCTCTTAGATCGGTTTTAGGCCCAATCTGGTCGTAATCCGTAGCGACTCTCGTTTATGGAGGAAAGCTCTATTGGATCTAAATAGTCAGCAAGTTCTGAGTTGACATGAAGATTGTTTTCGATGGCTCGAGAGGTCATCATCGGCGTAGAAGCCGAACAGGTGGTCATAAGAAAACCACCTAGCCGGAGGGTTTGGCCGATAGCCAAAGCTCCCTTAGCAACGGTGCCGTCTTTAAAGATGGGGCGAGGCATCCTTCCTGATGGCGACGACACAGAGGAACTCTCAATGAAAGCACCAATGTCAGTGTCAAAACCGGCGGATCTCGGGTAAGGGGTCCCTAACTGTGCGTCTAGGCCGGATGGTAACAGGAGGCAGGGGACACAAAATTTTACCCAGGTTCGGGCCCTCTCGATGGAGGTAAAACCCTACGTCCTGCTTGATTAATATTGATCATATGGGTATTACAAGAGTTGATCTACCACGAGATCAGAGAGGCTAAACCCTAGAAGCTAGCCTATGGTATGATTGTTGATGTGTATGTTGTCCTACGGACTAAAACCCTCCGTTTTATATAGACACCGGAGAGGGTTAGGGTTACATAAAGTCGGTTACAATGATAGGAGATCTGATCATCCGTATCGCCAAGCTTGCCTTCCACGCCAAGGAAAGTCCCTTCCAGACACGGGACGGAGTCTTCAATCTTGTATCTTCATAGTCCAGGAGTCCGGCTGAAGGTATAGTTCGGCTATCCGAACACCCCCTAATCTAGGACTCCCTCACATACTAACTAAGCAATTATGTCTTCTCAAAATAACATGGCCAAAGAAAGTTATCCCTACAAAATCATATAGTCTGGCTATGCTCTATCTTCACCACATAAAATATTTAAATCATGCACAACCCCGATGACAAGCCAAGCAATTGTTTCATACTTTTGATGTTCTCGAACTTTTTCAAACTTCACGCAATATATGAGCGTGAGCCATGGATATAGCACTATGGTGGAATACAATGGTGGTTGTGGAGAAGACAAAAAGGGGAAGATAGTCTCACATCAGCTAGGCCTATCAACGGGCTATGGAGATACCCATCAATAGATATCAATGTGAGAGAGAAGGGATTGCCATGCAACGGATGCACTAGAGCTATAGGTATATGAAAGCTCAACAAAAGGAACTAAGTGGGTGTGCATCCAACTTGCTTGCTCACGAAGACCTAGGGCATTTTGAGGAAGCCCATCATTGGAATATACAAGCCAAGTTCTATAATGAAAAATTCCCACTAGTATATGAAAGTGATATCATAGGAGACTCTCTATATGAAGAACATGGTGCTACTTTGAAGCACAAGTGTGGAAAAAGGATAGTAACATTGTCCCTTCTCTCTTTTTCTCTCATTTTTTTGGCCTTCTTTCTCTCTTTTTGGCCTCTTTTTTTTCTTTTCTTTATTTTTCGTCTGGAGTCTCATCTCGACTTGTGGGGGAATCATAGTCTCCATAATCCTTTCCTCACTTGGGACAATGCTCTAATAATGATGATCATCACACTTTATTTACTTACAACTCAAGAATTACAACTCAATACTTAGAACAAAATATGACTCTATGTGAATGCCCCTGGCGGTGTACCGGGATGTGCAATGATGCATGCGTGACATGTATGAAGAATTATGAATGGTGGATTTGCCACAAATACGATGTCAACTACATGATCATGCAAGCAATATGACAATGATGAAGCGTGTCAAAATAACGGAACGGTGGAAAGTTGCATGGCAATATATCTCGGAATGTCTATGGAAATGCCATAATAGGTAGGTATGTTGGCTGTTTTGAGGAAGGTATATGGTGGGTTTATGGTACCGTCGAAAGTTGCGCGATACTAGAGAGGCTAGCAATGGTGGAAGGGTGAGAGTGTGTATAATCCATGGACTCAACATTAGTCATAAAGAACATTCATACTTATTGCAAAAATCTACAAGTTATCAAAACAAAGTATTACGCGCATGCTCCTAGGGGGATAGATTGGTAGGAAAAGACCATCGCTCGTCCCCAACCGCCACTCATAAGAAAGACAATCAATAAATAAATCATGCTCCGACTTCATCACATAACGGTTCACCTTACGTGCATGCTACGGGAATCACAAACTTCAACACAAGTATTTCTCAAATTCATAACTACTCAACTAGCATGACTCTAATATCACCATCTCCATATCTCAAAACAATTATCAAGTATTAAACTTCTCATAGTGTTCAATGCACTTATATGAATTTTTTTTATTATTGCCATGTTGTTCTAAAGGACTCTCAAAATAATATAAGTGAAGCATGAGAGAACAATAGTTTCTATAAAACAAATCCACCACCGTGCTCTAAAATATATAAGTGAAGCAGTAGAGAAAAAACTATATAGCTCAAAAGATATAAGTGGAGGACATAGAGTATTCTAATGTAGCGACCAGACCTCAAACAGTCTGATCTCTATGCATTAGTGTCATCCCTAGATCGGTAATGCTAACACACACAGTACTTGAGGATTTATAATAGAGTAGCAATCACACACTTATTACATCAAATGTCTCAAAAGGGAACTTAATACAATAAATATGGCTTAAAGCCATCTAAAACGATAACATCGGAAGGCTTGGAAGATAAAGTGAGTCCATCAACTCCAACGGCATCATTGAGTGAAAGACAACGACCTATGGCTCCTTACTCGTTGTCTGAAAAGTCTGCAACATGAATGTTGCAGCCCGAAATGGGTCAACACATGGAATATGCTAGCAATGTAACGCAAGAGAGTAATGAACAGAATAATTTCTATTACTACATGCATACTTGGCTGGTGGAGGCTGTATGGTTTATATGTTTTTGCGAAAAGCCAATTTTTCCCTACAACAAAGGAAAACATTTTATTTAACTATGATGGTAGTTGTTAAACATTGAGAAGGTCCCTCCAACTCAATCCCAATTAAGCATCATCATTAAACCCAATCAAATTATAATAAGGGTGAGGAGATCAACATGATAATCCAAGAACCAGATACTCAAGATGTCCATAACTGGGGACACGGCTAACCATGATTAGTTTATACACTCTGCAGAGGTTTGCGCACTTTTCCCCACAAGACTCTAATACATCCATGGTCGGAGATTCGGGACACAGTCTTTCTGAAGCATTAACTCTCTACTCTGGATAGACAGCACCACCTACAACCCACTACATCTGCTAGCCTACCTCTTCAAGAGCTTCACGCAACTTACTCAACTATGCCAGAGCCCATATTGTCTTGTGGCTGCACACGGAAGTTTCTAGCATGAATGATCTTATGATCCCTTTGAGCCTGGGTGGCGGGTCGTAGGATGATCACACGGGTCCTCCGGGATATCCTAGGACAACACTGGATTCTCTAGGTGCCCACAAGCAATCCATCCAGATGTGTATTTAAGTTGCCACCTTAAGTTGAACCATTAATTAACAAACTCACATCTATCATGGATACACTCAAACTCAATCCATGTCTACGAGCATAGCATAGCAATATAAACAACGTAGAAGTAACCCCCAAAGGTTTGATAATAAACAGGTGAATAGGTACTACCTCATCTACTTCCCAAAACCCACAAGTTAAATCAGATCCTAACCATGCAATTATTTGAGGATTGATCTAATGCAATAAAACTGGGTAGTAAAGAGGTATGATCAAAGTGTTACTTGCCTTGCTGATGATCTGCGAAACGTAGAGACTCGTAGTAGCACACTTCGCACTCCGGGTACTCTATCGCAAACAAACAAGCATACAATAAGCACACAACTAGAAGCACGGGTAAAACTCAAATAAGAGATCTAACCAGAAAGTTCAACTTAAGAACTCCGTTTTGCAAAAAGAATCAAACCAAACGAAGCAACGAGACTCAAACTGCAAAAGAAACAAGATCTGTTTACTAATCTGGACTAAAGTCGAATTTTACAGTAGCAAAATCTTGTTCAAGTTGGTTAATCCGGGCGTTCGCTAAATAACTAAACCGAAAAAACCGATCTAAATAAAAAAACTAGTGTTTAAAAAAAACCGTACGGTTTCCTATCAAAAACCGGCGGCGGCGGGCTACCTTGGTGAGGTCCGGCGAGGTCGGCGGCGCCTCCGGCGGGCTGGGGTGAGGGGATCCTGCGGCGGGGTGGCTGAACGGGGCGGCGGCAGCGGCGCTGCGAGGAGGCGAGGGAGACCCGGCGGCGGCGCGGAACCGGCGACGCGGCGGCGGCGGCGTAGAACCAGCGGTGGCAGGGCAGTTCGGGCGGCTGCGGTAGGGTTTCGGGCGGGGCACTGGCGGCTCGGGCCCCCGCGGCTTTAAAGGGCCGGCTGGACTAGTGTCCCAGGCGGACACGTCCCGGTTAGGTTGGTTGACTTTTTAAAAAAAATAAAATCTGCGCACAAAAACGAAGAAAATAAATACTAAACGGACTCCAAAAATCCTAAATTAAATTTTCCCCGTCCTCTAAAAATCTACCAGAGAAGGTGAACATTTATTTGTGCCTCTAATGCAATTTTGGAAAACGCATATTTTCCTAATTCAAATGAAATAGCGATAAAAACTCCGAATAAAATCATATTTTCTTTTAATATTAAATCTCCAATATTTCTTTGTTTTGGGGAAGTCATTTTATCCCCTCTCTTTTATTTTCTTAATAGAAATATTCGAAGAGAAATTAATTAAAATCAAACGATCCTCTTTTCAAAATTTGAGAAAACTCAAATATGAAAATAAAGAAATTCCCAACTCTCTCCGTGGGTCCTTGAGTTGCGTAGAATTTCTACGATCAAGCCAAAATGTAATTAAATATGATATGCAATGATGATATAATGTATGACATTCCAAATTAAAAATTTGGGATGTTACATCTAATGAATTTCGAATCATCTGAGTCTCTTTCAAAAGGTGTGTACAAGAAGGATGATTGTGTTAAACTAAAAAGGAAAGACTCAAATCATACAAGACACTCCAAGCAAAACACATATCATGTGGTGAATAAAAATATAGCTCCAAGTAAAGTTACCGATAGACGAAGACGAAAGAGGGGATGCCTTCCGGGGCATCCCCAAGCTTAGGCTTTTTGGTGTCCATGAGTTTTACCTTGGGGAGCTATGGGCATCCCCAAGATTAGGCTCTTGCCACTCTTTGTTCCATAATCCATCAAATCTTTACCCGAAACTTGAAAAGTTCACAACACAAAACTCAAAATAGAAAATCTCGTGAGCTCCGTTAGCGACAGAAAACAAGACACCACTTCAAGGTACTGTAATGAACTCATTATTTATTTATATTGGTGTTAAACCTGCTATATTCCAACTCCTCTATGGTTTATAAACTCTTTTACTAGCCATAGATTCATCAAAATAAGCAAACAACACAAGAAAAACAGAATCTGTCAAAAACAGAACAGTCTGTAGTAATCTGTAGCTAACGCATGTTCTAGAACCCCACAAATTCTAAATTAAATTTCTGGACGTGAGGAATTTATCAATTAATCATCTTCAAAACGAATTAACTAGATAGCACCTTCCAAATAAAAATGGCAGTGATTCTCGTGAGCGCTAAAGTTTCTGTTTTTTTACAGCAAGATCAAAAAGATTTTCCCCAAGTCTTCCCAACGATTCTACTTGGCACAAACACTAATTAAACACAAAAAATACAACCAAACACAGAGGCTAGGGAAATTATTTATTACTAAACAGGAGCAAAAAGCAAGGAATAAAAATAAAATTGGGTTGCCTCCCAACAAGCGCTATCGTTTAACGCCCCTAGCTAAGCATAAAAGCGAAGATAGATCTAGGTATTGCCATCTTTGGTAGGCTATCCACAAGTAGCTCTCATAATAGATTCATAAGGTAATTTAGTTTTCTTTCTAGGGAAGTTTTCCATGCCTTTCCTTAACGGAAATTGGAATCTAATATTCCTTTCCTTCATATCAATAATTGCACCAATCATTCTATGGAAAGGTCTACCAAGAATAATAGGACATGAAGGATTGCAATCTATATCAAGAACAATGAAATCTACGGGCACATAGTTCCTATTTGCAACAATAAGAACATCATTAATTCTTCCCATAGGTTTCTTAATAGTGGAATCTGCAAGGTGCAAGTTTAAAGAACAATCATCAAAATCACGGAAACCTAGCAAATCACACAAAGTTTTTGGAATCGTGGAAACACTAGCACCCAAATCACACAAAGCATAACACTCATGATCTTTAATTTTATTTTTTATTGTAGGTTCCCACTAATAATAAAGTTTTCTAGGGATAGAAACTTCCAACTCAAGTTTTTCTTCATAAGATTGCATCAAAGCATCAACGATATGTTTAGTGAAAGCTTTATTTTGACTACAAGCATGAGGAGAATTTAGCACGGATTGCAACAAGGAAATACAATCTATCAAAGAGCAATTGTCATAATTAAATTCCTTGAAATCCAAGATAGTGGGTTCACTGATATTTAAAGTTTTGACCTCTTCAATCCCACTTTTAACAATTTTAGCATCAAGATCTAAAGTTTAACACCAATATAAATAAAGAATGAGTTCATTACAGTACCTTGAAGTGATGTTTTGTTTTCTTTCGCTAACGGAGCTCACGAGATTTTCTATTTTGAGTTGTGTGTTGTGAAGTTTTCAAGTTTTGGGTAAGGATTCAATGGACTATGGAATAAGGAGTGGCAAGAGCCTAATCTTGGGGATTACCAAGGACCCCCAAGGTAATATTCAAGGATACCCAAGAGCCAAAGCTTGGGGATGCCCTGGAAGGCATCCCCTCTTTTGTCTTTGTTCATCGGTAACTTTACTTGGAGCTATATTTTTATTCGCCACATGATATGTGTTTTGCTTGGAGCGTCAATTTATTTTGTTAGGATTTTCTTGCTTTTATTTAGAACAATGTTTTGCACCTTTTATTTCAATAAAAGTGGCATTGATAGCCTTTACTATGCCTATTTTAGAAGTCCACATGTTGCTGTTTGAAAACAGAAAGTTTACCGCTGTTGCAATAATTCTCTAGAAAATTCAGAATGTGATAAAATGTTGAAACCTTTTGCATATTAAGCTATGATAAATTTACTACAGTGGGAATTTTCTTTCATAATTTTTGGAGCTAGGGAAGTACGGATGTTGCTGCATTCTTTACAGACTATCCTGTTTAGGCAGATTGCTATTTTGTTTGCATTGTTTGCATATGTTTGCTTCTTTAATGGTTATATTTGAGGATAGGACTATTAAATATGCAGAGGCATTTAGTATGCAATGTTGAATAATAATTTTAGTGATTTGCTACAGTTGAGTATGATAAGTTTTTTGCAATGGTTTATACTAACTTATCTCACGAGTCCTTGTTGAGTTTTGTGTGGATGAAGCTTTTGAGATTTAGGAGAGCGTGATATGAGAGGAATTAAGGAGACACAAAAGCTCAAGATTGGGGATTCCCAAGGCATCCCAAGATAATATTTCAAGAAGTCTCAAGCATCTAAGCTTGGGGATGCCCCGGTTGGCATCCCACCTTTCTTCTTCAACAATTATTGGTTAGTTTCGGTTGATCCTAAGTTTTTGCTTCTTCACATGATGTTTGCCATTCTTAAAATGTCATTTTATTTTGCTATGCATGTTGTTTGAATAGAATACCAAGATCTGAAATTATTAAATGTTAGAGAGTCTTCACATAGTTGCATAATTATTCGACTACTCATTGATCTTCACTTATATCTTTTGAAGTAGTTTGTCATTTGCTCTAGTGCTTCACTTATATCTTTTAGAGCATGGTGGTAGTTTTATTTTGAAGAAATAGATGAACTATCATGCTTCACTTATATTATTTTGAGAGTCTTAAATAGCATGGTAATTTGCTTAAAATCCTAATATGCTAGGTATTCAAGAATAATAAAATTCTCTTATGAGTGTGTTGAATACTATGAGAAGTTTGATACTTGATAATTGTTTCGAGATATGGAGATGGTGATATTAGAGTCATGCTAGTTGAGTAGTTGTGAATTTGAGAGATACTTGTGTTGAGGTTTGTGATTCCCGTAGCATGCACATATGGTGAACCGTTATGTGATGAAGTCGGAGCATGATTTATTTATTGATTGCCTTCCTTATGAGTGGCGGTCGGGGACGAGCGATGGTCATTTCCTACCAATCTATCTCCCTATGAGCATGTGCGTAGTACTTTGTTTCGATAACTAATAGATTTTTGCAATAAGTATGTGAGTTCTTTATGACTAATGTTGAGTCCATGGATTATACGCACTCTCACCCTTCCACCCTTGCTAGCCTCTCTAGTACCACGCAACATTCGCTGGTACCATACACCCACCATATACCTTCCTAAAAACAGCCACCATACCTACCTATTATGGCATTTCCATAGCCATTCCGAGATATATTGCCATGCAACTTTCCATCGTTCCATTTATTATGACACGCTTCATCATTGTCATATTGCTTAGCATGATCATGTAGTTGACATCATATTTGTGGCAAAGCCACCATTGATAATTCTTTCATACATGTCACTCATGAGTCATTGCACATCCCGGTACACCGCCTGAGGCATATCTTGTTCTAAGTATCGAGTTGTAATTCTTGAGTTGTAAGTAAATAAAAGTGTGATGATCATCATTATTAGAGCATTGTCCCAGTGAGGAAAGGATGATGGAGACTATGATTCCCCCACAAGTCAGGATGAGACTCCGGACAAAAAAAATAAAAGAGGCCAAAGAAGCCCAAATAAAAAAAGAAAGAAAAGAGGCCATAAAAAAGAGAAAAGGCCCAAATAAAAAAATAAAAAAAAGAGAGAAGGGACAATGCTACTATCCTTTTACCACACTTGTGCTTCAAAGTAGCACCATGATCTTCATGATAGAGAGTCTCCTATGTTGTCACTTTCATATACTAGTGGGAATCTTTCATTATAGAACTTGGCATGTATATTCCAATGATGGGCTTCCTCAAAATGCCCTAGGTCTTCATGAGCAAGCGAGTTGGATGCACACCCACTAGTTTCTTTTGTTGAGCTTCCATACATTTATAGCTCTAGTGTATCCGTTGCATGGCAATCCCTACTCACTCACATTGATATCTATTGATGGGCATCTCCATAGCCCGTTGATACGCCTAGTTGATGTGAGACTATCTTCCCCCTTTTTGTCTTCTCCACAACCACCACTCTATTCCACCTATAGTGCTATATCCATGGCTCACACTCATGTATTGCGTGAAGATTGAAAAAGTTTGAGAACATCAAAAGTATGAAACAATTGCTTGGCTTGTCATCTGGGTTGTGCATGATTTAAATATTTTGTGTGGTGAAGATAGAGCATAGCCAGACTATATGATTTTGTAGGGATAGCTTTCTTTGACCATGTTATTTTGAGAAGACATAATTGCTTAGTTAGTATGCTTGAAGTATTATTGTTTTTATGTCAATATTAATCTTTTGTCTTGAATCTTATGGATCTGAATATTCATACCATAATTAAGAAGAATCACATTGAAATTATGCCAAGTAGCACTCCGCATCAAAAATTCTGTTTTTTTAACATTTACCTACTCGAGGACGAGCAGGAATTAAGCTTGGGGATGCTGATACGTCTCCAACGTATCTATAATTTTTGATTGCTCCATGCTATATTATTTACTGTTTTGAATGTTTATGGGCTTTATTATACACTTTTATATCATTTTTTGGACTAACCTATTAACCCAGAGCCCAGTGCCAGTTTCTGTTTTTACCCTGTTTTAGGGTTTCGAAGAAAAGGAAAATCAAACGGAGTCCAATTGACCTGAAACTTCACGGAACTCATTTTTGGAAGGAGAGAAGCCCAGAAGACTTGGAGTGCACATCGGGGAATCTGCGAGGAGGTCACGAGGTAGGGGGCGCGCCCACCCCCCGTGGGCGCGCCCTCCACCCTCGTGAGCCCCTCGTGGCCCCCCTGACATACTTCTTCCGCCTATATATCTCCATATACCCTAAAAACATCCGAGAGCACAATAGATCGGGAGTTCCGCCGCCAGAAGCCTCCGTAGCCACTGAAAGCCAATCTAGACCCGTTCCGGCACCGTGCCGGAGGGGGCAATCCCTCTCCGGTGTCCATCTTCATCATCCCGGTGCTCTCCATGACGAGGAGGGAGTAGTTCTCCCTCGGGGCTGAGGGTATGTACCAGTAGCTATGTGTTTGATCTCTCTTTCTCGTGTTCTTGAGATGATACGATCTTGATGTATCGTGAGCTTTGCTATTATAGTTGGATCCTATGGTGTTTCTTCCCCCTCTACTCTCTTGTAATGAATTGAGTTTCCCCTTTGAAGTTATCTTATCAGATTGAGTCTTTAAAGATTTGAGAACACTTGAGGTATGTCTTGTCGTGGATATCTGTGGTGACAATGGGATATCACATGACTCACTTGATGTATGTTTTGGTGATCAACTTGTGGGTTCCGCCCATGAACCTATGCATAGGGGTTGGCACATGTTTTCATCGTGATTCTCCGGTAGAACTTTGGGGCACTCTTTGAGGTCCTATGTGTTGGTTGAATAGATGAATCTGAGATTGTGTGATGCATATCGTATAATCATACCCACGGATACTTGAGGTGACATTGGAGTATCTAGGTGACATTAGGGTTTTGGTTGATTTGTGTCTTAAGGTGTTATTCTAGTACGAACTCTAGGGCTGTTTCTGACACTTATAGGAATAGCCCAATGGATTGATTGGCAAGAATAACTTTGAGATGGTTTCGTACCCTACCATAATCTCTTCGTTCGTTCTCCGCTATTAGTGACTTTGGAGTCACTCTTTGTTGCATGTTGAGGGATAGTTATGTGATCCAATTATGTTATTATTGTTGAGGGAACTTACACTAGCGAAAGTATGAACCCTAGGCCTTATTTCCTATCATTGCAATACCGTTTAGGCTCACTTTTACCATTAGTTACCTTGATGTTTTTATAATTTCAGATTATAAATACCTTTATCTACCATCCATATTGCACTTGTATCACCATCTCTTCGCCGAACTAGTGCACCTATACAATTTGCCATTGTATTGGGTGTGTTGGGGACACAAGAGACTCTTTGTTATTTGGTTGCAGGGTTGCTTGAGAGAGACCATCTTCATCCTACGCCTCCTACGGATTGATAAACCTTAGGTCATCCACTTGAGGGAAATTTGGTACTGTCCTACAAACCTCTGCACTTATTATAATTTCCATAGGAATTGTTGTAGGAATTACCATAATTATTAGAGGAATTACTAGGAAACGTCCTAGAATTAAAATTACCTCTATACGCGTTATTACCAAAATTGTTCCTACCAACAAAATTCACATCCATAGATTCATTATTATTCTCAATCAAGGTAGACAAAGGCATATCATTAGGATCAGTAGGAGCACTCTTATTAGCAAATAATTTCATAAGTTCATCCATTTGTCCACTCAAAACATTAATCTCTTCAATTGCATGCACTTTTTTATTAGTAGATCTTTCAGTGTGCCATTGAGAATAATTAACCATAATATTATCTAGGAGTTTGGTAGCTTCTCCTAAAGTGATTTCCATAAAAGTACCTCCCACGGCCGAATCTAAAAGATTTCTAGAAGCAAAATTCAATCCGGCATAAAAGTTTTGTATAATCATCCAAAGATGCAAACCATGTGATGGGCAATTACGTATCATTGATTTCATCCTGTCCCAAGATTATGCAATATGTTCATGATCAAGTTGCTTAAAAATCATAATATCATTTCTAAGGGAGATGATCTTAGAGGGAGGAAAATACTTAGAGATAAAAGCATCTTTTCACTTATTCCATGAATCAATACTATTTTTAGGCAAAGACGAAAACCAAGCTTTAGCACGATCTCTAAGCGAAAACGGAAATAGCTTCAATCTAACAATATCATTATCCACATCTTTCTTCTTCTGCATATCACACAAATCAACAAAGTTGTTTAGATGGGTAGCGGCATCTTCACTAGGAAGGTCACAAAACAGATCTTTCATGACAAGATTTAGCAAAGTAGTACTGATTTCACAAGATTCAGCATCGATAAGAGGAGCAATCGGAGTGCTAATAAAATCATTATTGTTGGTATTGGCAAAGTCACATAATTTAGTATTATCTTGAGCCATCCCGACAAGCAAGCAATCCAACACACAAGCAAACAAGAAACGGGCAAAAAAGGCAAATAGAAAAAGGGAAGGGGAACGGAAAGAGAGGGAGAGAGAGAGGGCGAATAAAACAATAAGGGTGAACTGGGGAGAGGAAAACGAGAGGCAAATGGCAAATAATGTAATGCGAGGGATAAGAGTTTGTGATGGGTACTTGGTAATGGCGCCAGAAGTGACTCGTTGTGGGAGTCAAATCTTGACTTCAGTTGGCGCGAATCTCCCTGGCAATGGTGCCAGAAATCCTTCTTGCTACCTCTTGAGCACTGCGTTGGTTTTCCCTTGAAGAGGAAATGGTGATGCAGTAAAACAGCGTAAGTATTTCCCTCAGTTTTTTAGAACCAAGGTATCAATCCAGTCGCAGATCACGCTCAAGTACCACGCACCTACACAGACAAATAAGAACCTCACAACCAACGCGATAAAGTGGTTGTCAAGCCCTTCTCGGTCATTTACATGAGTGGGATCTGATAGATATGATAAGATAGTATTTTTGGTATTTTTATGATAAAGAGAAATAAAGATGCAAAGTAAAATAAAGGCAAAGGAAATAACTAAGTATTGGAAGATTAATACGATGGAAGATAGACCCGGGGGCCATAGGTTTCACTAGTGGCTTCTCTCACGAGCATAAGTATTACGGTGGGTAAATGAGTTACTATCAAGCAATTGATAGAATTGAGCATAGTTATGAGAATATCTAGGTATGATCATGTATATAGGCATCACGTCCGAGACAAGGAGACCGAAAATCCTCAATAGCCTATTGCTCTTGAAATTCTTCCTTGCTTGCATTATGATTAACCTCATAAGTCTGATAATCTTATTGGCATCCTTAGTCATTATAATTTTGAGTCTATTGAATCAATATGTTGCGAATGCTCGCAATCCTTAATCAGATCCTTCATTTCATCCTTCCGGCTCAGACGTCATTTTAAACATGAGCTGGATCTCGACCAATCAAATTACCATCGATTGTACCCCTAAGCTTACTCAACTTATCCATCCTTCATCAGAGCGTTCTTTGATGCGTCTGCAATGTATCTACTTTTTCTCACGCTTTTCCTCTTGTTTTGGACTCTAATTTGCATGATTTGAATGAAACTAACCCGGAGTGACATTGTTTTCAGCAGAACTACCATGGTGTTGTTTGTGTGCGGAAATAAATGTTCTTGGAATGGAACAAAACTTTTTGAGGAATTTTTATATCAATAATAAGAATTTCTGGAGCCAAGACCTACTGGAGAGGGGCCCCTAGGTGGGCACAACCCACCAGGGCACGCCCTCTCTCCTGGCGCGCCCAGGTGGGTTGTACTCACCTGGTGGCCCCGCTGACGACCCCCTGATACTATAGAATCACATATTTCCAGAAAAATTAGGGAGAAAGAATTATCGCGATCCACGAGATGGAGACGTGCTACCTCTTGAGCACTGTGTTGGTTTTCCCTTGAAGAGGAAAGGGTGATGCAGTAAAGCAGCGCAAGTATTTCCCTCGGTTTTTGAGAACCAAGGTATCAATCCAGTAGGAGATCACACTCTAGTCCCACGCACCTACACAAACAAATAAGAACCTCGCAACCAACGCGATAAAGGGGTTGTCAAGCCCTTCTCGGTCACTTACGAGAGTGGGATCTGATAGATATGATAAGATAATTTTTTTGGTATTTTTATGATAAATAGAAAAAATATGCAAAATAAATAAAGGCAAAGGGAATAACTAAGTATTGGAAGATTAATATGATGGAAGATAGACCCGGGGGGCATAGGTTTCACTAGTGGCTTCTCTCAAGAGCATAAGTATTACGGTGGGTAACGAATTACTGTCGAGCAATTGATAGAATTGAGCATAGTTATGAGAATATCTAGGTATGATTATCTATATAGGCATCACGTTCGAGACAAGTAGACGGAAACGATTCTGCATCTACTATTATTACTCCATACATCGACCGCTATCCAGCATGCATCTAAAGTATTATGTTCATAAGAACAGATAATGCTTTAAGTAAGATGACATGATGTAGAGGGATAAACTCATGCATTATGATATAAACCCCATCTTTTTATCCTCGATGGCAACAATACAATACGTGTCGGTTCCCTTTCTGTCACTGGGATCAAGCACCGCAAGACTGAACCCAAAGTCAAGCACTTCTCCCATTGCAAGAAAGATCAATCTAGTAGGCCAAACCAAACTGATAATTCGAAGAGACTTGCAAAGATAAACCAATCATACATAAAAGATTGAGAGGAGAATCAAATATTGTTCATAGATAATCTGGATCATAAACCCACAATTCATCGGATCTCGACAAACAGACCGCAAAAGAAGATTACATCGAATAGAACTCCAAGAAAATCAAGGAGAACTTTGTATTGAGATCCAAAGAGAGAGAAGAAGCCATCTAGATAATAACTATGGACCCGTAGGTCTGAAGTAAACTACTCACACATCACCGGAGAGGCCATGGAGTTGATGTCGAGGCCCTTCGTGATCAATGCCCCCTCCGGCGGAGCTCCGGGAAAGGCCCCGAGATGGGATCTCTTGAGTACGGAATGTTGCGGCGGTGGAATTAGGTTTTCGTGGTGCTCCTAGATGTTTGGGGGGGGGTACGTGGATATATATAGGAGGAAGAAGTTCGTCGGTGGAGCAACGGAGGGCCCACGAGGATGGAGGCACGCCCAGGGGGTAGTCGCACCCCCTGCCTCGTGCCTTCCTCCAATGTTTCTTGACAGCCACTCCATGTCTTATGGATCACGTTTGTTGAGAAAATCACGTTCCCGAAGCTTTAATTCCATTTGGACTCCGTTTGATATTCCTTTTCTTTGAAACCCTAAAATAGGCAAAAAACAACAATTTGGGCTGGGCCTCTGGTTAGTAGGTTAGTCCCAAAAATGATATAAAAGTGTAAACTAAAGCCCATTAACATCCAAAATAGATAATATAATAGCATGGAGCAATAAAAAATTATATATACGTTGGAGACGTATCAAGCCGCCGCCAAGCCCTGTTCTTCCTCGGGAGGGCAGATCTGGAGTCCATTTAGGGCTCTGGATAGGGGGATCTTTGTTCTTCGTCATCACCAACCCTTCTCCATCGCCAATTCCATGATGCTCCCCACCGGGAGTGAGTAATTCCTTTGTAGGCTCGCTGGTCGATGAGGAGTTGGATGAGATTCATCATGTAATCGAGTTAGTTTTGTTAGGGCATGATCCCTAGTATCCACTATGATCTTAGATTGATGTTGCTATGACTTTACCATGCTTAATGCTTTTCACTTGGGGCCCAGGTGCCATGATTTCAGATCTGAACCGTTTATGAATTCATCATTATATCCATGTTCTAGATCCGATCTCGCAAGTTATACTCACCTACTACGGTTATGATCCGGCAACCTCGGAGTGACAACAACCGGGCCCACTCCCGGTGATGACCGTAGTTTGAGGAGTTCATGTATTCACTATGTGTTAATGCTTTGTTCCAGTTCTCTATTAAAAGGAGGCCTTAATATCCCTTAGTTTCCCATATGGACCCCGCTGCCACGGGAGGGTAGGACAAAAGATGTCATGCAAGTTCTTTTAATAAAGCATGTATGACTATTTACGAAATACTTGCATATATTATATCGATGAACTGGAGCTAGTGCCGTATCACCCTAGGTTATAACTGTCACATGATGAATATCATCCAACAAGTCACTGATCCAACGCCTACGAATTTATCCTTATTGATCTTTCTATGTTTCTATTGCTATCATCACCGTTACACTTGCTACAAATTACTGCTATCACTATTATTGTTACCATTGCTGCTGTCACTATTATCAAAACTATCAAACTACTTTTCTACTGATCACTTTTTTACAGATAATTAATCCCTAGGTGTGATTGAATTGACAACTCAGCTGCTAATACCTTCAAATATTCTTTGGCTCCCCTTGTGCCGAATCTATAAATTTGGGTTGAATACTCTACCCTCAAAACTGTTGCGATCCCCTATACTTGTGGGTTATCAAGACCTTTTTCTAGCGCTGTTGCCGGGGAGCATAGCTATATTTGTTGAGTCACTTGGGATTATTATGATATTATCACTATGAATAATCTGAAGGATCCTCATACTAAGATATTTCCCTCAAGGACGAGGGGAGGTAAGGAACTTCCATCCAATTCTGCTTTAGATTCACCTTCTGTTATGAATAAACTTGCAACACCACCACATGCTATTAATTCTGATATGTCGCAAGTTATTGATGATGCTACTTCTACTATGAATGATGCTTATGATGATGCTAGTACCTTGCTTGATAATGATGATGTGCCACTTCGTGAATTTCTTGATAAACAAATTGCTAGAGTTATACAAGATGATGTTGTTGAATCTGATGATGAGCTTGAAACTAAAACTCCTGAAACACCTGCTAGAACTAGCCTTCCTAGATATGAATTGCCTAAGGTACCAGAAGGTTATGTTATGAGTGAAGAAACAGCTAGAGATATTCTTGCTTGCAATGATAGAGATGATCTATAGAAATTACTACACAAGTTTAAAGAAAAATCTCTGAATGCTAGAATGAAATGTGATCTTAAGTTTGCTACTTCACCTATCTTTATTGATGATAAGGATTATGAATTCTCTGTCAACCCAGAGCTAATTACTCTGGTTGAATCTGATCCTTTCCATGGTAATGAAACTGAAACTGTTGTGGCACATCTTACTAAGTTGAATGATATAGCCACCCTTTTTACTCATGATGAGAAAACTCGCTACCAATTTATTCTCAAATTATTTCCTTTCTCATTAAAGGGTGATGCTAAAGCTTGGTACAACACTCTTGCTACTGGTTGTGTGTGTAGTCCCCAGGATATGATTTATTACTTCTTTGAAAAATATTTTCCTGCTCATATGAAACAAGCTGCCTTACAAGAAATATTTAACTTTGTGCAAACTAAAGAAGAGAGTCTCCCACAAGCTTGGGGGAGGCTTTACCAGTTACTTAATGCTTTGCCTAATCATCCTCTTAAGAAAAATGAAATACTTGATATCTTCTATAATGGACTAACCGATGCTTCTAGGGACTTCCTAGATAGTTGTGCTGGTTGCGTTTTCAGGGAACAAACTGTTGGACAAGCTAAAGAATTATTGAATAAGATATTGAAAAATTATGATGATTGGACTATGATACTTCTCCAACATATCTATAATTTTTGATTGTTCCATGTTGTTTTATTATCAATCTTGGATGTTTTATAATCATTTTATAGTCATTTTATATCATTTTTTGTACTAACCTATTGACATAGTGACCAGTGCCAGTTCCTGTTTTTCCATGTTTTTACATCATAGGAAATCAATATCAAACGGAGTCCAAATGGCATGAAACTTTACGATGATTTTGTATGGGCCAAAAGGAAGTAGATGGGCCCTGGTTGCACTTAGGGGGTGCCCCGAGGGGGCCCTGGCGCTGGCGCGCCTCGGTGGGTTGTGCCCACCTGGGGTGCCCCCCCGAACCGCCTCTTTGCTCTATAAATACCCAAAAAATCCTAGAACCCTAGGGGAGTTATCGAAATATTGATCCAGCCGCCGCAGAGTCCAGAATCACCAAATCTGTTGGGGATATGACTATTAGGTATGACCCGCGCAGATGGGGCCTGGTCATCCCTATGGCGATTCATTTCCATGAAGCCCAAGAGCGTATTAACAACGACAGTTCATAGATAGGCTTAGTAGAGGGCCCAAACCCGAAGGCGGCTTAAGGCCCACGGATATAAACCGCCATGTATGTAAACTTGTATTGTAAGGTATATAAGAAAGGTCGCCGAGCCGGGTAGGTTGTATGAGCCGGCCGGGACTCTATAGGCCACAGGGCGTCAACCCGTGTATATAAGGGGATGACCCAGCGGCGGCTTAGGACAAAAAAAGAATAGCTTGAGAGCCAGGTTAAGCATATTCACTCCCTTCTCATCGAAACCCTAGCAATACCACCTCAAACTGGATTAGGCTTTATACTTTCACCGTAAGGGGCCGAACCAGTATAAACTCCTCGTGTCCTTTGTCCTGATTAACCCCTTTAAGATAACCTCATTGCGATGGCTCCACGACTAAGTCCTCACACTAGGACATCTGACGTGGCAATTCCACAACAGTCGGCGCCCATCGTGGGGCTATCGTACGATGGTTTCAAGTTCTTAGAGGGCAACTTCGAAGGGATCAAGGGATACGCCATGGGCCAGATGAGCAAGAGTCATCGCGACAAGCTCTACATCGATGTCGCAGGCTGGGTCCCCGACGCCGGCTCAATTGAGTACAGGTACCGGGTCCTCTTCGGCGGAATTCGCGTCTTCATCAGCAAGATCAGCGAACCGGGTCCCTGAACCAGACATCTGTACCGACATCATCAAGACGGCTCAGCGTGCGAGACCTGCCCGGGTTCGGCCCGCCATGAATCGTGCCTTCGTGCGATTTATCCATGGAGAAGAATCTAAGGATAGACCAGCATCTGGTGGCGAGACCGTCGTTTACTATGATTTCGAGTCATCCAGTGGTGAGACCGAGTCATTGTATCAACTGCAAGACGGCCGGCTTGAGGGTTGTTCCGATGGCGACAGTATTCCGGACCCCTGCGAGCCGCTGAACCAGGTTGCAATCTTCATGGTCGGCACATAGCTCGTACAGCACTCATCGACTACAGCGGAGCTGATTTCCGGGTCAGCACCGGCAGCGGCTGCAGGAGCAGGAGGACCTAAGCGCCCGCCGGCTCAGGTCTTAACCGATTTACTGGATAAGCTGACAGCGTTGTTAATAGCGGTGGTTAACCCAGCGGATCAAAATTAGCATAATGCGGCAGTCGTGAAGTTGCGTGATGAGATAGCACAGGCCAAGGAGGAGCTAAACACAGAAAACGGTAGGATGGCCGAGGAGGGGGCTGCTTTGGATGCTCAGGCACAACGAATTCAGTCATAGTCTTACCGGCTCATGCTAGATCAGAACGCTTCAAACAAAGTCGTGAGGAGGAGGCATCAAACTCATCTTCTGTCTGTTTATGAGGCAAGAAATCTCTTGAACACGCCAGGAGCAGGAACCAGTAACCAGACAGTGGTAAACTGGGTCGAAGCACCTAGGACGGGTATGCCGGTTCAGCCACGCACGACGGACCTACCTCGTCAGAACAATAACCCACCACATCATGTGCCGATGCCACCGAGTCATTATTCTAACTCTCTGGATAACATGATTGCTGTGGCGTCACGATTGGCGGCTCTCCCGGTTGATGGTGAGTAGTCGACGGCGGTTGAAACACGGAGGGCTAGAGAGATTCTTTAGACAGCACTGACTCAATAGTAGGCTTATTCTTACAGTCATGAGAGGATTCATTCCACCCCTCGCCCAAGCCAGAGTTACAACAGACATATTGTTGAGCCGGCTGTGTCAAGCAGTGGATGGAACCATAACCCGCCTCGGGGACATAACCCAGTGGGCGGAGGTGCTGATGCTCAGAACATAGTGGATCAAGGAAGAGCACGTCGAGAAGCCGAGCTAGCGGCACAGTATGCGGCCCGTCAACCTACTCCGGTTCATCCAACCACTTCTGTGGAGCCAGTTGTAACCATTAGAAATTTGGGCATGCCATGCTTAGTACCGGATCTACGTAATGAGCGCCTGCCCAAGGATTTCAAGGGTCCTCGCAAGGTGCCTAACTATAGATCCGATTTAAGTCCTGAGGCATGGATTGAGAGTTATGAGATGGCCATGGAATTGCTAGATGTCAGCGAGGCTGCATGTGCAAAACATTTCCCCTGATGTTGGAGGGAACAACCCGCACTTGGTTGAAGGGGCTCCCTGCCAATTCCATCGGGTCATGGGCTGAGTTAAAGGCCGGGTTCATCCAGAACTTCAAGGATACATGTAAGCCACCCATGTCAATTGTGGATTTAGCGTCCTGTGTCCAAGAAGAAGGTGAGTCGATAACCCATTAGGTGCGCCGGGTCTCAACAATCCTGCACTCGTCGGATCGCATCAATGCCGACTCAGTGGTGTTGATGTTGGAGAACAATTGTTGTTTCACGACCCTAAAGCATAAACTAGGGCGGCTCAAATGCCACTGCAATGACATGGGGACACTCATGGCGGCTCTGGTTAAGTATGCTGACTCCGATAGTACCAAGGACCCCGAGTGTGATGATGAAAAGTCAGGAAAGGGAAAGAAGAGCAGCAACACCAAGGGGCAGCAGCATAACACGGCGAACCAGGGAGGCAGTGGTAAGCGCAAAGCTGATAATAGTTTTGACTTTGTGGTTAACACCAATGCACATAATAATGGTCAGCGTCGTAAGGGTAAACCGCCTCCACGGTGTCGGGGGTTTGGTGCGACATATACCAACGGATGGCTTATCATGGTGGGGGCGAGTAGAACGTCGCTAGTGCCTGGAAACGGGATGAGGTGAAGACATGCACGCCGGCGAATCTTACCCAGCTCCGGGGCTCTCCGAGGAGATAATAACCCTACTGCTGCTCTGCGGGGTCTCCGCATGATCACTCTGGTCAAGTGTTTACACGGTTGCTCCTTGAGTTGTGTATGTGGTAGGAGAGGGCAAGGCTCGCTCTCTCCCTCTATCTGGTGAGGTATATAACTACTAGGATCCAACCCTTTGCATGGGTGCCCCGGGGGTTTATATAGGCCTACCCCCCAGGCGTACAATGGTAATGTGACTGGCGCGAGCCCAGCCGTCAGTGTCTTCGACCTCCGACTTCTCCGCCGACTTCTGGGGCCCGCCGACTGGTGGGCCTCGCCGACTGGTCTAGTACGGAGCCGATAGGCCGCGTCCGCCGCGGGCGGGTCTTGCCGGCTGCTGATTACTGTAGCCGTGCTCCTGATGATGCAAGCTTGGTCATGGGGTCGTGGCAACAGCCCTGCCGCCTGGCGGGCGATCACTGTGGCCACTCCCCATCTCTTCTTGATTAATGGCGCGTGGGCCCGGGGGAGGGCTCGGCCGACTCCCCTGGGCCGACTCCCGTTGGGTCCGACTGGCGGTGCCCCCGCCGTCTCCCGAGGTCTCGCTGGCTGGTGGGCCCTGCTGCCTCCAGGCCGTACATACAAGCCGTTGTGGGCACAGGACTAGGTACAGTGGTGCTGATGTCAGGGCCGGCTGGGAAATAGTGCCACGCCGCAGGGAGATCTTCCCAAGTATAGCACGCTGTAGCCATGCCTGCCCTTGGTAAGGGGCGGGGAGTGGGCTTCATTGTAGCCACGCCCCTGCCCCGTCCCCCTCGATGAGGTCACGGTTTGTTGGAGTCACCGGCCGACTCCCAAAAGCCGGCTTCTCTGGAAGTCATCCCTGAGACTCGGCCGTGAGCGGGCAGTCGGCCGCCTTGCCGTAGACTCCCCAGGAGGCGGCTCTTCGCCTTGTGGTCTTGAGGGGCGCAGCCTGCCCTGATGTCTTGAAAGGTCGTGGGGCTCGGGTTGGCCTACCCATGGCCCATTACTCCGACAGTAGTCCCCGAAGCTGGTGAGGCGCCACGGACGATCGGCCGAGAAGCCTCAGCAGTTTCTCTTTTCGGGCGCAACTCATGGTCTTGATTGACTTCCGCCGGGCCGACTAGAAGGAGTCGGACTCGCCCAACTCGGACTTACTCAATTCTGACTTGCTCAGTAGTTCGAACATCGCGGCGGGATTTCAAGTGGCATGCTAGCTAAGCTTCCAGGCCGCCGCCCGTTCCTGGCCTGTCACACGAGGGCACGTGGCCAGGCCGCTCTGCCATCCCACGCGCGCGAAGGGACAGGCCCATAGGCGGGGCCCGCCACTACCGCACCTCGGCGCCCGAGTGGATCCGCTGTGGCCCTGGCGGGCGGTTAGGATTCCCGTGAAGTTACTGCGTGCAGTAACTTTACGTGGATCATGGGGGTCGTGGGGCTGCGGGCGCAGTAAATCGCCACGTCCGTCCCCTCGGCTTCGCAGCCCATAGGACTATAAGTAGGGGGGCACGCGCGCCCCTCCTTCCCACTACCCCTCGCTTCTTCCTCCTCGCAGCTCCTCGCTCTCCTGCTTCCTCTTCTCTTCTTCGCCTTGCCGCATGCCCAAGCTCCGGCGAACGCCGCGGCGACAGCTTCGCGATGAGCTCTTCCTCCACGGCCGCACCTCCCCCAGTGCGCTCCGGCAACTGGGACGGCTCCGAGGTCCACGAAGACCATATCGAGTTCCTCTGCCGGACCCGTCGGCTTCCCAGCGAGGATCGCGTGCAGGTGCGTCTCGCGCCGGAGGGGGAGATTTCCCCTGACCCGCGGGAGGGCAATCGGGTCATCTTCCGCTCGCACTGCCTGCGCGGGCTGGGGCTGCCGGCGAGCAGCTTCTTCTGGTCGTTCATGGAGTTTTTCGGACTCCAGTCGCACCACCTGACCCCCAACACAATGGTGCTACTGTCCGCCTTCGTGGCTCTATGCGAGGGCTTCCTTGGAGTCCTCCCCACCCTCGAGCTCTGGGGGGAGTTCTTCTTCTCCAAGCTCGGCACCCAGGCTGCGGGCGTGCCGGCTCAGTGCGGCGCCTTCATCGCCGTGCGAAGGACAAGAGCCGACAACCACTTCCCCTCCATCTCGCTGCTGAAATCGGTGAAGATGTGGCAACGGTCCTACTTCTACGTCAGGAACGTCGTCACAAGGGGCGACTGGGTTAATCTGCCGGCTTTCGAAGCCGGCCCGCCGGCTGGCAGACTGCCCAACTGGTCGTACCGGGCCAGGTCGCTGACACCTGCAGGAGCCGTCGCCATCACGCGACTCCGAGTGCTGACGCAGTCGGAGGGTCTGACCGGCCCAGACCTGCTGGCCGCCTTCGTCTCGCGCCGAGTTCTCCCACTCCAAGGCCGCCCTCACCTGATATGCCAGATGAGCGAGGGCCACGACCCGAGTCAGATGTGCACCAACGACATGCCTCACAAAGAGGTGGCCCTGATGGTGAACTACCTCTCAGACAGCAGGCTCCCGGAGGACTGGCGATTCGGCAAGGAGCCATACTCCCGCGCCAACACCCCGCCCGTGGTGAGTCGCCTCTCTTTTCTTTAGATTGTCTTCTTCTTGCCGAGTCTTGTTCTAATCAGTCTGCTTTTTGGTTAGAATCCAATTCTTCACCCACCAGCCAGCACCTCGGGGCCGACCCATGAGTTTGCTACCGATCGGGCGGAGAGCGACGTCGACGACCCTGATCTGGGGGCGGCGGCTCTGGAAGACGACGCCAAGGGAGGAGGAGGAACGACAGGCGACTTCAGGCCCTCGGCTACCTTTGCCGACTGGCCTGAAAAGGACGCCGAGGGAGGAGTCGCCCCTCACCATCGGCCAGGAGCCAACCAGCCGGGTGCGGGCTCTTTTGCCGCGTCGGGCGCTCCGGGCGGCGGGAAGAAGCGCTGGGCTGCGCCGACTTTGTTTGGCAGCCGGCCGAAGAAGCCCAAGGGCTCGCCTGGGGCGACCCGGCGGGACGAGGTAGCCACGAAGGCCATCCGCTTCCGTAAGAAGTGAAGAAGCCGCCGTTGGTCTCTGCATGAGTATTCTGATTTCAAAGTTTATTATTTCTTCGTGCTTTGTGTGAGTCTCCGCTCGCCCTTCTTTCTTCAGGGCTCCCCTCTCTCTTGAGCGGGTCGCCGCCGCCTCCGTCATGGGGTCAGCGGGGACGCTTGCCACCACTCAGTGGATAGACCCCTCTGCCGACCTCCGAGAGGCGACGAAGCGGAATGCGCAGGAGAAGCGCAATGAAGAAGAAGCCCTCCGCCTAGAGAAGGCGGAGGCCGACAGGGCGGAGGCCTCCGCCAAGAAAAAACTAGCGGAGGCCGAAGCCGCCGCTGCGGTGAAGCAGCGGGCTGAGGAAGCCGCACGCCGCGAGGCGGCCTTGCTTGTTACCCCGCTGAACTCTGCACCGCCACCGTCGGAGTTCACGGGGCAGACTAGAGGAGCCGGCGGGGAGAACCTCGTCAAGGAGAGGGAAGGCGGCGAGCCCTCTACTCCGGGCGCGAACGTGCTGCCATCGCCTCCGCCGCCATCTGAAGGCGTGCGAGGCGAGCAGCCAGCGGACCCTTCGGTGCCGCTGACTGAAGAAGAGGTCGTGGCGAGGCTACTCCTCCAGGTCGGCTCGCCCGCGCGCCGTCATCTGGAGAAGGCGACTTCGGCACCCCGCCCCCTGGAGGCCGGCACTGCCAGCTCCGCGGCTCCAGATGCCGAGCCGACGAGTGCCGCACCTGTTGGGTGGGTGCGGGGAGGCGGCACAGGGCCGCTGAACCGGGCGCTCCTGGATGTCCAGGCGAAGCTCCGCGCTAAGGGCGATGCCCTCCAAAGCTGCACCAAGGCGTTCCTGGCGTCGCGGGTGGCCGTCTGGGTATGTCTTTTCTTTGGGCCTTTATTTTTCTTGTTCCTCTCTGTTGGGGCACGCCAGCGCACCCACTGGGTGTAGTCCTTGAGTTTCGGGTCGGCTGCTGAGCAGGCGGTCCGGAACTCCAATTTGATGAACTTGTGGGTACTAACTTTGTCTGAAATGCTTGTTGCAGGACTACCACAACCTCCGCGTCACCACCCTCAACCGTAATGTTGAAGAGTTGGGCAAGCGGACTGCTGACTTGGCGGAGAGCCGGAGTAAGTCCTCCTCCTTTTTCTCTTCTCGGCGAGGGCGCGCTAGCGCACCCGCGGGCTGTAGTCCCTGAGATTCGGGCTGACTGCTGAGCAGTCGGGCCGAATCTCCCCGGCGACCTACTTTATTGATGACTGCTGTCTTTCTTTCTTTCATTCAGGGGCCAACGCTGCTCTTTAACAGCAGCTGAGCGAAGCCAACTCCGCCCTGCTCGCCAAAGGGGAGGAGTGCAGCAAGCTCACTTCGGAGCGCGATGTGCTGACCACACAGTTGGCAGAGCAGACGGGGCTGCTCGCGAAGTCACAGAGGGAGGCGGAGGAGACGGAGGCCGCCCTCCTGGCCGAGTTCGCGAGCGAGCGCTCTTCCTGGTCTGGCAAGGAGGCGATGCTGTCCTCTGGCTTCCACGAGATCGAAGACCTCGTTGATGGTGAGCCTCTTTGTTTTCTTTCTCTGAGCCGCTGACCTAGGTCGTGCCGACTCCTGGTTTGTGACTCACTTTTTTTTCTTTGTGTCTTTTGCAGACTTCTTCCCTGGGCAGTCTCAGGCAGCTATCCAAGCCATCGAGGCCGATTGTGCAAGTCGAAGGGTGGAGGGTGCAGAGATCACCGCCGATGCCCCTCAAACTCTTGATGAGCACATCTTGAGTATCGAGGCTCGCATCCGGCCGGCTCACCGGATGCTGCGCCGGCTTCAGCGCGTCGACGCCCAGGCGATCTCCGCCTTTGGCCGGATATGTAGGCTCCGCGCACCCCCAGCCTGACGGCCAACTGGTTGGAGGTCGTGGCTGGTCGCCTCGAGGCCTGGAAGGGCTCTTCGGCCCGGGCTGGAGCGCCGGGCCTTGGAGTTCATCACGGCGTGGTACCCGGGGCTAGATCTAGACCGGTTGGCCATGCTTCGGTCGAAGGCCCAGCCAGAGCTGGCGGCTGCGGAAGACGTCCTCGTCAAGCATGCTACGGCGATCGCCGAGTACACTGACACGAGCATATTCGTCCCCGAGCGGTCTGAAGACGGCGAGGAGGTCCTGCCGGAGTGGTTTGGGATGAACACAGACTATGGCGAAGACTCGGCGGAGGTGATCGGCTCCAGCGTCGAGGAGGAGGACGAGGTGGAGGATGAGGCCGAGGCGGAGGCACCAGAAGACGGAGCAGACGGCCAGCCTCAGCCCGACCGCGCCTCCAGCAACGAGCCGCATGCGACCGATCGGACTTCTGCCGGAGGTGATCAAGCCGAGACCAGCCGGCCGACCGCCTCGACGACTGACGCTGGCGCCTCCTTCGAACCCCCGACTCTGTCTGCCGCCTCCTAAGCTGCCGCTGTGTCTTTTGTTTTATCTTCTTCAGTAGTCTTTTGAAGAACTTGTTAATTCGCACAATTCCTCCCGCGGGGTGTATTTTGAACCTTTATTCGACAATTCGGCCAAGGGCCTACGTTATATATATATATGTCTATCTTTTCTTGCTCATTGTTCTTTTGGGTGTTTTCCTTTGCCACTTTCTCCTAGTTGCCCGCCTTGCTAATCGGCAGCTGCTCTGCAGACTATTGCTGGATCAAGTGCTAGGCTTCTTTGGGAAAGCAAGTACTTAGCCGATTTCAAGATTGTTTGAGCAAGTTGGAAGGGCTTGCGAGAAGGGCTTGGAAGCCATCTTGAGCTATGTTTTATGCTTTGGGTCCTTAGCCATTTTTCATGCGAATGCCGATTCTACCTTACTGCTGCCCACCGTACAGTCACTCTACGAGCTGCGGCTTCTGGCAGGAGACGGCTTAGGCGTTTACACACTACTTGTCCGACTGCAGGAAGCATTTCATAGTGCAAGGCGGCAAGTCCCCGGGCCGACTTGTCGAGCCCGGTGCCAAGCGGCATGATAAAGAGTAACATACTTGTAGGCATAATTTTTATCATACAGACAAAAGAGGGCAGTCCCCGAGTTCATCTCGGGGGGCCCGAAGTCTTGGTATTTTAATACAAAAGGTAGCATGGTACATACTGCATCAACTGTAAAATCTTCGGAGAAGATTTGCGTTCCATGGCCGCTCTGTCTCCTTGCCGGGGTTGTCCCTCTTGCGTGCTCGGGGCTTCTGAGCGTCGATCAGGTAGTAGGAATCTTTGCCTAGTACTTTGCTGATGATGAAAGGGCCCTCCCAAGGCGGCGACAGCTTGTGCTGGCCGGCTGTTCGCTGGATCAGCCGGAGCACAAGGTCGCCTTCTTGGAAAGATCTTGGCCCGACCTTCCTGTTGTGGTATCGGCGCAGGCTCTGCCGGTAGATGCTGGACCGACTGAGTGCCAGCAGCCGGCCCTCTTCCAGCAAATCGACGCTGTCTTGCCATGCTTCTTCTGCTTCCTCCTTGGTGTACATGGTGACTCGTGGGGAGTCAAACTCTATGTTCGTTGGGATGACGGTTTCGGCACCGTAGACAAGGAAGAAAGGCGTGAAGCCGGTTGACTTGTTTGGAGTCATGCGCAGACTCCAGAGGACGGCTGGTAGCTCGTCGAGCCAGTAGTCAGCCGAGCGCTCTAGAGGCTCGATCAACCGAGACTTGATGCTGGACAGGATGAGGCCGTTTACTCGCTCCACTTGGTCATTTGACTGCGGGTGGGCGACGGACGCTAGGTCCAGTCGGATGCCCTGTGTTGCGCAGAAATGGGCCAAAGCGCCTTTGGCAAAATTTGTGCCGTTGTCGGTGATGACGCTGTGTGGTATGCCCTACCGAATTGTGATATCAGTGATGAAGGTCCCGACAGTCGGACCGTTCAGTTTCTTGATTGGCTTCACTTCCACCCACTTGGTGAACTTGTCCACTGCGACAAGTAGGTGAGTTAGACCGCCTCGTGCTGTTTTGAATGGTCCCACCATGTCTAGACCCCAAACTGCGAAAGGCCAAGCAATGGGGATGGTGTTGAGCGCGGAAGCCGGCTGGTGCGGCTTGGAGTTGAACTTCTGGCATCCTTTGCCTTTTTGGACCAACTCATTGGCCTCTTCCAAGGCAGTCGGCTAAAAGAAACCGTGCCGAAAAGCTTTGGTGACGAGTGCTCTTGAAGCCGCATGGTGGCCACATTTGCCTTGATGGATGTCTTGGAGGATTGCCTGGCCTTGCTCTGGCTCTACGCAGCGCTGGTAGACACCAGTGACGCTGCGCCTGACCAGCTCTCTGTTGATTATGGTATAGGCTGCTGACCGACGTTGTACTTGCCGAGCTGAGGTCTCATCAGTTGGTAGCTCTTTGTTCACCAGAAAATTGAGGATGGGCTGGCCCATGAGGGTGCTGCTATTTCGTCGACTATCAGAACTGCGACTTGGACGAGGGCGGTTGGGCTGGGAGGCGGCGGGCTGGAGTCAACAACCGCTTGTTGGGTTGATGAAGTCCCCAGGCCGACTGGCTCGGTCCTTGGGCCGAGTTCTGGAATCTTCAAGTCCGTCACCTTAGTCCCCGGGCTGGGCTCGACTGTGGCAGCTTTGGAGTCGCCCGCCAAAGTCCCCGTTCCGACTGCCGGAACTCTGGAGTCGGGTCCGCCATCTTCGGGAGGAGCCGGCACAAAGACGGAGTCTAATTCTGGTGAAGGCTTGACAGACGGCTTGAGGAGGCGTTGAAGAGCGACGCCAGATGGTATTGCTTGGCGGGTAGAGCCGATTCGTGCGAAGGCGTCTGCTTGGTCGTTGTCGTTTCTTGGCACATGGAGGAACTCGCACCCTTCGAAATACCCGCTGAGTTTCTACACGAGGAAATGGTAGCTCGCCATGTTTGCGTCTTTTGCGTCCCAGTCGCCTGACGACAGCTGGACCACTAAGTCCGAGTCGCCATAACACAAGATCCGGCGGATGCCAAGTTCTTTGGCAAGCCGGAGCCCGTGAATGAGCGCCTCGTACTCGGCCACATTGTTGGAGGCGGCAAAATGGATTTGCAATGCATATTTGAGCTTGTCTCCTTTTGGAGAGGTGAGGACGATGCCGGCCCCCAAGCCGGTGCGCGTCTTGGAGCCGTCGAAGTGCATCCGCCAATGGGTGGAGTCAGGTGCTGGAGGCAGGTACGGGGTCTCGGCCCAGTCGACGAGGAAGTCGACCAGTGCTTGTGATTTGAGAGCGGTGTGGGGCTGGTAGTAGATAGTGTAAGGAGCCAGCTCTATGGCCCACTTGGCCACTCGACCAGAGGCATCACGGCTGCCGATGATCTCGGCAAGTGGAGCCGTGCAGACCACCATGATTGGATGTTCTTGAAAGTAAGGCTTCAATTTCTTGGCAGCAAAGTGCACGCCATAGCACATCTTCTGGTAGTGGAGGTAGTTCTGCTTGGAGGTTGATAGTACCTTGCTCAGGTAATATACTGGTCCCCGGACAGGTAGCGCCTTGCCTTCCTCCTCGCGCTCTACTACAATGACTGTGCTGACTACTCGGCTGGTGGCGGCGATGTACAGGAGCATAGGTTCCTTAGGGGTCGGAGCCGCCAGGACGGGTGGAGTAGTCAGCATCTTCTTCAACTGGTGGAAAGCTTCGTCCGCCTTATGGTTCCACTTGAAAAAAGTGGTCTTCTTCATGAGTTGGTATAAGGAGAGAGCTTTCTCGCCCAGCCGACTGATGAATCGGCTGATGGACGCCAAGCAGCCGGTGAACTTTTGCACATCCAGCTGTCGGCTAGGTACCTCCATTCTCTCGATGGCCTTGATTTTTACTGGGTTGCATTCTATGCCGCGTTCAGAGACCAGGAAACCTAGCAGCTGGCCGGCTGGTACTCCAAAGACACACTTCTCGGGGTTGAGCTTGATCTGGAACCGGCGCAGGTTCTGAAAGATCTCCTTGAGGTCTTCCAGCAATCTTCCTCGCTTTTCCGTCTTCACCACCACGTCGTTCACATAAACGTGGGCGTTCCTACCGAGCTGCTTGAGGAGGCACTTCTGCATGCAACGCTGAAAGGTGGCGCCGGCATTCAGCAAGCCGAACGTCATGGTGAGGTAGCAGAATGCTCCAAACGGCGTGATGAAGGCGGTCTTCAATCTATCAGCCGGGTTCAGCTTGATCTGGTGATATCCTGAGTACGCATCCAAGAAACTCAATAGCTCGCATCCAGCTGTGGAGTCTATCACCTGATCAATTCTCGGCAGAGCAAACGGGTCCTTGGGGCAGGCCTTGTTGAGGCTCGTGTAGTTAATACACATTCGCCATTGCTTGTTCTTCATTAGCACCAGGACCGAATTTGCCTGCCACTTCGGGAAGAAAACTTCCATAATGAAGCCGGGTGCTAGGAGTCGGGCTATCTCTTCTCCGACAACTCTTCTCTTCTCTTCTGATAAGCGGCGCAGGGGCTGCCTGACCGGCTTTGCATCAGATCGGACGTGTAACTTGTGCTCGGCGAATTCCGTCGGCACACCTGGCATGTCTTTGGGAGACCACGCGAAGATGTCCCGATTCTCACGGAGGAAATCAATGAGCTCGCCTTCCTATTTGCTGTCGAGGTTTGCACCTACGACGGCGTACCTCTCTGGGTGCTCCGGATCCAAGGGTATCTTCTTTGTCTCTTTGGCCGGCTTGAACGAACCTTCGGCTTCCGACTCCTTCGGGTCGGGCGATATCTCCGGCTGCTTGCCGGCCATCATCACAGCTCGCTCAAGGAGTCGCTTCTCGGCCGCAATCACCAGGGACTTGGCCAGCCGACTGATCTCGGCCGCGCAAGCGGACGACTTCCGGTAGTCGCCGGCCACAGTCAGAATTCCCCTGGAACTGGGCATCTTCATCTTGAGGTAGGCGTAGTGGGGGTCCGCCATGAACTTGGCCAAGGCGGGCCGGCCAAGTAGCGCATGGTACGGGCTCTCGAGGTCCACCACCTCAAACCAAATAGACTCTCTTCGGAGGTGATCTTTGTCCCCAAAGAGGACGTCAATCAGGATCTTGCCGATTGGTGAACAGGAAAGCCCAGGAACAATGCCGTGGAACACAGTCCGGCTGTTCTGAAGCTGTCTCGGCTTGATTCCTAACTTCTCCATGGTGTCCTTGTATAGGATGCTGATTCTGCTGCCCCCATCTATCAGAACTCGCGAAAAACGCATGGCCCGTTTGTCCGTGGCAAAGGTGGCGTCCAGGACCAAGGCGTAGGAGCCCGGACTCGGCATCACTTTTGGGTGGTCAGCCCTGCTCCAGCTGATGGGCCTCTCTGACCAGTGCATGAACTCTGGCATCTCTGAGGCTACCGCGTTCACCTCTTGTCACTGCAGCCGCCTGCTGCGTCGATCGTCAGCCACACTGGTGAACACCACATAGGCTCCGTGCTCTTCAGGGTACTCGTCTTGTACTGCGCCGACTGGCCTGACTGCCAGCTGCTGGGGCGGAGGCGGAGGCGGCTGCCCAGCAGACGGGGGTGGTAGGAGGCCGTCTCCCTTGGCGATCCTGGCGAGCCAGTGGCACTTCCGGGTGGTGTGATTTGATGGCTTCGCGCCGCTGTGGAACTTGCAAGGTCCATCCAAGGTCTGCTCATAGGAGAAGGCTGGCAACCAGTTCGGCTTGCCGCCTTTCTGTCGCTTGGGCGGAGGCTGCTCTTCTGGCTACTGGGCTTCGACGGTCGCGACCTGCCAGCTGCTGGAAGCCGGCTGCGGGGCCTTGTGCTTGTGGTCGCCCTGCTGTTGTCGCCGGCCGGCGTCTACTGCCGAAGTTCTTGGATCCTGAGGAGCTACCTTGCCATTCGTGCTGATTTGAATTTCCATCTTCATGGAGGAGTCGGCCGTAGCGTACTTGTCCGCTATGATCAGCAGCTCGTCGAGGGTTTCTGGCTCGTTGCAGAGGAGCTTGTGCTTGAGGAAGGTGCCTTCTCGGCACCCGGTTGTGAAGTACTCGATGGCCTGCACCTCGTGCACGCCCTCGCAGGAGTTTCGGAGCTCAGCCCAACGCGTGAGGTAGTCGCGAGTCGACTCATCAGGACCTTGCACGCATAGGGAGAGCTGGCGAGGCTTGGGAGGATGCTTGTACGTGCTGGTGAAGTTGCCAACGATTGCTTCGGTGAAGTCGACCCAGCTGTTGATGCTGCGGGCCTTTAGGCTGTTCAGCCATGTCCGAGCCGTGCCCTGGAGCATGAGCAGAACATACTTTACGACGACACGCTTTGTTGCCGTTTGCTATGCTGACAGCCGTGGAGTAGTCGACTAGCCAGTCTTCTGGCTTCACGGAGCCGGTATACTTGGGCGTGTCTCTTTGGAGCGTGAACCCTCTAGGAAAGGGCTCGTCCCGAATGCGGGGCCCGAAACAAAGCGGACCCAGCTCGTCTTCTTCTTCCAGCACCAGGGACCGGTGAAGTCGGTCGATCCGGTGGCGGGCATCATTCTCCCCGACTCCCTCTCGGCGGCCAAGGCGGTCACCGAGAGTCGGATGGTCAACAGGCGGCGGGGAGACTAGCCTCTCCTTGCGGGGAGGGGGAGGCGGACAGTCGTCCCGTCGTTCCACTGCTCTCGGGCGGCCATCTCGGTCGCGCTCTATGGTAATCCGAGTCCGACTGTGGCTGCCAGCCGGCTCCTTGTCCTTCCTTCCTCTGGTACCGCCAGTCGGCGTCCGAGACATCGCGCCTTGATCTCGGTGCGGGTCGTCGTTTGGCCGCTATGGTGCCTCCGTGCGGCAGCCGGCCTCGTTCTGCGCGGCGGCCGCGTCGAGGAGCCGCTGGACTCGCTCCATCATGAGGCGGTGCTCTTCGCCCTCGAAATTGTCCAGCTCATCCGCCGCTGCCTGGGCGGCTCGGATATTCTCCGCTGGCGTGGCATACACGGGGCGGCTAGCCCCAAACAGGCTGGCGATGGCTACACCGCGCTGCTGAACTGCGCCAAGGTGGCTGGGCCCTGCCGGAGCCAGTGAGCCGCCAATAGCGCGATCCATCTCCCACTGGTAAGCTTCTGACAAGCGTCTCATGCTGGCTAGCTTGTTCGCGCCTTCAACAAGCTGAAGGCGGCGCGCTTCTAACGTCTCTGCGTCAGCATCTTCTAGAATGGGCGCAGCTAGGTCTTGCAGCGTCGCGCTGAGTGAGTCGGGCGCCCTTCCACTAGGGAACTCGTCATGACTGATGACCAGCACCTCAGTGACCGTGCTCCCGTCACTCTCCGCGTGGGGGAGAGGTTCGTCGTAGACCACCACGTTGGAGGGGAAAGCGTCGACCGACACGGTGTTGGAGTCGACCAGCATCGGGTCGGTGGAGCCTACGAACTCCAAGTCTACGGCAGGCTCGCCGAAAATGTGGAGTTGATCGACGAGGCCCGCGAGGAGGTTTTCGGGGCCGCCTACGCCTGCATCGGACGCAGGTTCGTCAGAGAGGCGGACCTCGCCGAATAGTTCGGCCAAGGAGCTGGCTGCGCAGGCGATCTCCATGCCGCGCAGTGCGTCGACGCAAACTTCGTCTGGCGTGCCTGGCTGGCTGTGCTCGCCAGGGAGGAAAAGGGTTCCCTTCCAGAACAGATCTCCGGACGGCAGTGCACCATGCCCCACGGTGGGCGCCAAATGTCGGGGGTTTGGTGCGACATATGCCAACGGATGGCTTATCTTGGTGGGGGCGAGTAGAACGTCGCCGGTGCCTGGAAATGGGATGAGGCGAAGACATGCACGCCAGCAAATCTTACCCAGCTTCGGGGCTCTCCGGGGAGATAATACCCCTACTCCTGCTCTATGGGGTCTCCGCATGATCACTATGGTCAAGTGTTTACACGGTTGCTCCTTGAGCTGTGTATGTGGTAGGAGAGGGCAAGGCTCGCTCTCTCCCTCTATCTAGTGAGGTATATAACTACTGGGATCCAACCCTTTGCATGGGTGCCCTGGGGTTTATATAGGCCTACCCCCAGGGGTACAATGGTAATGTGACTGGGCGCGGGCCCAGCCGTTAGTGTCTCCGACCTCCGACTTCTGCGCCGACTACCGGGGCCCGCCGACTGGTCTGGTACGGAGCCGACAGGCCTCGTACACCGCGGGCGGGTCTTGCCGGCAGCTGATTACTGTAGCCGTGCTCCTGATGATGTAAGCTTGGTCATGCGGTCGTGGCAATAGCCCCGCCGCCTGGCGGGCGATCACTGTGGCCACTCCCCATCTCTTCTTGATTAATGGCGCATGGGCCCGGGGGAGGGCTCGGCCGACTCACCCGGGCAGACTCCTGTTGGGTCCGACTGGCGGTGCCCCCGCCATCACCCGAGGTCTCGCTGGCTGGTGGGCCCTGCTGCCTCCAGGCCGTACAGACAAGCCGTCGTGGGCGCAGGACTAGGTACAGTGGTGCTGATGTCAGGGCCGGCTGGGCAACAGTGCCACGCCATGGGGAGATCTTCCCAAGTACGGTGCGCTGTTGCCATGCCTGCCCTTTGTAAGGGGCGGGGAGTGGGCTTCATTGTAGCCACGCCCCTGCCCCGTCCCCCTCGACGAGGTCACGGTTTGTTGGAGTCGCCGGCTGACTCCCCAAAGCCGGCTTCTCCCGAAGTCGTCCCTGGGACTCGGCCGTGAGCGGGCAGTCGGCCGCCTTGCCGTAGACTCCCAGGAGGCGGCTCTTCGCCCTGTGGTCTTGAGGGGCGTAGCCTGCCCCAATGTCTTGAAAGGTCGTGGGGCTCGGGTTGGCCTACCCATGGCCCATTACTCCGACACACGGGCCGGAGGATCCGGCCTCAATCTTGAACAGATGCTAAATCAGCCCTGCCCAAGACATGGTACGCGAGAAAGGCCGTCCGGGCACCTCTGTAAGGATTGTTACATTATGAAGGAGTACAGGAATTCAAATCTTTGTCAAGACAGTCATGGGCCAGGTGGCGGTTCAGGATCCGGCTCTCACGGACCGGGTTATGGCGGTGGTGGCTCTAACACTGGATTCCAAGGAAATCAAGGTAATCGCGGCAACCAGGGTGGTTACGATCAGTAGAGTAATCAGGGGAGTCAACAGTAGCAACAATCTGGTTATCAGAGCAACCCGAAGCAGTTGAATAGTGGACAGTATCATGTCTTCACCACTAGCTTATGTAAGCATGACCAGAAGCTTCATAAGATGGTAGTCAATGTTGTTGAGCGGCGGTCCCCTATTACTTGCGCTGGTCTGTGCATCCCATTGTGTGGAGTCGAGAAGATCACCCGCCCCGGGTTGATAATTCGGGTCACTTGGCTTTTGTGGCCGCACCTCAGGTCGGAGGGTATATGTTCACCAAGGTACTCATGGACAGAGGGAGCAGCATCAATATCCTTTATTATGAAACTTTCCGTTGCATGGGGTTGACTGATAAAAATCTTAAGCCATCAAACACTATTTTCCATGGCGTGGTACAGGTAAGTCGGCCTACCCAGTTGTTAAGATAGCTCTAGAAGTTGTTTTTGGAGATGATCGTGATTCTAGGTCGGAGACATTGACCTTTGAAGTGGTCGAGATCCACAGCCCATATCATGCTCTGTTTGGACAGCCGGCTTATGCCAAGTTCATGGTGCGGCCTTGTTATGTGTATCTGTAGCTCAATATGCCAAGTTACAAGGGAACCATCACGGTGCATGGGAATCGAAAGATAGCCTTGGAATGTGAAGAAGTAGATGATGCTTACGCTGAGTCTGTTTGTGCAACTGAGGAGCTGAAATTTTATAAGGATAATGTTGACCCGTTGGACATGACATCTCTGAAGAAGCCAACTACAGAGTAGGATCCTTCATTTAAATTTATGTCGGCCGATGACACTAATATGGTTGATTTCGTTCCTAGTGATTCGTCAAAGCAGTTCAGTATCAGTGCCAATCTGGATCCGAAATAGGAGAGCGCGCTCATTAAGTTCATCCGTGAGAACCAGGACATCTTTACATGGAAGCCTTCAGACATGCCGGGTGTACCGAGAGAACTTTCTGAGCACACTCTTAATATTGATCCAAATTTAAGATAGTAAAGCAGTTTCTTCACCGGTTTAACATGGAGAGACAGAAAGCCATTGGAGAGGAAGTGGCCTGGCTCTTGGCAACCGGGTTTATCATTGAAGTTTTCCATCCTGAGTGGTTGGCTAACCCAAAGCTGGTACTTAAGAAGAACGACACTTGGCCTATGTGTGTGGACTACATGGATTTAAACAAGGCTTGTCCGACTAATCCTTTTGCTCTCCCTCGTATTGATCAGATTATCGATGCTATGGCGGGTTAGAAGCATTTGAGTTTTTTGGATGCTTATTCTGGTTGTCATCAGATCAAAATGGCAGTTAAGGACCAGGAGAAGACAACTTTCATAACTCCCTTTGGAGCCTTCTGCTATGTGTCTATGCCTTTTGGGCTTAAGAGTGCCCATGCGACTTATCAGAGATGTGTGCAAAATTGCCATCATGATCAAATTGGGCGCAACGTTCATGCTTATGTGGATGATATTATGGTGAAATCCAGAGAGAAGGAAACATTGATAGATGATCTGAAGGAAACCTTTGATAATCTCTAGGTTTATAAAATGATGCTTAACCTGGCCAAGTGTGTTTTTGGTGTGCCGGCAGGCAAACTCTTGGGTTTTTTGGTGTCTAATAGGGGCATTGAAGCTAATCCGGAGAAGATCAAAGCCATCTCTTCTCTGGCTAAATCGGCGTGTATCAATGATGTGCAACGTCTGGTGGGTCGTATTGCGGCATTAAGCTGGTTCAAAAGCCGGTTGGGAGAGAAGGCTATCCCACTGTATCAAATGATGAAAAAGACAGATAATTTTGTCTTGAGTGATGTCGCTAATACAACATTTGAGGACTTGAAGAACCAGCTGACTGAGCCACCTATTCTGGCTGCTCCTGTTGATAAAGAGCCATTGTTATTGAACGTGGCTGCCAATGCCCGGGCAGTCAGCGTGGCTATTGTGTTGGAACGGAAGGAGGCAGGCAAGGAATATCCAGTTCAACGGCCGATTTATTATATCAGTGAGGTGCCTATTGATTCCAAGCAAAGATACCCACATTGGCAGAAGCTTGCCGGAAGCTTAAGTAATATTCTCAGGGTTATCCGTCACTGTGGTTACCTCTGCTCCTTTGGGAGCTATCATCCAAAACAAGGAAGCAACTGGCTGGGTTGCTAAGTGGGCCATTGATCTTGGACCTCATGGGTTAAAATATGTGCCTCGTACGGCTATCAAGTCCCAAGTGCTTGTGGGTTTAATCAATGATTGGACAGAGTTGCAGGCACCGGAGAAAAAGCTGGATAACACATATTGGACTAATCACTTTGGTGGATCTAGACAGCTGGAGGGCTCGGCGGGTGGAGTTATCTTGACTTCTCCATGAGGTGATAAATTTTGTTATGTTCTCTGTTTAATGTTCGCTTGCACTAATAATGCAGCTGAAATCGAGGCCTTACTCCATGGTCTTCGGATGGCTAAGGAAATGAACTTAAGCCAGGTTAGGTGTTTTGGTGGCTCAGATTTGGTAGTTCAACAAGTCTCTGGCACTTGGGATTCTAAGGATCCACTCATGGCGGCTTATTGACGAGAAAAAATGAAGCGGTTGATGCCTTAAGCCGGTTGGGTTCTCAATGTAAACCGGTGCCGCCTAATGTTTTTCTTGATGTTTTGCATAACCCATCAGTCAAGTTACCCACATAGGAGGATTTGGCTATTCCTGAACCAGAAGCTCAGTTGGTGACAGCTCTTCATGTAATCCCTGATTGGACAATCCCTTATTTGGCTTATATGACCCGGGGTGAGTTACCTGAGGATGAAACCTTAGCCTGGAAGATAACCCGGCGGTCTAAGTCAATGACAATTGTCAATGGAGAGCTGCATCACCGTAGTGTTACAAGGGCCTTTCAATGTTGTGTTTCTCCAGAAGAGAGTTGTGAGATCCTGCGCGAGATTCATGAAGGAGAACATGGTCATCATGCCGGTTCAAAGCCTATCGTGGCTAAAGCTTTTCTTCATCGGTTTTATTGGTTAACGGCTCATGTTGATGCTAAAGACCTAATCAGCAGGTGTGATGGATGTCAGAAATTTTCACGACGAGCCCATGTGTCAGCTCAAGAATTGAGGATGAGCCCAATTACTTGGTTGTTTGCAGTTTGGGGGCTTGATATGGTTGGACCTTTCAAAAGATCCAAGGATAAGAAGACCAACCTTTTGGTGGCGGTTGATAAGTTCACCAAGTGGGTAGATGTAGATCCAGACAGTAAGTGTGACACAGCAATGGCGGTTCAATTCATGAAGAAGGTGATCTTCCATTTTGGCTTTCCACATAGCATTATAACAAACAATGGCACTAATCTCTCCAAGGGTCCTATGGAAGAATTTTGTCAACGTGAGCATATCTGGCTTGATATATCGTGAGTGGCTCACCCGCAATCTAACGGTCAAGCGGAGAGAGCCAACCAAGAGATCCTGAGAGGCATCAAGCCCGTCTTATGGTTCCCTTACAAAGGACACGGTTGTTGGGTGGAAGAGTTACCTTCCGTGTTATGGAGCATTAATGCCACCCCCAACAAGTCAATGGGTTACATGCCTTTCTTTATGGTTTACGGTGTAGAGGCGGTTCTCCCTAGTGACATCCCTCATGACTCACCTCATGTGGCGGCTTATGTTGAAGCTAACAATGAAAAAGCACGTCAGGAAGCACTTGCCTTTTGGACGAGGAACGTGACATCGCGGCGGCTCGTTCAACGATTTACCAGCAGGATCTGCACCGTTACCACAGCCGCCGGGTTAAAACCAGAACTTTCCAAGAAGGCGATCTGGTGCTCCGGCTTATCCAGGATCAAACTGATATGCACAAGTTATCCCCACCCTGGGAAGGACCTTTTGTGGTCAGTAAAAATCTCAACAATGGGTCCTACTACCTTATTGATGTGCGAGAGCGCAAAGACTCATGCAAGTCGGAGGAGGAGACCCATCGGCCGTGGAATATTGCTCATCTTTGGCCCTACTACACCTGAGCTACTAGCTTTTCTAATGTACATATTTTGACAATGTTTATATTATGATCAAGATAATAAAGTGTTGGGGATCGTAGCAGAAATTTAAAATTTTCTACGCATCACCAAGACCAATCTATGGAGTAATCTAGCAACGAGGGGAAGGGGAGTTGTTGGCATTCTGGGAACGGGGGTACCCAGACTTGCCTGCCTGCGCCCTGCGGCGTGGCTCAAAGGGGGCCCAGCACGGCCCATCTTCATCAACACAAGACTCAAGACCCTCGTGAGGGGCCAAGCCTCGCGGGGCGGATGACGTGGAGCTTCCTCAGGCGTGGCCTTGTCAGGCTGGCTCACGGGGAGGCGGAGAGATCAAGGCAGGGTACCTCATGAGGTGCCCATGACGCAAGCCATGACGAACAAGGGCGCCAGGCGGGTGCCAGCCCGCGCAGCATCCTCCTTTCCTCTTTGGTGCAAAGGGGGCAAGTGCAGCCGCGGAGTACCGAGGCATCAGGCAAAGGTTGCCATTTTGGTGCAACCAGACCAAGACCAGGAGGACTACGAGACGGAGGCCACCGTGGAGCCCAAGACAGCGTCATCACCAGAGCTTTGCACAGGCGAAGACTGCTTTTGTCAGGAGAGCGGATACTTGCTGTCTCCCTTAAAATTAGCTCGCAATTGTTGGCTCCCTTCCCGCTCGATATTTGGGAAGAGGACTAGGGCCTCTATAAATTGGACCAGCCACCCACAGGGGATGGGGAGAGAAGATCGGATCAAAATGAGAGAGAGAGAAGGGTGACTGAACTCCTCCTAGCAGTTCATCGCCCCAACCAAGAATAGACCCTCGCGAGGCTGTTCTTCCTTGTATTGTTCATCTTCATCAGCCCCAGGAGGCAATCCACCCACCACACACTGGAGTAGGGTATTACACCACAACGGTGGCCCGAACCAGTATAAACCTTGTGTCTCTTGTGCAGTTCTTTCAGTAGTCTAGATCTTTGCGAGACGGTGAGGTAGAAGACGTAATCTTCGCACGCACCCCAGAGTTCGAACCTTAAGGGTCTGCCGGAACCCGAAATCCAACATTTGGCGCGCCAGGTAGGGGTGCGCCGGAATTCGTCTTCCACCGCCTCGTTCTCCAACGACCGTCGCGTCCATGTACGATGCTCGTCGGGCCCGCGCCGAGCGCCGGGCCGCCATCGCTTCCCGCGTTGCGCAGACGGCGCCCGTCGGCGGACGTCCTCGTCGTTCCCCGTCACCCGCCATCAACGCCGCCACCGTCCCAGCGGGGGGCGAGCAGCAAGCGTCGTCTCAGCATCCATCCGTGCGCCAAGACGGCCGCACCGCAGCTCCCTCGCTCGCCCCAGCTGGACCTTCGCCCCGTGCGCTTAGCGCTCCCATGGAGGCTCGGGCTGCACTCATTGCGGCAAATGAGCTCTTGCACTGCCGCCCCGCCGACGAAATCTATGGGGAATGGCTCGACCGCGTCGGCGAGCTCGTCCGCGCCGCAGGGGGCTCTCCTGCGCCGTCCCATCGTGCTACGCCAACACCCCCGGTTGTCGCGGCCCTCCTGGGCGGCTTGCAGGCGCCGCCTACAAGTCTCCACGTCAAGCCGTCTGTCCGCCGGGTCACCGCCATTTCCGCGCGACAGGGGGCTCCTCCGAACCGGGCGGCGCACAAGGCCGGTCTGACCTTCATCTCGGAGGACCACCCCTCCAACTCGGCTAGCTCAGGCGTGCTCCCCATGTTGTGCACCCCACCATCTGCCAGGTGGCCGTCACCAAAACTCTCATCGATGGTGGCGCGGGCCTCAGCGTGCTTTCGGTTGAGGCCTTCAATCTCCTCCGCATACCCCCTGGAGAGAGTGCTCAGGAGCCCTAATTCAGCTGGAAGGGTCGCTGAGTGGAACATAGAACTGCAAGTGTTTCAGCTCGAATTCGGCACGACCAGGGTCATCAAGGGAGCAGCGTTGGCGGATTTTGTGGCAGAGTGGACGGAGGCGCCAGGCCTCAAGGCCGATGAGGATCGGTCCCTATCCCCGAGAAGCGAGGCGCCAGAAGGCTGGGTCATGTACTTCGATGGGGCGTTCTCCAGGCATGGCGCTGGAGCTGGGGCGGTGCTTATATCGCCCACACAGGACAAGCTCTACTACGCCGTGCAACTCTGTTTCCAGCAAGGCAAAAAGGTCTCCAACAACATAGTGGAGTATGAAGGTTTAATAGAGGGCTTGAAGGCCGCGGCTGCCCTAGGAGTGAAACGCCTCACCTTCAAGGGCGATTCGCAGCTCCTTGTCAATTTCTCCAACATGGTGTACGAGCCAAAGGATGAGCACATGGAAGCCTACCTTGCGGAAGTCCGCAGGATAGAGAAGCCATTCTGGGGGTTGGAGTTGCAGCATGTGCCCCGTGGCACCAATCAGGAGGCCGACGACATCGCCAAATGTGCGTCCAGATGGTTACCCCAGGAGCCTGGCGTTTTCGAGGAGAGGCTCTTCAAGCCCTCAGCTCTGTCATCATTGTCAAACACGGCTCAGCCCTGGGAGGAGCTCCCCCAGCCACCTGCCTCAGGAGCTCCGACCTGTGGTCCGGCCTCAGGAGCGCGCCTGCTCCTGACGATGGAACCTCAGGAGGGATGTTGGATCACGGAGCTCCGGAGCTACTTAGCGCAAGGGACCTTCCCGGAGAAAGAGGAGGAAGCGGAGCGAGTGGGACGCCAGGCCACGGCATACTTCATCAAAGACGGAGAGCTCTACCGGAAGCAACCAAATGATGTATCCCTACGCTGCATCTCCAGGGAGCAAGGGAAGGAACTATTGGAAGATATACATGGTGGAGACTGCGGACATCATTCATCATCGCGGACCCTCGTCGGCAAGGCATTCCGCAGTGGGTTTTATTGGCCCACCGTGCTCAATGACGCCGTGGAACTAGTGAAAGCTTGTGAAGCCTGCCAGTTCCACGCCAAGCAGATCCATCAGCCAGCAGGAGGCTTGCAGACTATCCCCCTTTCGTGGCCATTCGCAGTTTGGGGGCTGGACATCTTGGGCCCGTTTCCTCGGGCGCCAGGGGGCTACCGCTACCTCTACATTGCCGTGGACAAATTCACCAAGTGGGCTGAAGTAGAGGCTGTCCGCACCATACCCGCGGGTTCCGCGATCAAGTTCATTAAGGGTATCGTGAGCCGGTTCGGGGTGCCGAATCGCATCATCACGGACAACGGTTCGTAGTTCACCAGTAACCTCTTCAAAACATATTGTGCTAACCTTGGAACGCAGATATGCTACGCCTCAGTGGCGCACCCTCGAAGCAACGGCCAGGCCGAGCGAGCCAACGCGGAGGTCCTAAAGGGCCTCAAGACCAGGATGTTCAAGAAGAAGCTGGAGGCCTGTGGCAGAGGTTGGTACGATGAGCTTCAGTCCGTGCTGTGGTCCATCCGCACCACCGCAACCAAACCAACTGGAGAGACCCTGTTCTTCCCAGTCTACGGAGCGGAAGCGGTCCTCCCTCATGAGGTCAGACGTCGCTCCGCGCAGGTCCTGGCGTTCGACGAGGCGCAGCAGGACGCCATGCGGGGGATGGACCTCGTGCTGGGGGAGGAACGTTGCCGAGAAGCCGCACCACGAGCGGCGAGGTACCAGCAAGCGCTGCGGCAATATCACTGCCGCAACATCCGTCCTAGGACTCTTGAGGTAGGTGACCTCGTGCTTAGGCGGGTTCTCTCCAGGGAGGGACTGCACAAGCTCTCTCCCATGTGGGAGGGCCCGTTCAAGGTTGTTCATGTTTCCAGGCCCGGCTCCGCGCGCTTGGAGACTCAGGAGGGAGTGCCGGTCCACAATGCATGGAACATCCAGCACCTCCGGAGGTTCTACCCCTGAAAAAGGCCCAGAGCCTGTGAAGCAAGGCGAGTGCCTATGAAGCTATCGCGTTTTGGAAAAGGCCAAGAGCCTGTGAAGCAAGGCGAACGCTTGTGAAGATCATCCTTTTTGGAAAAGGCCCAGAGCCTGTGAAGCAAGGCGAACGCCTGTGAAGATCATCCTTTTTGGAAAAGGCCCGGAGCCTGTGAAGCAAGGCAAACGCCTTTGAAGATCATCCTTCTTGGGAAAGGCCCGAAGCCTGTGAAGCAAGGCGAACACCTGTGAAGATCATCCTTCTTGGAAAAGGCCCGGAGCCTGTGAAGCAAGGCAAACGCCTTTGAAGATCATCCTTCTTGGGAAAGGCCCGAAGCCTGTGAAGCAAGGCGAACACCTGTGAAGATCATCCTTCTTGGAAAAGGCCCAGAGCCTGTGAAGCAAGGCGAGTGCCTGTGAAGCTATCGCATTTTGGAAAAGGCCCGAAGCCTGTGAAGAAGGCGAGTGCCTGTGAAGATCATCCTTTTTGGAAAAGGCCCGGAGCCTGTGAAGAAGGCGAATGCCTGTGAAGCTCGTTTCCCCTAAGAAGAAAGGCCCGGAGCCTGTGAAGAAGGCGAATGCCTGTGAAGCTCGTTTCCCCTAAGAAGAAAGGCCCGGAGCCTGTGAAGAAGGCGAATGCCTGTGAAGCTCGCTTCCCCTAAGAAGAAAGGCCCGGAGCCTGTGAAGAAGGCCAACGCCTGTGAAGCTCGCCGCCCGTGACACTCTCACGTAATAATGAGTGGGGCTGTACACACCCTGGAGTCTCAGGAGCGCCGGCCTCAGGCCCTGGGGCTCCCTCCCACTCCTAGTGGCAGCACTTAGCTCCGCGCTGGTGAGAAGACGTCGAAGACTAGATTAGGTGCCGGACGCGGCTTTTTCATTTGCTTTCCGCAGTTGCCTTGTTTGTTCGCATTTGAAGTTTAATTGAAGTTGTTGCCGTCTTTGTCTTGCGGTTCTTTGGCTCTTCACTCTCCTGCCTCGGTTTCTCTTGCGCAAGGCCTCGCGAGGGGGGTAGCTGAACGCCCTTGCGAGTGTTCCTATCCTAGTCATTCAAAGAGTTCGCGACCTGGGCCCCTTACAGGAGCACCCCTCCAGTCCGTGCCCCATGGGCACCGCGACTAAAACAAAGGGCCTGGGTCGGTCGCCTCCCCCCACGGCCGGGGTCGGGAACTATCCACGCGCAGACACACAGCCGAAAGGTACGAAAGCGGAATCAAGGTAATGGTTAACAGCAATAACCCTGAACACGCCCCCGCGGGGCTCCATGCAGATGTTTTCTTTTACACAGGAAACAAAAGGAGAGAAAGGACAAGCCCGACGCGGCTCGCCTCGCACCGGCCCGCGGAGGAAACTCGGGCTGTCTCCGAGGATCAAGCAGACTCCCTCTCGCGCTTCACCGTGGTGCGACGGTGGGCGATCATACTGCCGCCTCCCAAGCAAGCGCGACGGCGCGGGGGCTGACTACGGCCACCGCTGGAATAGTCGCTTGAAGAAGAGTCGATGAAGCTCGGGGAGCCTTGAGCGCCACCAACCACGCGGGCGCTGTCTCCTCCGTCGTCGTCGAGGCTGGGTCCCCAGGCGCGGTCGTCGTCCTCAGGGCAACACCCTGCGCGGCGACCATGTTCCCCAAACACCCTCACATAGAGGGTGGCATCACCGTCAAACTTAAAGTGTAGGGTGCACCGGCGCTCCAGGCCGCGAGCACGGGCAAACGCTTGCCAACCACGGGTCAGGGCGAAGCTCCCAGTGGCGGAGACCTCCAGTGTAGCCCATGAGGCCCGGCTGCAGCAGCCATCCGCCTGAAGCCAGAGGCCGCCCGGGGCACCGGCCGGGAGCTCACCAAGGAGGAAGCGAGGGAGTTGGAGCCAGGCGCTAGTCGGCTCCGCCGACCATACGACGAACTCCGGCAGCACCTCCGGAACGCGAAAGCGTGGCCTAGGGGAGCGCGCAACCAAGGCGCGTCCCCCGGCCACAGCCGCTCACCCATCACCGCGCTGGGATCCATCACCGCGACCGCGGGAAGCTGCCGTGGTGACCACGGGATGCTTCCGGGGGCGCCCTCGGCCGCGCTTGGGCGCGGGAGAGGTAGGCTCGACCTGGCAGGCCTTTCCCTTCTCCGCTGCAGAGAACCGGTGAATCGGAGCCATCACGGCAAGACGGAGCAAGGATTGGGAACAAGGAGAAGCAAGGAGGGATGGACTGGAAGGGCACGCGCAGTTCCGTACTTATAGCCGGCGAAGGCCAACCGTTGGCCTCCACGATCACAGGTAATCATGAAACAATTTGCATGCAGGGACTTGTCCAACCCGCGCGATCATCGAGGCATCATGGGGAAGCGGAGACGCCCACGTCCCATCAACCGCCACGCGGCACCCAAGGCCGCAGGCTGTTAGGGCCTGCGGCGCTTCGCCCTTGACCTTTCGCCTCTCGGCACGGCCAAGTCCGGGCGCGCCTTGGGCCCGGGGGCTACTGTCGGGCGTTCTGGGAACGGGGGTCCCCAGACTTGCCTGCCTGTGGCCTGCGGCGTGGCTCAAAGGGGGCCCAGCACGGCCCATCTTCATCAACACAAGACTCAAGACCCTCGCGAGGGGCCAAGCCTCGCGGGGCGGACGACGTGGAGCTTCCTCAGGCGCGGCCTCGTCAGGCTGGCTCACGAGGAGGCGGAGAGATCAAGGCGAGGTACCTCACGAGGTGCCCGTGACGCAAGCCATGATGATCAAGGGCGCCAGGCGGGTGCCAGCCCGCGCAGCGTCCTCCTTTCCTATTTAGTGCAAAGGGGGCAAGCGTAGCCGCGGAGTATCGAGGCATCAGGCAAAGGTTGCCATTTCGGTGCAATGAGACCAAGACCAGGAGGACTACGAGACGAAGATCACCGTGGAGCCCAAGACGGCGTCATCACCAGAGCTTTGCACAGGCGAAGACTGCTTTTGTCAGGATAGCTGATACTTGCTGTCCCCCTTCAAATTAGCCCGCCATTGTTGGCTCCCTTCCCGCTCAATATATGGGAAGAGGACCAGGGCCTCTATAAATAGGACCAGCCACCCACAAGGGTTCGGGAGAGAAGATCAGATCAAAATGAGAGAGAGAGAAGGGTGACTGAACTCCTCCTAGCAGTTCATCGCCCCAACCAAGAGCAGACCCTCAAGAGGCTGTCCTTCCTTGTATTGTTCATCTTCATCAGCCCCAAGAGGCAATCCACCCACCACACACTGGAGTAGGGTATTACACCACAACGGTGGCCCGAACCAGTATAAACCTTGTGTCTCTTGTGCAGTTCTTTCAGTAGTCTAGATCTTTGCGAGACGGTGAGGTAGAAGACGTAATCTTCGCGTGCACCCCAGAGTTCGAACCTTAAGGGTATGCCGGAACCCGAAATCCGACAGGAGTGCATCTACATACCCTTGTAGATCGATAAGCGGAAGCGTTACAAGAACGCGGATGAAGGAGTCGTACTCGTAGCAATTCAGATTGCGGTTGATTCCGATCTAAGCGCCGAATAACGGCGCCTCCGCGTTCAACACACGTGCAGCCCGGTGACGTCTCCCACGCCTTGATCCAGCAAGGGGATAACGAGAGGTTGAGGAAGACTCCATCCAGCAGGAGCATGATGGGAGGAGCGTGGCAATCCTGCAGGGCTTTGCCAAGCACCACGGGAGAGGAGGAAGACTTGGGAGAGGGGGAGGGCTGCGCCAGAACTTGGGTGCGCCTGCCCTCTCACCCCCCACATATATATAGGGGCAAGGGAGAGGGGGGGCCGGCCCCCTCAGATCCAATCTGAGGAGGCGGTGGCGGCCAGGGGGTTGCCTTGCCCCCCAAGGCAAAGGGGGCGCCCCCTTTAGGGTTCCCCAAACCCTAGGCGCATGGACCCTAAGGGGGGAGGGGCCCAGCCCACTAAGGGGCTGGTCCCTCTCCACGCACAGCCCATAGGGCCCTCCGGGGAAGGTGGTCCCTCCCGGTGGACCCCCGGAACCCCTGCGGTGGTCCCGGTACAATACCGGTAACCCCCCGAATTATTCCGGTGACCGTATGATGACTTCCCATATATAAATCTTTACCTCCGGGCCATTCTGGAACTCATCGTGACGTCCGGGATCTCATCCGTGTCTCCGAACAACATTCGGTAACCACGTACATCTATTCCCTATAACTCTAGCATCATTGAACCTTAAGTGTGTAGACCCTACGGGCTCGGGAGTCATGCAGACATGGCCGAGACAACTCTCCGGTCAATAACCAACAGCGGGATCTGGATACCCATGTTGGTTCCCACATGCTCTACGATGATCTCATCGGATGAATCACGATGTCAAGGATTCAATCAATCCCGTATACAATTCCCTTTGTCTATCGATACGATACTTGCCCGAGATTCGATCGTCGGTATCCCGATACCTTGTTCAATCTCGTTACCGGCAAGTCTCTTTACTCGTTCCATAACACATCATCCTGTGATTGTCAGAGTAATTGGACATGGATACCCCGAAGATGGCAAGATGATATTTCAAGACATCGGGGCTAGCAAAGCCCCTCAGTCCGACTGCGCCAACCAGCCGGCTGCCGACTGCGCCAACTAGCCGGCTGCCGACTATGCCAACCAGCCGGCTGCCGACTACGCCAACCAGCTGGCTGCCGATTGCGCCAACCAGTCGGCTGCCGACTGCAGCCCGACCCGACACCGACAAGACCCCGACGAGACGGCCATACCGCGGACAAGACAACCATACCGCGACGCCATCATCTACAGTGTATCATGTCCCCTGGGTACTGATTTATAAAGTACCCTAGGGGACAAGCATAACATGCACCATGCCACTAGCTATGCCTACGTAGCTTGGCTTGTAAGCTACCCAAGGTAGCTTACAACCAACGCCACCACCATTTAGCTTATGTAGCAAGCTAGCTCCCACTATATATAGCAACCATCCATCCACCACATGCTCTCACGGGCACACACATATCCATCCATCCCCATGGCACAAGCCACGCACGGGCACTAGAGCACACATGCTCTCACGGCCACTAGCATACCACATACATGCATTTACCAAGTCAGATGCCGATGGCACTGATCTCAGATACAACTCTAGGAGCACTTTGTACTGCCCGATGTACATCCCAGATAGATACGCTCAGACATGCAGCATTAGGAGTATTATCTCTCCAGAGAGCTCCAAAGCTGGGTAAACCCCCACGTGCTACTCGCATACCCGCTCCCGGTCCTATCAGCAGCAGTCCTACCCACACACTAAGCCCTTGTGGCATCTGTCGACTCGCAAGCCCCCCGTGAGAAATACCACGATAGTTGGCGCCCACCGTGGGGCCGGTACTACTACTACACTACCACGCTGCTGCTGGTTTCGTTGTCCGGGCGGGACCCTTTTGTCTTCATCGCCTCCACCGCGGCGTCGCGCCGTCTCTCCGGTAGCGCTCGGGGGCTCGACATCGACCCGCCCCCGGAGCGGCCACGAGGGGTGGCGCGTCCTCGCTGTCGACCTCTTCGTCTTCGCCACCGTGGCGTCGCGCCGTCTCTTCGATAGCGGTCGGGGGCTCGACATCAACATGCCCCCGGAATGGCCGTGAGGGGCGGCGTGACCTCCCCGTCGGCCTCGCCTCCTTCACCGCCACCGTTGCGACGCCGGCCGACCGTCCACACGCGCGCCGCGCGCGGGGCCTCGTTTCGGTCAACCGTGGCCATCCATGCGCCGCTCGCGCCTGCTTTCCTCCGTGTTGCGCCTTGCTCCGGCCTCCATATATCATCTACAAGCTAGCTAGATGCATCAGTCAACCATTGGCCTTACCACTACCCAAGTAATCCCCGTACACTTCCCAGACAATGGATATACACTAGCACGCCTCTGCTCGTCTGCCTGTCACCATCAGGGGAGGCGCTCGTACGCGCAGCCGCGTTGCTCGTGCCCGGTCGCGTTGCTCCGTCCATCTCTGGATCCCCCGGCGCACCCGCGCGTGCTTCGCGCCGTGCCTGGCTCCGCGCGCCGTCCGCTTTGCCTCAGGCCCCGACGCGCTCGAGCCCCTGCTCCCCCTGCCGCCTCCTCCTGCGTCGCTCACCGGCTTCCCACCCGGCCGGCTCCGCGACCCGGTCGTCCGCGTTGCTCCCGGCCGCCTGCCGGCTTCCCCGCAACTCGGCCTCGAGCCGACTCGGCCTCGCCGATGCACCCGACCGTCTCGCCGGGTCCGCGGCCACCTCGCCCCTGCCTCCGGCCTCCTCCCTCGTGGCCGACTCCCCCGCACTGCCTCCGCGGCTGCCGCTCCGTACCGCCGAGTCGCCACGTTCGCCAGCCGGCTCCCACGCGCCCACTGGCCGGCTCGCTGTCCCACGCGGGCTTTGCCTCCAGGAGGTCGGCTCGCCACTTCGGCTGTCCGCTACCGCTATGCCCACGCGGTCCGGCCTCGGCTCCCTGCTCTACGCGCGCCGGCTTGACGCACCCTGCCAGCTCCCCAGGCCTGCCGGGTCGCCGCGCCCGCCCCGCCCTGTGGTTGACTCCCTCGCCGGCTCCGCTCTGATGAGCCACCCCGTGCCCGGCTGCGGCGCCTCCGCCTCCTGGTGGCCGCTGCTCCCTGCCGGCCCTTGCGCCCTCTCGTTCTGCTGCGTGTTGGAGGTAGCGGCGAAAAGAAAAAGAGAAAAGGTTGGACCCAGCTGTGTAAAAAAAAGGTAGAGAGGCATCTCGTGTAGAAGAAGGGCCGACTGCCCGACCCATCGAGAGAAAAATAAATGTGGCCGACTGCTCAAGTCGAGTTAGAAAAAAAATGTATCCGAAGAAAAAACGTTCGTCTATCCGTCTGCCTGCTTCGCCACTCAGACGGCTAGACGCGACCCGGCCTACCTGCCAGCTTCAACGTCTAGCCGGCAAGAGCGTCGGCTCAGCCGAGTCGCCATCTGACCGCCCAGTCCGCTTGCCGGCTTCAACGCCTGGCCGGCTGCGGGCCCGACCTGTTCGCTTGTCTGCCTCGACACCGGCTGCGCCAAGCCGGCCCAGCCGTCAAGACCTCCTCGAGCGCCGGAATCTCGGGGGCTGCACCCAGCGGGTGCGCTGACGCGCCCCTGTGAAGAAGAAGACAAAGTAGTCGCCGGGAGATCCGGCCCGACTGCTCAGCAGTTGGCCCGAATCTCGGGGGCTGCACCCAGCGGGTGCGCTGACGTGCCCCCACGAAGAAGAAGACAAAGTAGTCGCCGGGAGATCCGGCCCGACTGCTCAGCAGTCAGCCCGAATCTGGGGGGCTGCACCAAACGGGTGCGCTGACGCGCCCCCGCGCAGAAGAAGACAAAGTAGTCGCCGGGAGATCCGGCCCGACTGCTCAGCAGTCGGCCCGAATCTCGGGGGCTACACCCAGCGGGTGCGCTGGCGTGCCCCCGCGAAGATTGCAGACAAGAGAAGAGTTCTGTCCGGCTCCCCCAGCCGGCAAAAGAGAAGAAGATAGGCGTTGCAAGACGCCTCGCCGCCTGGCCGGTCGAGCCAGACCGGCCAGGACCCCCCTTCGAGCGCTTGGGGGCTTGAAGGCTGCACCCAGTGGGTGTGCCGACGCGCTCCATGAGCGCCGAGTCGCGCCGGTTGTCTTCGACGACCACGACTATACGAAAATCAATGTGAGCTCCTCGCCCGCATATTTTTGCATCACGCAAGCACGGATAACCCCGAGCGATGCTCGGGGTCTATCTCCGCATTTTAATTATAGTTGCATCACTGTTTGCCCCGGCGCCAGCCAGAGTTGGCCCGGGGGCTGGCCGCTTGGCCTGAGACGTTTGTTCCCGCAGACGGCTTAGTAGCGTGCGCAGTTCCAAAGGCTCACTCTTAGTCACAGACCGCAGAGCGGCTGTCCGGCTAGCAAGAGTGAACGCTGGAGGCCACCCACGCGAAAAACGTTCGGGGAGAAAAACGGTTCAGGCGACCCGGCCATTTTCCTTTACAAGTATCTACTCAGTTGAATCTGCTCCTAGACTCTGAGTACTGTACACTCCACTTCGCGGCCCATTCTTAGCCACAGACCGCAGAGCGGCTGTCTGGCGAGCGAGAGCACAAGCCAAAAAGCGGAGGGAACACGAAAAAGATTAAGGGGGCTCGGACTAAGCCGAGTCGGCACCCTCCGCATAAAACTTGCAATGCTAAAAGCAAACATTTGATATATTAGCGCGGACTAACTTTGTCCTTTTTATGATCATTTCTATGAATATTTGCCAAAAAACCTCCGCCCAACTTTACCAAGTTGCCCGGAGGCTTGGGGGCTACTGTCGGAGTAATAGGACATGGATACCCCGAAGACGGCAAGATGATATTTCAAGACATCGGGGCTAGCAAAGCCCCTCAGTCCGACTGCGCCAACCAGCCGGCTGCCGACTGCGCCAACCAGCCGGCTGCCGACTACGCCAACCAGCCGGCTTCCGACTGCGCCAACCAGTCAGCTACCGACTGCAGCCCGACCCGACACCGACAAGACCCCGACGAGACGGCCATACCGCAGACAAGACAACCATACCGCGACGCCATCATCTACAGTGTACCATGTCCCCTGGGTACTGATTTATAAAGTACCCTAGGGGACAAGCATAACATGCACCATGCCACTAGCTATGCCTACATAGCTTGGCTTATAAGCTACCCAAGGTAGCTTACAACCAATGCCACCACCATTTAGCTTAGGAAGCAAGCTAGCTCCCACTATATATAGCAACCATCCATCCACCACATGCTCTCACGGGCACACACATATCCATCCATCCCCATGGCACAAGCCACGCACGGCCACTAGAGCACACATGCTCTCACGGGCACACACATATCCATCCATCCCCATGACAGAAGCCACGCACGGCCACTAGAGCACACATGCTCTCACGGCTACTAGCATACCACATACATGCATTTACCAAGTCAGATGCTGATGGCACTGATCTCAGATACAACTCCAGGAGCACTTTGTACTGCCCGATGTACATCCCAGATAGATACGCTCAGACATGCAGCATTAGGAGTATTATCTCTCCAGAGAGCTCCAAAGCTGGGTAAACCCCCACGTGCTACTCGCATACCCGCTCCCGGTCCTATCAGCAGCAGTCCTACCCACACACTAAGCCCTTGTGGCATCTGTCGACTCGCAAGCCCCCCGTGAGAAATACCACGACAGTGATCAACTCCTTGATCACATTGTGGACATTATGATGATGTCCTACCGAGTGGGCCCAAAGATACCTCTCCGTTTACATGGAGTGACAAATCCCAGTCTCGATTCGTGCCAATCCAACAGACACTTTCGGAGATACCCGTAGTGCACCTTTATAGCCACCCAGTTATGTTGTGACGTTTGGCACACCCAAAGCACTCCTACGGTATCCGGGAGTTGCACAATCTCATGGTCTAAGGGAATGATACTTGACATTAGAAAAGCTTTAGCAAACAAACTACACGATCTTGTGCTAGGCTTAGGATTGGGTCTTGTCCATCACATCATTCTCCTAACGATGTGATCCCGTTATCAACGACATCCAATGTCCATGGTCAGGAAACCGTAACCATCCGTTGATCAACGAGCTAGTCAACTAGAGGCTTACTAGGGACATGGTGTTGTCTATGTATCCACACATGTATCTGAGTTTCCTATCAATACAATTCTAGCATGGATAATAAATGATTATCATGAACAATGAAATATAATATAATAATAACTAATTTATTATTGCCTCTGTGGTATATTTCCAACACACATCGTCACCTCGCCCGAGATTCAATGAACCATTCACATAGGGTGCATGACCATGAAAGGCATTATTCATGTAAACAGAATAATCATTATTCTCTAACTTAAATGAATAACCGTATTGCAATGAACATGATCTAATCATATTCATGCTCAACGTAGACACCTGATAACATTTATCTAGGTTCAATACTAATCCCGAAGGCAGATGGAGCGTGCAATGGTGATCTCATCAACTTTGGAAACACTTCCAACACACATCGTCACCTCGCCCTTAGCTAGTCTCCGTTTAGTTCGTAGCTTTTGCTTCAAGTCACCAATAATAGAAACTGAAATGGTATCCATTACCCAGGTGCTACCAGGAGTACTAGTGAGGTACACATTAATAACACGTATATACTTTGTTGAAGTTGCCAGCCTTCTTATCTACCATGCATTTGGGGTAATTCTGCTACCAGTGGCCGTTCCCCTTACAATAGAAGGACCTAGTCTCGGGTTTGGGCTCAACCTTGGGTTCCTTCACTGGAGCGGAACTGGTTTGCCATACATGGAGTTTCCCTTCTATCCCTTGCCCTTCTTGAAACCAGTGGTCTTGTTAAACCATTAACACTTGATGCTCCTTCTTGATTTCTAAATTTTGCGGTCTTAAGCACCGCGAACAACTCCGGGATCATCTCCATGCTTGCATGTCATAGTTCATCACGAAGACTTAGTAGCTTAGTGATAGTGGCTAGAGAACTCTATCAATCACTATCTTATCTGGAAGTTTAACTCCCACTTGATTCAAGTGATTGTAGCACCCAAACATTCTGAGCACATGCTCACTAGCTGAGCTATTCTCCTCCATCTTGGTGGCAAAAGAACTTGTCAGAGGTCGCATACCTCTCAACACGGGCATGAGCCTGAAATCCCAATTTCAGCTCTTGGGACATCTCATATGGCGTTCAAAATGTCATTGGAATCCCGATTCTAAGCCGTAAAGTATGGTGCACTAAACTATTAAGTAGTCATCAGGATGTGTCTGTCAGGTGTTCACAACATCCACAGACGACGTTGTAGGGGTTTGCACATCGAGCGGTGCATCATAGATGTAAGCCTTCTGTGTAGCAGTGAGGACACTCCTCGGATTATGGACCCGGTCCACATCATTGCTTACAATATCTTTCAACTTAGTCTTTCTTTAGGAACATATTGAAACAGGGAGCTACAATGTGAGCTATTTATCTACAACATATTTGCAAAGACAATTTAGACTATGTTCTTGATAATTGATTTCATCTAATCAAATTATTTAATGAACTCTCACTCAGATAGACATCCCTCTAGTCATCTATGTGAAACATGATCCGAGTCAACTAGGCCGTGTCCGATAATCACGTGAGACGGACTAGTCAACATCGGTGAACATCTCCATGTTGATCGTATCTTCTATACGACTCATGCTCGACCTTTCGGTCTTCCGTGTTCCGAGGCCATGTCTGTACATGCTAGGCTCATCAAGTCAACCTAAGTGTATTGCGTGTGTAAATCTGGCTTACACCCGTTGTATTCGAACGTTAGAATCTATCACACCCGATCATCACGTGGTACTTCGAAACAACGAACCTTCGCAACGGTGCATAGTTAGGGGGAACACAATTCTTGAAATTATTGCGAGGGATCATCTTATTTAAGCTACCGTCGTTCTAAGCAAATAAGATGTAAAACATGATAAACATCACATGCAATCAAATAGTGACATGATATGGCCAATATCATTTGCTCCTTTTGATCTCCATCTTCGGGGCTCCATGATCATCGTTGTCACCCGCATGACACCATGATCTCCATCATCGTGTCTTCTTGAAGTTGTCTCACCATCTAGTACTTCTACTACTATGGCTAACGCTTTAGCAATAAAGTAAAGTAATTACATGACATTTATGTTGACACACAGGTCATAAATAAATTAAGACAACTCCTATGGCTCCTGCCGGTAGTCATACTCATCAACATGCAAGTCGTGATTCCTAGTACAAGAACATGATCAATCTCATACATCACATATATCATTCATCACATCCTTTTGGCCATATCATATCACACGGCACATGCTGGAAAAACAAGTTAGACGTCCTCTTATTGTTGTTGCATGTTTTTACGTGGCTGCTATAGGTTTCTAGAAAGAACATTTCTTACCTATGCCAAAACCACAACGTGATATGCCAATTTCTATTTACCCTTCATAAGGCCCCTTTTCATCAAATCCGATCCGACTAAAGTGGGAGAGACAGACACCCGCTAGCCACCTTATGCAACTAGTGCATGTCAGTCGGTGGAACCAGTCTCACGTAAGCGTACGTGTAAGGTCGGTCCGGGCCGCTTCATCCCACGATGTCGCTGAATCAAGATAAGACAAGTAATGGCAAGTAAATTGACAATATCGACGCCCACAAGTGCTTTGTGTTCTACTCGTGCATAGAAAGTACGGATAGACCTACCTCATGATGCCCCTGTTGGGGATCGTAGCAGAAATATAAAATTTTCTACGCATCACCAAGATCAATCTATGGAGTAATCTAGCAATGAGGCGAAGGGGAGTGCATCTACATACCCTTGTACATCGCCAAGCGTAAGCGTTACAAGAATGCGGATGAAGGAGTCCTACTCGTAGCGATTCAGATCGCGGTTGATTCCGATCTAAGCGCCGAACAATGACGCCTCCGCGTTCAACACACGTGCAACCCGGTGACGTCTCCCACGCCTAGATCCAGCAAGGGGAGAAGGAGAGGTTGGGGAAGACTCCATCCAGCAGCAGCACGAGGGCGTGGTGGTGAAGGAGGAGCGTGGCAATCCTGCAGGGCTTCGCCAATCACCGCAGGAGAGGAGGAGGACTTGGGAGAGGGGGAGGGCTACGCCAGAACTTGGGTGTGCCTGCCCTCTCACCCCCACATATATATAGGGGTAAGGGAGAGGGGGGCTGGCCCCCTCAGATTCAATCTGAGGAGGGGGCGGCGGCCAGGGGGTTGCCTTGCCCCCCAAGGCAAAGGGGTCGCCCCCCTTTAGGGTTCCCCATACCCTAGGCGCATGGGCCCTAGGGGGGAGGCGCCCAGCCCACTAAGGGGCTGATCCCTTTCCACACAAAGCCCATAGGGCTGTCCGGGGAAGATGGACCCTCCCGGTGGACCCCCAGAACCCCTTCGGTGGTCCCGGTACAATACCGGTAACCCCCCGAATTATTCTGGTGACCGTATGATGACTTCCCATATATAAATCTTTACCTACGGACCATTCCGGAACTCCTCGTGACGTCCGGGATCTTATCCGGGACTCCAAAAAACATTCGATAATCACCTACATCTATTCCCTATAACCCTAGCGTCATCGAACCATAAGTGTGTAGACCCTACGGGCTCGGGAGTCATGCAGACATGCCCGAGAAAACTCTCCGGTCAATAACCAACAGCGGGATCTGGATACCCACGTTGGTTCCCACATGCTCCACGATGATCTCATCGGATGAACCACGATGTCAAGGATTCAATCAATCCCGTATACAATTCCCTTTGTCTATCGGTACGATTCTTGCCCGAGATTCGATCGTCGGTATCCCGATACCTTGTTCAATCTCGTTACCGGCAAGTCTCTTTACTCGTTCCGTAACACATCATCCCGTGATCAACTCCTTGATCACATTGTGCACATTATGATGATGTCCTACCGAGTGGTCCCAGAGATGCCTCTTCGTTTACACGGAGTGACAAATCCCAGTCTCGATTCGTGCCAACCCAACAGACACTTTCGGAGATACCCGTAGTGCACCTTTATAGCCACCCAGTTACGTTGTGACGTTTGTCACACCCAAAGCACTCCTACGGTATCCGCGAGTTGCACAATCTCATGGTCTAAGGAAATGATACTTGACATTAGAAAAGCTTTAGCAAACGAACTACACGATCTTGTGCTAGGCTTAGGATTGGGTCTTGTCCATCACATCATTCTCCTAATGATGTGATCCCATTATCAACGACATCCAATGTCCATGGTCAGGAAACCGTAACCATCCATTGATCAACGAGCTAGTCAACTAGAGGCTTACTAGGGACATGGTGTTGTCTATGTATCCACACATGTATCTGAGTTTCCTATCAATACAATTCTAGCATGGATAATAAACGATTATCATGAACAATGAAATATAATATAATAATAACTAATTTATTATTGCCTCTAGGGTATATTTCCAACATAAAGTCGGCATCCCTATTAAAGCAGGGCCTCTATCGTTCTCTTTAAATAATGAGTTTTTGGTCGCTTGGCGGCTTCTGCTTTATACAGCAAAATTATGATTACCTTGGATCCGGCTTATTGGCCACCCACATAAAAAAACTTGGGGGCTTGCTACCCAGGTTAAAGGGACCAAAGAGAATCTGTTGCAAAAGCACAACTCAAACATAGGTGCCCCTTGAGAACATCTCAAAATATTGCTGGGGGGCTCTTTTGTTCTTAAGAACAAAGAGTTTCTATAACCCTTGTAATAGGCTTAAAAGCCAGGTTTGGAAGCCTGGTGTATTCACCTAAAACCCCGGGTTATCTTGCCTTTTTAAGTAAGCCACTCCGCCCAGGTAATCCTGGAATGACCCGCTGAATGTTGGACAAGTCAATCTTATGCAAACACTGAACTTGTCAAAGTTAAAACGACGATTGTTTATGTGATGTCCATCTTATAAGATTTGTATATAGGTTTAACTCAGTGGCCTGGCAGCCCATGAAAAGCCTCATTTTAAGGCCTGGCAGCCCATGAAAAGCCTGGTTTTTCATTGGTTTTTTATTTCGACAGATTGTTTTTGAGGTTTATTTGATGAGGCTTATTAAACTTTATGCTTATAATTCACTGGTATTAACCCGGCCTGGCTTTTGACTATAAGTTTCCAGTATGAGGTGAGGTAATATCCGGTGTTTATTAATCCGGTCTGGCTTTTGTTTGTAAGCCGGCAATAAATGATAATTACTAGCGCTCAAATTTTGGGTTATCACCCTTATTCCACTGGCTTGGTAAACCAACAGTGTGATCAAATATCATAGGTATGACATATTTTCAATCATATATGGTTATCATTCTGTTCAGCCTTGGTTATAAACTATGATAGTTTCCTATGCTTTATATCGGGCATTATAACCCATCTAGCGGTAAACCGCTAGGACACTTTTCACCTGTTGTATGCAGGAACAGATTCAAAATTGCTAATATCATAAAGCATACATGGCATATCTTAACATGGCGGATGAACAGTGTCATGCACAGCAAAATATGCACGATGGCATAGCGGAATAAGAGTTTAAAGCTAGCCTATTACAAGGGGCTTGGTGCCAAAAATGATAATTTTTTTAAGTCTTGCAGAAAGCAGATGACAAACCGGCCTCGGTTCATGAATCTTGGCCTGGCTGGCTTGAAGGTTGCGATTCATCCCTTGCTGGTTCGTCTTCCTCCTCTACCATCTGGAAGTTGGGTTTGGACTAGTCCAAGCCACGCAAGGCAACGAATTCAGCTTCATCGTCAATCAGATCAGACGGGTCAATATCAGGGGCGAAAGTGTGCTTACGAATTGGCGGAATTAAATCCATCACTTTATACGAAAGAATCTGCATCTTCTGATTATATGCATCGTAAGCCGGCTGGTATTTGGTGAGATTGGTCACTTCAGCGACGATTGTTGCATGAGGACGAATCTCTTTGACATAGTCATCAAAGTCTTGTTGATCGAAGGGGGTTCCATCTTCCTTTAAACTAGGATACCGCTTGCTACATTTGTCAGGTTTAACTCTGGTACCCATGCTTTGGCACGGCTCAAAGCCATTACAGCTCCGGCTCTAGCACAACACCGCTTGATTTGTTGAAACCTGGTAGGGAAGATGGACAGTTTCTTCAAAACATCACTTAACAGGTTTGGTCCTTGATTCATTGGGGAGATAGTAGCAAGAGTCCGCGGAGCTCCAGTGTATAATTGCTCAACAAGAGTATAAACCGCCTTGAGCTTCACCAGTGTGTCTTGGCTAAGGTTGCTGCTCCTGGGACCTAAAAAAGTTCAAAGATTGGTTAAGTGGCGTCTTACATTATGACGACAAATTCTTACTTTGGATAAATAACAAGGGCACTTACCGAAGATAGCAGAAACCATCTGAGACACAGGGTGTTTTAAACCGGTGAGTTCAGTGGTAGCTTCATCAACATCCGCCTCTACCTTCTCAGCATGCTGTATCAGGGTAGTCTTCTCCTTAGCCCAAGCCTCTTTATCTGCAGTAAAGCTGGTCTTCAATTTTTCGACTTCAGACACACTAAACTAGAATTTTGATTCAGCCTTTTTGGTCTCAGTTTCCTAAGCCGCTAGCCGGGTCTTGGCCTCGTTCATTTGAGTTTCCAATTCAGTGGTAGCAGCCTGCATACAGCACAAGTTTGTCAAGTTTCATGGCGGATTACAACAATATAAGTCCCAAGTGCTTTGCAAGAAACAACACTTGGTACTTGGGGGCTAATGTTTATCAACGCAATTTTTTCAACGGAAATGGCTTTTCTAAAATCCCAAGTGCTTTGCAAGAAACAACACTTGGCACTTGGGGGCTAATGCATATTGCCTATCTCTTCCTAAAGATGAGCCGGGTGAGCTATCAACAGCCTCAGCCGACTCATGGGGGCTATACAGTACAGTTCTATTCTTTTATAGTGAACAATAGGACCGGCTAATTCATACTGATTAAACCGGCCCTTGGGGACTATACATGCAAAATTGTGATACTATCAGCATCCGGTTTAGTTGTAAACCAGAATTGGAGGGAGTCTAGGACAGAGGCTTGTATTTTTTTTGTAAAGTCTATAGATTATTCAATCTTATCATAATCCGAAGACTTGGGGGCTGGCAGGATATATAACTTATATAAGCCGAAGAACGTACCTCATAATTCTAGTGCATCTGTTTGACCATCTCAATTTCTAAGTCACCGCTGGAGTGTACTTGACTGAGATAACCAAATAGTACTCACTATTACACAATTGAGCATAGTGGGACACATCGAACCTCACTTTCTGTCTTTCCATGACTTCTTGTTTGGCAGAATGTCTCGCTAGTACAGTTGGATTCCCCGGTTCAGAAGATCCGGTGCCAATGATTAAAACGTCATCACCATGAATTTCTGCCGAGTTAACTGAGCTTGATGGTTCAGTAGTTTAAGGCTCAATAGTGGTTTGATCAACAGACAGCTCAGGTATCTCAGGTTGAGCATTGCGTGCAGGATCTTCTGGTTGGTCAGGGTGTTCTGGTACAAAGCTTGGCTGGTACGGTTCAGCGGCTTTTGGATCCTCGGTCGGTTTGGTCACCTTTGCTTTCTTGTTGGTCTTCGCTTGATCGCTGAAAGGAATTTGGACAAGTCAGCATAATGATGAAAATACAAAGGTACAGAAGAGAGGTAATTGTTCTTACCCAAGGGCAGTCTTGAAAGCCGGCAGTTGAGTCTGCGATGAATCGCCAGAGGAAGAACGGGAAATCTGCTGCAAAAATGGAATCAAAAGAATTGAGTGGTTAACAAAAGAAAACCCGCTAATAAATAAAAGAGTTAAGGTTAAAAAGAACCTCATTTTGGTGTTTCCGAGGGGTGTTTGGTAAACCAGAGGATAAATCTTCACCTCCACTGGTCCGGGTCTGGCGGCGGTGATAACCCACAAGTATAGGGGATCGCAACAGCTTTCGAGGGTAGAGTATTCAACCCAAATTTATTGATTCGACACAAGGGGAGACAAGGAATATTCTCAAGTATTAGAAGCTGAGTTGTCAATTCAACCACACCTGGAAACTTAGTATCTGTAGTAGAGTGTTTAGTAGCAAAGTAATATGATAGTGGTGGTAACGGTAACAAAAGAGTAATGAAATCAAAGTAATATTTTTGGTATTATGTAGTGATTGTAACAATAGCAACGGGAAAGTAAATAAGCGTAAACCAGTATATGGAAAGCTTGTAGGCATCGGATCAGTGATGGATAATTATGCCGGATGTGGCTCATCATGTAACAGCCATAACATAGGGTGACACAGAACTAGCTCCAATTCATCAATGTAATGTAGGCATGTATTCCGAATATAGTCATACAAGCTTATGGAAAAGAACTTGCATGACATCTTTTGTCCTATCCTCCCATCGCAGCGGGGTCCTAATAGAAACTTAGGGATATTAAGGCCTCCTTTTAATAGAGAATCGGAACAAAGCATTAGCACATAGTGAATACATGAACTCCTCAAACTACAGTCATCACCGGTAAGTATCCCGATTATTGTCACTTCAGGGTTAACGGATCATAACACATAATAAGTGACTATGGACTTGCAAGATAGGATCAAGAACTCTCATATATTGGTGAAAACATAATAGGTTCAGATCTGGAATCATGGCACTCGGGCCCTAGTGGCATTAAGCATAGCAAAGTCATAGCAACATCAATCTCAGAACATAGTGGATACTAGGGATCAAACCCTAACAAAACTAACTTGATTACATGGTAAATGTCATCCAACCCATCACCGTCTAGCAAGCCTACGATGGAATTAATCATGCACGGCAGTGAGCATCATGAAATTGGTCATGGAGGATGGTTGATGATGACGACGGTGACGAATCCCCCTCTCCGGAGCCCCAAACGGACTCCAGATCAGCTCTCCCGAGAGGTTTTAGGGCTTGGCGGCGGCTCCGTATCGTAAAACACGATGAAATCTTCTCTCCTATTTTTTCTCCATGAAAGAAAATATATAGTTGGAGTTGGAGTCGGGAGGTCTCCAGGGGGGCCACAAGGTAGGTGGCCGCGCCCTAGGGGGGCGCCCCCACCCTCATGGACAGGGTGTGGGCCCCCTGGTCTTCATCTTTGGCGAGGATTTTTTGTTATTTATTGTAAGATATTCAGCGGAGTTTCAGGTCATTCCGAGAACTTTTGTTTTCTACACATAAAACAACATCATGGCAATTCTGCTGAAAACAGCGTCAGTCCGGGTTAGTTCCATTCAAATCATACAAGTTAGAGTCCAAAACAAGGGCAAAAGTGTTCGAAAAAGTAGATACGACAGAGACATATCAACTCCCCCAAGCTTAAACCCTTGCTTGTCCTCAAGCAATTCAATTGACAAACTGAAAGAAATAAAGAAAAACCTTTACAAACTCTGTTTGCTCTTGTTGTTGTAAATATGTCAAGCTAGCATTCAAGTTTTCAGCAAGGATTATAACTAACCATATTTGCATTAATTCTCAGGTCTCATGATTACCCATATCAATAGCATAATCAACTAGCAAGCCATAATAATAAAACTCGGATGACAACACTTTCTCAAAACAATCATAATATGATATAACAAGATGGTATCTCGCTAGCCCTTTCTGAGACTGCAAAACATAAATGCAGAGCACCTTTAAAGATCAAGGACTGACTAGACATTGTAATTCATGGTAAAAGAGATCCAATCATAGTCACACCCAATATAAATTAACAGTGATGAATGCAAATGACAGTTGCGCTCTCCAGCTAGTGCTTTTAATAAGATGGTGATGACTCAACATAAAAGTAAATAGATAGGCCCTTTGCATAAGGAAGCAGGGATTTGTAGAGGCGCCAGAGCTCGGTTTTGAAATAGAGGTGAATAATATTTTGAGCGGTATACTTTCATTTTCAACATAACAACTAAGAGATGGTGATATCTTCCATGCTAGACACATTATAGGCGGTTGCCAAACAGAATGGTAAAGTTTATACTCCCCCTGCACCTACAAACATCAATCCATGGCTTGCTCGAAACAACGAGTGCCTCCAACTAACAACAGTCCCAGGGGGAGTTTTGTTTTGCAATTATTTTGATTTAGTTTCCATAAAGCATGGGACTGGGCATCCCGGTGACCAGCCATTTTCTCGTGAATGAGGAGCGGAGTCCACTCCTCTTGAGAATAACCCGCCTAGCGTGGAAGATACAGACAACCCTAGTTGATACATGAGCTATTCGAGCATACAAAACATGATGATTATTTGAAGGTTTAGAGTTTGGCACATACAAATTTACTTGGAACGGCAGGTTGATATCGCATATAGGAAGGTATAGTGGACTCATCTGGAATTACTTTGGGGTTTAAGGGATTGGATGCACAAGCAGTATTCCCGCTTAGTACAGGTGAAGGCTAGCAAAATACTGGGAAGCGACCAACTAGAGAGTGACAACAGCCATGTATATGCATTAAAATTAATAAAAATTGGATGCAAGCATGAGTAGGATATAATCCACCATGAATATAAATATCGTGAAGGCTATGTTGATTTGTTTCAACTACATGCATGAACATGTGCCAAGTCAAGTCACTTAAATCATTCAAAGGAGGATACCACCCCATCATACCACATCATAACCGGCGAATCTTACCCAGCTTCGGGGCTCTCCGGGGAGATAATACCCCTACTGCTGCTCTGCGGGGTCTCCGCATGATCACTATTGTCAAGTGTTTACACGGTTGCTCCTTGAGCTGTGTATGTGGTAGGAGAGGGCAAGGCTCGCTCTCTCCCTCTATCTGGTGAGGTATATAACTACTGGGATCCAACCCTTTGCATGGGTGCCCTGGGGGGTTTATATAGGCCTACCCCCCAGGGGTACAATGGTAATGTCACTCGGCGCGGGCCCAGCCGTCAGTGTCTCCAACCTCCGACTTCTCCATCGACTGTTGGGGCCCGCTGACTGGTGGGCCCCGCCGACTAGTCTGGTACGGAGCTGACAGGCCGCGTCCGCCGCGGGCGTGTCTTGCCGGCTGCTGATTACTGTAGCCGTGCTCCTGACGATGCAAGCTTGGTCATGGGGTCGTGGATCACTATGGCCACTCCCCATCTCTTCTTGATTAATGGCGCGTGGGCCCGAGGGAGGGCTCGGTCGACTCCCATTGGGTTCGACTAGCGATGCCCCCGCCGTCTCCCGAGGTCTCGCTGGCTGGTGGGCCCTGCTGCCTCCAGGCCGTACAGACAAGCCGTTGTGGGCGTAGGACTAGGTACGGTGGTGCTGATGTTAGGGCCGGCTGGGCAATAGTGCCACGCCACGGGGAGATCTTCCCAAGTATGGCGCGCTGTAGCCATGCCTGCCCTTGGTAAGTGGCGGGGAGTGGGCTTCATTGTAGCCATGCCCCTGCCCCGTCCCCCTCGATGAGGTCATGGTTTGTTGGAGTCGCCGGCCGACTCCCCAAAGCCGGCTTCTCTGGAAGTCATCCCTGGGACTCGGCCGTGAGCGGGCAGTCGGCCGCCTTGCCGTAGACTCCCTAGGAGGCGGCTCTTCGCCCTGTGGTCTTGAGGGGCGCAGCCTGCCCCGATGTCTTGAAAGGTCATGGGGCTCGGGTTGGCCTACCCATGGCCCATTACTCTGACAGTAGTCCCCGAAGCTGGTGAGGCGCCGCGGACGATCGGCCAAGAAGCCTCAGCAGTTTCTCTTTCCGGGCGCAACTCATGGTCTTGATTGACTTCCACTGGGCTGACTAGAAGGAGTCGGACTCGCCCAACTCGGACTTACTCAATTCTAGCTTGCTCAGTAGTTCGAACGTCGTGGCGGGATTTCAAGTGGCATGCTAGCTAAGCTTCCAGGGCCTGTCACATGAGGGCATGTGGCCAGGCCGCACTGCCATCCCACGCGCGCGACAGGATAGGCCCATTGGCGGGGCTCGCTACTACCGCGCCTCGGCGCCCGAGCGGATCCGCTGCGGCCCTGGCGGGCGGTTGGGATTCTCGTGAAGTTATTGCACGCAGTAACTTTACGTGGATCGTGGTGGTCGTGGGGCTGCGGGCGCAGTAAATCCCCACATCCGCCCCCTCGGCTTCGCAGCCCATAGGACTATAAGTAGGGGGAAGGGGGGGGCACACGCGCCCCTCCTTCCCACTACCCCTCGCTTCTTCCTCCTCGCAGCTCCTCGCTCTCCTGCTTCCTCTTCTCTTCTTCGCCTTGCCGCACGCCCAAGCTCCGGCGAACGCCGCGGTGACAGCTTCGCGATGAGCTCTTCCTCCGCGGCCATGCCTCCCCCAGTGCGCTCCGGCACCTGGGACGGCTCCGAGGTCCACGAAGACCATATCAAGTTCCTCCGCCGGACCCGTCAGCTTCCCGGCGAGGATCCCGTGCAGGTGCGTCTCGCGCCGGAGGGGGAGATTTCCCCCGCCCCATGGGAGGGCGAGCGGGTCATCTTCCGCTCGCACTCCTGCGCGGGCTGGGGCTGCCAGCGTGCAGCTTCTTCCGGTCGTTCATGGAGTTTTACGGACTCCAGCCGCACCACCTCACCCCCAACACAGTGGTAGTGCTGTCCGCCTTCATGGCTCTGTGCGAGGGCTTCCTTCGAGTCCTCCCCACCCTCGAGCTCTGGGGGGGAGTTTTTCTTCTCCAAGCTCGGCGCCCAGGCTACGGGCGTGCTGGCTCAGTGCGGCGCCTTCGTCGCCGTGCGAAGGACAGGAGCCGACAACTACTTCCCCTCCATCTCACTGCTGAAATCGGTGAAGATGTGGCAGCGGTCCTACTTCTACGTCAGGAACGTCGCCACAAGGGGCGACTGGGTTAATCTGCCAGCTTTCGAAGCCGGCCCGCCGGCTGGCAGACTGCCCAACTGGTCGTACCGGGCCATGTCGCTGACTCCTGTGGGAGCCGGCGCCATCACGCAACTCCGAGTGCTGACGCAGTCGGAGGGTCTGACCAGCCCGGACCTGCTGGCCACCTTCGTCTAGCACCGAGTTCTCCCACTCCAAGGCTGCCCTCACTTGATATGCCAGATGAGCGGGGGCCGCGACCCGAGTCGGATGTGCACCAAGCACATGCCTCACGAAGAGGCGGCCCTGATGGTGAACTACCTCTTGGACAGCAGGATCCCGGAGGATTGACGATTCGGCAAGGAGCCATACTCCCACGCCAACCCCCCGCTCGTGGTGAGTCGCCTCTCTTTTCTTTAGATTGTCTACTTGCCGAGTCTTGTTCTAATCAGTCTGCTTTTTGGTTAGAATCCCCTTCTTCACCCACCAGCCGGCACCTCGGGGCCGGCCCGTGAGTTTGCCGCCGATCGGGCGGAGAGCAACGTCGACGACCCCGATCTGGGGACGGCGGCTCTGGAAGACGACACCGAGGGAGGAGGAGGAACGACAGGCGACTTCAGGCCCTCGGCTACCTTTGCCGACTGGCCTGAAGACGACGCCGATGGAGGAGTCGCCCCTCACCATCGGCCAGGAGCCAGCCAGCTGGGTGCGGGCTCTTCTGCTGAGTCGGGCGCTCCGGGCGGTGGGAAGAAGCACCGGGCTGCGCCGACTTTGTTTGGTAGCCGGTGGAAGAAGCCCAAGGGCTCGGCTGTGGCAACCCGGCGGGACGAGGCAGCCACGAAGGCCATCCGCTTCCGTAAGGAAGTGAAGAAGCCATTGTTGGTCTCTGCGTGAAAATTCTAATTTCAAAGGTTATTCTTTCTTTGTGTTTTGTCTGAGTCTCTGCTCGCCCTTCTTTCTTCAGGGCTCCCCTCTCTCTTGAGCTGGTCGCCACCGCCTCCGTCATGGGGTCAGCGGGGACGCCTGCCACCACTCGGCGGATAGACCCCGCTGCTGACCTCCGGGAGGCGACGGAGCGGAGCAGGAGAAGCGCAATGAAGAAGAAGCCCTCTTCCTAGAGAAGGCGGAGGCCGACAGGGCGGAGGCCTCCGCCAAGAAAAAACTAGCGGACGACGAAGCCACCGCCGCGGCGAAGCAGCGGGCTGAGGAAGCCGCACGCCGCCAGGCGGCCTTGCTTGTTACCCCGCTGAACTCTGCGCCGCCGCCGCCGGAGTTCACGGGGCAGACTGGAGGAGCCGGTGGGGAGAACCTCGTCGAGGAGAGGGAAGGCGGTGAGCCCTCTACTCCGGGCGCAAATGTTCCGCCGCTGCCTCCGCCGCCGTCTGAAGGCACGCGAGGCGAGCAGCCAGCAGACCCTTCGGTGCCGCCGACCGAAGAAGAGCCCGTGGCGAGGCTACTCCTCCAGGTCGGCTCGCCAGCGCGCCGTCACCCGGAGAAGGCGACTTCGGCACCCCGCCCCCTGGAGGCCGGCACGGCCAGCTCCGCGGCTCCAGATGCCGAGATGACGAGCGCCGCACCTGTTGGGTGGGTGCGGGGAGGCGGCACAGGGCCGCTGAACCGGGCGCTCCTGGACGTCCAGGCGAAGCTCCGCGCTGAGGGCGATGCCCTCCAGGGCTGCACCAAGGCGTTCCTGGCGTCGCGGGCGGCCGTCTGGGTATGTCTTTTCTTTGGGCCTTTATTTTTCTTGTTCCTCTCTGTGGGGGCACGCCAGCACACCCACTGGGTGTAGTCCCCGAGTTTCGGGTCGGCTGCTGAGCAGGCGGTCTGGAACTCCAATTTCATGAACTTATGGGTACTAACTTTGTCTGAAATGCTTGTTGCAGGACTACCACAACCTCCGCGTCACCACCTTCAACCGTGAAGAGTTGGGCAAGCGGACCGCTGACTTGGCGGAGAGCCGGAGTAAGTCCTCCTCCTTTTTCTCTTCTCTGCGGGGGCGCACTAGCGCACCCGCGGGCTATAGTCCCCGAGATTCGGGCCGACTGCTGAGTAGTCGGGCCGGATCTCCCCGGTGACCTACTTTATTGACGATTGTTGTCTTTCTTTCTTTCCTTCAAGGGCCAACGCTACTCTTCAACAGCAGCTAAGCGAAGCCAACTCCGCCCTGCTCGCCAAAGGGGAGGAGTGCAGCAAGCTCGCCGCGGAGCGCGATCTGCTGACCACTCAGTTGGCAGAGCAGAAGGGGCTGCTTGTGAAGTCGCACAGGGAGGCGGAGGAGACCGAGGCCGCCCTCCTGGCCAATTTCGCGAGCGAGCGCTCTTCCTGGTCTAACAAGGAGGCGATGCTGTCCTCCGGCTTCCACGAGATCGAAGACATCGTTGATGGTGAGTCTCTTTGTTTTCTTTCTTTGAGCCGCCGACCTAGGTCGTGCCGACTCCTGTTTTTTGACTCACTTTTTTGTTCTTCGTGTCTTTTGCAGACTTCTTCCCTGGGCAGTCGCAGGCCGCTATCCAAGCCATCGAGGCCGATCGTGCAAGTCGGAGGGCGTAGGGCGCAGAGATCGCTGCCGATGCCCCCCGAACTCATGATGAGCACATCTTGAGTATCGAGGCTCGCCTTCGGCCAGCTCACCGAATGCTGCGCCGGCTTCAGCACGTCGGCGCCCAGGAGATCTCCGCCCATTGGCCGGATATGCAGGCTCCGCACACCCCTAGCCTGACGGCCAATTGGTTGGAGGTTGCGGCTGGTCGCCTCGAGGCCTGGAAGGGCTCTTCGGCCCGGGCTGGAGCGCGCCGGGCCTTGGAGTTCGTCAAGGCGTGGTACCCGGGGCTGGATCTAGACCGGTTGGCCATGCTTCGGTCGGAGGCCCAGCCGGAGCTGGCGGCTGCGGAAGACGCCCTCGTCAAGTGTGCTGTGGCGATCGCCGAGTACACCGACACGAGCATCTTCATCCCCGAGCGGTCTGAAGACGGCGAGGAGGTCCCGCCGGAGCGGTTTGGGATGAACCCAGACTACGGCGAAGACTCGGCGGAGGTGATCGGCTCCAGCGTCGAGAAGGAGGACGAGGTGGAGGATGATGACGAGGCGGAGGCACCAGAAGATGGAGCAGACGGCCAGCCTCAGCCCGACCGTGCCTCCAGCAATGAGCCGTGTGCGACCGATCTGACTGCTGCCGGAGGCGATCAAGCCGAGACCAACCGGCCAACCGCCCCGACGACTGATGCTGGCGCCTCCTCCGACCCCCCCGATTCCGTCTGCCGCCTCCTAAGCTACCGCTGTGTCTTTTGTTTTATCTGCTTCAGTAGTCTTTTAAAGAACTTGTTAATTCGCACAATTCCACCCGCGGGGTGTATTTTGAACCTTTATTCGACAATTCGGCCAAGGGCCTATGTTATATATATATGTCTACCTTTCTTGCTCATTGTTCTTTTGGCTGTTTTCCTTTGCCGCTTTCTCCTAGTTGCCTGCCTTGCCAATCGGACAGCCGCTCTGCAGACTGTTGCTGGATCAAGTGCTAGGCTACTTTGGGAAAGCAAGTACTTAGCCGATTTCAAGATTGTTTGAGCAAGTTGGATAGAAAACGACAATCCGACTATCCGAGATTCAGTTTGCCAGAAGGGCTTGGAAGCCGTCTTGAGCTATGTTTTATGCTTTGGGTCCTTAGCCATTTTTCATGCGAATGCCCATTCTACCTTACTGCTGCCCACCGTACAGTCGCTCTGCGAGCTGCGGCTTCTGGCAGGAGACGGCTTAGGCGTTTACACACTACTTGTTCGACTGCAGGAAGCATTTCATAGTGCAAGGCGGCAAGTCCCCAGGCCGACTTGTTGAGCCCGGTGCCAAGCGGCATGATAAAGAGTAACATACTTGTAGGCATAATTTTTATCATACAGACAAAAGAGGGCAGTACCCAAGCTCGTCTCGGGGGGCCCGAAGTCTTGGTATTTTAATACAAAAGGTAGCGTGGTACATACTGCATCAACTATAAAATCTTTGGAGAAGATTTGCGTTCCATCGCTGCTCTGTCTCCTTGCCAGAGTCATCCCTCTTGCGTGCTCGGGGCTTCTGAGCGTCGATCAGGTAGTAGGAATCGTTGCCTAGTACTTTGCTGATGATGAAAGGGCCCTCCCAAGGCGGCGATAGCTTGTGCTGGCCGGCTGTTCGCTGGACCAGCCGAAGCACAAGGTCGCCTTCTTGGAAAGATCTTGGCCTGACCTTCCTGTTGTGGTATCGGCGTAGGCTCTGCTGGTAGATGCTGGACCAGCTGAGTGCCAGCAGTCGGCCCTCTTCCAGCAAATCGACGCCGTCTTGCCATGCTTCTTCTGCTTCCTCCTTGGTGTACATGGTGACTCGTGGGTAGTCGAACTCTATGTCCATTGGGATGACGGCTTTGGCACCGTAGACAAGGAATAAAGGCGTGAAGTCGGTTGACTTGTTTGGAGTTGTGCGCAGACTCCAGAGGACGGCTGGCAGCTTGTCGAGCCAGTAGCCAGCCGAGCGCTCCAGAGGCTCGATCAACCGAGGCTTGATGCTGGACAGGATGAGGCCGTTTGCTCGCTCCACTTGGCCGTTTGACCGCGGGTGGGCGACGGACGCTAGGTCCAGTCGGATGCCCTGTGTTGCGCAGAAACAGGCCAAGGCGCCTTTGGCAAAATTTGTGCCGTTGTCGGTGATGATGCTGTGTGGTATGCCGTACCGAATTGTGATATCGGTGATGAAGGTCATGGTAGTCGGACCATTCAGTTTCTTGATCGGCTTGACTTCCACCCACTTGGTGAACTTGTCCACTACGACAAGTAGGTGAGTTAGACCGCCTCGTGCTGTTTTGAATGGTCCCACCATGTCTAGACCCCAAACCGCAAAAGGCCAAGCAATGGGGATGGTCTTGAGCACGGAAGCCGGCTGGTGCGGCTTGGAGCTGAACTTCTGGCACCCTTTGCATTTTTGGACCAACTCCTTGGCCTCTTCCAAGGTAGTCGGCCAAAAGAAACCATGCCGAAAAGCTTTGGCGAGGAGTGCTCTTGAAGCCGCATGGTGGCCACATTTGCCTTGATGGATGTCTTTGAGGATTGCCTGGCCTTGCTCTGGCTCTACGCAGCGCTGGTAGACACTAGTGACACTGCGCCTGACCAGCTCTCTATTGATTATGGTATAGGCTGCTGCCCGGCGTTGTACTTGCCGAGCTGAGGTCTCATCAGTTGGTAGCTCTTTGTTCACCAGAAATTTGAGGATGGGCTGGGCCCATGAGGGTGCTGCTATTTTGTCGACTATCAGAACTATGACTTGGACGAGGGTGGCTGGGCTGGGAGGCGGCGGGCTGGAGTCAACAACCGCTTGTTGGGCTGATGAAGTCCCCAGGCTGACTGGCTCGGTCCTTGGGCCGAGTTTTGGAATCTTCAAGTCCGTCACCGCAGTCCCAGGGCCGGGCTCGACTGTGGCAGCTTTGGAGTCGCTCGCCAAAGTCCCCGTTTCAACTGCCGGAACTCTGGAGTCGGGTACGCCATCTTCAGGAGCAGCCGGCACAAAGATGGAGTCTGATTCTGGTGAAGGCTTGACAGACGGCTTGAGGAGGCGTTGAAGGACGTCGCCAGATGGTATTGCTTGGCGGGTAGAGCCGATTCATGCCAAGGCGTCTGCTTGGTCGTTGTTGTTTCTTGGCACATGGAGGAACTCGCACCCTTCGAAATACCCGCTGAGTTGCTGCATGAGGAAGTGGTAGCTCGCCATGTTTGCGTCTTTTGCATCCCAGTCGCCAGACAACTACTGGACCACTAAGTCCGAGTCGCCGTAACACAAGATCCGGCGGATGCCAAGTTCTTTGGCAAGCCGGAGCCTGTCAATGAACGCCTCGTACTCGGACACGTTGTTGGAGGCGGCAAAATGGATTTGCAGTGCATATTTGAGCTTGTCGCCTTTGGGAGAGGTGAGGACGACGCCGGCTCCCAAGCTGGTGCGCATCTTGCAGCCGTCGAAGTGCATCCACCAATGGGTGGAGTCAGGTGCTGGAGGCAGGTACAGGGTCTCGGCCCAGTCAACGAGGAAGTCGGCCAGTGCTTGTGATTTGATAGCGGTGCGGGGCTGGTAGTAGATGGTGTAAGGAGCCAGCTCATTGCCCACTTGGCCACTCGACCAGAGGCATCACGGCTGCCGATGATCTCGGCAAGTGGAGCCGTGCAGACCATCGTGATTGGATGTTCTTGAAAGTAAGGCTTCAATTTCTTGGTAGCAAAGTGCACGCCATAGCACATCTTCTGGTAGTGGGGGTAGTTCTGCTTGGAGGTGGACAGTACCTCGCTCAGGTAATATACTGGTCTCTGGATAGGTAGCGCCTTGCCTTCCTCCTTGCGCTCTACTACAATGACTGTGCTGACTACTCGGCTGGTGGTGGCGATGTACAGGAGCATAGGTTCCTTGGGGGTCGGAGCCGCCAGGACGGGTGGAGTAGTTAGCATCTTCTTCAACTGGTGGAAAGCTTCGTGCGCCTTATGGTTCCACTCGAAAAAAGTGGTCTTCTTCATGAGTTGGTATAAGGGGAGAGCTTTCTCGCCCAGCCGACTGATGAATCGGCTGATGGACGCCAAGCAGCCGGTGAACTTTTGCACATCCAGCAGTGGGCTAGGTACCTCCATTCTCTTGATTGCCTTGATTTTTACTGGGTTGCATTCTATGCCGCGTTCAGAGACCAGGAAACCTAGTAGCTGGCCGGCTGGTACTCCGAAGACACACTTCTTGGGGTTGAGCTTGATCTGGAACTGGCGCAGGTTCTCAAAGGTCTCCTTGAGGTCTTCCAACAATGTTCCTCGCTTTTCCGTCTTCACCACCATGTCGTCCACGTAAACATGGGCGTTCCTACCGAGCTGGTTGAGGAGGCACTTCTGCATGCAACGCTGAAAGGTGACGCCGGCATTCCTCAAGCCGAACGTCATGGTGAGGTAGCAGAATGCTCCAAACGGCGTGATGAAGGCGGTCTTCAATCTATCAGGCGGGTTCAGCTTGATCTGGTGATATCCTGAGTACGCATCCAAGAAACTCAACAGCTTACATCCGGCTGTGGAGTCTATCACCTGATCAATTCTCGGCAGAGCAAACGGATCCTTGGGGCAGGCCTTGTTGAGGCTCGTGTAGTCAATACACATTCGCCATTGCTTGTTCTTCTTTAGCACCAGGACCGGATTTGCCAGCCACTCCGGGAAGAAAACTTCCATAATGAAGCCGGCTGCTAGGAGTCGGGCTATCTCTTCTCCGACAACTCTTCTCTTCTGATAAGTGGCGCAGGGGCTGCCTGACCGGCTTTGCATTAGATCGGACATGTAACTTGTGCTTGGCGAATTCCGTCGGCACACCTGGCATGTCTTTGGGAGACCACGCGAAGATGTCCCGATTCTCACGGAGGAAATCGACGAGCTCGCCTTCCTATTTGCTGTCGAGGTTTGCACCTACGACGGCGTACCTCTCTGGGAGCTCCGGATCCAAGGGTATCTTCTTTGTCTCTTTGGCCGGCTTGAACGAACCTTCGGCTTCTGACTCCTTCGGGTCAGGCGATATCTCCGGCTGCTTATCGGCCATCGCCAGAGCTCGCTCAAGGAGTCGCTTCTCGGCCGCAATCACCAGGGACTCGGCCAGCCGACTGCTCTCGGCCGCGCAAGCGGACGACTTCCGGTTGTCGCCGGCCATAGTCAGAATTCCCCTAGGACTGGGCATTTTCATCTTGAGGTAGGCGTAGTGGGGGACTGCCACGAACTTGGCCAAGGCGGGCCGGCCAAGTAGCGCATGGTACGGGCTCTCGAGGTCCACCACCTCAAACCAAACAGACTCTCTTCGGAAGTGAGCTTTGTCCCCAAAGAGGACGTCAATCAGGATCTTGCCGATTGGTGAACAGGAAAGCCCAGGAACAATGCCGTGGAGCACAGTCCGGCTGTTCTGAAGCTGTCTCTGCTTGATTCCTAACTTCTCCATGGTGTCCTCGTACAGGATGTTGATGCTGCTGCCCCCATCTATCAGAACTCGCGAAAAACGCACGGCCCGTTTGTCCATGGAAAAGGTGGCGTCCAGGACCAAGGCGTAGGAGCCCGGACTCGGCATCACTTCTGGGTGGTCAGCCCTGCTCCAGCTGATGGGCCTCTCTGACCAGTGCATGAACTCTGGCATCTCTGAGGCTACTGCGTTCACCTCTTGTCGCTGTAGCCGCCTGCTACATCGATCATCAGCCACACTGGTGAACACCACATAGGCTCCGTGCTCTTCAGGGTACTCATGTTGTACTGCGCCGACTGGCCTGACTGCCGACTGCTAGGGCGGAGGCGTAGGCGGCTGCCCAGCAGGCGGGGGTGGCAGGAGGCCGTCTTCCTTGGCGATCCTGATGAGTCAGTGGCACTTCCGGGTGGTGTGATTTGATGGCTTCGCGCCGCTGTGGAACTTGCAAGGTCCATCCAAGGTCTGCTCATAGGAGAAGGCCGTCAACCACTTCAGCTTGCCACCTTTCTGTCGCTTGGGCGGAGGCTCCTCTTCTGGCTGCTGGGCTTCGACGGTCGCGACCTGCCAGCTGCTGGAAGCCCGCTGCGGGGCCTTGTGCTTGTGGTCGCCCTGCTATTGTCGCCGTCCAGTGTCTGCTGCCGGAGTTCTTGGAGCCTGAGGAGCTACCTTGCCAGTCGTGCTGATTTGAATTTTCGTCTTCATGGAGAAGTCGGCCGTAGCGTACTTGTCCGCTATGATCAGCAGCTCGTCGAGGGTTTCTAGCTCGTCGCAGAGGAGCTTGTGCTTGAGGAGGGTGCCTTCTCGGCACCCGGTTGTGAAGTACTCGATGGCCTGCACCTCGTGCACGCCCTCGTAGGAGTTCCGGAGCTCAGCGCAACGCGTGAGGTAGTCGCGAGTCGACTCATCAGGTCCTTGCACGCATAGGGAGAGCTGGCGAGGCTTGTGAGGGCGCTTGTACATGCTGGTGAAGTTGCCAACGAATGCTTCGGTGAAGTCGACCCAGCTGTTGATGCTGTGGGGCTTTAGGCTGTTCAGCCATGTCCGAGCCGTGCCCTTGAGCATGAGCGGAACATACTTTCCGGTGACACGCTTATTGCCGTTTGCTATGCTGACAGCCGTGGAGTAGTCGATTAGCTAGTCTTCTGGCTTCACGGAGCCTGTATACTTGGGCGTGTCTCTTGGGAGCGTGAACCCTCTGAGAAAGGGCTCGTCCCGAATGCGGGGCCCAAAACAAGGCGGACCCAGCTCATCTTCTTCTTCCAGCGCCAGGGACCGGTGAAGTCGGTCGATCCGGTGGCGGGCGTCATTCTCCCCGACTCCCTCTCGGCGGCCAAGGCAGTCACCGAGAGTCGGATGGTCAACAGGCGGCGGGGAGACTCACCTCTCCTTGCGGGAGGGGGAGGCGGATAGTCGTCCCTTTGTTCCACTGCTCTCGGGCGGCCATCTCAGTCGCGCTCTATGGTAATCCAAGTCCGACTGTGGCTGACAGCCGGCTCCTTGTCCTTCCTTCCTCGGGTACCGCTAGTCGGCGTCTGAGACGTCGCGCCTTGATCTCTATGCGGGTCGTTGTTTGGCCGCTGCGGTGCCTCCGTGCGACAGCCGGCCTCGTTCTGCGCGGTGGCCGCGTCGAGGAGCCGCTGGACTCGCTCCATCATGGGGCAGCGCTCTTCGCCCTCGAAATTGTCCAGCTCATCCGCCGCTGCCTGGGCGGCTCGGATGTTCTCCGCTGGCGTGGCATACACGGGGCGGCTAGCCCCAAACAGGCTGGCGATGGCTACGCCGCGCTGCTGAACCGCGCCAAGGCGGCTGGGCCCTGCTGGAGCCGGCGAGCCGCCAACAGCGTGATCCATCTCCCGCAGGTAAGCTTCTGACAAGTGTCTCATGCTGGCTAGCTTCTTCGCGCCTTCAACAAGCTGAAAGCGGCGCGCTTCTAACGTCTCTGCGTCAGCATCTTCTGGAATGGGCGCAGCTAGGTCTTGCAGCGCCGCGCCGAGTGAGTCGGGCGCCCTTCCACCAGGGAACTCGTCATGACTGATGACCAGCACCTCAGTGACGGTGCTCCCGTCGCTCTCCGCGTGGGGGAGAGCTTCGTCGTAGACCACCATGTTGGAGGGGAAAGCGTTGACCGACACAGTGTCGGAGTCGACCAGCATTGGGTCGGTGGAGCCTACGGACTCCAAGTCTACGGCAGGCTCGCCGGAAACGTGGAGTTGATCGAGGAGGCCCGCGAGGAGGTTTTCGGGCCGCCTACGCCTGCGTCGGACGCAGGTTCGTCGGAGAGGCGGACATCGCCGACAAGTTCGGCCAAGGAGCTGGCTGCGCAGGCGATCTCCACGCCACGCAGCGTGTCGACGCAAACTTTGTCAGGCGTGCCAAGCTGGCCGCGCTTGCCAGGGAGGAAAAGGGTTCCCGTCCAGAATAGATCTCCGGACGGCGGTGCACCATGCCCCACGGTGGGCACCTAATGTCGGGGGTTTGGTGCGACATATGCCAACGGATGGCTTATCATGGTGGGGGCGAGTAGAACATCACCGGTGCCTGGAAACGGGATGAGGCGAAGACATGCACGCTGGCAAAGCTTACCCAGCTTCGGGGCTCTCCGGGGAGATAAACCCCTACTGCTGCTCTGCGGGGTATCCGCATGATCACTATAGTCAAGTCTTTACACGGTTGCTCCTTGAGCTGTGTATGTGGTAGGAGAGGGCAAGGCTTGCTCTCTCCCTCTATCTGGTGAGGTATATAACTACTGGGATCCAACCCTTTGCATGGGAGCCCTGGGGGGTTTATATAGGCCTACCCCCACAGTGGTACAATGGTAATGTGACTGGGCGCGGGCCCAGGCGTCAGTGTCTCCGACCTGAGACTTCTCTGCCGACTGCTGGGGCCCGCCGACTAGTGAGCCCCGCCGACTGGTCTGGTATGGAGCCGACAGGCCGCATCCGCCGCGGGCGGGTCTTGCCGGCTACTGATTACTATAGTCGTGCTCCTGATGATGCAAGCTTGGTCATGGGGTCGTGGCAACAGCCCCGCCGCCTGGCGGGCGATCACTGTGGCCACTCCCCATCTCTTCTTGATTAATGGCATGTGGGCCCGGGGGAGGGCTCGGCCGACTCCCCCGGGCCGACTCCCGTTGGGTCCAACTGGCGGTGCCCCCGCCGTCTCCCGAGGTCTCGCTGGCTGGTGGGCCCTGCTGCCTCCAGGCCGTACAGACAAGCCGTCGTGGGTACCGGACTAGGTACAGTGGTGCTGATGTCAGGGCCGGCTGGGCAATAGTGCCACGCTGTGGGGAGATCTCCCCAAGTACGGCGCGTTGTAGCCATGCCTGCCCTTGGTAAGGGGCGTGGAGTGGGCTTCATTGTAGCCATGCCCCTACCCCGTCCCCCTCGATGAGGTCACAGTTTGTTGGAGTCGCCGGCCGACTCCCCAAAGCCGGCTTCTCTGGAAGTCGTTCCTGGGACTCGGCCGTGAGCGGACAGTCGGCCGCCTTGCCGTAGACTCCCTAGGAAGCGGCTCTTCGCCCTGTGGTCTTGAGGGGCGCAGCCTGCCCCGATGTCTTGAAAGGTCGTGGGGCTCGGGTTGGCCTACCCATGGCCCATTACTCCGAAACACGGGCCGGAGGATCCGGCCTCAATCTTGAACAGATGCTAAATCAGCCCTGCCCAAGACATGGTACGCGAGAAAGGCCGTCCGGGCACCTCTGGAAGGATTGTTACATTATTAAGGAGTACAGGAATTCAAATCTTTTTCAAGATAGTCATGGGCCAGGTGGCGGTTCAGGATCCGGCTCTCACGGACCGGGTTATGGCGGTGGTGGCTCTAACACTGGATTCCAAGGAAATCAAGGTAATCGCGGCAACCAGGGTGGTTACGATCAGAAGAGTAATCGGGGGAGTCAACAGTAGCAACAATCTGGTTATCAGAGCAACCTGAAGCAGTTGAATAGTGGACAGTATCATGTCTTCACCACTAGCTTATGTAAGCGTGACCAGAAGCTTCATAAGACGACAATCAATGTTGTTGAGCCGGCGGTCCCCTATTACCTGCGCTGGTCTGTGAAGCCCATTGTGTGGAGTCGAGAAGATCACCCACCCCGGGTTGATAATCTGGGTCACTTGGCTTTTGTGGTCGCACCTCAGGTCGGAGGGTATATGTTCACCAAGGTACTCATGGACAGAGGGAGCAGCATCAATATCCTTTATTATGAAACTTTCCGTCGCATGGGGTTGACTGATAAAAATCTTAAGCCATCAAACACTGTTTTCCATGGCATGGTACTGGTAAGTCAGCCTACCCAGTTGGTAAGATAGCTCTGGAAGTTGTTTTGGAGATGATCGTGATTCTACGTCGGAGACATTGACCTTTGAAGTGGTCAAGATCCACAGCCCATATCATGCTTTGTCTGGACAGCCGGCTTATGCCAAGTTCATGGTGCGGCCTTGTTATGTGTATATGTAGCTCAATATGCCAAGTTACAAGGGAACCATCACGGTGCATGGGAGCCGAAAGATAGCCTTGGAATGTGAAGAAGGAGATGATGCTTACACTGAGTCTGTTTGTGCAACTGAGGAGCTGAAATTTTATAAGGATAATGTTGACCCGGCAGACATGACGTCTCTGAAGAAGCCAACCACAGAGCAGGATCCTTCATTTAAATTTAAGTCGGCCGATGACACTAAGATGGTTGATTTCGTTCCTGGTGATTCGTCGAAGCCGTTCATTATCAGTGCCAATCTGGATCCGAAATAGGAAAGCGCGCTCATTGAGTTCATCCGTGAGAACCGGGACATCTTTACATGGAAGCCTTCAGACATGTCGGGTGTACCGAGAGAACTTTCTGAGCACACTCTTAATATTTATCTAAATTTAAGTCAGTAAGCAGTTTCTTCACCGGTTTAACAAGGAGAGACAGAAATCCATTGGAGAGGAAGTGGCCTGGCTCTTGGCAACCGGGTTTATCATTGAAGTTTTCCATCCTGAGTGGTTGGCCAACCCGATGCTGGTACTTAAGAAGAACGACACTTGGCGTATGTGTGTGGACTACACGGATTTAAACAAGGCTTGTCCGACTAATCCTTTTGCTCTCCCTCGTGTTGATCAGATTACCGATGCTACGGCGGGTTGTAAGCATTTGAGTTTTTTGGATGCTTATTTTGGTTGTCATCAGATCAAAATGGCAGTTAAGGACCAGGAGAAGACAACTTTCATAACTCCCTTTGGAGCCTTCTGCTATGTGCCTATGCCTTTTGGGCTTAAGAGTGCCCATGCGACTTATCAGAGATGTGTGCAAAATTGCCATCATGATCAAATTGGGCGCAATGTTCATGCTTATGTGGATGATATTATGGTGAAATCCAGAGAGAAGGAAACATTGATAGATGATCTGATGGAAACCTTTGATAATCTCTGGGTTTGTAAAATGATGCTTAACCCGGCCAATTGTGTTTTTGGTGTGCCGGCAGGAAAACTCTTGGGTTTTTTGGTGTCTAATAGGGGCATTGAAGCTAATCCGGAGAAGATCAAAGCCATCTCTTCTCTGGCTAAATTGGCGTGTATCAATGTTGTGCAATGCCTGGTGGGTCGTATTGCGGCATTAAGCTGGTTCAAAAGCTGGTTGGGAGAGAAGGCTATCCCGTTGTATCAAATGATGAAAAAGACAAATGATTTTGTCTTGAGTGACGCTGCTAATACAACATTTGAGGACTTGAAGAACCAGCTAGCTGAGCCACCTATTCTGGCTGCTCCTGTTGATAAAGAGCCATTGTTATTGTACGTGGCTTCCAATGCCCGGGCAGTCAGCGTGGCTATTGTGTTTGAACGGAAGGAGGCAGGCAAGGAATATCCGGTTCAATGGCTGGTTTATTATATCAGTGAGGTGCTTATTGAGTCCAAGCAAAGATACCCACATTGGCAGAAGCTTGTGTATGGAGTTTTCGTGGCAAGCCGGAAGCTTAAGCAATATTCTCAGGGTCATCTGTCGCTATGGTTAGCTCTGCTCCTTTGGGAGCTATCATCCAAAACAAGGAAGCAACTGGCCGAGTTGCTAAGTGGGCCATTAAGCTTGGACCTCACGGGTTAAAATATGTGCCTCGTACGGCTATCAAGTGCCAAGTGCTTGTGGGTTTAATCAATGATTGGTCAGAGTTGCAGGCACCGGAGAAAAAGCCGGATAACACATATTGGACTAATCACTTTGATGGACCTAGACAGCTGGAGGGCTCGGCGGGTGTAGTTATATTGACTTCTCCACGAGGTGATAAATTTTGTTATGTTCTCTGTTTAATGTTCCCTTGCACTAACAATGCAGCTGAATATGAGGCCTTACTCCATGGTCTTCGGATGGCTAAAGAAATGAACTTAAGCTAGGTTAGGTGTTTTGGTGGCTCAGATTTGGTAGTTCAACAAGTCTCTGGCACTTGGGATTCTAAGGATCCACTCATGGCGGCTTATCGATGAGAAAAAATGAAGCGGTGCCGCCTAATGTTTTTCTTGATGTTTTGCATAACCCGTCGGCCAAGTTACCCACATAGGAGGATTTGGCTATTCCTGAACCAGAAGCTCGGTTGGTGACAGCTCTTCATGTAATCCCTGATTGGACAATCCCTTATTTGGCTTATATGACCCAGGGTGAGTTACCTGAGGATGAAACCTTAGCCAGGAAGATAACCCGGCGGTCTAAGTCAATGACAATTCTCAATGGAGAGCTGCATCACCGTAGTGTTACAAGGGCCTTTCAATGTTGTGTTTCTCCAGAAGAGGGTTGTGAGATCCTGCGTGAGATTCATGAAGGAGAACATGGTCATCATGCCGGTTCAAAGCCCGTCGTGGCTAAAGCTTTTCGTCATCGGTTTTATTGGTTGACGGCTCATGTTGATGCTAAAGACCTGGTCAGCAGGTGTGATGGATGTCAGAAATTTTCACGACGAGCCCATGTGTCGGCTCAAGAATTGAGGATGAGTCCAATTACTTGGTCGTTTGCAGTTTGGGGGCTTGATATGGTTGGACCTTTCAAAAGATCCAAGGATAAGAAGACCCACCTTTTGGTGGCGGTTGATAAGTTCACCAAGTGGGTAGAGGCAGATCCAGACAGTAAGTGTGACGCAGCAATGGTGTTTCAATTCATGAAGAAGGTGATCTTCCATTTTGGCTTTCCACATAGCATAATAAAAAACAATGGCACTAATCTCTCCAAGGGTCCTATGGAAGAATTTTGTCAACGTGAGCATATCTGGCTTGATATATCGTCAGTGGCTCACCCCTAATCTAACGGTCAAGCAGAGAGAGCCAACCAAGAGATCCTGAGAGGCATCAAGCCCCGTCTTATGGTTCCCTTACAAAGGACGCAGTTGTTGGGTGGAAGAGGTACCTTCCGTGTTATGGAGCATTAATGCCACCCCCAACAAGTCAATGGGTTACACGCCTTTCTTTATGGTTTATGGTGCAGAGGCGGTTCTCCCTAGTGACATCCGTCATGACTCACCTCATGTGGCGGCTTATGTTGAATCTAACAATGAAAAAGCATGTTAGGAAGCACTTGCCTTTTGGATGAGGAACGTGACATCGCGGCGGCTCGTTCAGCGATTTACCAGCAGGATCTGCACCATTACCACAGCCGCCGGGTTAAAACCAGAACTTTCCAAGAAGGCGATCTGGTGCTCCGGCTTATCCAGGATCAAACTGATATGCACAAGTTATCCCCACCCTGGGAAGGACCTTTTGTGGTCAGTAAAAATCTCAACAATGGGTCCTACTACCTTATTGATGTGCGAGAGCGCAAAGACTCATGTAAGTCGGAGGAGGAGACCCACCGGCCGTGGAATATTGCTCATCTTTGGCCCTACTACACCTGAGCTACTAGCTCTTCTGATGTAAATATTTTGACAATGTATATATTATGATCAAGATAATAAATTGTTGGGGATCGTAGCAGAAATTTAAAATTTTCTAGGCATCACCAAGATCAATCTATGGAGTAATCTAGAAACAAGGGGAAGGGGAGTGCATCTACATACCCTTGTAGATCGCTAAGCGGAAGCGTTATAAGAACGCGGATGAAGGAGTCATACTCGTAGTGATTCAGATTGCGGTTGATTTCGATCTAAGCGTCGAACAACGGCACCTCCGCGTTCAACACACATGCAGCCCGGTGACGTCTCCCACGCCATGATCCAGCAAGGGGATAAGGAGAGGTTGGGGAAGACTCCATCCAGCAGGAGCACGACGGCGTGGTGGTGGAGGAGCATGGCAATCCTGCAGGGCTTTGCCAAGCACCGCGGGAGAGGAGGAGGACTTGTGAGAGGGGGAGGGCTGTGCCAGAACTTGGGTGCGCCTGCCCTCTCACCCCCCACATCTATATAGGGGCAAGGGATAGGGGGGGCGGCCCCCTCAGATCCAATCTGAGGAGGGGGCGGCGGCCAGGGGGGTTGCCTTGCCCCCCAAGACAAAGGGGCACCCCCCTTTAGGGTTCCCCAAACCCTAGGCGCATGGGACCTAAGGGGGGAAGCGCCCAGCCAACTAAGGGGCTGGTCCCTCTCCACACACAGCCCATAGGGCCCTCCGGGGCAGGTGGTCCCTCCCGGTGGACCCCCGGAACCCCTTCGGTGGTCCCGGTACAATACCGGTAACCCCCCGAAATATTCCGGTGACCGTATGATGACTTCCCATATATAAATCTTTACCTCCGGGCCATTCCGGAACTCCTCGTGACATCCGGGATCTCATCCGGGACTCCGAACAACATTCGGTAACCACGTACATCTATTCCCTATAACCCTAGCGTCATTGAACCTTAAGTGTGTAGACCCTACGAGCTCGGGAGTCATGCAGACATGGCCGAGACAACTCTCCGGTCAATAACCAATAGCGGGATCTGGATACCCATGTTGGTTCCCACATGCTCCACGATGATCTCATCGGATGAACCACGATGTAAAGGATTCAATCAATCCCGTATACAATTCCCTTTGTCTATCGGTACGATACTTGCCCGAGATTCGATCGTCGGTATCCCGATACATTGTTCAATCTCGTTACCGGCAAGTCTCTTTACTCGTTCCGTAACACATCATCCGGTGACCAACTCCTTGATCACAATGTGCACATTATGATGATGTCCTACCGAGTGAGCCCAGAGATACCTCTCAGTTTACACGGAGTGACAAATCCCAGTCTCGATTCGTGCCAACCCAACAGACACTTTCGGAGATACCCGTAGTGCACCTTTATAGCCACCCAGTTACGTTGTGACGTTTTGCACACCCAAAGCACTCCTACGGTATCCGGGAGTTGCACAATCTCATGGTCTGAGGAAATGATACTTGACATTAGAAAAGCTTTAGCAAACGAACTACACGATCTTGTGCTAGGCTTAGGATTGGGTCTTGTCCATCACATCATTCTCCTAATGATGTGATCCCGTTATCAACGACATCCAATGTCCATGGTCAGGAAACCATAACCATCCATTGATCAACGAGCTAGTCAACTAGAGGCTTACTAGGGACATGGTGTTGTCTATGTATCCACACATGTATCTGAGTTTCCTATCAATACAATTCTAGCATGGATAATAAACAATTATCATGAACAATGAAATATAATATAATAATAACTAATTTATTATTGCCTCTAGGGTATATTTGCAACACACATTGTCACCTCGCCCGAGATTCAATGAACCATTCACATAGGGTGCATGACCATGAAAGGCATTATTCATGTAAATAGAATAATCATTATTCTCTAACTTAAATGAATAACTGTATTGCAATGAACATGATCTAATCATATTCATGCTCAACGTAGACACCTGATAACATTTATCTAGGTTCAATACTAATCCTGAAGGCAAATGGAGCGTGCGATGGTGATCTCATCAACTTTGGAAACACTTCCAACACACGTCGTCACCTCGCCCTTAGCCAGTCTCCGTTTAGTTCGTAGCTTTTTCTTAAAGTCACCAATAATAGCAACTGAACCGGTATCCAATACCCAGGTGCTACCAGGAGTACTAGTGAGGTACACATTAATAACATGTATATACTTTGTTGAAGTTGCCAGCCTTCTTATCTACCATGCATTTGGTGTAATTCCGCTACCAGTGGCCGTTCCCCTTACAATAGAAGCACCTAGTCTCGGGTTTGGGCTCAACCTTGGGTTACTTCACTGGAGCGGCAACTAGTTTGCCATCCATGAAGTTTCCCTTCTATCCCTTGCCCTTCTTGAAACCAGTGGTCTTGTTAAACCATTAACACTTGATGCTCCTTCTTGATTTCTACCTTTAGCGTTCTTAAGAACCGCGAACAGCTCCGGGATCATCTCCATCCCTTGCATGTCATAGTTCATCGCGAAGATCTAGTAGCTTAGTGATAGTGACTAGAGAACTCTATCAATCACTATCTTATCTGGAAGTTTAACTCCCACTTGATTCAAGTGATTGTAGCACCCAAACATTCTGAGCACATGCTCACTAGCTGAGCTATTCTCCTCCATCTTGGTGGCAAAAGAACTTGTCAGAGGTCGCATACCTCTCAACACGGGCATGAGCCTGAAATCCCAATTTCAGCTCTTGGAACATCTCATATGGCATTCAAAACGTCATTGGAATCCCGATTCTAAGCCGTAAAGTATGGTGCACTAAACTATTAAGTAGTCATCAAGATGTGTCTGTCAGGTGTTCACAACATCCACAGACGACGGTGTAGGGGTTTGCACATCGAGCGGTGCATCATAGGCGTAAGCCTTCTGTGTAGTAGTGAGGACACTCCTTGAACTATGGACCTGGTCCGCATCATTGCTTACAATATCTTTCAACTTAGTCTTCCTCTAGGAACGTATTGAAACAGGGAGCTACAACGTGAGCTATTTATCTACAACATATTTGCAAAGCCAATTCAGACTATGTTCATGATAATTGAGTTCATCTAATCAAATTATTTAATGAACTCTCACTCAGATAGACATCCCTCTAGTCATCTATGTGAAACCTGATCCGAGTCAACTAGGCCGTGTCCGATCATCACGTGAGATGGACTAGTCAACATCGGTGAACATCTCCATGTTGATCGTATCTTCTATATGACTCATGCTCGACCTTTTGGTCTTCCGTGTTACGAGGACATGTCTGTACATGCTAGGCTCATCAAGTCAACCTAAGTGTATTGCGTGTGTAAATCTGGCTTACACCCGTTGTATTCGAACGTTAGAATCTATCACACCCGATCATCACGTGGTGCTTCGAAACAACGAACCTTCGCAACGGTGCATAGTTAGGGGGAACACAATTCTTGAAATTATTGCGAGGGATCATCTTATTTAAGCTACCGTCGTTCTAAGCAAATAAGATGTAAAACATGATAAACATCACATGCAATCAAATAGTGACATGATAAGGCCAATATCATTTGCTCCTTTTGATCTCCATCTTCGGGGCTCCATGATCATCGTTGTCACCGGCATGACACCATGATCTCCATCATCATGATCTCCATCATCGTGTCTTCTTGAAGTTGTCTCATCATCTATTACTTCTACTACTATGGCTAACGCATTAGCAATAAAGTAAAGTAATTACATGACGTTTATGTTGACACGCAGGTCATAAATAAATTAAGAAAACTCCTATGGGTCCTGCCGGTAGTCATACTCATCGACATGCAAGTCGTGATTCCTATTACAAGAACATGATCAATCTCATACATCACATATATCATTCATCACATCCTCTTGGCCATATCATATCACACGGCACATGCTGCAAAAACAAGTTAGACGTCCTCTAATTGTTGTTGCAAGTTTTTACGTGGCTGCTATAGGTTCTAGAAAGAATGTTTCTTACCTACGCCAAAACCACAACGTGATATGCCAATTTCTATTTACCCTTCATAAGGACCCTTTTCATCGAATCCGATCTGACTAAAGTGGGAGAGACAGACACCCGCTAGCCACCTTATGCAACTAGTGCATGTCAGTCGGTGGAACCAGCCTCACGTAAGCGTACGTGTAAGGTCAGTCCGGGCCGCTTCATCCCACGATGCTGCCGAATCAAGATAAGACTAGTAACGGCAAGTAAATTGACAATATCGACGCCCACAACTGCTTTGTGTTCTACTCGTGCATAGAAACTGCGCATAGACCTAGCTCATGATGCCACTGTAGGGGATCATAGCAGAAATTTAAAATTTTCTACGCATCACCAAGATCAATCTATGGAGTAATCTAGCAATGAGGGGAAGGGGCGTGCATCTACATACCCTTGTAGATTGCTAAGCGGAAGCGTTACAATAACGTGGATGAAGGAGTCGTACCGGTAGCGATTCAGATCGCGGTTGATTCCGATCTAAGCGCTGAACAATGGCGCCTCCGCGCTCAACACACATACAACCCGGTGACGTCTCCCACGCCTAGATCCAGCAAGGGGAGAAGGAGAGGTTGGGGAAGACTCCATCCAGCAGCAGCACGATGGCGTGGTGGTGAAGGAGGAGCATGGCAATCCTGCAGGGCTTCGCCAAGCATCGCAGGAGAGGAGGAGGACTTGGGAGAGGGGGAGGGCTGCGCCAGAACTTGGGTGCGCCTGCCCTCTCACCCCCCACATATATATAGAGGTAAGGGAGAGGGGGCCGGCCCCCTCAGATCCAATCTGAGGAGGGGGCGGCGGCCAGGGGGTTGCCTTGCCCCCCAAGGCAAAGGGGGCGCCCCCTTTAGGGTTCCCCAAACGATAGGCGCATGGGCCCAAAGAGGCGAGGCGCCCAGCCCACTAAGGGGCTGGTCCCTCTCCACACAAAGCCCATAGGGCCCTCCGGGGTAGGTGGACCCCCGGAACCCCTTCGGTGGTCCTGGTACAATACCGGTAACCCCCTGAATTATTCTTGTGACCGTATGATGACTTCCCATATATAAATCTTTACCTCCGGACCATTCCGGAACTCCTCGTGACGTCCGGGATCTTATCCGGGACTCTGAACAACATTCGGTAACCACATACATCTATTCCCTATAACCCTAGCGTCATCGAACCATAAGTGTGTAGACCCTACGGGCTTGGGAGTCATGCAGACATGCCCGAGACAACTCTCCGGTCAATAACCAACAGCGGGATCTGGATACCCATGTTGGTTCCCACATACTCCACGATGATCTCATCAGATGAACCACGATGTCAAGGATTCAATCAATCCCGTATACAATTCCCTTTGTCTATCGGTACGATACTTGCCCGAGATTCGATCGTCGGTATCCCGATACCTTGTTCAATCTCGTTACCGGCAAGTCTCTTTACTCGGTCCGTAACACATCATCCCATGATCAACTCCTTGATCACATTGTGCACATTATGATGATGTCCTACCGAGTGGGCCTAGAGATACCTCTCCGTTTACACGGAGTGACAAATCCCAGTCTCGATTCGTGCCAACCCAACAGACACTTTCGGAGATACCCGTAGGGCACCTTTATAGCCACCCAGTTACGTTGTGACGTTTGGCACACCCAAAGCACTCCTACGGTATCCGGGAGTTGAACAATCTCATGGTCTAAGGAAATGATACTTGACATTCGAAAAGCTTTAGCAAACGAACTACATGATCTGATGCTAGGCTTAGGATTGGGTCTTGTCCATCACATCATTCTCCTAATGATGTGATCCCGTTATCAACGACATCCAATGTCCATGGTCAGGAAACCGTAACCATCCATTGATCAACGAGCTAGTCAACTAGAGGCTTACTAGGGACATGGTGTTGTCTATGTATCCACACATGTATCTGAGTTTCCTAACAATACAATTCTAGCATGGATAATAAACGATTATCATGAACAATGAAATATAATATAATAATAAATAATTTATTATTGCCTCTAGGGTATATTTCCAACATAAAGTCGGCATCCCTATTAAAGTAGGGCCTCTGTCGTTCTCTTTAAATAATGAGTTTTTGGTCTCTTGACGGCTTCTGCTTTATACAGCAAAATTATGATTACCTTGGATCCGGCTTATTGACCACCCACATAAAAAAACTTGGGGGCTTGCTACCCAGGTTAAAGGGACCGAAGAGAGTCTGTTGCAAAAGCACAACTCAAACATAGGTGCGCCTTGAGCACATCTCAAAATATTGCTGGGGGGCTCTTTTGTTCTAAAGAACAAAGAGTTTCTATAACCCTTGTAATAGGCTTAAAATCCAGGTTTGGAAGCCAGGTGTATTCACCTAAAACCCTGGGTTATCCTGCCTTTTTAAGTAAGCCACTCCGCCCAGGTAATCCTGGAATGACCCGCTGAATGTTTGACAAGTCAATCTTATGCAGACACTGAACTTGTCAAAGTTAAAATGACAATTGGTTATGTGATTTCCATCTTATAAGATTTGTATATAGGTTTAACTCAGTGGCCTGGCAGCCCATGAAAAGCCTGGTTTTTCATTGGTTTTTTATTTCGACAGATTGTTTTTGAGGTTTATTTGATGAGGCTTATTAAACTTTATGCTTATAATTCACCGGTGTTTATTAACCAGGCCTGGCTTTTGACTATAAGTTTCCAGTATGAGATGAGGTAATATCCGGTGTTTATTAATCCGGTCTGGCTTTTGTTTGTAAGCCGGCAATAAATGATAATTACTAGTGCTCAAATTTTGGGTTATCACCCTTATTCCACTGGCTTGGTAAACCAACAGTGTGATCAAATATCACAGGTATGACATATTTTCAATCATATATGGTTATCATTTTGTTCAGCCTTGGTTATAAACTATGATAGTTTCCTATGGTTTATATCGGGCATTATAACCCGTCTAGCGGTAAACCGCTAGGACACTTTTCACCTGTTCTATGGAGGAACAGATTCAAAATTGCTAATATCATAAAGCATACATGGCATATCTTAACATGGCGGATGAACAGTGTCATGCACAGCAAAATATGCATGATGGCATAGCAGAATAAGAGTCTAAAGCTAGCCTATTACAAGGGGCTTGGTGCCCAAAACGATAATTGTTTTTAAGTCTTGCAGAAAGCAGATGATAAACCGGCCTCGGTTCATGAATCTTGGCATGGCTGGCTTGAAGGTTGCGATTCATCCCTTGCTGGTTTGTCTTCCTCCTCTACCGTCTGGAAGTTGGGGTTGGACCAGTCCAAGCCACGCAAGGCGACGAATTCAGCTTCATCGTCAATCAGATCAGATGGGTCAATATCAGGGGCGAAAGTGTGCTTACAAATTGGCGGAATTAAATCCATCACTTTATACAAAGGAGTCTGCATCTTTTGATTATATGCATCGTAAGCCGGCTAGTATTTGGTGAGATTGGTCTCTTTAGTGACGATCGTTGCATGAGGATGAATCTCTTTAACACAGTCATCAAAGTCTTTTTGATCGAAGGGGGTTCCATCTTCCTTTAAACTAGGATACCGCTAGCTACATCTGTCGGGTCTAACTCCGGTACCCATGCTTTGGCACGGCTCAAAGCCATTACAGCTCTGGCTCTAGCACAACACCGCTTGATTTGTTGAAACCTGGTAGGGAAGATGGACAGTTTCTTCAAAACATCACTTAACAGGTTTGGTCCTTGATTCATTGGGGAGATAGTAGCAAGTGTCTGCGGAGCTCCAGTGTATAATTCCTCAACAAGAGTATAAACCGCCTTGAGCTTCACCAGTGTGTCTTGGCTAAGGTTGCTGCACTTGGGACCTGAAAAAGTTCAAAGATTGGTTAAGTGGTGTCTTACATTATGATGACAAATTCTTACTTTGGATAAATAACAAGGGCACTTACCGAAGATAGCAGAAACCATCTCAGACACACGGTGTTTTAAACCGGTGAGTTCAGTGGCAGCTTCATCAACAGCCGCCTCTACCTTCTCAGCACGCTGTATCAGGGCAGTCTTCTCCTTAGTCCAAGCCTCTTTATCTGCAGTAAAGCTGGTCTTCAATTTTTTGACTTCAGACACACTAAACTGGAATTTTGATTCAGCCTTTTTGGTCTCAGTTTCCTGAGCCGCTAGCCGGGTCTTGGCCTCGTTCATTTGAGTTTCCAATTTAGTGGTAGCAGCCTACATACATCACAAGTTTGTCAAGTTTCATGGTGGATTACAACAATATAAGTCCCAAGTGCTTTGCAAGAAACAACACTTGGTACTTGGGGGCTAATGTTTATCAACGCAATTTTTTCAACGGAAATGGCTTTTCTAAAATCCCAAGTGCTTTGCAAGCAACAACACTTGCACTTGGGGGGGCTAATGCATATTGCTTGTCTCTTCCTAAAGATGAGCTGGGTGAGCTATCAACAGTCTCAGCCGACTCATGGGGGCTATACAGTACAGTTCTGTTCTTTTATAGTGAACAATAGGACCGGCTAATTCATACTGATTAAACCGGCCCTTGGGGACTATACATGCAAAATTGTGATACTATCAGCATCCGGTTTAACTATAAACCGGACTTGGAGGGAGTCTAGGACAGAGGCTTGTATTTTTTTGTAAAGTCTATAGATTATTCAATCTTATCATAATCTGAAGACTTGGGGGCTGGCAGGATATATAACTTATATAAGCCGAAGAACGTACCTCATACTTCTGGTGCATCTGTTTGACCATCTCAATTTCTAAGTCACGGCTGGAGTGTACTTGACTGAGATAACCAAATAGTACTCACTATTACTCAATTGAGCATAGTGGGAGACATCGAACCTCACTTTCTGTCTTTCCATGACTTCTTGTTTGGCAGAATGTCTCGCTAGTATAGTTGGATTCCCCGGTTCAGAAGATTTGGTGCCAATGATTAAAACGTCATCACCATGAATTTCTGGCGGGTTAATTGAGCTTGAAAGTTCAGTAGTTTAAGGCTCAATAGTGGTTTTATCAACAGACGGCTCAGGTATCTCAGGTTGAGCATTGCGTGCAGGATCTTCTGGTTGGTCAGGGTGTTCTGGTACAAAGCTTGGCTGGTCCGGTTCAGCAGCTTTTGGATCCTCGGTCAGTTTGGTCACCTTTGCTTTCTTGTTGGGCTTCACTTGATCGCTGAAAGGAGTTTGGACAAGTCAGCATAATGATGAAAATACAAAGGTACAGAAGAGAGGTAATTGTTCTTACCCAAGGGTAGTCTTGAAAGCCGGCAGTTGAGTCTGCGATGAATCGCCAGAGGAATAATGGGAAATCTGCTGCAAAAATGGAATCAAAAGAATTGAGTGGTTAACGAAAGAAAAGCCGTTGATAAATAAAAGAGTTAAGGTTAAAAAGAACCTCATTTTGGTGTTTGCGAGGGGTGTTTGGTAAACCGGAGGATAAATCTTCACCTCCACTGGTCCGGGTTTGGCGGCGGTGATAACCCACAAGTATAGGGGATCGCAACAGCTTTCGAGGGTTGAGTATTCAACCCAAATTTATTGATTCGACACAAGGGGAGCCAAAGAATGTTCTCAAGTATTAGAAGCTGAGTTGTCAATTCAACCACACATGGAAACTTAGTATCTGCAGCAGAGTGTTTAGTAGCAAAGTAATACGATAGTGGTGGTAACGGTAACAAAAGAGTAATGAAATCAAAGTAATATTTTTGGTATTATGTAGTGATTGTAACAATAGCAACGGGAAAGTAAATAAGCGTAAACCAGTATATGGAAAGCTTGTAGGCATCGGATCTATCAGGGGTGTCTGGTCCCTCGCACACCTATGGGGATCGGCGGACCGAGCCCCTTTTGGTTCGGCAGGGGGCGGTGGATGCACAAAGAGCAGATCAAGGCGAAACACACGAGCGAGACGATCGATTTACCCAGGTTCTGGCCGCACGGATGCGTAAAACCCTACTCCTGCTTTGGTAGTTGTATTGAGTTTTGGCTCGAGAGTGGCGAGTGCTACAGTACACTCGAGCAGCTGGCGAGACCGAGCGTGAGAATGGCTGTCCTCCCCTTCTCTGTTGCGCATGGGCCTCCTTTTATATGTCTAAGGGGTCACCGACACTTGGCAACAGAGGTGAGGGTAAAAATGTAAAAGGGGTGGTAGTTGGCTCCACCGCCTACACGTCGCATCCTACCTAACTCTGACGGCAGGGGACAAGGGCATTAAATGCCCGTCTGTGTCACCTTGACGGCCCAGAGAGGGACCACTAGGAACGCCACCGTTTGCCACGATGGTTCCTTGTCAGCGTCTGCTTGCCACCGCATGCCCCCGGCTGCCCAGCCTCCCGCCACGTACGCCAGGAATGGTCCCAGGGCGACACGTTGGTGGGTGAGCTGGAGCGCGGGCTGCGGGGTAGTAGCTTGCCGCGGCAAGCGCCTTGCCGCGGGTGTTGTCTTGTCGCGTCCGGGAGCTTGTCGCTCACCGGGCCTTGTCGGGGCACGCAGTGCGCCGCAGCAAGCTTCTTGAGATGCTTTGGTTGGTCTTCCCGGCAAGCTCCTCTTGCCGGGGTCTCGTCTCCTTCCCGTCAAGCTCCTCTTGCCGGGGCCTTGTCTCCTTCCCGGTAAGCTCCTCTTGCCGGGGCCTTGTTTTGTTCTTGAATACTTTGTTCTTGAATGGCTCCGAAGGAGCCACAGAGGGTGTTGGCGGTCGCCCGGCAAGCCTTGCGCGGGTCGCTGCGACTGCCCGTGCACAAGTTCGGGGTACTAAGGTACCCCTACTTTAGTACACCGACAGGAGCCCCCGGGCCTGGGCCATACACGGTGCCGAGCGCTGTTGGGCCAGGCCCAAAATAGTGCATGGGCACGCGCGGCCTAGGTCACGCCATAACTCGTTCCGCATCCACCGCGCCCTCCCCAAACGGCACGCGTCAAACGCGGCATCGTGGGAGAGAACGTGGGCGGTTTTCGAGGCGTCCACTCCCCACGATCACGAGGTGGGGAGAGGCCGCCCCATTCGTCGCCTCGGCTCTGCACGCCCGTCACGCGGCTCCCATGCACTTGGGGTCGCGGACGACGGAGGCGGGAAACGGGGCCGTTGTGGGTCGAGGCAGCGGGTCGGCCCCAGCTCCCCGCGTCTTGATTCGCTGAGCGGGGCGGCCGAGCCCCCACCTCGCTCCTTTATAAAGAGCGGGAGGGGAGGACGGGAGCCCGCATCCTCCCATCTCCTTCTTCCTCCAGCTTTTGCTCCCCTTCCTGCCATTCACCATGGAGAAAGGGAACCCTGGTCCTTCGTTAGTGGTGGCAAGGGTTGCCGCCAGACATCGCATCCCTCCCTCTCCCGCACCCGTGGTGGCGGAGCCAGCCGTAAGGGGAAGAGGGAGGGGGCGAGGTCATGGACGAGGCCGTGGCGCTCGGGGAAGAGGTGGATGAGGCGGAGCGTCAGCTTCGCCTCCGCCGGCGGCTCCTCTTCCCGCGGTGGCCCATGCCGGGGACGACCCTTGCGAGTTCTTCGTCAGGCTGCGCCGGGCGCCTCATCGTCGCCTCCGACTCCCAGATCCGTTCACGGAAGTGGTGGAGTTGGACCCGCCCGAGACGCTGAGACTGCAGATGATGGGCTGTGGGATCAGCGGCACGCGGGTCCGCGCTGAATTCCCAGCCCCCGGTGTGATGTATCTTGACCGAGGGTGGAAGACGTTCGCCCGCATCCACAGGTTGACGCCGGGGCTCACCCTCCACTTCAAGTTGCTGGAGGGCGATCTCCTCTCCATCAAGATCTTCGGGTGCTTCGGCGTCCGGGCCCGGTGCTGCGTGGAAAGCTCCTCCGACAGTGAAGGCTCCTCCTCGAGCGAGAGTGACGAGGAGGGGAGCGACAGGGGCGACGAGGGGAGCGGGCGGCAGGATGGCGGGTCCGACTAGGTGTCGGGCGCCGCTCCGTGCGGCACCGGCAACCCCATCATCCGGGTCGCCGGCTCCTTGAACTCCTTGGGGGCGTCTCCTTGGGCGGCTGGCGTAGGGAGGCTGTGGAAGAGGAAGAGGGCTAGTGGCAAGGCCGTCAAGCTGGAGTACGAGGGCGTGGTGCCCTCGACAGCGTGCTGACGTCCTGCCGCCTCGTCTTCGAGCCCTGCTTCCGGCGCTGCCATCACCGTCCAGCCTTGACGGCCCCCGGGATGTTCTCTTGGTGTCTTCTGGCACCCGTAGTTCGCCTAGGCGCTCCTTTTGCCCTTCTCGCCTCCTTGACCTACCTCTTGAAAAGAGGGACAGGGAAAGGATTATGGGCATCTTATCTTTTTAATTTGTAAGCCTTCGGGCCTTAGCTGCATTTAAAACTTGTAATCCTCTCTTTCATGTCTTTCATTCTCTATGGACTGTACCTGCGTGGAATGTTTTAATGAAAAGGGGATGTTTGCCGGGTTATTTGTCTCGCGGGTAGAACCCACGCCAAGGAGCAAATCCTTGGTATCTTTCAGAGAGACACTCCTTCCCTGGCATCAGGCCCTGCCGGCTTTCCACGTCGCTCGACCTTTCTCACGCTCTTGACGGAGGCAGGGACGAGGCGGGTGCGGCCCCTCATTTCATCCCTTTCCTGGCGCGACTACGACCAAAACTTGGCCCTGGGGCCCCAGGGACCAGAGCTAAGGGAGCACGGTGGCTTTCGGGAAGAAACGAGGCTTCGTATTCCCAGTCCAAAAGAGAATGCATGAAGAGGGATGAAAGACTTATCTGAGACTGCAGCACCCGGCAACTCTGGCTTGCCGTGGGGTGAACTTTGACACTTGCAGCCCTCGGCAACACTGGCTTGCCGGGGTCTAGATGTCGGCGGGTCCTTCCTCTCCTTTTCGTCCTTAGGCGGTCCGGCAAGGGTATGCGAGCCCTGCGAATCAAAGGAAAGGAAAGACAGGCAAAGGGACGCACACTCGACCTCTAAGTTAGGGGTTAGCTGCTATTAGGCACTATCAACCCTAACCGAGGACTCGACTCGACCTAGCATGCATGCTGTAACTCTGGGTGCCAGCGCTTCATTATCTTGTGCTCAGGGTCTGCGCCTGGCTTTGTACAAAGGATTACATGCAACAGCGGCAAGACTTGTACAAAAGGGTGGTTGCCGGACAGGGTCCGACAACCGCGCCTTACGGGTAAAACTTACGAAGAAGCTCGATATTCCAGGAGTTGCTCACTGGTACGCCATCTTCGGTCTCCAGGCAGACAGCGCCAGGCCTCGTGACTCGTTTCACCCGGTAAGGGCCTTCCCACTTCGGCGTCAACTTGTTGGAATTCCTGGCGGACTGAACGCGCCGAAGAACAAGGTCGCCTTCCTCGAGGCTCCTGGCTTTAACTTTGCGGCTATGATAGCGGTGCAAAGCTTGCTGGTAGTGAGCGGCTCGCACAGCAGCCTGGAGACGATCTTCCTCAAGGAGCAGCGCGTCATCTTGCCGCAGCCGCTCTTGCTCAAGCTCATCATAAGCAAGCACTCGAGGTGACCCGTATACGAGTTCCGTGGGGATAACTGCCTCCGCTCCATAGACTAGAGCGAAGGGTGTCTGTCCAGTGGCTCGATTTGGCGTTGTCCTGATCGACCAAAGAACCACCGACAGCTCCTCGATCTAGTTGCGTCCGCGCTTGTGCAGGATGTCAAAAGTTCTGGTCTTGAGCCCACGCAGCACTTCAGCATTTGCCCTCTTAGCTTGGCCGTTGCTTCTCGGGTGAGCGACAGAAGCAAAGCAGACCTTGGCGCCGAGATCCTGGACGTACTGCATGAAGGTGCGGCTCGTAAATTGTGTACCGTTGTCGGTGATTATCCTGTTAGGGATTCCGAAACGGCAAACAATCGACCTGAAGAATTTGATCACGGATTGCGCCGTCACCTTCCTCACTGGTTCCACTTCTGGCCACTTTGTGAACTTGTCGATTGCAACGTACAAGTACTCAAAGCCCCCGACTGCTCGGGGGAAGGGGCCGAGGATATCGAGCCCCCACACCGAAAATGGCCAGGATAAAGGGATCATCTGGAGAGCTTGAGCTGGCTGGTGTATCTGCTTGGAATGGAACTGGGACGCTTCACACTTGGTTACTGGTACAGTTGCATCCTGGAGGGCTGTCGGCCAGAAGAAGCCTTGCCGGAATGCTTTTCCGACAAGAGCTCTCGCGCCAATGTGGTGACCACATATGCCTCCGTGTATCTCTGCCAACAGCTTCTGTCCATCTTCCCGAGGAATACACTTCAATTTCACATCGTTGAGTCTTCTTCTGCACAGTGTGTTGTCAACAAACTGGTACATACTAGACTACCGGGCTACTCTTTTCGCTTCTTCTGGTTCCTCGGGAAGCTCTCCTGTCTGGAGGAAACGGACAATCTGCTGCGCCCATGTTGGAGCCTGTGGCTCGACAACAAGGACTAAAGGCACATCTGCTGCTGCGGGAACATCCGCTTCTACGGCGAGACCTGCGACTCTGCCGGAGCTTGACGCTCCCCGATAAGCTTGCCAGGGCAGAGATTGCTGGGAGAATCTGCCTTGACGGAACAAACCCTGGGGCTTGCTGGAGTAGACTGCTCCTCAGCATTCTTGGCGTCGATCTTGGAGACCTTTCTGGCGGCGGGTTCGGGAAGCTCTGCCGGAAGATAGCCACCAGAGATCAACTTTCTCTTCTTGCTCTGTCCAGTTGATGGTGTTACGGATGGCTGAGTCAGCTTGAGCACAAAGATCCCTGGTTCCATAGGTAACTTAAGTGCTGCGCACTTTGACAGGCCATCGGCAATGTCGTTCTCAGCTCTTGGAACATGTTCCATTTGTAGGCCGTCAAAGCGCTCTTCCAGCTTCCTCACTTCATCAACGTAAGCTTCCATCAATGGAATCTGGTAATCTTTGTTCACTTGGCGGACGACAAGCTACGAGTCACCCCTGACAATGAGCTTCTTAATCCCAAGTTCTGCCGCGATCCTGAGACCGGCAAGCAAGCCTTCGTATTCTGCAGTATTGTTTGTCGCTTGCTCCTTGGGGAAGTGCATCTGGACTATGTACCTGAGGTGTTCTCCGGTGGGTGCGACAAGCAGTACACCAGCACCGGCGCCTTGCAGCAAGAAGGCACCGTCAAAGTACATGAGCCACTCTTTGCTTGCTTCCTTGACGGGGATGCTTGTCTCCGGAATTTCTTCGTCTGGAGTTGGCGTCCACTCTGCTATGAACTCTGCCAATGCTCTGCTCTGGATTGTTGATGTACTTTCAAACTTGAGGCCAAAGCTTGATAGTTCCAGTGCCCACTCGACAATCCTGCCTGTTGCTTCTGGATTTTGCAATATCCTCTTCAGCGGAAAGCGAGTGACAACTGTGATCTCGTGTGCTTGGAAGTAATGGCGTAGCTTTCTCGAGGCCATGAGAAGGCCGAAAAGCAGCTTCTGCACAACAGAGTACCTTGAGCTAGCCCCCTGTAAAAGGGAGCTGACAAAGTAAACTGGGCGCTGCACCATTTTCTTCCGTATCTCCTCTTGCATCTGCGCAGACCCTTGCTTGTCAGGACCAGAGCTTGTCGGGGAAGCCCCCTGCTTGCCGCTGGATGTGCTTGCCGCGGTCGCTGGCTCGTCGTCTGCCTCCCTCTCCGCCACTAACGCAGCACTAACCACTTGATTGGTTGCCGCTATGTACAGCAGCAACTTCTCTTATGGTTTAGGCGCGACAAGTGTTGGAGTGGAGGACATGTATGTCTTCAGGTCTTGCAGCGCAGCCTCCGCTTCCGGAGTCCATCTCATTGGACCTGCCCTTTTCAAGGTTTTGAAAAACGGCAGGGCGCGCTCAGCAGACCGAGAGATAAACCTGCTGAGAGCAGCCACGCAGCCGGCAAGCTTCCGTACGTCCTTGACGCGCTTTTGTGCTTCGATCTGCTCAATGGCCCTGATCTTGTCGGGATTAGCTTCGATTCCCCGCTAAGACACAAAGAACCCGAGAAGCTTGCCGGAAGGGACTCCAAACGCACACTTCTCGGGGTTGAGCTTGAGGTTGATCTTGCGCAGATTTACAAAAGTCTCTTCTAAGTCTTGGATCAGAGTTGCCCTGTCTTTGCTTTTGACCACTATATCATCCATGTAAGCTTCTACATTTCTGTGTATCTGTGGCTTTAAAGCAATATGGACTACTCTGGCAAATGTTGAACCAGCATTCTTTAATCCGAAAGGCATCCGTACGAAACAGTACGTGCCACATGGAGTAATGAATCCAGTTTTCTCCTCATCCTCTTCTGCCATGAAGATCTGATGATATCCTGAATATGCGTCAAGAAATGAAAGCAGATCACATCCGGCTGTGGAGTCAACAATCTCGTCAATGCGTGGCAAGGGAAATGGATCTTTGGGACAAGCTTTATTAACATCGGTGAAGTCAATACAAAGCCTCCACTTCCCGTTTGCCTTGCGCACTACAACCGGATTGGCCAACCACGTTGGATGGAGCACTCCTCTGACAAGGCCTGCTGCTTCCAACTTCTTGATCTCTTCTACTATGAATTCTTGGCGCTCCACTGCCTGCTTCCTAACTTTCTGCTTGATGGGCTGCGCGTGAGGACAAACGGCAAGGTGGTGCTCAATTACCTTCCTGGGAACTCCGGGGATGTCAGACGGTTGCCATGCAAACACGTCCACATTCGCCCGCAGGAAAGTAATGAGCGCGGTTTCCTATTTAGGGTCAAGCGTGGCACTGATGGTGAAGGTACCACCAGTGTTGTCCTCCTTGGCGGACACCTTCTTGGTAAGTGGTGGAGCTGCCATCGTCTTCTTGCTCTTGCCGGCGGAGCTCGATGGTGCATCCTCGACAGCAGGGCAGCACTCCGAAGAGCTGCGCTTGCCGGAGTAGGCATCAGAGCACTCGCCGGGCTTGGTCTTCTTCTTGCCGGTGGAGCTCGATGGTGCGTCCTCGATGGCAGCGCAGCACCCCGAAGAGGCGCGCTTGCCGGAGTGGGCACCAGAGCTCTTGCTGGACTTGGTCTTCTTCCCCCCGGGAGCTTCAGCGGCAAGTGTCTCGCGGTCTGTCGCGGCGGCAGCTTCCCGGTAGATCTTGTCGGCGCAGATAAGGGCGTCCTTCTTGTCGCTAGGGACAGAGATGACGCTTATCGGGCCTGGCATCTTGAGCATGTTGTAGGCATAGTGAGAGGCCGCCATGAATTGGCGAGTGCGGGACGGCCAAGTATCCCATTGTAGGGCAATGGGAAATCGGCAACGTCGAAGGTGACCCTCTTAGTCCTGAAGTTCATCTCGCTGCCAAATGTTACCAGCAGCGCGACTTTTCCCTTCGGCTTGCTCCTTCCCAGGTTAATTCCTTGGAATGTACCGGTTTCTTTGAGCTCGCTGTCCGGGATCTGGAGTTTCTGCAGCACAGCGAAGGAGATCAGATTCAGGCCGGCCCCGCCGTCAACTAGCATCTTGGTGACCTTGAGGTTGCGGATTGTTGGGGAAACCAACAATGGCAGGCACCCAACCGCAGTTGTGCGATCAGGGTGGTTCTGAATGTCGAAGATGATGGGCGTGCTGGACCACTTCAGAAGCTTGCGTGATTCAACGGGTGGCTCTACCGCATTAACTTCCCGGAGCCACTGTTTGAGTTGGTGGTGGGAAGTATGCAAAGAAGCGCCACTGTCAACACACAAGACTTCTGTAGCCTTCTGAAATTCGTGCTCGCTGTTCTCAACATCATCCATGTCTTCGTCTTCATCCTTGTCGCGGCCACGGGGAGGTCTGTCTCCTTGCCGCTGCTTGGCCTTGCCGCGGCTTCCTCCCGGGCCAGCGCGCTTCTTGCCAGCTTCTCCACCGCCTCCTTGGGCTCTCTCCTTCTCGCGCCGCTCGTACTCAGCTTTTTGTTGCTGGACAAGCTGCTCGACCCTCTTGCAGTTCTGGAGATCATGGCCCTTGGTGTGGTGGATCTTGCAGTACTGCTTGTCGGAGCTGCCCTGCTTGTCGGCGGCCGCCACAGCCTGGCAGTTGGTGCACGCGGCAACCTCCTTGCCGGAGCTGCCCACTTTGGCTTGCTTGGCGGGGCCATCATCGCCGGACTGCTCAATGACTAGCACCTCTTTGCCGCTCTTCTTCCTGTTGCGCCTTCGGTTTTTCCTTGCCGGGGCGGCATCCTCGCTGTCAGATCCCCCTGCTCCAGCATCCTCTCCGGGGAGTTTCCTCCCTTCTTCAGCGCGCGCACACTTGTCGGCTAGGGCGTACAGCTCGCTGACGTCCTTGATCCTGCTCATCGCCATCTCCTCCCGCATCCTGCGATTACACACGTTCTGATGGAACGCGCTGATAACCGCGGCAGGGTGGATGTCTGGGATGTTGCGCTGCACGCGGCTGAACCTCTAGATATACTTGCGTAGGGGCTATCCTTCCTTCTGGGCAAGCAGGTGGAGATCACTTTCCTGGCCATGTGGTTTGTGGCCGCCCGTAAAGGCGCCGACAAACTGATGGCACAAGTCTGCCCAAGAGGATATGGAGTTGTCCAGCAAGTGCATGAGCCAGGATTTGACTTCGGGCTTGAGCACGAGCGGGAAGTAGTTGGCAAGGACCTTGTCGTCTCGCCCCCCGGCAGCTTGCACCGCAATGGTGTAGATGCTAAGGAATTCCGGTGACTGCGACTTGCCGTCGTACTTCTCCGGCACGTCTGGCTTGAAATGCTTCTGGTTGGGCCACTGGACTTGCCGTAGCTCACGGGTGAACGCAGGACAACCTGCCGCGTACGGCAAGTTACCTGGATCTCCGGGTGCATGCACGTCAACAGAGGGCCCAGCGCGCAGGTCTGATTGACGCCACGCTTCCCTTCGGCGCTCGATGCGTGTTCGAGCGTCTTCTTGCTGTCTCTCATGGAGAACTTGGCGTTGATCGCGACGAGCTCACAGATCTGCCGACGCGGTGGAGTAGCTGTCGAGGTGGATCCGGTGAGTCGGCAACCTTGGCCTTCGGGCCGGAGAGTGCACAGTGGTTGCACCCTCGCCGGTCTTGTCGCCACCGGCTCGCGCCTGGCTGACTTGCCGCGGCAGCGATGCGCTCGGCTGCCGTGGGTTGTCACCATTGGCGAGGCTTCTCTGGCGCTGGAGGGGTGGGCGGCGGCAGCGAACGATGCGAGGAGCAAGATATGCTCGGACTTCTAACTGCGTTAGAAGGAGCAATGTCTCGTCCAAGCGACCGCGCCACGCTCGTGCCAGCGTGTTGGCGTGCATGCAGGTCCTGAGCACTCCGGGACCCGCCAGCTTGATCTTGGCCCAGCAGATGTATGGTACCGTGGGTACCATGACGCTGCTGGTCCAGCGCCTCCTAGGACGGGCGCAGTGCGTGTATGGACGCCGAGGTCTTGGAATGGGCGCGGTCGTTGTGGGAGGCGACCGCGCCGCCGACGTGCGGTGCAGCCTGGTCCTTGGACCTGGCAGTGCCATGAGGCTCCTCGTCGGCGCCTGCTCTTCCGCTGGCGCCTGCTCCACCAGCCGTCCGCTCTGCCGACGGCGGGCTCGGCGCAGACGGAGCAGCTGCCTCCGAAATCTTCTTCTTCGGTGGCATGTTGATGAAGACGATGAAGATTTGGCTCGCGCGATCGCCGGATCAGGTTCGCACAACCTCGACGCACCCCCTACCTGGTGCGCCAAAGATGTCGGGGGTGTCTGGTCCCTCGCACACCTATGGGGATCGGCGGACTGAGCCCATTTTGGTTCGGCAGGGGGCGGTGGATGCACAAAGAGCAGATCGAGGCGAAACACACGAGCGAGACGATCAATTTACCCAGGTTCGGGCCGCACGGATGCATAAAACCCTACTCCTGCTTTGGTGGTTGTATTGAGTTTTGGCTCGGGAGCGGCGAGTGCTACAGTACACTCAAGCAGCTGGCGAGACCGAGCGTGAGAATGGCTGTCCTCCCCTTCTCTGTTGTGCATGGGCCTCCTTTTATATGTCTAAGGGGTCACCGGCACGTGGCAACAGAGGTGAGGGTAAAAATGTAAAAGGGGTGGTAGTTGGCTCCACTGCCTACACGTCGCATCCTACCTAACTCTGACGGCAGGGGACAAGGGCATTAAATGCCCGTCTGTGTCACCTTGACGGCCCAGAGAGGGACCGCTAGGAACGCCACCGTTTGCCACGATGGTTCCTTGTCAGCGTCTGCTTGCCACCGCATGCCCCTGGCTGCCCAGCCTCCCGCCACGTACGCCAGGAATGGTCCCAGGGCGACATGTTGGTGGGTGAGCTCGAGCGCGGGCTGCGGGGTAGTAGCTTGCCGCGGCAAGCGCCTTGCCGCGGGTGTTGTCTTGTCGCGTCCGGGAGCTTGTCGCTCACCGGGCCTTGTCGGGGCGCGCAGTGCACCGCAGCAAGCTTCTTGAGATGCTTTGGTTGGTCTTCCCAGCAAGCTCCTCTTGCCGGGGTCTCGTCTCCTTCCCGGCAAGCTCCTCTTGCTGGGGCCTTTTCTCCTTCCCGGTAAGCTCCTCTTGCCGGGGCCTTGTTTTGTTCTTGAATACTTTGTTCTTGAATGGCTCCGAAGGAGCCACGGAGGGTCTTGGCGATCACCCGGCAAGCCTTGCCGCGGGTCGCTGCGACTGCCCGTGCACAAGTTCGGGGTACTAAGGTACCCCTACTTTAGTACACCGACAGGATCAGTGATGGATAATTATGCCGGATGTGGTTCATCATGTAACCGTCATAACATAGGGTGACACAGAACTAGCTCCAATTCATCAATGTAATGTAGGCATGTATTCCGAATATAGTCATACAAGCTTATGGAGAAGAACTTGCATGACATCATTTGTCCTACCCTCCCGTCGCAGCGGGGTCCTAATGGAAACTAAGGGATATTAAGGCCTCCTTTTAATAGAGAACCGGAACAAAGCTTTAGCACATAGTGAATACATAAACTCCTCAAACTACAGTCATCACCGGTAAGTATCCCGATTATTGTCACTTCGGGGTTAACGGATCATAACACATAATAGGTGACTATGGACTTGCAAGATAGGATCAAGAACTCTCATATATTGGTGAAAACATAATAGGTTCAGATCTGGAATCATGGCACTCGGGCCCTAGTGGCATTAAACATAGCAAAGTCATAGCAACATCAATCTCAGACATAGTGGATACTAGGGATCAAACCCTAACAAAACTAACTCGATTACATGGTAAATCTCATCCAACCCATCACCGTCCAGCAAGCCTACGATGGAATTACTCACGTACGGCAGTGACATCATGAAATTGGTGATGGAGGATGGTTTATGATGACGATGGCGACGAATCCCCCTCTCTGGAGCCCCGAACGGACTCCAGATCAGCTCTCCCGAGAGGTTTTAGGGCTTGGCGGCGCCTCCGTATCGTAAAACGCAATGAAATCTTCTCTCCTATTTTTTCTCCCCGAAAGCAGATATATAGAGTTGGAGTTGGAGTCGGGAGGTCTCCAGGGGGCCCACGAGGTAGGGGGACGTGCCCTAGGGGGGCGCCCCCACCCTCATGGAGAAGGTGTGGGCCCCCTGGTCTTCATCTTTGGCGAGGATTTTTTATTATTTATTGTAAGATATTCAGTGGAGTTTCAAGTCATTTCGAGAACTTTTGTTTTCTACACATAAAACAACATCATGGCAATTCTGCTGAAAACAGCGTCAGTCCGGGTTAGTTCCATTCAAATCAGACAAGTTAGAGTCCAAAACAAGGACAAAAGTGTTCGGAAAAGTAGATACGACGGAGACGTATCAACTCCCCCAAGCTTAAACCCTTGCTTGTCCTCAAGCAATTCAGTTGACAAACTGAAAGAAATAAAGAAAAACTTTTACAAACTCTGTTTGCTCTTGTTGTTGTAAATATATCAAGCTAGCATTCAAGTTTTCAGCAAAGATTATAACTAACCATATTTGCAATAATTCTCACGTCTCATGATTACCCATATCAATAGCATAATCAACTAGCAAGCCATAATAATAAAACACGGATGACAACACTTTCTCAAAACAATCATAATATGATATAACAAGATGGTATCTCGCTAGCCCTTTCTGAGACCGCAAGACATAAATGCAGAGCACCTTTAAAGATCAAGGACTGACTAGACATTGTAATTCATGGTAAAAGAGATCCAATCATAGTCACACCCAATATAAATTAACAGTGATGAATGCAAATGATAGCTGCTTTGTCCAGCTAGTGCTTCTAATAAGATGGTGATGACTCAACATAAAAGTAAATAGATAGGCCCTTCGCATAGGGAAGCAGGGATTTGTAGAGGCGCCAGAGCTCAGTTTTGAAATAGAGGTGAATAATATTTTGAGCGGTATACTATCATTGTCAACATAACAACCAAGAGATTGTGATATCTTCCATGCTACACACATTATAGGCGGTTGCCAAACAGAATGGTAAAGTTTATACTCCCCCTCCACCTACAAACATCAATCCATGGCTTGGTCGAAACAACGAGTGCCTCCAACTAACAACAGCCCCAGGGGGAGTTTTGTTTTGCAATTATTTTGATTTAGTTTGCATAAAGCATGGGACTGGGCATCCCGGTGACCAGCCATTTTCTCGTGAGTGAGGAGCGGAGTCCACTCCTCTTGAGAATAACCCGCCTAGCGTGGAAGATACAGACAACCCTAGTTGATACATGAGCTATTCGAGCATACAAAACATGATGATTATTTGAAGGTTTAGAGTTTGGCACATACAAATTTACTTGGAACGGCAGGTTGATACCGCATATAGGAAGGTATAGTGGACTCATCTGGAATAACTTTGGGGTTTAAGGGATTGGATGCACAAGCAGTATTCCCTCTTAGTACAGGTGAAGGCTAGCAAAATACTGGGAAGCGACCAACTAGAGAGCGACAATAGCCATGTATATGCATTAAAATTAATAAAAATTGGATGCAAGCATGAGTAGGATATAATCCACCATGAACATAAATATCGTGAAGGCTATGTTGATTTGTTTCAACTACATGCATGAACATGTGCCAAGTCAAGTCACTTAAATCATTCAAAGGAGGATACCACCCCATCATACCACATCATAACCATCTCAATAGCATGTTGGCACGCAAGGTAAACCATTATAACTCATAGCTAATCAAGCATGGCACAAGCAACTATGATCTCTAATTGTCATTGCCAACATGTTTATTCATAACAAGCTGAATCAAGAACGATGAACTCATCATATTTACAAAAACAAAAGAGGTCGAGTTCATACCAGCTTTTCTCATCTCAGTCAGTCCATGATATATCATCATAATTGCCCTTCACTTGCATGACCGAACGATGTGAATAATAATAAGAGTGCACGTGCATTGGACTAAGCTGGAATCTGCGAGCATTCAATAAATAGGAGAAGACAAAGAAATATGGGCTCTTGGTTAAATCAACAATAAAGCATATAAGAGCCACTTCAACAATTTAATCATGGTCTTCTCCTACTTACCCCCAAAGAAAAGAAAAGAAATAAAACTATTTACACGGGAAAGCTCCCAACAAGCAAAAGAAGAACAGGAAATCTTTTTGGGTGTTCTTTTTAATTACTACTACAAGCATGGAAATTAAACTGATTAAAAGCTATAACTAATTTTTTGGTTTTTCTTAAGGTTTATTAAACAGACAAGAAGAAAGCATAAAAGGAAATAAGCTAGCATGGATGATACAATGAAAAAGTATGAACACCGACATCTAGCAATGAGTGTGTGTGAACATAAATGTAATGTCAGTGAGAAATATGTACTCCCCCAAGCTTAGGCTTTTGGCCTAAGTTGGTTTATGGCCACGGCTGGCCTGGCTGATATCCATAATAATAGTTGTTGGGGTCGTACTGTGATGCGGCGGCTATCACCTCCTGAGTAGCAGTGTGGCGACGAGTGGCCTCCGCCCTCCTCTCGTACTAATCTGCCTCCTCACTGGTAATAGTATATCCTCCTCTTGCCCGATAATCAAAGAAAGCAGGAGCAGGGAGAGTAATACGGAAAGCATGGCGTCTGTCAAAGATTAGTCGGTACTGGAGAGGTGATTCGTTCATCTCGACAAAATGGTGGTGAACCATAGCATTAAAATCTAGATAGGCAGGAGGTAATTCAATATCATCTTCGCGTACATCTATACCAAGAAAATTTGCTACGCGAGTTGCAAAAATTCCACCAAAGAAATCTCCATTAAGTCTATTAAGATGCAACCTATGTGCAACAATGGCTCCCAAATTATATGATTTATCTCCTAACACAGCACTCCTAAGAATACTGTGGTCAAGGACACACACGTGACATGCCTCATCTTTACCATTTATGCATCTTCCTATGAAGAGACTAAAATAATGTATAGCAGGAAAGTGGATGCTCCCTATGGTAGCTTGTGTAATATCTCTAGATTCTCCCACAGTTATATTAGCAAGAAAATCTCTAAATTCAGATTTGCAAGGATCCCTTATACTACCCCATAGTGGAAGTTTGCTTCAAGTGGTAAAATCCTCTAAGTCCATGGTATAAGATTTATCATAAAGATCAAACAGGACAGTTGGAGAATTACGTAAAGTGGAAAATTCAAACCTCCTCACAAAGGAACTAGTGAGGTTATGATACTGACTGCACTTCTCTTCCTCGAAGCTCACAAGATCAGCGTTACGCAAATATGCGTTGAATTCTTCTTTTATTCCCACTCGATCCATAACATTTTCAGAAGGCCACTCACAAGGACGCACTAGAGCGTCTCTTGGTGGATCTTCGTCAGTATCACGCATTGCAAGTGCCCAGGGCCTATATCATGCATCAAAACTACTTTTGACCATATAAATTTGACATGCAAGCTCAAGAACAGGGTCACCTAAGCAGCAAAAAATTGTAATGAATAAAGCACTAGAACAAAAACTAATTGGACCAATGGAGGAGTCACATACCAAGGAACAATCTCCCCAAGCAGTTTTGTGAGAGGTGCTTTGAGCAAGGAGATCGAAAATGGCAGCAAAGAGGGCCGGAACTCGTGCGTGAGTTGGTTTTTCGTGTTTGTGGGAGGAAGAAGAAGAGGATGGGTGCAGGAATAAGTGGAGGAGGGCCACCGTGGGCCCACGAGGTAGGGGGCGCGCCCTCCTCCCTCGTGGCAAGGTGGTTGGCCCCCCTGGTGTGTTCTTTGTTCCATAAATCCTCAAATATTCTAGAAAAAATCATATTTAATTTTCAGGGCATTTGGAGAACTTTTATTTTCGACGTATTTTTATATTGCATGGATAATCAGATAATAGACAGAAAATTATTTATTTTTACTTTATTTCAACTAAATAACAGAAAGTATAGAGAGGGTACAGAAGGTTGTGCTTCTAGTTTCATCCATCTCATGCTCATTAAAAGGAATGCACTAACAAGGTTGATCAAGTCTTGTTAACAAACTCATTCCGATTAACATGAAACCGGAGAAATTTAGAATAACACTAGGTTACCTCAACGGGGATATGCACATCCCCAATAATAAGTATATCATATTTCTTCTTGATAGTAGGAAGAGGAAATTCAAAACCTCCAAATATAATCGATGGAATTTTTCCGATAGAATTGATACTATGAACTTGAGGTTGTTTCCTCGGTTAATGTACCGTATGCTCATTACCATTAACATGAAAAGTGACATTGCCTTTGTTGTAATCAATAATAGCCCCTGCAGTATTAAGAAAAGGTCTTCCAAGAATTATAGACATACTATCGTCCTCGGGAATATCAAAGTCCATTAAGATAGTAATGTTTGCAACCACAACAAGCACATCCTCACAAATGCCGACAGGTATAGCAGTTGATTTATCAGCCATTTGCAAAGATATTTCAGTAGGTGTCAACTTATTTAAGTCAAGTCTATCATATAAAGAGAGAGGCATAACACTAACACCGGCTCCAAGATCACATAAAGCAGTTTTAACATAGTTTCTTTTAATGGAGCATGGTATAGTAGGTACTCCTGGATCTCCAAGTTTCGTTGGTATTCCACCCTTAAAAGTATAATTAGCAAGCATGGTGGAAATTTCAGCTTCTGGTATCTTTCTTCTATTTGTAACAATATCTTTCATGTACTTAGCATAAGGATTCATTTTGAGCATATCAGTCAATTGCATACGCAAAAAGATAGGTCTAATTATTTCAGCAAAGCACTCAAAATCCTCATCATCCTTTTTGTTGGATGGTTTGGGAGGAAAAGGCATGGGTTTCTGAACCCAAGGTTCTCTTTCTTTACCATGTTTCCTAGCAACAAAGTCTTTCTTATCATAACGTTGATTCGTTGATTGTGGGTTATCAAGATCAACAGCAGGTTCAATTTCTACAACATTATCATTACTAGGTTGAGCATTATTATGAACATCATCATTAACATTTTCATTAGGTTCATGTGCATTACCAGATTGTGTTTCAGCATCAGACATAGAGATATCATTTGGATTATCGGGTGGTTCAGCAATAGGTTCACTAGAAGTTTGCATAGTTCTATCATTTTTCTTTTTCTTCTTTTTATAAGAACTAGGTGCATCAATTTTATTTCTCTAAGAATCTTGCTCAATTCTCTTATGGTGTCCTTCATGATAAAAGGTTCCTGATTCATTTTACCAGTTCTAGTAGCCACTTTAACAACATAATTATTTTTCTTACTATTCATCCTATTGAGCAATTCCTTTTGAGCTTTAAGTACTTGTTCTGCTTGAGTGGTAACCATAGAAGCATGTTTGCTAACAAGTTTAAGTTCACCTCTAATATTAGCCATATAATCACCTAAGTATTTAATCTTATCAGCATCTTGTTTTAATTGTCTACCAAAATAAGCATTGAAGTCTTCTTGCTTAAACATAAAATTATCAAACTCATCCAAGCACTGACTAGCAATTTTAGTAGGAGGGATTTCAGCTCTATCATATCTATAGAGAGAATTTACCTTTACTACCTGTGTCCGTTTATCGAGGCGTGGAGGTTCTTCAATAAATAAAGGATTAAGATCATATGTTTCTTCAATATGCGGTAAATTAAGACCATGTATTTCTTCAATAGGAGGTAAATTCTTAACTTCTTCAGCTTTAATATATTTTTCTTTCATAGATTTCTTTGCCTCTTGCATATCTTCGGGACTGAGAAATAGAACACCTCTCTTCTTCGGAGTTGGTTTAGGAATAGGATCATTAATTGGAGCAAGATATGGCTCAGGAGGTTCCCAATTATTTTCATTTGTCAACATAATATTCAATAAGATTTCAGCTTCATCCGGTGTTCTTTCCCTGAAAGAGAACCAGCACAACTATCCAGGTAATCTCTGGAAGCATCAGTTAGTCCATTATAAAAGATATCAAGTATTTCATTTTTCTTAAGAGGATGATCAGGCAAAGCATTAAGTAACTTGAGAAGCCTCCCCCAAGCTTGTGGGAGACTCTCTTCTTTAATTTGCACAAAGTTGTATATTTCCTTTAAAGCAACTTCTTTCTTATGAGCAGGGAAATATTTAGCAGAGAAGTAGTAAATCATATCCTGGGGACTACGCACACAACCAGGATCAAGAGAATTAAACCATATTTTAGCATCACCCTTTAATGAGAACGGAAATATTTTGAGGATATAAAAGTAGCAAGATCTCTCATCATTAGTGAACAGGGTGGCTATATCATTTAATTTAGTAAGATGTGCCACAACAGTTTCAGATTCATAGCCATGAAAAGGATCATATTCAACCAAAGTAATTATATCAGGATCAATAGAGAATTCATAATCCTTATTAGTAACACAGATAGGTGAAGTAGCAAAAGCAGGGTCAGGTTTCATCCTAGCATTTAGAGATTGCTTATTCCATTTAGCTAATAACCTTTTGAGTTCATATCTATCTTTGCAATCTAAAATAGCTAAATAATCTTCTTGATCAAATAAATAACCCTCAGGAATAACAAGTGATTCTTCATCATCACTTTCATCGTCATAATCAGATTCAATATTTTCAATCTCTCTAGCCCTAGCAAGTCATTCCTCAAGAAAATCACCAAGTGGCACAGTAGTATCAAGCATAGAAGTAGTTTCATCATAAGTATCATGTATAGCAGAAGTAGCATCATCAATAACATGTGACATATCAGAACGAATAGCAGAAGTAGGTTTAGGTGTCGCAAGCTTACTCATAACAGAAGGTGAATCAAGTGCAGAGCTAGATGGCAGTTCCTTACCTCCCTTCGTATTTGAGGGATAAATTGTTGTCTTAGCATCTTTCAAATTCTTCATAGTGTCTAGCAGATATAAATCCCAAGTGACTCAAAGAATAGAGCTATGCTCCCCGGCAACGGCGCCAGAAATTAGTCTTGATAACCCACAAGTATAGGGGATCGCAACAGCTTTCGAGGGTAGAGTATTCAACCCAGATTTATTGATTCGACACGAGGGGAGCCAAAGTATATTCTCAAGTATTAGCAGCTGAGTTGTCAATTCAACCACACCTGGAAACTTAGTATCTGCAGCAGAGTGTTTAGTAGCAAAGTAATACGATAGTGGTGGTAACGGTAACAAAAGAGTAATGAAAGCAAAGTAATATTTGTGGTATTATGTACTGATTGTAACAATAGCAACGGGAAAGTAAATAAGCATAAACCAGTATATGGAAAGCTCATAGGCATCAGATCAGTGATGGATAATTATGTCGGATGTGGTTCATCATGTAACAGTCTTAACATAGGGTGACACAGAACTAGGTCCAATTTATCAATGTAATGTAGGCATGTATTCCGAATATAGTCATACGTGCTTATGGATAAGAACTTGCATGACATATTTTCTCCTACCCTCCCATGGCAGCGGGGTCCTAATGGAAACTAAGGGATATTAAGGCCTCCTTTTAATAGAGAACCAGAACAAAGCATTAGCACATAGTGAATACATGAACTCCTCAAACTACGGTCATCACCGGTAAGTATCCCGATTATTGTCACTTCGGGGTTAACGGATCATAACACATAATAGGTGACTATAGACTTGCAAGATAAGATCAAGAACTCTCATATGTTGCTGAAAACATAATATGTTCATATCTGAAATCATGGCACTCGGGCCCTATTGACAAGCATTAAGCATAGCAAAGTCAAAGCAACATCAATCTCAGAACATAGTGGATACTAGGGTTCAAGCCCTAACAAAACTAACGCGGTTACATGGTAAATCTCATCCAACCCATCACCGTCCAGCAGGCCTATGATAGAATTACTCACGCACAACGGTGATCATCATGAAATTGGTGATGGAGGATGGTTGATGATGACGACGGCGATGAATCCCCCTCTCCGGAGCCCCGAACGGACTCCAAATCAGCCCTCTCAAGAGGTTTTAGGGCTTGGCGGTGGCTCCGTATCGTAAAACGCGATGAAATCTTCTCTCTTATTTTTTTCTCGTCAAAAGCAGATATATAGAGTTGGAGTTGTAGTCGGGAGGTCTCCAGGGGGCCCACGAGGTAGGGGCACGCCCTAGGGGAGGGGGGTGACCCCACCCTCGTGGACAGGGTCTGGGCCCCCTGGTCTTCATCTTTGGCGAGGATTTTTTATTATTTATTGTAAGATATTCCGTGGAGTTTCAGGTCATTCCGAGAACTTTTGTTTTCTGCACATAAAACAACATCATGGCAATTCTGCTGAAAACAGCGTCAGTCCGAGTTAGTTCCACTCAAATCATACAAGTTAGAGTCCAAAACAAGGACAAAGGTGTTTGGAAAAGTAGATACGACGGAGACGTATCAGCGGCTCTCATGTTGCTATCGTTTCAAAAGAAAATGAGGATCTAAATAAGCCAAGGGGTGTGAAAACCTTACTTTCCGGGTTACCCGCCGAAGTTTCTGCCTTCATAAAGGTTCTGAGTCGGAGGAACTAATAGTTACCTCTTCTTCGACTGCTTGGCTGGCTCCCGTTTCATCCTGGCAAAAGTCAGTGTCAATAAGGTGGTTGAAAAGCAAGCCAAGAGAGTCGAGGGCTACCTCCGACTCAGAGATATCGTCCAGCTTAAGCAGATCAGAAGCGCTTGGTTTCTTCCTAGATCTCTTGCTGGTCTTTTTGGCGGCTTTTGCGGCAGCCCTAGCCTTTTTGGCAGCTTCATGATCATACTTTGCCTTCCAGAAGTCAAATTTAGCCTGCGGAAGGATAACATATTTGAGTTCACGCAATGTTTAAGTGATGAAGTACGACAAAAGAAATTAAAAGACTTACTTCTGGCACCGGGTTAAGCTTGCAGAAAGGAGTCAAACCCACTTTGCTGCAGTCTCCAAATTTGCTATTTAGAAGCGTGGTTGCCATCTCAACGATGCCCTCTTCAGTCAGACGCAGAGAGCTATGACGTAAGGGACTGTTTGTTCCTCCAGTATAAGTACACATCAAGCCGTATCGGCGGCTTAAGGGTATGATCCGCCATGCGACCCAGCAGCTGATTAAGTCGACTCCGGTTAAACCGTTTCCTAGCAAGGCTTGAACTTTTCTAACTATAAGGACAAGTTTCTTGTGTTTGGCGGCGGTAGGTTTATCAGGGAGTTGATAACTTGAGTCGAGATGCTCAGCACGATAACCCGGCAACGGATTTTCATCAGATGGCGAGATATCTTTGAAGTAGAACCATGGTTGATTCCAGTCTTTGCGATGGCTTGGTAGATCTACTTGCGGGAAGATGGTATCTCGTCTGCGTTGAATTGAAATCCTGCCAAGTTCCAAGCTGGGCCCATTTGCGAATTCATTCTGTCGGTTCAGGTAGAAGTATTCCCTAAAAAGCTCAATACTAGGCTCTTCTTGAAGGTATACCTCACAGAAAACTTAAAAGTTACAGATGTTTGATATAGAGTTGGGACCAATGTCTTGCGGATGGAGTTTTAAGAAGTGCAGCACATGACTAAAGAACTTAGAACCGGGCGGCGAGAAGCCCCGGTTCATATGATCAATAAATATGATAACTTCACCGTCCTTTGGCTGAGGTCTCTCCTCGCCCGGGGCAGGAGCACAGTAATGCATAACACTTTTGTCTGGCAAATATCCAATGGCAACAAAATCCTTCAAGGTGCTCTCAGTGACGGTGGAGGGAACCCAATTACGGGTCGTGATTGTCTTGGGTGGCATGGTGAAAGGACAACCTAAAGACAGGAAATAATTTGCCGGCTCAAGTAAATTGGTGATATTACAAGTTAACAATTGCAGTGCATGTTTAGAATGGCGGCTTAAGCAAGGGCTAATGATATATGAAGTAACGATAAGCCGGCTGAATAAGCCGCCATAACTGAAGACATTCAAGATCTACCAAGAGTAAAATTTGCTAAGTATTAGAACAAACAAGTTCCACATATTGAGGCTATAAATTTGGATCTACTGCTGTTTAGAAAATGGAATAAATTTGAAACCAACAAAGGCGGAAGTGAAAAAGCAGAGGTGCCTTAGAGGAAGATCGGTTGCGATGAGGATACATTCTAGTATCAGAAACAGGTACTAAAACTACTACCATGCAAGATTTATGTGGTTTTCGGATCTAATCCATGGATCTAAACAAGGAGAAAGAAGGGCGACGACGAACACCGACGAACACCGATGAAACCTAATGACATATCTATGACAAAATAAGGAGGGCTTGCTGATGCTGATAGGACAGCGGAGTGGTGCCGCGGTTTTCTGGTCCGTTCAGGGTGATGCAGCGGCAGGAGTTGGGGTCGGAGACGAAGGTCAACGGCGGCGGGGTTTGTACAGGTTGGTGCGTCGCGAGGAGGAAGAGAGCGAGAAGGAAAAGGAGAAGAATGAAAGGAGACTCCGTGGTCCTATTTATAGGTTTGGAAGCACAAACGACAGGCACGAGAATTGAGGAACAGTAAAATGGATATGTGATGACACGGGCACCTCGATTTTCGAAGGGTCAGTAAAGAAAGAGATTTATTAAGATTTGGATTCTATGTAGCATTAATCCCAGATGACGTCATGGTGGGTTATCGCAACTTTTGGACATGACGTCATGGCGGGTTACAATATTTCACAGTAAGAGGAGGAAGGATTTTCTAAGTGTTGAAGATTGACATGAACAAGTTCAAATCAACCTGGGGCCTAATGTTGGGGATATGACTATTAGGTATGACCCGCCCAGGAGGGGCCGGGTCATCCCTATGGCGATTCATCTCCATGAAGCCCAAGAGCGTATTAACAATGTCGGTTCATTAATAGGCTTAGTAGAGGGCCCAAACCGAAGGCGGCTTAAGGCCCACAGATATAAACCTACATGTATGTAAACTTGTATTGTAAGGTATGTAAGAATGGTCACCGAGCTGGATACATTGTATGAGCCGATCGGGACTCTATAGGCCGTAGGGCATCAACCCGTATATATAAGGGGACGACCCAGCGGCGGCTTAGGGTAAAAAACAACAGATCGAGAGCCAGGTTAAGTGTATTCGCTCCCTCCTCATCGAAACCCTAGCAATACCACCTCAAACTGATTAGGCTTTTAATTCACCGTAAGGGGCCGAACCAGTATAAACTCCTCATGTCCTTTGTCCTGATTAACCCCTTTAAGATAACCTCATTGCGATGGCTCCACGACTAAATCCTCACACTAGGACATCTACCGTGACAATTCCACGACAAGATCCAATCTAGACACCATCACGGAGGGGCTCACCATTTCCATTGGTCCCTCTCCGATTATGCATGAGTAGTTCTTTGTAGACCTTTGGGTCCGTAGTTAGTAGCTAGATGGCTTCATCTCTCTCTCTTGATCCTCAATACAATGGTTTCTTGGAGATACATATGATGTAACTCTTTTACGGTGTGTTTGTTGGGATCGATGAACTTCGAGTTTATGATCAGATCTATGTTTTTATATCCATGAAAGTATTTGAGTTTCTTTGATCTCTTTTATGCATGATCTCTTATAGCCTCGTATTTCTTCTCTGATATTTGGGTTTTGTCTGGCCAACTCGATCTATTTATCTTGCAATGTGAAGAGGTGCCCGGTAGTGGGTTCGATCTTACGGTGCTTGATCCCAGTGACAGAAAGGGGACCGACACGTATGTATCGTTGCTACTGAGGATAAAAAGACGAGATCTATATCTACCACCATATAGATATGGATCCTGCCTACATCATTTCAACATTCTTATTGCATTACTTCGTTTCTTAATGAACTTAATACACTAGATGCATGCTGGATAACGGTCGATGTGTGGAGTAATAGTTCTAGATGCAGGCAGGAGGCAGTCTACTAATTTGGGACGTGATTCCTATGTAATGATCATTGTCTGGGTATCATCATAATTATTTGAAGTTCTATCAATTGCCCAACAGTAGTTTGTTTACCCACTGTTTGCTATTTTTCTCGAGAGAAGCCACTAGTGAAACCTATGCCCCCCGGGTCTTATTTCTCATATATTTGCCTTTGCGATCCACTGTTTTCCTTGCTTTTATTTTCAGATCTATTAAACCAAAAATACAAAAATACTTTGCTGCACTTTATTTTATTTGTGATCTATTTATCCAATCTATTACAGCCTTTTTACCGGCATACACCAATTTCTGGCACCGTTACCCGAAAGGGATTGACAACCCCTTTAACACGTTGGGTTGCGAGGTGTTGTTATTTGTGTGCAGGAGTTGTTTACGTTGTGTTTCTTGGTTCTCCTACTGGTTTGATAGCCTTGGTTTCATAACTGAGGGAAATACCTACCGCCGCTGTACTGCATCATCGCTCCCTCTCCGGGGAAATACCGACGTAGTTCCAGCTGCCATCAGGGAGAATTTCTGGCGCCGTTGCCGGGGAGGATCTTCAACATAACCAGGTTCCTAATCACAGATCTCATCTTCTCGCAATTTACATAATTGTCCATTTGCCTCCCATTTTATTCTCCCCCACTTCACAAAAATTTGCCTTTTTATTCGCCTCTCTTTTTCCGTTCGCCGTTTTCTTGCCGGATCTGTTTTTGAGTGCAATCTTGTTGTGTGGTCATCATGACTCAAGAGAACACCAAGTTATGAGATTTCTCAAATACCAACAACAATGATTTTATTGGCACTCCGCTCGCTCCTCCCGCCACTAGTGCGGAGACTTGTGATATTTATACTGCTTTGCTGAATCTTGTTATGAAAGACCATTTTTCCAATACTCCTAATGAGGATGCCACATCCCATCTTAATACCTTCGTGGAATTATGCGATATGCAAAAGAAAAAATATGTGGACAATGATGTGGTCAAGATGAAATTATTTCCGTTCTCGTTGCGTGATTCTGCAAAAATTTGGTTCTCTTCTTTGCCTCGCAATAATTTCGATTCTTGGAATATGTGAAAAGATGCTTTTATCACTAAGTATTTTCCTCCCGCAAAAATTATTTCTCTTAGAACCTAGATCATGAATTTCAAGCAATTTGAACATGAGCATGTTGCGCAATCTTGGGAAAGGATGAAAATGATGCTAAGGAATTGCCCAACTCATGGGTTAAATCTTTGGATGATCATACCAAATGTTTATACGTGATTGAATTTTCTTTCTCATAATCTTTTAGATTCTGCCGCGGGTGGTACTTTTATGGAAATTACTTTGGGTGAAGCCACTCAATTTCTTGATAATATTATGGCAATTATTCGCAATGGCATACCGAGAGAGCTCCTACTAGTAATAAAAGTTAATTCGGTTGAAGAAATTTCTTCTTTGAGTGATAAAGTTGATGCTCTTGTGAAATTGGTTGCTAGTAGAAGTGCTCCTATTGATCTTAATGATATGCCTTTGTCTACTTTGATTGAGCAAAATAGTGATGCTATTGATGTGAATTTTATCTCTAGAAATAATTTCAACAATAATGCTTATAGAGGTAATTTTAATCCTAGGCCTTTTCCTAGTAATTCCTCTAATAATTATGGTAATTCCTATGGAAATAAATCTTATAATAATAATAGGAACACCTCTGATCTTGAGAATAACATTAAAGAATTTATCAGCACACAAAAAGTTTTCAACACTTCCATAGAAGAAAGTTGAATAAAATTGATGATTTGTCTAGAAGTGTTGATAGAATTGCTCATGATGTGGAAAATCTCAAGATGAAAATTTTTGTGCCTAAAGTAGATGCATCAATTAAAGCTCTTTATGTTTGTATGGGTGAAAGTAAGAAAAGAACTGCTATGCTTAGAGCTAAAAGAGAATTTTTGGAAAAAGATTTTTCTAGTGATTATTTTTGCAAAAGTGATGAAGATCTTAAAATTATTGTTGTTTATTCTATTGATTCCTTGTTTAGTAAAGTTAAGAATGATGAAAAAGGGACTGGAGAAGAGTCAACTTTAGGTAGAAGGTGTCCCAATATTTCGGAGGCTGAAAATCCTGTTGAGAAATTTGATGAAAGTGGGTCTGGAGAGGTCAACACTTTAGCTAGTGATGCACCCACTATTTTGGATTACAAAGACTTTAACTATGATAGTTGCTCTTTGATTGATTGTATTTCTTTGTTGCAATCCATGATAAATTCACCCCGTGCTTATAAACAAAATAAAGCTTTTACTAAACATATTGTTGATGCTATGATGAAAGCTTTTGAAGAAAAATTGGAATTAGAAGTTTCAATTCCTAGAAAATTGTATGATGAGTGGGAACCAACTATCAAAGTCAAAAATCATGAGTGTTTTGCTTTGTGTGACTTGGGTGCTAGTGTTTCCACAATTCTGAAATCTTTATGTGATGTGCTTGGTCTCACCAATCTTGAAGAATGTTCCTTGAATCTGCACTTGGTGGATTCCACTATTAAAAAGCATATGGGAAGAATTAATGATGTTATTATTCTTGAAAATAGGAATTATGTTCCCATAGATTTTATTGTTCGAGATATTGATTGCAATCCGTCTTGTCCTACTATTCTTGGTAGACCGTTTTTACGCACTATCGGTGCAATATTAAGTTCCAATTTCCTTTGAGGAAGGGTATGGAACACTTTCCTAGAACTAGAATTAAGCCACCTTATGAATGAATCATGAGGGAATCTTATGGATCAAGAAACAAAGATGACAAAACTTAGATCCTGTTGGGAGGCAACCCAGTGAACAAATTTATTTTTGCTTTTCGCTTCCTATTATTGAGTGTTAGCACAAGTACGCTACTGTTATAATTGTGTTTTTATGTTTTAATTAGTGTTTGTGCCAAGTAAAGCCTTTATGATCTTCTTGGGCAATAGTCATTTGATCTTGCTGAAAAAAACAGAAAGTTTGCGCTCATGAAATTAATTTTAGTTTTTTACCAGAGAGCGATAAAATACCCATTCCAATTCAAGTAGACCAGTACACAAATTTCTCAGGTCATCGTAATTTTTAGAGTTTTTGGAGTTACGGAAGTATTCGAAATAGTCAGATTGCTATAGGCTGTTCTGTTTTGACATATTCTGTTTTCTTTGTGTTGTGTGCTTATTTTGATGGCTATACGGTTTTCTTTGATGAGTTTTTGCCATAGAAAAGTTGGAATACAGAAGATATAATACAACAAAATATGAATTGGTTTGATACAGTACTTATAGTAGTGGTTTATTATTCTTATACTAACGGATCTCACGAAGACTTTGTTGAGTTTTGGGTGATTGAAGTTTTCAAGTTTTGGGTTATCTTACGATGGATGAAGGAAGGATGTAAGAGCCTAAGTTTGGGGATGCCCCGGCATCCCAAGCTATTATCCAAGAATGGGCAACCAACTAAGCTTGGGGATGCCCCTGAGTGGTGATAGGTCTCCAACTTATCTATAATTTTTAATTGTTACATGCTATTATATTATCTATTTTGGATGTTTAATGGGCTTTAATTTACCTTTTTATATTATTTTTGGGACTAACCTACTAACCAAAGGCCCAGGCAATTTGTTGTTTTTTTGCCTATTTCAGTGTTTCGCGGAAAAGGAATATCAAAAGGAATCCAAACGGAATGAAACCTTCGGGAGAGTTATTTTTGGAACAAACGTGATCCAGGAGACTTGGAGTGGGCGTCAAGAAAGAAGCGAGGAGGCCACGAGGCAGGGAGGCACGCCCAGGGGGGTAGGCGTGCCCCCCACCCTCGTGGGGCCCTCGCAGCTCCACCGACGTACTTCTTCCTCCTATATATACCCATATACTCCGAAAACATCCGAGAGCACCACGAAACCTTGTTTCCACCAGCGCAACCTTCTGTACCCAAGATATTCCATCATGGGGCCTTTTTTGGAGCTCCACCGGAGGGGGAATTGATCGCGGAGGGCTTCTACATCAACACCATAGCCTCTCCGATGATGTGTGAGTAGTTTACCACATACCTTCGGGTCCATATTTATTAGCTACACCCTCCATTCCTAAATATTTGTTTTTCTAGTGATTTCAACAAATGACTACATACGGAGCAAAATGAGTGAATCTACACTCTAAAATATGTCTATATATATCCGTATGTGATAACCATATGAAATCTCTAGAAAGACAAATATTTAAGAACGAAGGGAGTAGATGGCTTCTTCTCTCTCTTTGGATCTCAATACAAAGTTCTCCTCGATCTTCTTGGAGATCTATTTGATGTAATTCTTTTTGCGGTGTGTTTGTCGAGATCTAATGAATTGTGGGTTTATGATCAAGATTATCTATGAACAATATTTGGTTCTTCTCTGAATTCTTTTATGTATGATTTGCTATCTTTGCAAGTCTCTTTGAATTATAAGTTTGGTTTGGCCTACTAGATTGATCTTTCTTGCAATGGGAGAAGTGCTTAGCTTTGGGTTCAATCTTGCGGTGTCCTTTCCCAATGATAGCAGGGGTAGCAAGGCACGTATTGCATTGTTGCCATCGAGAATAAAAAGATGGGGTTTATATCATATTGCTTGAGTTTATCCCTCTACATCATGTCATCTTGCCTAATGTGTTACTTTGTTCTTATGAACTTAATACTCTACATGCATGCTGGATAGCGGTCGATGTTTGGAGTAATAGTAGTAGATGCAGAATCGTTTCGGTCTACTTGTCGTGGACGTGATGCCTATATACATGATCATGCCTAGATATTCTCATAATTATTTGCTTTTCTATCAATTGCTCGACAGTAATTTGTTTACCCACCATAATACTTATGCTATCTTGAGAGAAGCCACTAGTGATACCTGTGGCCCCCGGGTCTATCTTCCATCATATTATTTTCATATCAACTTACTATATCTATTACCGTTTATTTTGGAATATTTACTTTCAAATCTATATCATAAAAATACCAAAAATACTTATCTTATTATCTCTATCATATCTCAGTTTCCTAAGTCACCGTGAAGGGATTGACAACCCCTTTATCGCGTTGGTTGCGAGGTTCTTGTTTGTTTGTGCAGGTACGAGGGACTTGCGTGTAATGTCCTATTGGATTGATACCTTGGTTCTCAAAAACTAAGGGAAATACTTACGCTACTTTGTTGCATCACCCTTTCCTCTTCAAGGGGAAACCAATGTAGTGCTCAAGAGGTAGCAAGAAGGATTTCTAGCGCCGTTGCCAGGGAGGTTGCATCAAGTCAAGACATACCAAGTACCCATCACAAACTCTTATCCCTGGTGTTGGTGTCAAAACCGGCGGATCTTGGGTAGGGGGTCCCAAACTGTGCGTCAATGCCGGATGGTAACAGGAGGCAGGGGACATGATGTTTTACCCAGGTTCGGGCCCTCTTGATGGAGGTAAAACCCTATGTCTTGCTTGATTAATATTGATGATATGGGTAGTACAAGAGTAGATCTACCACGAGATCAGAGAGGCTAAACCCTAGAAGCCAGCCTATGGTGTGATTTTATGTTGTGATTGTTGTCCTATGGACTAAAACCCTTCGGTTTATATAGACACCGGAGAGGGTTAGGGTTACACAAGGTCAGTTACAAAGGAGGAGATATCCATATCCGTATTGCCTAGCCTGCCTTCCACGCCAAGTAGAGTCCCATCCGGACACGAGACGAAGTCTTCAATCTTGTATCTTCATAGTCTAATAGTCTAGCCAATGGAGATAGTCCGGCTGTCCGGAGACCCCCTAATCCAGGACTCCCTCAGTAGCCCCCGAACCAGGCTTGAATGACGATGAGTCCGGCACGCAGTATTGTCTTCGGCATTGCAAGGCGGGTTCCTCTCCAAATTTTGTGTACCTGTCGAAATAATGTCCGGTTTCTTGTGAATGTTTGTACTCCTTGGCTTCCATGCCCAATAATGGCCACTTTCCACGTGTCGAGCGAATGTGAAGAGCCAGGGTGTTTTCACATTTACTCCCCTAGCTGTGTGAATGAGCCGCCTATTTAAAAAACGAGAATTCAGATCCAAATCACACCATCCTCCCTTGGCGAGCCTTCATCGGAGCGCACCTGACAGAGATCCATCCCATCATGGCCGGTCGACACGGCTCCTCCTCTCGTACCCCCAGCTCCAAGCCTGGAGATTGGGAGAGATGTTCCATCCCGCACAGCAAATTAGTGATGCTTCAGTCCAAGGGATTTCTTCCCCCAGCATACCTGGTCCCAGTTCAAGCCGGGCTTGCCACCTATAATGGCGGAGAGCAAGCGGAGAGCCTTCCCAATCCCTCCAAGGGAGAGAGAGGGTATGCCTTGTCCCTTATTTAGTAAGAGGGCTCGGATTCCCAATTCATCTGTTTCTCCGGGGGCTCCTGGAGTTCTACGGCCTCCAGTTGCACAACCTTACGCCTGCCTCCCTGCTGCATATCGCGGGATTCGTAGCCCTCTGCGAGTTGTTTTTGGGCTGTGAGGCTCATTTCGCTCTATGGAAGAAGCTGTTCTGCCTTGTGCCCCGTTCTCAGAAGGTGTCAATATATCAAGTGGGCGGAGCCGAAGTGCGGCGTATTGCCGGGACCGGATACCTGTCCGGGACCCCAAAGAAGATGTCCGAAGACTGGCCTTCAGAATGGTTTTATATAGAAGAGGTCCCCCTCCCGGATCCTATTCGGATCGGCCTTCCGAAGTTCGACAACGCCCCTTTGAAGAAGCACTGGAGCTGGCGTCCACAGAGCTCTTTGGAGGAAGATGACAGGGACATTCTTTACCTGATGAGCCGGATAAGTTTTTTAGCTCGATCTGGATTGACCATGATCGAGGTCATGGCCATATGCATCATGTGGGGGTGCAGCCGCTTCAATATAGAGGCCACCCCATGTGGGATTTCAACGGGGAGGATGACGCCACCCGCCATGGCAGCAAAGGGCCGGGATCGGCTGCTGATCTAATAAAGATCTTATCCACTTTGTACAAGGGAGAAGAGGAGGAATACTTTCGTGTCAACCCGCAGGGTGGATTTTCTATGTACAATCCTCCGAGCTGGGTAAGTAGAGACTTTTTACCACCCATCCATTTCATATTCCCGTAGTTAAGTATTCATTCTAGTGATTTCATCGCAGGAGCTGCGCCAGGCTGTAAAGGAGATAAACAGCCCTCCGCCACAGCCCGAGGACCCTGGACGGTCCCTTGACCCGGCCTCCTAGGAGGATCCAGACATATCTGTGGAGCTAATCGATGGGGTATTTTACCAATGGAGTAATGACAATGCCTTGGTGGCCATCACGGCCGATTACCCTGGGCTAGTTCCAGCCTCACAGGTAACTGAGACCGAAGTCACCGCACTTAAAAAGGGATCTGTCCTTGCGCTTTTTTGATTGCCGTATAACAGCCGTGTTTTACAGGGGAGGTCCTCGAGGCCTAAGGCCGAGCCTGCGGCTACTGGCCAACAAGGGGCCGCAAGGTCAAGCAGGCTGAAACGACCCGCAGTCTGGATTGAGACACCGGCGCAGCGGTATGGCGCGCCGTCCTTATTGCAAGATATTATTCTCAGAGGCATATTAACGCCCATGCCTTTTTTTTAGGAAAAAGAGCGCTCGCCGGACTATACCCGGAGAGGCTGCCAATCGCGCCTCCACAAGCCAGGCTCCAAGGCCGGATTCGGAGGCGGGAACGAACACAAGGCATGCGCCGGGTGCTCCTCCGACAAAGGATGCGGATAAACTGTCGGCCACCCATTCCGAGGTGGAAAGTGCCATGAACCACAAGCGTCGCCGGACTATTCTTCATGACGCTTGTTTCTCCCAAGAGCCGTTGGATGCCTTCAACTCGGGAGACGCGCACCTCCATGCCGCTCAAAATGGTCTAGACAGAGCCACGGAGCAGTATGTAAAAGACATATGGGTGAGAAAATTTGGTGATTATATATATCAATAGCCCCTGAGACATGAAACAGTTAGGATAATTGATTTAAGGATCATTTATTTATGCAGGTTCTTACAGAAAAGAATACTCAACTATCCCAGGAGCTGGAAGAGTGCAAAGCCCAACTTCAGGCTGCACTGGCCGTAGCAGGGGAGCCCAAAGAGACCCCCTATGGTAACATATCCTTCAAATGATAAGTATCATATAGAATGCGGCATGTATGCAGATCCGATGATAAATTTGCAGATGATACTGGAGTAAATCCGGATAAGCAACAGCTCCAACGCCAGCTAAAGGCTGGTGAGAACGTGCTTACGAGGGTGAGGCAGGAGAAAAATGATCTCCAAGATGCCAACACCAAGATGGGCGTGGAGCTACAAGATGTTCGCGCCCAACTGTCGGATTCTGTTAAGGAAAATCGGCAGCTTCGATGCGGCATATTTAGTAAGTGCTTTAGCGAACTTTGAAAAAGACATCAGCGAGGAAGCTGGCTGATAGAGTTATGTCTGTAGGTATGTTAACAAGTCGTCCTGCCGAGGAAATGCCCGGTTCAACGGGTGACCTTCTTCCCGAGCTCTCACAGCTGCACGAATGAGTGCGGCAGGTGATGCAAGGCGTCGCCCAAGCCTTGTGGCCATCCGTCTCCATACCCGAAGGCCTTGGAGAGCTTGGAAAAAAGCTAAAGGGAGCGCAGCGGCGCTTCCGATTATGGAAGATATCTGCCTGCCGTCAGGGCGCTAGGGAAGCCTGGGCGATGGTGAAGACATGTTACACGAAGGCTGACCCAAACCACATGGCCGAAGTCGGACCTGTGGGGCCCGATGGGAAGGAGATCCCTGTGAGCTTAGTGTACGTCCAAGTAGAATTGGCCGCAAAGTATTCCGAATAGGACTGTAGACTAGATAGCCTCTTGGATGGTATTGAAGAGGAATTCAACCAGTCAAATTGACTATGTAATTTTAAAGTGACATATATAATGCCTTCTAGCCGGATTGTAGATCGTTTGTCGTGGCGGACCTTTTCGCTTCAAACTCGGGACCCGACAGTCCGGAGTGTATCCGAATACCCTCTCGGTTATGTAAGAACCGGGGCATGCGTGGATACCAGGCGTAGGGGTCATTAGTGCTTTATCAGACAAGTGCCCAACTAGTTATGTTATATTACATGGGTAGTAAGAAACATCTTCCAGAGAGAATAGTTCCGTTAAGGGTTCCTTTCCCTGGGTAAGCATGCCCTAAACTGCATGTCCGGACTGTGATAAGAAGCGCAGAAAAATCATCTCAGGGCAGATATGGATAATTAAAGTGATCTTTTGTTCACCGACCGAATATTCCCTTAAGAACGCTAGCTTTCGGCTTCACCCAGTCTGAGGTACACGTTCGGCTGACCCGGCGGTAACAATCGCAGAGGTGCTCCCCTTATGCCCTAACCGAATTAACGGGAACGTAGGGCATAAATGCAAGAGCCAGGCAACCCAGCTGGGCCAAAACCTAAGTCATATCGATGCATATAATGGTGAAAAAAGGTACATGCGGAAGTATAACACATGTGTTGGGCGTGAGGCCCAGGTAAATAACTTAAGCTTCTGTGAAAGAAGCCCCCAGGTATGAAGAGTGCGGCTAGCGCATCTGTGATGTATGAGTGAGGCACAAGGTGACCCTTGAAGGCCTAGAGAAATAAAAGAAAGAAAGGGAAACAGGACAGATGATGCATATGCAGAAAATGGACAAAGGGAGGGGACTAACATAAAGTCTGGTGCTAGGTGTAGAATCTTCGAAGCCTGGCTGCGTTCCATGGGTTCGGCTTGAGTCGACTAGTCGATGCATCCCGCAGTCGGTACGCTCCACCAGTCAGAACTTGGTCGATAGTGAAGGGACCTTCCCATTTGGGCTCGAGCTTGTTCTTTTTCTTATCCGACAGCCGTAGAACTAGTTCGCCAATGTTCTATGTTTTGGACCGTACTTCTCTGCTTTGGTATCTGCGAGCCTGTTGCTGGTAAAATGCGGAACGGGCTTTGGCTACATCGCGCTCTTCCTCCAAGGTGTCCAGACTGTCCTGTCAATCGATCTTGGCTTCTCTTTCTTCGTACATGCGCACTCGAGGTGAGTCATGAATTATGTCATAGGGCAGGACAGCCTCTGCGCCGTACACCATAAAAAATGGTGTATATCCGGTACTACGATTCGGCGTGGTCCGCAGCCCCCAGAGTACGGAGTCGAGCTCCTCTGCCCAGTGTGTGCCAGACTCCGTTAAGGAGCGCACTAATCTGGGTTTAATACCGCTCATTATAAGACCATTTGCTCGTTCGACCTGACCGTTGGTTTGTTGGTGATAGACTGAAGCATAATCGAGCTTGATGCCCATTTTGCTGCACCAGAGTTTTACCTCATCGGCCATGAAGTTCGTGCCATTATCAGTGATGATGTTGTGGGGGACGTCGTAACGGTGTACGACCCCGGATATGAAATCTATCGCCGGTTCGGATTCGGCTGTTTTAACCGGTTTAGCCTCTATCCATTTGGTGAATTTATCCACCATGACCAATAAGTATTTTTTTCTTGTGGGTTCCCCCTTTAAGGGGTCCAACCATGTTAAGCCCCCAGACCGCGAAGGGCCATGTAATGGGGATTGTTCGGAGGGCGGTGGGTGGCATGTGGCTTTGATTTGCAAAGAGCTAGCAATCGGCGCAACGTTGGACCAAGTCCTGTGCATCTGCCCGGGCCGTTGGCCAATAGAATCCTGTACAGAAGGCCTTGCTTACAAGAGCCCAGGCTGCGGCGTGATGACCGCCAAGTCCGGCATGAATTTCTACCAAAAGGTTCTGCCCTTCCTCTTCGGAGATGCACCTTTGAAGGACTCTGGTAGCGCTTTTTTTGTACAATTCTCCCTCATGGACCCTGTATGCCTTGGATCGCCGCACTATGCAGCATGTCTCATTTTGGTCCTCTAGAAGTTCCTGTCTAGTTAGGTAGGCCAGGAATGGTTCTGTCCACGGGGCAACAATGGCCATTATTTCGTGGGCTGATTGCGTTATTTTGGTGGCGGAGCCTCCGATTGTGTCAGAGAGTTCGGTATCGGGTATTTTGGCGGGGTCCGGACTGTTGTTACCGGTGTCCCCTTCCCATGCTACAGATGGCTTGAAGACCCGTTCCAGAAATATGTTGGGAGGTACCGCGTTGCGTTTTGCGCCGATGCAGGCGAGGATATCCACCGCCTGATTGTTTTCCCGAGCCACATGGTGAAATTCCAGCCCCTCGAACCGAGCTGACATTTTTAGGATAGCATTGCGATAAGCTGCCATTTTCAGATCCTTGGCATCGAAGTCTCCATTTATTTGGGATATCGCGAGTTTCGAATCCCTGCGCACCTCTAGGCATTGAATGCCCATGGATACTGCCATCCAGAGACCATGTAGAAGGGCTGCATATTCGACTGCATTGTTGGAGTCCGTATACATTATCTGTAGTACGTACTGAACGGTATCTCCTGTTGGGGACGTCAAAACGACGCCAGCCCCCAGACCAGCCAACATTTTGGAGCCGTCAAAGTGCATGATCCAGTTTGAATATGTGTCATACTCTTTAGGGAGTTTGGCTTCCGTCCACTCAGCGACGAAGTCAGCCAAAACTTGCGACTTAATAGCTCGCCATGGCTTGTAAGTTATGTCGAACGGGAGGAGCTCAATGGCCATTTTGGCAATCCGGCCCGTCGCGTCGCGGTTGTTTATAATATCATTAAGTGGTACTTCCGAGGCTACCGTTATCGAACACTCTTGAAAGTAGTGTCGCAGCTTCCGGGATGCCATAAATACCGCGTACGCTATCTTTTGATAATGCGGGTATCGTGATTTGCATGGAGTAAGGACAGTGGACACATAGTAAACCGGCTTTTGAAGGGGGAATTTGTGTCCATCCACTTCTCGCTCGATGACGAGCACTGTGCTTACTACTTGATGAGTTGCCGCAATGTATAATAGCATTGGTTCGCCAATGTTTGGTACAGCCAGGACTGGGTTTGTTGCCAATATGGCTTTTATTTCGTTGAGTCCAGCCGAGGCGGCATTCGTCCACTCAAAAGTGTTCGGTGCGCCGGAGGAGGCGATAAAGGGGTAATGCCGTTTCTCCCAAGCGGGAGATAAAGCGGCTTAGAGCCGCCACACATCCAGTCAATTTTTGTATTTGTTTGACAACGCTCGGATTTTGGCCAACTGTGACAACGCTCGGATTTTGGCCGGATTAGCTTCAATACCTCTACTGGAGACAATGAATCCCAGGAGCTTTCTGGCTGGTACGCTGAAAACACATCTTTCCGGATTGAGCTTGATGTCATATGTTCGGAGGTTGTCGAATGTGAGCCTCAAGTCGTCTACTAGAGTTTCGACATGCTTGGTTTTAACGACCTCGTCATCCACGTATGCCTCCACTGTTTTGCCGATCTGATTTGCCAGACATGTCTGAATCATGCGCTGATATGTTGCGCCGGCGTTTTTGAGCCCGAAGGGCATTATGTTGAAGCAGAATGGGCCGTATGGTGTGATGAATGCTGTTGCGGCTTGGTCTGGCTCCGCCATTTTAATTTGATGGTAGCCGGAGTATGCGCCGAGGAAACGCAATGAATCGTGTCCTGCGGTAGCATCGATGATTTGATCGATGCGGGGGAGGGGGAAGGGATCCTTTGGGTAGGCCTTGTTAAGGTCCTTAAAATCGACGCACAAGCGCCAGGATTTGTCCTTCTTTGGTACCATCACCAGGTTTGCTAGCCAGTCTGGATGTTTTATGTCTTTGATGAATCCGGCCTCCAATAGCTTGGCTAGTTCCTCTCCCATGGCTTGTCTCTTAGGCTCGGAGAAACGTTGAAGAGCCTACTTGACTGGCTTGAATCCTTTTAGGATATTTAGGCTGTGCTCAGCCAGCCTGCGTGGGATTCCTGGCATGTCTGAGGGGTGCCAAGCAAAAATATCCCAGTTCTCGCATAGGAACTCTCGCAGTGCGGTGTCAACATCAGGGTTTAATTGTGCCCCGATGGAAGCTATTTTTGTAGGGTCCATTGGATGGACTTGGAATTTGACTATTTCGTCCGCCCGTTTAAAGGAGGTGGACTTGGATCTTTTATCGAGTATCATGTCCTCCCTGTTCACCGTGGAGCGCAGTGCAGTTAGTTCCTCGGCCGCTAGGGCTTCGGATAGTGCCTCGAGGGCCAGTGCGGCTGTCTTATTTTCGGCACGGAGTGCTATGTCCGGATCACTAGCAAGAGTGATGATTCCGTTGGGCTCGGGCATTTTGAGCTTCATGTACCCGTAATGGGGTATGGCTTGGAAGATTGTAAACGCCTCCCGCCCTAGTAGAGCGTGGTATCCGCTGCTAAACGGGGCCACTTGGAATGTAATTTCTTCGGACCTGTAATTATCTGGCGTGCCGAATACCACATCTAGTGTGATTTTCCCAGCACAGCATGCTTCCCGACTAGGGATGATTCCTCTAAAGTTGTGCTACTTTGCTCAATGCGGCTCCAGTCTATTTCCATCTTTTGAAGAGTTTCCTCATAGATGAGGTTTAATCCGCCGCCGCCGTCCATGAGTACCTTGGTGAGTCGAAAGCCGTCCATGATTGGACTGAGGACCAGTGGGGCTGGTGCTCGGGCTGTTCGGAATTTGGGTTCGTCACTGGCATTGAATAATAGCCGTGTCACTCCAAGGATTTATTTCTGCTATGTGGCAGATTTCGGCCGCGCTGCAGAGTGTTCGTTTGCGTCTATTATTTGACGCGAAGGTCTCAAAGACCGTTAACACCGTATTGTTGTCCGCGGGATGGTGCTCTGTGGTTTTTGGGAGGAGTAGATCCACACCACTTTTGGCCACCTGCCGGAGTATCCAACATGATCTAAGGCTGTGCGTTGGTATTGCATCCGCTGTACTATGAATTTTGCAGGGTCCATTGAGCCATCCCTCCAGTACGGTTCCTTGCCCCGTAGAGGGCTTTTGCTTTTTGGTAGTTAACCCAGGTGTATTGTGATAATGCACCCTTTTATTTCGGACTGGGTTTGTATTCAGGGCCGGATTATCCCAAAACTTTATTTTGGTTTTCCAGGCGCTCTCCATCGCGCAGTAATTTTGTACTATGGATACCAAGTTGGTAAAGCGTGTAATTTCGCGGCGACTTATGGCGTTGAGGATTCCCTTGTCCGTGTAATTATTGCAGAAGGATGAAATTGCGTCTTCCTCGCGACAGTCCTTTATCCTGTTCATCACCAGGAGGAATCTGGCCCAGTAATGGTGCACTGTTTCTTCGGGCTCTTGCCTAATTTTGGATAGATCGTGTATGTTTGGGTGGGTGGGTGGAATTGAATATGAATCCTTACCCAATCTGAAACTCAGGGGCCAAGGAGTTTCCGAACTCGAAAGTTTGGATTCTTGGATGTTTTCTGATAAATCTAGCCTGCTGCCTGATTCTAGGTTCAGGCCTTGAGCGACATCCTCCCCTCCGCAAGTATCTGGCTTGGAGGGATCGGGAATCCGTACTTAGCTAGTCCTTAAGATAGATGAAGGGTTGCCGAATTGTTCCTCCACCACTGCAATGTGATGGGTGACATGGGGAGAGTTGATCTCTCTCAGATCGGGTTTAGGCCCAATTTGATCGTAGTCTGTAGCGACTCCCAGGGCGGCGATGCGATCCAAGAACTCGTTCATGGAAGAGAGCTCCATTGGATCTAACTGCTCGGCGAGTTCCGAGTTGACGTGAAGATTGCTTTCGATGACCCGGGAAGTCATCGTCGATGCAGCGGCCGAACATGCAGTCATAAGAAAACCACCTAGCCGGAGAGTTTGGCCGATAGCCAAACCTCCAGCAATAGTGCCGTCTTTAAAGACGGGATGAGACATCCTTCCTGGTGGCAACGGCACAGTGGAACTCTCAATGAAAGCACCAATGTCGGTGTCAAAACCGGCGGATCTCGGGTAGGGGGTCCCGAACTGTGCGTCTAGGCCGGATGGTAACAGGAGGCAGGGGACACGATGTTTTACCCAGGTTCGGGCCCTCTTGATGGAGGTAAAACCCTACGTCCTGCTTGATTAATATTGATGATATGGGTAGTACAAGAGTAGATCTACCACGAGATCAGAGAGGCTAAACCCTAGAAGCCAGCCTATGGTATGATTGTATGTTGTGATTGTTGTCCTACGGACTAAAACCCTTCGGTTTATATAGACACCAGAGAGAGTTAGGGTTACACAAGGTCGGTTACAAAGGAGGAGATATCCATATCCGTATTGCCTAGCTTGCCTTCCATGCCAAGTAGAGTCCCATCCGGACACGAGACGAAGTCTTCAATCTTGTATCTTCATAGTCTAACAGTCCGCCTTATGGACATAGTCTAGCTGTTCGGAGGCCCCCTAATCCAGGACTCCCTCACCTGGCATTACATTATTTTCCATTTTCCTCTCGTTTTCCTCTCCCCCACTTCACCCTTGCCATTTTATTCGCCCTCTTTTCCGCTCGCCTCTTTTCCGTTCATCTCTTTTTGCTTGCCTCTTGCTTCCTTGTGTGTTGGATTGTTTGTCACGATGGCTCAAGATAATACTAAATGGTGTGACTTTTCCAATACCAACAATAATGATTTTATTATCACTCCGATTGCTCCTCTTATCGATGCTGAATCTTGCGAAATTAATATTCCTTTGCTGAATCTTGTCATGAAAGATCCGCTTTCTAGACTTCCTAGTGAAGATGCCGCTACCCATCAAAATAGCTTTGTTGATTTGTGTGATATGCAAAATAAGAAAGTTGTGTATAATGGTATTGTTAAATTGAAGCTATTCCTGTTCTCGCTTAGAGATCGCCCTAAAACATGGTTTTCCTCTTTGCCTAAAAATAGCATTAATTCATGGAATAAGTCCAAAGATGCGTTTATCTCTAAGTATTTTCCTCCCGCTAAGATCATCTCTCTTAGAAATGATATTATGAATTTTAAACAACTTGATCATGAGGATGTTGCACAAGCTTGGGAGAGGATGAAATTAATGATACGTAATTGCCCTACACATGGTTTGAATTTATGGATGATCACACAATTTTTTTATGCTGGATTGAATTTTGCTTCTAGAAATATTTTAGATTCAGCCGCGGGAGGCACTTTTATTGAAATCACTTTAGGAGAAGCTACTAAACTCCTAGATAATATTATGGTTAATTATTGTCAATGGCACACTGACAGATCTACTAGTAAAAAGGTTCATGTTATAGAAGAAATTAATGTTTTGAGTGGAAAGATGGATGAACTCATGAAATTGTTTGCTAATAAGAGTGTTTCTTCTGATCCTAATGATATGCCTTGGTCCACTTTGATTGAGAATAATAATGAATCTATGGATGTGAATTTTTTTGGTAGGAACAATTTTGGTAACAACGAATATAGAGGAAACTTTAATCCTAGGCCGTTCCCTAGTAATTCCTCTAATAATTATGGTAATTCCTACAACAACTCTTATGGAAATTTTAATAAGATGCCCTCTGATTTTGAGACTAGTTTTAAAGAATTTATGATTTCGTGAAAGAATTTTAATGCTTTTCTTGAAGAAAAAATACCTAAGATTGGTGAGTTGGCTAGGAACGTGGATAGAATTTCTCTTCATGTTGATTCTTTGAAACTTAGATCTATTCCTAATAATTATGAAGATCTAAGAGTGATTGATGTTTCTCCTATTAAATATTTGTTTTGCAATATGAATCTTGATAAGGAGGGGACTGGAGATGAGTCAACTTTAGTTAAAAGGCGTACCAATGATTCAGAGTTTTTAGATCTTGATGCAAAAATTGGTAAAAGTGGGACTGAAGATGTCAAAACTTTACATAGAAATGAACCCACTATTTTGTATTTCAAGGAATTTAATTATGATAATTGCTCTTTGATAGATTGTTTTTCCATGTTGCAATCTGTGCTAAATTCTCCTCATGCTTATAGTCAAAAAAAATCTTTTACCAAACATACTGTTGATGCTTTGATGCAATCTTATGAAGAGAATCTTGAATTAGAAGTTTCTATCCCTAGAAAACTTTATGATGAGTGAGAACCTACTATTAAAATTAAGATTAAAAATCATGAATGCTTTGCTTTATCTGATTTGGGTGCTAGTGTTCCCACGATTCCAAAAACTTTGTGTGATGTGTTAGGTTTCCGTGAATTCGATGATTGTTCTTTAAACTTGCATCTTGTGGATTCCACCATTAAGAAACCTATGGGAAGGATTAATGATGTTCTTATTTTTGCAAATGGGAATTATGTGCCCGTAGATTTCATTGTTCTTGAAATAGATTGCAATCCTACATGTCCTATTATTCTTGGCAGACCTTTCCTTAGAACGATTGGTGCAATTATTGGTATGAAAGAAGGAAACATTAGATTCCAATTTCCATTAAGGAAAGACATGGAACACTTTCCTAGAAAGAAAATTAAATTACCTTATGAATCTGTTATGAGATCCACTTATGGATTGCATACCAAAGATGATAGTACCTAGATCTATTCTTGGTCTTATGCCTAACTAGGGGCGTTAAACGATAGCGGTTGTTGGGAGACTACCCAATTTTATTTTTGTTTCTTGCTTTTTGGTTCGGATTAGTAATGAATAATTCATCTAGCTTCTGTTTAGATGTGGTTTTATGCTTTTAGTTAGTGTTTGTGCCAAGTAGAACCTTTGGGAAGACTTGGGGGAAGTTTTTGCGATCTTGCTCTAAAAATAGAAACTTTAGCGCTCATGAGATTTGCTGCCATTTCTTACTGGAGAGTGAGATTAGGTTGATTATTTTTGCAGATAATTAATACACAAATTCATCATGTCCAGCAATTTATTTCAGAATTGTTTGAGTTACATAAGTATTGGAAACCTCCAGATTACTACAGACTGTTCTATTTTTGACAGATTTTGTTTTTCGTATGTTGTTTGATTATTTTGATGAATCTATGGCTAGTATCGAGGGGTATGAACCATAGAGAAGTTGGACTACAGTAAGTTTAACACCAATATAAATAAATAATGAGTTCATTATAGTACCTTAAGTGGTGGTTTGTTTTTTTATACTAATGGAGCTCATGAGATTTTCTGTTGAGTTTTGTGTTGTGAAGTTTTCAAGTTTTGGGTAAAGATTTGATGGATTATGGAATAAGGAGTGGCAAGAGCCTAAGCTTGGGGATTCCGAAGGCACTACAAGGTAAAATTCACGGACAACCAAAAGCCTATGCTGGGGGATGCCCCGGAAGGCATCCGCTCTTTCGTCTTTGTCTATTGGTAACTTTACTTGAGGCTATATTTTCATTCACCACATGATATGTGTTTTGCTTGGAGCGTCTTGTATGATTTGAGTCTTTGCTTTCTAGTTTACCAAAATCATCCTTTATGTACACACCTTTTGGGAGACACACACATGAATTTGAATTTATTAGAATACTCTATGTGCTTCACTTATATCTTTTGAGCTAGATAATTTTGCTCCAGTGCTTCACTTATTTCTTTTTAGAGCACGATGGTGGTTTTATTTTATAGAAATTATTGATATCTCATGATTCACTTATATTATTTTGAAAGTCTTATAGAACAGCATGATAGTTTGCTTTGGCTATAAAATTAGACCTAATATGATAGGCATCCAAGATGGGTATAATACAAACTATCATAAAAAGTGCATTGAATACTATGAGAAGTTTGATACTTGATGATTGTTCTGAGATATAAAGATGGTGATATTAGAGTCATGCTAGTTGATTAGTTGTGAATTTGAGAAATACTTGTTGATTGTCTTCCTTATGAGTGGCGGTCGGGGACGAGCGATGGTATTTTCCTACCAATCTATCCCCCTAGGAGCATCCGTGTAGTACTTTGTTTCGATAACTAATATATTTTTGCAATATGTATGTGAGTTCTTATGACTAATGATGAGTCCATGGATTATACGCACTCTCACCCTTCCACCACTGCTAGCCTCTCTAGTACCGCGAAACTTTCGCTGGTACCATACACCCACCTTATACCTTCCTCAAAACAGCCACCATACCTACCTATTATGGCATTTCCATAGCCATTCTGAGATATATTGCCATGCAACTTACCACCATTCCATTTATTATGACACGTTTCATCATTGTCATATTGCTTTCCATGATCATGTAGTTGACATCGTATTTGTGGCGAAGCCACTGTTCATAATTCTTTCATACATGTAACTCTTGATTCATTGCACATCCCAGTACACCGTCGGAGGCATTCAGATAGATTCATATTTTTTTCTAGTATCGATTTGTAATTTTTGAGTTGTAAGTAAATAAAAGTGTGATGATCATCATTATTAGAGCATTGTCCCATGTGAGGAAAGGATGATGGAGACTATGATTCAATAAAACAAAAATATAGAAAAAATAGCCCATAAAAAGGAGAAAAAGCCCAAAAAATGAGAGAAAAAGAGAGAAGGGACAATGCTACTATCCTTTTACCACACTTGTGCATCAAAGTAGCACCATGATCTTCATGATAGAGAGTCTCCTATGTTGTAACCTTCATATACTAGTGGGAATTTCACATTATAGAGCTTGGATTGTATATTCCAATGATGGGCTTCCTCGAAATGCCCTAGGTATTCGTGAGCAAGCGAGTTGGATGCACACCCACTTAGTTTCTTGTTCATCTTTCATACACTTATAGCTCTAGTGCATCCGTTGCATGGCAATCCTTACTCACTCACATTGATATCTATTGATGGGCATCTCCATAGCCCGTTCATACGCCTAGTTGATGTGAGACTATCTCCCATTTTTGTCTTCTCCACAACCACCATTCTATTCCACATATAGTGTTACGTCCAAGGCTCACGCTCATATATTGCGTGAAAATTTAAAAAGTTTGAGAACATCAAAAGTATGAAACAATTGCTTGGCTTGTCATCGGGGTTGTGCATGATTTAAATACTTTGTGTGGTGAAGAAAGAGCATAGCCAGACTATATGATTTTGTAGGGATAACTTTCTTTGGCCATGTTATTTTGAGAAGACATGATTGCTTTGTTAGTATGCTTGAAGTATTATTATTTTTATGTCAATATTAAATTTTTTTTCTTGAATCTTTCGGATCTGAACATTCATGCCACAATAAAGAAAATTAGATTGAGAATTATGCTAGGTAGCATTCCACATCAAAAATTATATTTTTATCATTTACCTACTCAAGGACGAGCAGGAATTAAGCTTGGGGATGCTTGATACGTCCCCAACGTATCTATAATTTTTGATTGTTCCATGATATTATATTATATGTTTTGGATGTTTAACGGGCTTTAATTTACCTTTTTATGTTATTTTTGGGACTAACCTACTAACCAAAGGCCTAGTGCAAATTGTTGTTTTTTCTGCCTATTTCAGTGTTTCGCAGAAAAGGAATATCAAACGGAATCCAAACGGAATGCAACCTTCGAGAGAGTTATATTTGGAACAAACATGATCCGGGAGACTTGCAGTGGGCATCAAGAAAGAAGCGAGGAGGCCACGAGGCAGGGAGGCGCGCCTAGGCGGGGTAGGCGCGCCCCCACCCTCGTGGGCCCCTCGCAGCTCCACCGACGTACTTCTTCCTCCTATATATACCATATACCCCAAAAACATCCGAGAGCACCATGAAACCTTATTTCCACCACCGCAACCTTCTGTACCCAAGAGATCCCATCTTGGGACCTTTTTCGGAGCTCCCCCCGAGGGGGAATCGATCAGGGAGGGCTTCTACATCAACACCATAGCCTCTCCGATGATGTGTGAGTATTTTACCACAGACCTTTGGGTCCATAGTTATTATCTAGATGGCTTCTTCTCTCTCTTTGGATCTCAATACAAAGTTCTCCTCGATCTTCTTGAGATCTATTCGATGTAATTCTTTTTGCGGTGTGTTTGTTGAGATCCGATGAATTGTGGGACTATGATCAGGATTATCTATGAACAATATTTGGTTCTTCTCTGAATTCTTTTATGTATGATTTGTTATATTTGCATTTCTCTTTGAATTATCAGTTTGGTTTGGCCTACTAGATTGATCTTTCTTGCAATGGGAGAAGTGTTGAGCTTTGGGTTCAATCTTGTCGTGTCATTTCCCAGTGACAGCAGGGCAGCAAGGCATGTATTGTGTTGTTCCCATCGAGGATAAAATGATGGGGTTTATGTCATATTGGTTGAGTTTATCCCTCTACATCATGTCATCTTGCCTAATGTGTTACTCTGTTTTTATGAACTTAATACTCTAAATGCATGTTGGATAGCGGTCGATGTGTGGAGTAATAGTAGTGGATGCAGAATTGTTTCGGTCTACTTGTCACGCACATGATGCCTATATACATGATCATGCCTAGACATTCTCATAATTATTCACTTTTCTATCAATTGCTCGACAGTAATTTGTTTAGCCGGTGCAATCCCTACTCCTTGCATTATCATCAATCGGTGGGAATCTCCATAGCCCATTGCTTAGCCGCGTCAATGTGAGACTTTCTCCCTTTTTGTCTTCTCACACAACCTCAATCATTATATTCTATTCCACTCATAGTGTTATGTCCATGGCTCACGCTCATATATTGCGTAAAAGTTGAAAGAGTTTGAAAAGGCTAAGTATGAAACAATTCCTTGGCTTGTAATGGGGGTTGTGCATGATGAGAGCATTTTGTGTGACGAAAATGAATCATGGCCAAACTATATGATTCTGTAGGGATAAGCTTTCTTTGGCTATGTTATTTTGATAAGACATAATTGCTTGGTTAGCATACTTGGAGTATTATTATTTTTATGTCAACATTAAACTTTTATCTTGAATATTTCGGATCTGAACATTCATGCCACAAGAGAAAAAATTACATTGAAGAATATGGTAGAAAGCATTCCACATCAAAAATTATGTTTTTATCATTTACCTACTCGAGGACGAGCAGGAATTAAGCTTGGGGATGCTTGATGCGTCTCCAACATATTTATAACTTTTTATCGTTCCATGCTATTATATATTCCGTTTTCGATGTTTAATGGGCTTTATTATACACTTTTATATTATTTTTGGGACTAACCTATTAACCCAAGGCCGAGTGCAAATTGCTGTTTTTTGCCTATTTCAGTGTTTCATAGAAAAGGAATATCAAACGGAGTCCAAACGGAATGAAACCTTCGGGAATGTGATTTTTGGAACAAACATGATCCAGAGGACTTGGAGTGGACGTCAAGAAACAACCGAGGAGGCCATGAGGTAGGGGGCGCGCCTACCCCCTGGGCGCGCCCTCCCCCCTCGTGGGCCCCTCGTGGCACACCTACTTCTTCCTCCTATATATACTCATATACCCTAAAAACATCCAGGAGCACCACGAAACCCTATTTCCACCGCCGCAACCTTCTGTACCCAAGAGATCCCATGAAGGGATTGATAACCCCATTTATCGCGTTGGGTGCGAGGTTCTTGTTTGTTTGTGCAGGTACGGGGGACTTGCGTGTAATATCCTACTGGATTGATACATTGGTTCTCAAAAACTGAGGGAAATACTTACGCTACTTTGCTGCATCACCCTTTCCTCTTCAAGGGAAAACAACACGATGCTCAAGAGGTAGCAAGTGGCATCCCCGCTTTCTTCCAACAACTATCGGTATTTTACTAAAGACTATATTTTTATTAGTCACATGATATGTGTTTTGCTTGGAGCGTCTTGTATGATATGTGTCTTTGCTTGTTTTATTTTGTGTTTTAAGTTATCAATCCTTGTTGGACACACCTATTTGAGAGACCCAAAATTATGTCATGACTTGTTAGAATTGCTCTTTATGCTTCACTTAATTCTTTTATGAGCTAGGACTTGCTCTAGTGCTTCACTTATATCTTTTTGAGCACGTGTTCTTTGTTATTTTGGAAGAAATGCTCTCTTGCTTCACTTAGATTTATTTGAGAGTTAGTAAAATTTTGAAGAAATTTTCTCTTTCTTCACTTAAATTATTTTGAGAGAAAGAAAATTTGTTATGCTCATTATCTTCACTTATATTTCTTTGAGCTTATGAAAAGCAACTCAAGAAAATTAGTCCAAAAGTGATAGATATCCAAGAAGGATGAAGTAAAGAAAATGTCATGAAGATCATTGGACAAAATAAACTTGATTCTTAGTAATAGTTTTGAGATATGATGATGTGATATGTGAGTCATCTTGATGAGTAATTGTGCTCTAGTAAGAATATGGGTGTTAAGGTTTGTGATTCCCTATGCAGGTACGAAAGTCAATAGTCATGCAATGAAAATTATATCCTACTTGTGGTGCATTATTTGGTGTTAATTATGCTTAATGTTTGCTTATGAGATTATTCGTTTCTTGGTTGGTCGCTTCCCAATCTTTTGCTATCCTTCATTTTGCACTAAGTATGACTTCTACTTGTGCATCCAAAATCCTTTAAACCAATTTTACCACATGAGTCCACTATATCTACCTATATGCAGTATTATTTCGCCGTTCTAAGCAAATTTGCATGTGCCATCTCTAATTTTCAAAATAAACTTCTCTTTTGTGTGTTTGTTTTGCTCACGGAACTGTTGGTGAATGTAGTAATAATTCAAAATTTTCCTACGTGTCACCAATATCAATGAAGGAGATGCTAGCAACAAGAGAGAAGGAGTGCATCTTCATACCCTTGAAGATCGCTAAGCGGAAGCGTTACAAGAACGCGGTTGATGGAGTCGTACTCACGGCAATTCAAATCGTGGAAGATCCGATCAAGCGCCGAATGGACGGCACCTCCGCGTTCAACACACATACAGCCTAGGAACATCTCCTCCTTCTTGATCCAGGAAGGGAAGAGGAGAAGTTGAGGGAGAGCTTCGGCAGCACGACGGCGTGGTGGTGGAGCTTGCAGTTCTCCTGCAGGGCTTCACCAAGCACTATGGAGGAGGAGGAGGTGTTGGAGGAGGGAGGGGCTGCGCCTAGGAATGGGGTGTGTCTGCCCTCTCTCTCCCTCACTATATATAGGAGAAAGGGGGAGGAGGAGGCGCCCTAGGGTTTCCCTAGGGGAGGGCGGCGGCCACAGGGGAAACCCTAGGTGGGTTTGGGTGCCCCCTGTCTGTGTCAAAACCGGTGGATCTCGGGTTGGGGGTCCCAAACTGTGCGTCTGAGGTTGATGGTAATAGGAGACAGGGGACACGATGTTTACCCAGGTTCGGGCCCTATTGATGGAGGTAAAACCCTACGTCCTGCTTGATTAATATTGATGAGTATAGGGGTTACAAGAGTTGATCTACCATGAGATTGTAATGGCTAAAACCCTAGAAGTCTAGCCTATGTGTTTATGATTGTCTCTATAGACTAAACCCTCCGGTTTATATAGACATCGGAGGGAACTAGGGTTGTACAAAGTCGGTTACACAGAAAGGAAATAGTACATCTGGCTACCTAGCTTGCCATCCACGCAAAGGAGAGTCCTATCCGGACATGGGAGAAAGGCTTGTATCGTGTATTTTCATGGCCCAATAGTCCGGCCCATGTCCAATAGGCCGGACGCCCGAGGACCCCTTAGTCAAGGACTCCCTCAGTAGCCCCCGAACTAGACGTCAATGACGAGGTGTCCGGCGTGCAGATTGTCTTCGGCATTGCAAGGCGGGTTCCTCCTCCGGTTACTTCAAAGTCCCCGACTTAAAGAGTAGTATCCGACTTTTCCATTTAATGCCGCGCCCATCGGCTTCCACGCCTTCCTGACTTCAGCTTCCACGTGTCGAGCGAATACGAGAGGTCGGGGTATTTTTGCACATACCACCCTGACCATACAAGAGAGGTGCCTATTTAAAGAGAATAGATCTCAGATCCATTCCACACCCTGTGAAAAAAAATCCTTAGAGCTCGCTAGGAGGAACCACTCCAACATGGCTAGCGCTCCTAGCTCTTCCTCTCGTCCCCATGGCTCCGAAAAAGGTGATTGGGTGAGATGTTCCGTATCTCATGGCCAGCTGACGAAGCTGCAAAAACAGGGCTTTCTTCCCCCCGCTGATCTAGTCCCCGTCCGAGTAGGATTAACGTCCTTCAATGGCGGGGTTCATGCGGGGAATTTCCCCAATCCGTCCAGGGGGAACGAGTGTGCTTCGTTCCCTACTTGCTAAGAGGCGTCGGATTTCCAATCCACCCATTCCTCCGAGGACTTCTGGAGTATTATCGCATCCAACTGCACAATTTTACTCCTGCCTCCATCCTGCACATTGCGGGTTACGTTGCTGTTTGCGAGCCATTCCTGGGTTGTTAGGCCCATTTTGAATTATGGAGGAAACTGTTCTGCCTCGTCCCTCGTAACCAAGGGGATCAATATTCAAAGTGGGAGGAGCCGAGGTATGGCTCATCGCCGGGACCGGATACCTATCTGGTACGCCGAAGAAGGCATCCGAAGAGTGGCCTTCTGAATGGTTATATATTGACGATGTCGCTTTTCCTGACCCAGTCCGAATGGGTCTCCCCGAATTTTCAAGTGCTCCATTGAAGAAACGCCACAGCTGGTGCCCTCGAAGCCTCGAGGAGGAGGATAGCATGGAAGTCAGTTAGTTGATCGGCAAGATTAAGATGCTCGCCCAGTCCGGATTATCAATAATTGAGGTAATGGCGATTTCTATAGTGCGGGGGTCCAACCACTCCAATACAGAGGGCTTCCCGTGTGGCACCATAATGGGGGAAGATGATGCCTCACGCTGCGGTCAGAAAGGTCCGAAAACCGCTGCAGCTTTGGCTAAAATATTGGCCGAACTGTAAAAAGGGGAGAAGGAGGAGTTCACTCGTCTCCAATGTCGAGATGGATTTTCCCTCTATAATCCTCCTAGCTGGGTAAGTTCCAATCCCACCATTTTACTCAATCCTCTCGCTGAGTCATTTTTAAAGGATAGTAACCTACCCACTCAAAACAGGAATGGCGAAAGACTACCGAGGGGATCCATAGCCCCGCCCCCAGCCGAAGGGTCACAATCGGGACCTTGATCCCGGAATCGAAGAAGATCCGGACATATTTGTGGAGCTTGAGAATGGAGTATTCTTACAGATGAGCTATGATGGTACGGAAGTGCCCATCATTGGCGATTACCCCGGCCTCCTTCCTGCTTCGCATGAAAGTAATTTTAAGAGACACCTTCTTCGAAAGATCTTCCTTGTTATACCTCACCCACCACACTATTTCGTGCTCCAAAGGGGAGGCACACGATGCCGCAATGCGCACCAGAAGCATCTCCGAGGAGAGCGGTGCCCGCCCCCGAGCACATCTTCAAAGAGAAAAGCAAATGACAATACGGCAGGACCTTCATCAAAGAGGTAAGGCTTTCTTTCAAAGATATGCCTCTTGGTCGTCATATCAAATCGTGATGCCATCGACCGTATTCTATCAGGAAAAGTGTCCGTCGGACTATGTCCGGGGATCCTGCCGGTCATGCCTCCACTAGCCAGGTTCCATACCCTACTCTAAGGATGGGGGCTGGCACGGGTCTGGTGCCGGACTGTCCTTCCGCAGAGGATTCAGACGATATGTCCGTCACAAACTATGAAGTGGAGAGCGCCATGAATCATCGTCGTCGGAGGGCCGCTCTCCGTGACCCCTGATTTTCAAAGGAGGCATTTGATGCCTTCAGCTCGGCCGATGCATACATCCGAGCTGCTCAGGATGGACTTCCAGAGCCACGGGCCAGCATCTAAAATATATGTGGGTAAGTGTAGATTTAATAATCATATACAAGTAGCCCCCGAGACTTAAAGCAGTTGATACAACTGATTTAAGGATCATTGTATAATCAGGCACTTATGGAGAAGAATAGCCTATTGTCGCAAGAGCTAGCAAAGTGTCAGACTCAGCTGACTGTGGCTAGCGCCGAACTGGAAAAGTCCAAGGAGGCACCTCCTAGTAATGCTTCTCCCCATAAGAAAAAGTATAATCATATACCAGTTGTGTTAATGTTGTTGTGGTTCTGCTGACAGAATCAGTAGAGCAACTAAGAGGGAAACTAAAGGAAGCCAAGGCTGGTGAACAAGAGGCCAAAAGGAAATATGTGGCAAGAGAACGCGTGCTGACGCAGGTTAGGAATGAAAACAACAAGCTACATGATTCCCATACCCAGCTGGGCGAAGAACTGAAAGATGTTCGAGCCCAGCTAGCTGACGCAGTCGAGGAGGATAGGAGGCTACAAGGCGGAATATTCAGTATGCTTTTCAAACTTGCCTCCCTATAGTTCCGCGAGGGCCGGAACTGATAGATTTATGTCTGCAGGTATGCTGATTGGCCGTCCCGAAGAGGAAATGTCCGGATCTCAAGGCGACCTGCTACAAGAGTTGTCCCAGATGCACGAGCGAGTTCGGCAAGCAATGCGGAGTGTTGCCAAGGCTTTAAGGCCATCCGCCTCTCCTCTAGGCGATATGGTGGAGCTCATGGAGCTGTTTAAAGGGGCGCGGCGGCGTATTCGATTATGGAAGATATCAGCCTGCCGGGAAGGTGCGCGAGAGGCCTGGGCCATGGTAAAAACACGGTATACCAAGCTTGATCCAAATGATATGGCCCGGGTCAGACCTCTAGGGTCATATGGGAAAGAAATTCCCATTAATTTGGTATATGACCAAGTAGAAGTAGCCGCCAAATATTCCCAACAGGATTGTAAGCAAGACAGGCTGTTAGACGGTATAGAGGAGGAAATTTTTGAGTCCAAGTGACTATGTACTTTCCTTGACATATTTGTCCCTAGCCGAATTGTAAAACGATTGTCATGACATATTTGTCCCCGAAGTTTCGGAGTGTTTCCGAATACCTGAGCGGTGAAATAGACCGGGGTATGCATGGAAACCAGGCGCAGGGGTCATAGTTGCTTGAAAAGACAAGTTGTATCCAACTAGCTATGTTATATTATATTGTGATTGTTAGAAACATCTTCCAGAGAGAATAGTTCCGTTAAGGGTTCCTTTCCCTGGGTGTACATGCGTTGATGTGCATGTCCGAACTGTGATTGAAAAGATCGTAGTATACGTAACTTCTAGGGGTTCATAGTGGGAGAAATATAAAAACATCTTTAGTCCGCCGACAAAATATTCCCTTAATAACGCTAGCTTTCGGCTTCACCCAGTTTGAGGTACACATCCGGATGACCCTGCAGTAGCAATCGCAGAGGTGCTCCCTTTATGCCCTAGCTGAACTAATGGGAACGTAGGGCATAAGCACATGAGCTAGGCAACCCAGCTTGGCCAAAACTTAAGTCATATTGATGCATATAATGGCGAAAAAGGTACATATGAGGAGAAAACGCATATGTGATGAGCTTGATTCTAAAAAAATAACAATAATAAGCTTCTGTGCAAGAAGCCTCCAGGTATAATGGACGTCTACATTTGAAGATGTGTACGTGATATGTGTATGTTTTGGTCGTGCGAAACCTTTTTAAGGCTAAAAAGAAAAAAAAGAAAAGAGAGGAGAAGAAATAATGGAGACAATAGGGAGAAGGAGACAAACGAAGAGTTCAGCGCTAGGCATAGAATCTTCGGAGTCTGGCCGCGTTCCAGGGGTTCGGCTCTAGGCGATTGTCTGATGCATCATGCAGGCAGTACGCTCCTCCAGTGAGAACTTCGTCAATGATGAAGGGTCCCTCCCACTTGGGCTTGAGTTTGTCCTTTTTCTTCTCCGGCAAGCATAGAACGAGTTTGCCAACATTATAAGTCTTGGCCCGCATTTCTCTGCTTTGGTATCTGCGGGCCTGCTGTTGATAAAATGTGGAACGGGCTTTTGCAACGCTGCGCTCCTCCTCTAGGGCATCTAAGTTGTCCTGCCGATCAAGCTTGGCCTCTCTCTCTTCGTACATGCGCACTCGAGGTGAGTCATGAATAATGTCGCCGGGTAGCACAGCCTCTGTGCCGTACACCATGAAAAAGGTGTATATCCGGTAGTACAATTGGGTGTGGTCCGAAGCCGCTAGAGTACGGAGTCTAGCTCCTCAACCCAGTGCTTTTCTGATTCTATCAAAGACCACATTAGTCTGCGTTTGATGCCGCTCATAATATGACCATTAGCATGTTCGACTTGACCGTTCGTTTGTGGATGATAAACGGAGGTGTAATTGAGCTTAATGCCTAGATTAGCGCACCAGGCTTTCACCTCATCGGCTGTAAAATTGGAGCCGTTGTCGGTGATGATACTGTGTGGGATACCAGATATAAAGTCAAGCACAGGTCCGGCTTCGGCCGTTTTAACTAGTTTGGCCTCTATCCACTTAGTGAACTTATATACCATAACCAGCAAATATTTTTTTCTTATGGCTACCTCCTTTCAGGGGCCCGGCCATATCCAACCCTCAGACCGTAAAAGGCCAACTAATGGGGATTGTTTGTAGAGTGGTGGGTGGCATATGGCTTTGGTTGGCAAAAAGCTGGCATCCGACGCAATGTTGGACAAGGTCCTGCGCATCTACTCGGGCCGCCGGCCAATAGAAACTTGTACGGAAGGCCTTGCTTACAAGGGCCCGAGCTGCGGCATGGTGACCATCGAGACCAACATGAATTTCAGCAAAGAGCTGCCGCCCCTGTTCCTCGGAGATACATCTTTGGAGTACTCCGGTAGCGCTTTTCTTGTAGAGCTCTCCTTCGTGGACCTTATAGGCTTTCGAATGCCGAACAATGCAGCGAGCCTCATTCTGATCCTCAGGGAGCTCTCGCCTATTAAGGTAGGCCAAGAAGGGTTCGGTCCATGAGGCAGTGACTGCCATGGTAAGACGGGCCGACGGTGTTATTTCGGTGGCTGAGCCTCCGATTATATCAGTGTGTTCGGAATCTGGGGTTATGGTCGGATCCAAACTGGTGTTCCCGCTCTCCCCTTGCCACACCACGGATGGCTTAAAAAGCCTTTCCAGACATATGTTAGGTGGGACGGGGTCGTGCTTAGCACCGATGCAAGAAAGGACATCCGCCGCTTGATTACTTGCTCAAGCCACATGGTGAAACTCGAGCCCCTCGAACCGAGCCGACATTTTGAGAACGGCATTATGGTAAGCCGCCATCTTTGGATCTTTGGCATCTAAATCTCCATTTATTTGAGATATTACGAGGTTCGAGTCCCCGCGCACTTCCAGGCATTGTATGTCCATGGAGACAACCATATGATCAAGCGCCAAACGCATAGACCTAGCTCTGATGCCACTATTGGGGAACATAGTAATAATTCAAAATTTTCCTACGTGTCACCAAGATCAATCTAGGAGATGCTACAACAAGAGAGAAGGAGAGCATCTTCATACCATTGAAGATCGCTAAGCGGAAGCGTTACAAGAATGCGGTTGATGGAATCGTACTCGCGGCGATTCAAATTGGGGAAGATCCGATCAAGCGCCGAACGGACGACGCCTTCGTGTTCAACACACGTACAGCCCGGGGATGTCCCATCCTTCTTGATCCAGTAATGGGAGAGGAGAAGTTGAGGGAGAGCTCCGGGAGCACGACGGCGTGGTGGTGGAGCTTGCAGTTCTCCTGTAGGGCTTCGCCAAGCACTATGGCGGAGGAGGAGGTGTTGGAGGAGGGAGGGTGAGGGAGTCCTGGATTAGGGGGTGTTCGGATAGCCGAACTATACCTTCAGCTGGACTCCTGGACTATGAGGATACAAGATTGAAGACTCCATCCCGTGTCTGGAAGGGACTTCCCTTGGCGTGGAAGGCAAGCTTGGGATACGAATGTTCAGATCTCCTACCATTGTAAACGACTCTATGTAACCCTAACCCTCTCCGGTGTCTATAAAAACCAGGGGGTTTTAGTCCGTAGGATAGCATACACATCAACAATCATACCATTGGCTAGCTTCTAGGGTTTAGCCTCTCTGATCTCGTGGTAGATCTACTCTTGTACTACCCATATCATCAATATTAATCAAGCAGGACGTAGGGTTTTACCTCCATCGAGAGGGCCCGAACCTGGGTAAAACTTCGTGTGGCTTCCCTCCTGTTACCATCCGGCCTAGACGCACAGTTCGGGACCCCTACCCGAGATCCGCCGGTTTTGACACCGACATTTGTGCTTTCATTGAGAGTTCCTCTGTGTCGTCGCCGTCAGGCTCGATGGCTCCTACGATCATCAATGGTGATGCAGTCCAGGGTGAGACCTTCCTCCCCGGACAGATCTTCATCTTTGGTGGCTTCGCACTACAGGCCAATTCGCTTGGCCATCTGGAGCAGGTCGAAAGCTACACCCCTGGCCGTCAGATCAAATTTGGAAGTTTAAACTACACGGCTGACATCCGCGGGGATTGATCTTCGACGGATTCGAGCCACTGCCGAGCGCGCCGCACTGTCACGACGAGCATGATCTAGCTCTACCGTCGAACAGTGCCCTAGAGGCCGCACCCGCATCGGCTCTGACCCTTAGTTCAGGGCCAACCACGCCGATCGAGGATGGGCGGTTGGACGCCACCCCGGGGGCTGCGATCCCAACGGCGGTTGAGCCGAACACCAGCCCCGTATTCTACGGGACTCGTGACTCCAAGGAGCCAGACTCCTCTCCGGACTCCGAACCCTCCGCGCCCCTGCCGATCGAATCCGATTGGGCGCCGATCATGGAGTTCATGGCCGCAGACGTCTTTCAGCACTCGCCTTTCGGCGATATCCCGAAGTCACTGAAGTCTATCTCTTTATCAGGAGAGCCCAGGCCGGACTACGGTCAGCAAGGTTGGGGTACGGACGATGAAGAAATTCAAAACCCACCCACCACCCACTTTGTAGCCACTGTCGACAACTTAACCGACATGCTAGACTTCGACTCCGAAGACATCAACGGTATGGACACCGATGAAGGAGATGATGAAGAACCGGCGCCTACTAGGCCCTGGAAAGCCACCTCGTCATATGGCATATACATGGTGGACACCCCAAAAGAGGGAGATGGCGATGGAACAGCGGAGGATGACCCCTCCAAGAAACAGCAAAAGTGTCGGCGTCAGCGGCGACGCTCAAAATCCCACCAACACAAAAACAGTGATTCCAGCATGGGAGATAATAATACTCCAGAGAGTGCCAAAGAAAACCCCCTCCAGCAAGGTTTAGCACAGGAGGATGGAGAAACCAGCCCTCATGACAGAGCGGCAAACAGAGAGGTCGAGGACGATAATTATATGCCTCCCTCCGACGACGAGGCAAGCCTCGACGATGACGAATTCGTCATGCCAGAGGATCCCGTTGAGAAAAAGCGTTTCCAACGCAGGCTTATCGCCATGGCAAGATGCCTCAAGAAAAAACAGCAATAGCTCAGAGCTGATCAAGATTTGCTGGTTGACAGATGGACTGAAGTCCTTGCGGCCGAAGAGCATAAACTCGAACGCCCCTCCAAGAGTTACCCAAAGCGTAGGTTGCTACCCTGATTAGAGGAGAAAGCACTTGATGCGGCCGAACGGCCACCTTGTGGCCGCGACAGAGAGGCCTCCCGGCCCTCCACTCAAGCCGCACCCCGTACCAAGGCATGGGAATATCCGCCGGACTTACGAGACATGTTGGAGGACAAGGCAAGGCAAACACGATCGATCTACGGATCGCGTGGGCACCCCACGGCTCGAGACGGTAACCATCACGCCGGCCACAAATTCGGTAGGGCTGAACACAGTAGACAAAGCTTGTTGGAGCTACGTCATGATATCGCCCATTACAGAGGCGCCGCACACCCACTGTGCTTTACAGACGAAATAATGGATCATCAAATCCCCGAGGGTTTCAAACCCGTAAACATCGAATCATATGGTGGCACAACAGACCCTGCGGTATGGATCGAGGATTATGTCCTTCATATCCACATGGCCCGCGGCGACGATTTTCACGCTATCAAATACCTCCCACTCAAGCTTAAAGGACCAGCTCGGCATTGGCTCAACAGCTTGCCAACAGGGTCAATCAGTTGTTGGGAGGACCTGGAAGTTGCATTCCTCGACAATTTCAAGGGCACTTATGTGCGACCCCCATACGCCAATGACCTAAGTCACGTAATCCAGCAGCTAGAGGAATCGGCCAGAGAATTCTGGACATGGTTCCTAACAAAGAAAAATCAAATAGTCGACTGTCCGGACGCTGAGGCCCTAGCAGCCTTCAAGCACAATATCCGTGACTTGTGGCTGGCCCGGCACCTCGGACAGGAAAAGCCAAAATCTATGGTAGCACTCACGACACTCATGACCCGCTTTTGCGCGGGAGAAGACAACTGGCTTGCTCGTAGCAACAATATGACCAAGAACCCTGGTAGTTCGGACACCAGGGACATTAGTGGCAGGTCGCGTCGCAACAAGCAGAAGCGCCGCATTAACGGCGATAATGCTGAGGATATGGCAGTTAATGCCGGATTCAGAGGCTCCAAATCCGGTCAGCGGAAGAAGCCATTCAAAAGGAATCCTAGGGGCCCGTCCAGCTTGGACCGAATACTCGACCGCTTGTGCCAAATACATGGCACCCCCGAAAAGCCGACCAATCACACCAACAGGGATTGTTGGGTGTTCAAGCAGGCAGGCAAGTTAAAGCGCCGACAATGAAGACAAGGGGCTGCATAGGGATGACGACGAGGAGCCCCGGCTGCCGAACAACAATGGACAGAAGGGTTTTCCCCCACAAGTGCGGACGGTGAACATGATATACGCCACCCACGTCCCCAAAAGGGAGCGGAAGCGCGCGTTAAGGGACGTATACGCGGTAGAGCCAGTCGCGCCATAGTTCAACCCATGGTCCTCCTGCCTGATCACATTTGATAGAAGAGACCATCCCACTAGCATCCGTCATGGCGGATTTGCCGCATTGGTTCGAGACCCAATTATTGATGGATTTCATCTCACTAGAGTCCTCATGGACGGCGGCAGCAGCCTGAACCTGCTTTACCAGGATACAGTGCGAAAAATGGGCATCGATCCCTCGAGGATTAAGCCCACCAAAACGACCTTTAAAGGCGTAATACCAGGTGTAGAGGCCAACTGTACAGGCACAGTCACACTTGAAGTGGTCTTCGGATCCCCGGATAATTTCCGAAGTGAGGAATTGATCTTCGACATAGTCCCATTCCGCAGTGGCTATCATGCACTGCTCGGACGAACCGCATTCGCCAAATTCAATGCGGTACCGCACTACGCATACCTTAAGCTCAAGATGCCAGGCCCTTGTGGAGTAATTACGATCAATGGAAACACCGAACGCTCCCTCTAAACGGAGGAGCACACGGCAGCCCTTGCAGCGGAAGTACAAAGCAGCCCCTCCAGGCAGTTCTCCAGTCCGGCCATTAAACGTCCGGACACCGTCAAGCGCGCCCGGAGTAACCTACAACAAGACCGCCTGGCACGTTCCGTGCAGGCGTAGAAATGCGACCCCAACCCCAACCCTCGCAAAAAGGCGACGCCAGTACTTCACGTACATAACTACGCTCTAGAAATACCATGGGCATAGGGGGAGGGGCACCATCACGGCATGCCCAAAACACGACTTAAACCACACCAGTGGCTGCCGATTTTTTACTTTTCTCTTACTTCCAGGACTCTACTCTTCGGAAGGCCTGTTCGGAAATTCAATTGCCGCACAAACAATGCAAGAACCAGGGAAGCAGACAAGCCATGCCGCATTACGAAAATGCCAGGTGGTCTCTATCACGAGCAGTATACCTGTTTCGCATACTATTCCGCATCTTGCCCCTGGAGAAGACATGTTAAATAGTCCAACTATTCGTTTATCACATTACTTGTATCGTTCTCGTTTGATCGCAGCTATTTTTAATAAACAATGCATAGCTATTTTTAACGACATATTGCACCCGTACAACTTGGTACAGCCAAAATACGCCAGGGGCTTTTAGCACCCCTCAATATGGTGTGAGAAGTCCGAACACTTTCACAAGTGCGGCACCTCGAACTTATAGCATTATATGCATCGGCTCCGAATCATGTCTTGGGTCAATAGTTGGGTTTGCCTGTCTCCTATGTTTTGGTGCCTTATGTTCCGCTATATCGGCTAAGGTAGCACTAGGAGAACCACTGCGATTGTGCCCCAGTTGAGCTGGGCCGAGCACCTCAGTGGAGAAAGCTAAAACTGACTGTCATGATGAAGCGAGAGCTGGTCGCTGTTCGAGAGGTTTTTTTCGAGTCCCTAAAGACTTATGCCGCTTAGGGTGAGGAGTCGGCTCTGTCCGGCGAAGGCGTGGATAGCACCCCGAACTTGGTCTTCCGAATACTAGGGGCTTTGCCGAAATTTAAAATTATAGAATTCTATGGCTAAGTGAGAGTGTTCACGCATTATAGTCCGATTGCCTCGTTTGTTGGGCTAAGCGCCTCCCTCGAAGGACCCAAAAATGGGAAAAAGAGCGCCCAGGTTTATTCCCGAACACCCCAGCACTAGCGGCAAGGGGGCAGAAGTCGACGACTCGCCGTCTCTCAGTATTGATAAACAGCCGCACAGAAGGTAATATTTTAAATTCAAGCAGCATTGCTCAGCGCATATGAACAAGTTTTCAGTGCACAGGAGAAAAACGAGCGAGTTTTACTCAAAAATTACATCCCTAGTACATTCATCCGCCACAAGGCGGGCACCCTTCAGAACATCCTTATAGTAATTTTCGGGCTTGCGATGCTCTTTCCCCGCTGGTGGCCCGTCCTTCACAAGCTTCTCCGCATCCAGCCTGCCCCAGTGCACCTTTGCACGGGCAAAGGCCCTACGGGCACCTTCAATACAGATGGAGCGCTTGATGACTTCAAGCCTTAGACATGCCTCCACCAGCCGCCGCACCAGCCCGAAATAGCTCCCAGGCAGAGCCTCTCCAGGCCACAGCCGAACTAGGAGGCCCTTCATGTCCTGTTCAGCCGCCTTGTGGAGCTCGACCAGTTGCTTCAGCTGCTCGCTCAGGGGCACGGGGTGTCCGGCCTCAGCATATTGAGACCAGAACACCTTCTCCGTCGAGCTGCCCTCCTCGGCTCGATAGAATGCGGCGGCATCGGATACACTTCGGGGAAGATCTGCAAATGCCTCTGGAGAGCTCCGGATTCGGGTAAGTATCAAGTAACTCACGTTTGTGTGTTTACTTTGCATAAAGAATGCCTTACCCACCGCTATCTTCTTCACCTCATCCAACTCCTGGAGGGTCTTCTGGGATTCGGTCTTGGCAGACTTGGCATTTTCAATAGCCGCTTTGAGCTCGGACGCTCGCGTCTTCGAGTCAAGCTCCAAACTCTCATGTTTTTTCATGAGAACCTGGAGCTCTTGCCGCACCTTGCCAACCTCGGCCTCATACCTCTCCCGATCGGTGCGCTCTGCGGCCGCACTCTTCTCGGCCTTGAGCAGTGCTTGCTTAAGGGTCGCCACCTCATATGTGGCCCCTACAATAGCCATGTTAATCCTGTCATTTCTTGCAATTGCACCTTTTTTATATATACATATTCAACCAAGGTATTTCTTACCTTCCTTCTCCTCGAGCTGCTTCTTGGCACGCCCGAGCTCTTGCTCGGACTTCTCGAGGCTCTGCTTCAGCGTGTCCACTTCCGCAGTCAGTACGGCGGACGCCAGCAGAGAAGCCTGCATATGCATATTGACTCCTTTTGTTAGACTCCTGTGAATTCTTTGATCCTCTATTCGGCTTTTCTTCCCGAACGCCCAACAAAGCATCAGGGGCTACTGTCTATGCGGTAATATTATTTACACATTATTTACTTACCTCAAAGCCTGTCAAAAGGCTAGTACAAGCTTCAGTCAGTCCGCTCTTGGCGGACTGAACTTTCTGGACCAGCGCACTCATAATAGTGCGGTGCTCCTCGTCGATGGAGGCGCCTTGGAGCGCCTCCAACATATTGTCCGGCACCTCCGGTTGGACGGGGGCTGCCGGCATGGTGGACTTGCTCCTCTTGGAAGGAGGTCCCCCGCCAGACTCCGGAACCTTCGAAGGTTCCGGAGCGGTGTCCGGCCTAGGGCCGGACTTGGAGCCCGAGGGGGTTTCATCCCCTTTACTCCTGGAGTCTGGGAGGTCGCCTTGCAGCGCCTCCGGGACCACCTCCTCCCTACTTGGAACCTGTTGGCACAACACCTCGGTGTCATCCGTAGGGCGGGGGGAGGAAGCCGTCGGAAGCGAGTTCACATCCGACGAGTCCAGCGAGCCGCTCGACAACGCGTTGAGCCGGTCTTTGGGTGGGCTGCATAAGCATATTCGACATAAGGGAAAGTTGTGCAATAAACGAATACTATGAATTACTCCAATATCCGGATACTTACGATTTTGCCAGGGGCTTGGCCCTGGGCTGCCACTCCTCTCAGCCATCGTCGGCGTCAGCGGAGTAGTCCGGAGGAAGGGTTTTCCCCTTCTTGGACCCTCCGGTCTCCTCAGAGAGGGCGGCCTTCCTTTTCTTCTCTCCTCCCGCTGGAGGGGGAGAGGTTTCTTCTTCTTCCTCCTCGTCTTCACGAGAGGCAGGTGCTTCGGGACCGTCGGATGACGAATCCGACACCTCCTGGCGCCGGGCACTCTTTCGAGTCCCCGTGGCCCTTTTTGTGGCCTTCTTCTCCGGCACCACATAGGGCGCCGGAACCAGCAGCTTCGCCAAGCGAGCGTCCGCTGGGCCTTGGGGCAAGGGAGCCGGACAGTTGATCTGTCTGGACGTCATCTCCCAATCCTGTCAAAGATAAGGGAGCTTAGATCCCGCATAGAGTCAAACTATGAAAAACTGATACCCTATAAAAGGACAAAAACAGCTTACCGCATGAGCGAGATGCTGAGTACTGAATCCGCGATCCTCGGCAGTGGATGCGGGAGCCTCGGCGCCCTTGAAAAGCATCCTCCAGGCATCTTCGTACATCGTGTCAAAGTGCCTGTTTAGAGTTTGATGCTGCGCCGAATCGAACTCCCACAGGTTGAATGCCCGTCGTTGACACGGGAGGATCAGGCGGATGAGCATAACCTGGACTACGTTGACAAGCTTGAGCTTCTTGTCCACCAGGGTTTGGATGCATGTTTGGAGTCCGGTCAGCTCTCCTTTTTTACCCCAAGACAGGCCTGTCTCCTTCCAGGTGGTGAGCCGCATAGGGGGGGCGGATCGAAACTTAGGGGGTGTGACCCATTCGGCGTCGCGCGGCTCGGTGACGTAAAACCACCATGATTGCCACCCCTTCAGGGTCTCCACAAAGGAGCACTCGAGCCACAGGACGTTGGCCATCTTGCCAACTATGGCACCGCCGCACTCCGCCTGGCTGCCGCGCACCACCTTAGGCTTGACGTTGAAAGTCTTAAGCCATAGGCCGAAATGGGGGCGGATGCGGAGGAAAGCCTCACACACGACGATAAACGCCGAGATGTTGAGAACAAAGTTCGGGGCCAGATCGTGGAAATCCAGGCTGTAGTAGAACATGAGCCCCCGGACAAATGGATGCAGAGGGAAGCCCAGTCCGCGGAGGAAATGGGGGAGGAATACCACCCTCTCATGGGGCCTAGGAGTGGGGATGAGCTGCCCCTTTTTGGGAAGCCGGTGCACGATGTCGCTAGCCAGATATCCGGCCTTCCTCAGCTTTTTGATGTGTCCCTCCATTACGGAGGAGACCATCCACTTGCCTCCCACTCCGGACATGACTGGAGAAGGTTGAGGTGGTAGTGCAGACTTGGGCGTTGGAGCTCGAGTGCGCAAGAATGGATAGGCAAAGGAGGAAGAAGGCGTGGGTGAAAAGGTGGATCCCTATCCCCTTATATGGGTGGACCCGACTACATGTCCCCACCAGCCTAGTAAAACTTGCTTATCTCCAAGCGCCGTAATCAAAGGCGCGGTTGGGTTACCCACGCCCGTATTGATGAGAATCCCAGAATAAGGGGGCACGATCTCTGCTTTGACAAGACGTCCCAAGGAAACCGCCTCGCATGACGCGCTGAGGTGGGATAATGAAACAACTTGGATAAAGGCTTGGCCGTGGTGTGTCGCACTATGGAATACATCAGCATATTAGATTTGTGTAAATATTATTCTCTCTATGGCAATATGTGGAAAACTTATTTTGCAGAGCCGGACACTATCTTTGTGTTTAAAATCTTCTATAAAGTACTTGGAGGAGGAACCCACCTTGCAATGCCGAAGACGATTTGCGCGTCGGACTCGTCGTCATTGAAGCCTGGTTCAAGGGCTACTAAGGGAGTCCTGGATTAGGGGGTGTTCGGATAGCCGAACTATACCTTTAGCCGGACTCCTGGACTATGAGGATACAAGATTGAAGACTCCGTCCCGTGTCCGTACGGGACTTTCCTTGGCGTGGAAGGCAAGCTTGGCGATACGAATGTTCAGATCTCCTACCATTGTAACCGACTCTATGTAACCCTAACCCTCTCCGGTGTCTATATAAACCGGGGGGTTTTAGTCCGTAGGACAACATACACATCAACAATCATACCATAGGATAGCTTCTAGGGTTTAGCCTCTCTGATCTCGTGGTAGATCTACTCTTGTACTACCCATATCATCAATATTAATCAAGCAGGACGTAGGGTTTTACCTCCATCGAGAGGGCCCGAACGTGGGTAAAACTTCGTGTCCCTTGCCTCCTGTTACCATCCAGCCTAGACGCACAGTTCGGGACTGCCGGTTTTGACACCGATAGAGGGGCTACGCCTGGGAAGGGGGTGCTTCTACCCTCTCTCTCCCTCACTATATATAGGGGAAGGGGGAGGAGGAGGCGCCCTAGGGTTTTCCTAAGAGAGGGGCGGCAGCCACAGGGGAAACCCTAGATGGGTTTAGGCGCCCCCACCCCTAGGAAACTTGCCCCCTAGCCGGGAGGGGCGGTTGCCCTAGGAGAGGTGCTCCCACATCTCCAGGTTACGTGAGATGGGGTGGGAGGGGCGCACAACCCCTTATTGGGCTGGTGTGCCCCCTCCCCTTGACCCATAAGGCCCCCCAACACTTGTCGGGGCCTCCAAAACTCCTTCCGGTCACGCTGGCCGTTACCCGGTACTCCCAGAACAATTCCGGACTCCAATACCCTTCGTCTAATATATCAATATTCACCTCCGGACCATTCCGGAGTTCCTCGTCATGTCCGGGATCTCATCCGGGAGTCTAAACAACCTTTGACAACCACATACTATTCCCATTACAACTCTAGCGTCACCGAACCTTAAGTGTGTAGACCCTACGGGTTCAGGAACCATGTAGACATGACCGAGACATCTCTCCGGCCAATAACCAATAGCGGGATCTGGATACCCATGTTGGCTCCCACATTTTCCACGATGACACTACTAGGAAAATGCTTATAAGTAGACATTTAGCAGTAGCGTGGGTTATATACCCCACGCTACTGGTATGTACTAGTGGCGCCTGGTAAAGAACGCGCTATTGCTACTTAATAACATCAACGTTTGTTAGCTTGGGCCGCGCTGCTGTTACATGGGCCGCAGGTAAAAAATGGAAGCCCACTTAGCTGTAGTGTTTGCTTTGAACGGGCGCTACAGCTAGTGGGCTTAGCAGTAGCATCGGCCCGTACGCAGCGCTACTATTACACAAAAAGCAAAAAGAACCCCCCCCCCCCTTCACCCCTCTCGCTCTCACATCGATCCTCTCAATCCGCCCGATGCCGCCGTCGTGGTTAGGGTCCCTTCCCGCCTCACCCCAGCCGACGACGCTACCGCAGCAGCACCCCAGCCACCACGCGCGCCACCGCCGCCACAGGTAACGCTTGTCCTCCCCTAAGCAACGCTCCTCCCCATTCTCGCCGCCCCTACATGGCGCTCCTCCGCCCTCTCGTCGCCCAATTTATCGTCGGCCGCCTCCCCACTCCCCTTGCTGCCCCACTATCCTACTATTAATTAGTATCACATATGGATTAATAGGATTAGCATCACATATGCATCTCTAGATCCTACTGTTAATTAGTATCACATATCATCTTATATGTTACTAGATCTTAGGATTTGGCATGCACACTTGAAGTGTTGTTCATATATGCTTTTATGGGCCATTAAGTCAAGTGAGCACTTGCAGTGTGCTGGCCTTTCATGATTCAGGGGTTGGTACTTTGATTCTTAATTAATTGTAATTACTTGGGTTTTTAGTTGAGTGACCATGCACACTTGCATTGCGCCTTTTATAGTTAGTCTTATCTTGCTATAGGAACTTCTTTAAAGGATGGTAGCCACCAGATATCCAATTCGGATCCAAGGAGCATTTGCTCTTACATGCTCAAAATGGATTTGCAAATGTAAAAAAAGAAAAGTTTAGATGTACATGTTCATGTACAAATGTTATATGTAATTTGAATCCATAGAGGCTCTCAGCTCCATGGGCCAAAATTGGGCTATTTTTGAACTACTTTTGCTTGTCTTCTTGCACAATAATGGCAATATGCCATTTATCTTATTATTAGGCTCTATTTGGGTTACATGATCTCTATTAGGTTATGACTGTCTGAACTGAACCATAATTTAATTGTTATTTTGTTTGCCATGTGAACCTGTTGTGTATTCTCTATGGTGTGAACCTGATGTTTCCTATTTTCCTTTGTATATTATTCAAAATCTGTTAAATTCTAGCCAATATTAGGGAAATGACGCCACCGCCACCATGTCGACGGTGCAAGTCAAGGTGCGCCAGCAGCCTTGCAACCGGCATGCTGTTCGGCATCTACTACCAGTCGAGTTTTCTTCATGTGGCGGTAATAAATTATATGAAACTAATAACCACTATTTTGTTTTCAGTGTTATTGGCATTAATGCATCGTGTATATATCATTTTGCTTTTTGCACACAGATCGTCCCATGCAATGTGAGGTCAGAATTCAACAAGCTGGCCGGAGACTCTGTGACCTTTGAGGCTCCTGGGGGCCCCTACACTATGGAGGTCGAGAAAGGACGAAATATGACGCAGGTGGGAGGAGATGGATGGGTACGTTTCATCGCCCACATGCGTATCACCGGTGGTGAGTTGATCAGCTTCTCCTTCACAGCAGAAAGACCCAAGTTGGCCGTGATTTATGTCAACAAAGCAGAAGATGATGAAGATGATGAGGATGATGACGACCCACATGGTGAATCCATTGTTGCTCAAAGAATGAGGTTGAGCCAGGAGGAGGTGTGCAACCTATGGGACATCATTCCGCCACATGGTGACTTCGTCGGGGTGCCATTCGTGACCCGCCTGACAAGTACCATGGTCGATCGGCATATCATGGTATGTTGCATTTACTTTAGTAATTTGATGATATGCTTTATTGTTATACTTAGTGTAGAGTCCGGTGATATATATGCTTGGTGAATCTTATATGCTTAGTGAATCTTATATGCTGTATTGTTATACTTAGTGTAGAGTCCGATGATATATATGCTTAGTGAATCTTATATGCTTAGTAAATCCGATGATCTATATGCTTAGTGAATCCGATGATATATATGCTTAGTGAATCTGATGATATGTATGCTTTATTGTTATACTTAGTATAGAAATGTAGTACTGTCTTTTGATAGTGTAGAATGTGTGAGGCTACTTATAAATTGATATGTTTTTCTTATTCAGAAATTGCCAAAGAGCCTATCTAAGAGTTGTGGTATCAAGGCTGATGAAGAAGGCTCTACTGGAATACGCCTTACTGCAAGGGGCTCCATCACCACTTGTGCGTACGGCGTGAAACGGATGGTCGCACACACTTCAACTCGGTTGGGTGGAAGAGCTTCCTCGTCAGCAAGAATCTTCATCTTGGACAAGCAATCCTAATTACTATCAGGAACACCCACCGCCCAGGCTTGAGGACGATGGTCGTCATCGATATCATCTAGAACTACATATGCATGTGTGTGGCTGCCGAACCATATATATGCTAGTATGACTACCTAGTAGACATATCAACTATGATCTATCCATGCATTGTTGACTACTATATATGAGTTTGTGAGATTGTGTGGTTATATTAAATGTGGTATTATCGTTAATGCTTGTGAGATGGTTCTGTGAACTTAGTTAATTTGCACTGGACTTGTCTTGATTTCCATGAATATTGCATCTGAGTCCTTTTTTATTTTTATTTCTATTTACCTAGTTGTAGCATGGGGACAAAATAGGGCGCTACTACTACGTGATGACAGTAGTAGCATTGGTAGAGAAAGAGGCGCTACTACTAAGTATCTTAGCTGCAGCGCTTGTTTAGAAATGCGCTACTCTTAAGTAATAGCTGTAGCACCCTGGCAGTAGCGCGTGTGCCTGTGCTACTGCTATGTAAAAAACCAGCGCCACTAGTAAGGTTTTCTCTAGTAGTGTGATCTCATCAGATAAACCATGATGTTGAGGATTCAATCAATCACGTATACAATTCCTTTTGTCCATCGGCATGTTACTTGCCCAAGATACAATTGTCGGTATCCTCATACCTCATTCAATCTCGTTACCGACAAGTCTCTTTGATCATTCCGTAACGCATGATACCGTGGCTAACTGCTTAGTCACATTGAGCTCATTATGATGATGCATTACCGAGTGGGCCCAGAGATACCTCTCCGTCATATGGAGTGACATATCCTAGTCTCGATTCGTGCCAACCCAACAGACACTTTCAGAGATACTTGTAGTGCACCTTCATGGCCACCCAGTTATGTTCTGACATTTGATACACCCAAAGCAGTCCTACGGTATCCGGGAGTTTCACAATCTCATGGTCTAAGGAAATGATACTTGACATTAGAAAACCTCTAGCAAACGAACTACATGATCTTGTGCTATGCTTGGGTTTGGGTCTTGTCCATCACATTGTTCTCCTAATGATGTGATCCCGTTATCAACCACATCCAATGTCCATGGTCAGGAAACCATAACCATCTATTGATCAACAAGCTAGTAAACTAGAGCCTTACTAGGGACATGTTGTGGTCTATGTATTCACACATGTATTACGGTTTCCGGTTCATACAGTTATAGCATGAACAATAGAAAATTATCATTGTCGGTGTCAAAACCGGGGGATCTCGGGTAGGGGGTCCCGAATTGTGCGTCTAGGCCGGATGGTAACAGGAGGAAGGGGACATGATGTTTTACCCAGGTTCGGGCCCTCTTGATGGAGGTAAAACCCTACGTCCTGCTTTATTGATATTGATGATATGGGTAGTACAAGAGTAGATCTACCATGATATCAGAGAGGCTAAACCCTAGAAGCTAGCCTATGGTATGATTGTTGTTCCTGCTACGGACTAAAACCCTCCGGTTTATATAGACACCGGAGAGGGCTAGGGTTACACAGAGTCGGTTACAATGGTAGGAGATCTACATATCCGTATCGCCAAGCTTGGCTTCCACGCCAAGGAAAGTCCCTTCCGGACATGGGACGAAGTCTTCAATCTTGTATCTTCATAGTCCACGAGTCCGGCCGAAGGTATAGTCCGGCTATCCGAACACCCCCTAATCCAGGACTCCCTTAGTAGCCCCCGAACCAGGCTTCAATGACGACGAGTCTGGCGCGCAAATTGTCTTTGGCATTGCAAGGTGGGTTCTCCTCCAAATTCCGTGTACCTGTTGAATAGTGTCCGGTTTCTTGTAAATGTAGCGCTCCTTGGCTTCTATGCCCAATAATGGCCGTCTTCTACGTGTCAAACAAATACGAAAAGTCAGGGTGTTTTTTTATATTTACACCCCTAGCCGCATGAATGAGCCGCCTATTTAAGGGGACGAGGATTTAGATCCAAACCACACCTTCTCCCTTCCGCGAGTATTCATTAGAGTGTATCCGACAGAGGTCCATTCTATCATGGCCGACCGTCACAGCTCCTCCTCTCGCCCTTCCAGCCCTCAGCCTGGAGATTGGAAGAGGTGCTCCATCCTGCACAGCGAGCTAGTGATGCTCCATACCAAGGGATTTCTCCCCCTCCCTATATGGTCCCGGTTCGAGCCGGACTTGCCACCTATAATGGTGGAGAGCTAGCAGAGAGCGCCCCCAATCCCTCCAAAGGAGAGCGGGTATGCCTTGTCCCTTACTTAATAAGAGGGCTCGGATTTCCAATTCATCCGTTTGTCCGGGGGCTCCTGGAGTTCTAGGGCCTCCAGCTGCACAACCTCACATCTGCCTCCATATTGCATATCGCGGGCTTCGTAGCCCTTTGCGAGCTGTTTTTGGGCTACGAGGCTCATTTCGCGCTGTGGAAAAGGCTATTCTGCCTTGTGCCCCGCTCTAAGGAGGGGTCAATATATCAAGTGGGTGGAGCCGAAGTGTGGCGCATCACCAAGACCGGATATCTATCCGAAACCCCAAAGAAGGCGTCTGAGGACTGGCCTTCGGAATGGTTTTATATAGAGGATGTCCCGCTGCCAGATCTTGTCCGGATTGGCCTCCCTGAGTTCGACGGTGCTCCCCTAAAGAAGCGCCTAAGATGGCGTCTATGGAGCCCTCAGAGGGAGAGTGACAGGGACGTTCTTTATCTGATGGGACGGATAAGATTGTTAGCTCATTTCGGACTGACCATGAACCGGGTCATGGCCGTATGCATCAGGCGAGGGGTGCAGCCGCTTTAGTATAGAGTCCGCCCCATGTGGGACTTCAATGGGGAGGACGACGCCACCCGACACGGCCGTAAGGGGCCGGATTCGGCTGCCGCTCTAATAAAGACCTTGTCCGCTTTGTACAAGGGAGAAGAGGAGGTATTTCTCCGCGTCAACCCATAGGGTGGATTTTCTATGTACAATCCCCCAAGTTGGGTAAGTGGACACTTTTACTTGCCCATCCGTTTTATATTCCCATCGCTAAATATTCATTCTAACGACTTCAGTGCAGGAACTACGCCAGACTGTTAAAGAAATAAACAGCCCTCCTCCACAACCTGAGGATCCGGGACGGTCCCTCGACCCGGCCTCTCAAGAGGTTCCGGACTTATCCGTGGAGCTGATTGATGGGGTGTTCCATCAATTGAGCAAGGACAACACCTTGGTGGCCATTACGGCCGATTACCCAGGGCTACTCCCAGCCTCACTGGTAACTGAGACCGAAGTCCCAGCACTTTGAAAAGGGATCTATCCTCGCGTGTTTTCGATTGCCGTATGACAACCATGTTTTGCAGGGGAGGTCCTTGAGACGGGAGACCGAACCTGCGGCGACTAGCCAACGAGGGGCGGCAAGGCCCCGCGGGCTGAAAAGAAGTGCGGTCGGACTGAGACGCTGGCGCAAAGGTATAGCGCGCCATCTTATTCCCAGGCGTTATTCCTTCGAGGCATATTAACGCTCGTGCTCTCTTTAGGACGAAGAGACCTCGCTGGACTATATCCGGAGAGGTTGCCAATCGCGCCTCCACCAGCCAGGCTCCAAAGCCTGGTGCGGAAGCGGAGGCGAACACAAGGCGCGCACCGGACGCTCCTCCGACATAGGATGAGGACAGGCTGTCTGCCACCAATTCCGAGGTGGAGAGTGCCATGAACCACAGGCGTCGCCGGACAGTTCTTCACGACGCTTGTTTCTCCCAAGAGGCATTGGATGCCTTCGATTCAGGAGATGCGTACCTCCGTGACGCTCAAAATGGTCTAGCCAGAGCCACGGAGCAATATGTAAACGACATACGGGTAAGAAAATTTTGGTAATTATATGTATACCAGTAGCCCCCGAGACTTGAAACAGTTAGAATAACTAATTTAAGGATCATTTGTTATGCAAGTTCTTATAGAAAAGAATACCTACTATCCCAGGAGCTGGAAGAGTGCAAAGCCCAACTTGAGGCCGCACTAGCCGCGGCAGGGGAGCCCAAGGAGACCCCCTCTGGTAATATACACTTCGAAAGACAATTATTGTGCGAAGTGCGGCGTGGGTGCAAATCTGACAAATGAAATTGCAGATGGCGCCGGATTAAATCCGGAAGAGCAACAACTCCGACACCAGCTGAAGGCTGGTGAGAGCGTGCTGACAAAGGTGAGGCGGGAGAAGAACGATCTCCAAGATGCCAACACCAAGCTGGGCGTTGAACTGAAGGATGTTCGTGCCGAGCTGTTGGACTCTATGAAGGAGAATCAGTGGCTTCGACGCGGCATATATAGTAAGTGCTTAAACGAACTTTGAAAAAAGAGTTCGGCGAGGAAGTCGACTAACAGAGTAATGTCTGTAGGTATGCTAACAGGTCGTCCTGCAGAGGAAATGCCCGGTTCTATGGGTGACCTTCTTCCCCAGCTCTCACAACTGCACGAGCAAGTTCGACAGGTGATGCAAAGCATCGCCCAGGCCTTGTGGCCATTCGTCTCCATGCCCGAAGGCCTTGGAGAGCTTGTAGAGAAGCTAAAGGGAGCGCGGCGGCGCTTCCGATTGTGGAAGATGTCAGCCTGCCGTCAAGGCGCCAGGGAGGCCTGGGCCATGGTGAAGACGCGGTACATGAAGGCTGACCCAAACCACATGGCCGAGGTCAGACCCGTGGGGCCCGATGGGAAGGAGATCCCTGTGAGCTTAGTATACGGCCAAGTAGAATTGGCCGCAAAGTATTCCCAACAGGACTGTAAACTAAACAGCCTGTTAGATGGTATTGAAGAGGAATACAATCAGTCATATTGACTATGTAATTATAATTGACATGTGTAATGCCTTCTAGCCGGATTGTAGATCGTTTTTCATGGCCGACCTTTTCGCTTCAACCTCGGGACCTGACAGTCCGGAGTGTGTCCGAATACCCTCGCGGTTATATAAGAACCGGGGTATGCATGGAGACCAGGCGTAGGGGTCATTAGTGCTTGAACAGACAAGTGCCCAACTAGTTATGTTATATTACATGGTTAGTAAGAAACATCTTCTAGTGAGAATAGTTCCGTTAGGGGTTCCTTTCCATGGGAGGCATGCCCTAAAGTGCATGCCCATTTTGCGAAAAGAGATGCAGGAAAAACATTTGCGGGCGTATAGATAAATAAGTGGAAAAAAGATCATCTTTAGTTCACTGACCGAATATTCCCTTAAGCACGCTAGCTTTCGGCTTCACCCAGTCTGAGGTACACATCCGGCTGACCCGGCGGTAACAATCGCAGAGGTGCTCCCTTTACCACCTAGCCGAACAATCGGGAACGTAGGGGTAAGCACAGGAGCTAGGCAACCCAGCTTGGCCAAAACTTAAGTCATATCGATGCATATAATGGTGAATAAAAGGTACATGCGGAAGTGTGACACATGTGTTGGGCATGAAGCCCGAATAAATAAGCTTCTGTTTAAAGAAGCCCCCAGCTTTAATGAGCGCGGATAGCGCGTCACTTTATGAGCCTTTGAAGGCTATAAGAGAAAGAAAGGAGAAGGAGAGAAATGTAAGACAGAAAGTATATAAAAAAATGGACAGAGGAAGGAGACGAACACAGAGTCCGGCGCTAGGCATAGAATCTTTGGAGACGGGCTGCGTTCCATGGGTTCGGCTCGAGTCGGTTATCCGATGCATCTCGTAGGCGGTACGCTCCACCAGTCAGGATTTGGTCAATTATGAAGGGACCTTCCCACTTGGGCTTGAGTTTGTCCTTTTTCTTGTCCGGCAGGCGTAGAACTAGTTCGCCAATGTTGTAATTTTTGGCCCATACTTCTCTGCTTTGGTATCTTCGAGCCTGCTATTGATAGAATGCGGAACGGGCTTTTGCCATGTCTCGCTCTTCCTCCAAGGCATCCAAACTATCCTGCCGATCAAGCTCGGCTACTCTTTCTTCGTACATGCGCACTCGAGGTGAGTCATGAATTATGTCGCAGGGCAAAACTGCCTCTGCGCCGTACACCATGAAGAATGGTGTGTGTCCGGTGGTGCGATTCGGCGTGGTCTGCAGCCCCCAGAGTACGGAGTCGAGCTCCTCTACCCAGTGCGTATTAGATTCCTTAAGGGACCGCACTAATTTGGGTTTGATGCCGCTCATGATAAGACCATTTGCACGTTCGACCTAGCCGTTAGTTTGTGGGTGATAGACGGAAGCGTAATCGAGCTTGATGCCCATGTTTTTGCACCAGAGTTTTACCTCATCGGCCGTAAAGTTCATGCCGTTATCAGTGATGATGTTGTGGGGGACGCCGTAACGGTGTACAACCCCGGATATAAAGTCTATCGCCGGTCCGGATTCGGCCGTCTTAACAGGCTTGGCTTCTATCCATTTGGTGAACTTATCCACCATGACCAGTAAGTATTTTTTCTTGTGGGATCCGCCTTTAAGGGGTCCAACCATGTCAAGCCCACAAACAGCGAATGGCCAAGTGATGGGGATAGTTTGGAGGGCGGTGGGTGGCATATGGCTTTGGTTTGCAAAAAGCTGGCAACCGACACATCGTTGGACTAAGTCATGGGCGTCTGCCCGGGCCGTCGTCCAATAAAAGCATGCACGGAAGGCCTTGCTTACAACGGACCGAGCTGCAGCGTGATGATCACCGAGTCCGGCATGAATTTCAGCCAGGAGGTTCCGCCCTTCCTCTTCGGAGATGCACCTTTGAAGGACTCCGGTAGTGCTTTTCTTATAAAGCTCTCCCTCATGGACTTTATAGGCTTTAGATCACCGCACTATGCATCGTGCCTCATTTTTCTCCTCGGGGAGTTCCTACCTAGTAAGGTAAGCGAGGAATGCTTCTGTCCACGGGGCAATGACGGCCATTACGTGGGCTGAAGGTGTTATTTCATTGGCAGAGCCTCCAATTATGTCAGAGTGTTCGGTGTCGGGAAGTGCGGTTGGGTCCGGGCTGTTATTGTCGGGTTCCCCTTCCCATACTACGGATGGCTTGAACAGCCTTTCCAGGAAGATGTTGTGGGGGACTACATAGCGTTTTGCGCTGATGCGTGCTAGGACATCTGCCGCCTGATTATTTTCCCGGGCTATATGGTGAAATTCGAGCCCTTCGAAACGAGCTGACATTTTTAGGACGGCGTTGCGATAAGCTGCCATTTTTGGATCCTTGTCATCAAAGTCTCCATTTATTTGGGATATTGCAAGGTTCGAGTCCCCGCGCACCTCTAGGCGTTGAATGCCCATGGATACTGCCATCCGGGGACCATGTAAAAGGGCCTCATATTCGGCTGCGTTGTTGGAGTCTGTGTACATTATCTGGAGTACGTATTGAACTGTGTCTCTTGTGGGGGACGTCAAAACGACGCCAGCCCCTAGACCGGCCAACATTTTGGAGCCGTCGAAGTGCATGACCCAGTTTGAATATGTGTCGTACTCTTTAGGGAGTTCGGCCTCCGTCCATTCTGCGACAAAGTCGGCCAAAACTTGCGACTTGATAGCTCGCCGTGGCCTGTAAGTTATGTCAAACGGGAGGAGCTCAATGGCCCACTTTGCAATCCGGCCCGTCGCATCGCGGTTGTTTATAATATCGTTAAGTGGCACTTCTGAGGCTACTATTATTGAACACTCTTGAAAGTAGTGTCACAGCTTCCGGGATGCCATAAATACCGCATACGCAATCTTTTGACAATGCGGGTACCGTGACTTGCACGGAGTAAGGACAGTGGACACATAGTAGACCGGCTTTTGAAGGGGGGATTTGTGTCCGTCCGTTTCTCGTTCGACGACGAGCACTGTGCTTACGACCTGATGGGTTGCTGTGATGTATAATAGCATTGGTTCACCAATGTTTGGCGCGGCCAGGATTGGGTTTGTTGCCAAGATGGCTTTTATTTCGTCGAGTCCGGCCGTGGCTACATCCGTCCACTCGAAGTGTTCGGTGCACCGAAGGAGGCGGTAAAGGGGTAGGGCCTTTTCTCCTAAGCGGGAGATAAAACGCTTAGAGCCGCCACGCATCTGGTTAATTTTTGTATTTGTTTGAGGTCCTTCGGGATATCCAATTGTGACAGAGCTCGGATCTTGGCTGGATTTTCTTCAATTCCTCTACCGGATACAATGAAGCCCAAGAGCTTTCCGGCTGGAACGCCGAAAACGCATTTTTCCGGGTTGAGCTTGATGTCGTATGTTCAGAGGTTATCGAATGTTAGCCTCAAGTCGTCTACTAGAGATTCGACATGTCTTGTTTTAACGACCACATCATCTACGTATGCCTCCATTGTTTTGCTGATCTGGTTTGCCGGACATGTCTGAATCATGCGCAGATATGTTGTACCAGCGTTTTTGAGCCCGAAGGGCATTGTGCTGAAGGAGAATGGGCCGTATGGTGTGATGAATGCCGTTGCGGCTTGGTCTGACTCTGCCATCTTTATTTGATGGTAGCCGGAGTATGCATCGAGGAAACACAACGAATCGTGTCCTGCGGTAGCATCGATAATTTGATCGATGCGGGGGAAAGGGAAGGGATCCTTTGGGCAACCCTTGTTAAGGTCTTTGAAATCAACGCACAGGCGCCAGGATTTGTCCTTCTTTGGTACCATCACCAGGTTTCCTAGCTATCGGGTGTTTTATATCTTTGATGAATCCGACCTCCAATAACTTGGCTAGTTCCTCTCCCACATGGCATGTCTCTTAGGTTTGGAAAAATGCCGAAGAGCCTGTTTGAGTGGCTTGAATCCTTTTAGGATATTTAAGCTATGTTCGGCCAGCCTGCGCGGGATTCCTGGCATGTCTGAAGGGTGCCAGGCGAAAATGTCCCAGTTCTATCATAGGAACTCTCGCAGTGCGGCGTCTACATCAGGGTTTAACTATGCCCCGATGGAAGCTGTTTTATTGGGGTCCATTGGATGGACCTGGAATTTGACTATTTCGTCCGCCGGTTTAAAGGAGGTGGACTTGGATCTTTTATCGAGTATCACATCATCCCTATTCACCATGGAGCACAGCGCAGTCAGTTCCTCAGCCACGAGGGCTTCGGATAGCGCCTCGAGGGCCAGTGCGGTTGTCTTGTTTTCGGCGCGGAGTGCTATGTCCGGATCACTAGTGAGAGTGATGATTCCGTTAGGCCCGGGCACCTTGAGCTTCATGTACCCGTAATGGGGTATTGCTTGGAATACTGTAAGCGCTTCCCGCCCTAGCAGAGCGTGATATCCACTACTGAATGGGGCCACCTGGAACGTGACCTCTTCGGACCTATAATTATCCGGCGTGCCGAACACCACATCTAGTGTGATTGTTCCTGTACAGCGCGCTTCCCGACTAGGGATTATTCCTCTAAAGGTTGTGCGGCTTCGCTCAATGCGGTTCCAGTCTGTTTCCATTTTTTGAAGGGTTTCCTCATAAATGAGGTTCAATCCGTTGCCGCCATCCATTAGTACTTTGGTAAGACGAAAGCCGTCCACTATTGGACTGAGGACCAATGCGGCTGGTGCTCGGGCTGTTTGGAATTTAGGTTCATCACTGGCGTTAAAAGTAATAGACATGTCACTCCATGGGTTTATTGTTGCTAGTTGGTAGACTTCGGCAAGGCAGGAGTGTTCTTTTTCGCATATTATTTGATGCCAAAGTCTTGAAGACTGTTAATATCGTACTGGTTTCTCTGGGATGGCTTTCTGTGGCTTCTAGAATTAGAAGATCTTCGCCAATTTTTGCCACCTGCCGGAGTATCCAACATGCTCTAAGGCTGTGAGTTGGTGTGGCGCCCTCTGCACTGTGAATTTTACAGGGTCCATCAAGCCATCCTTCCAGTACGGTTCCATGCCCTGTAGAGGGCTTTTGCTTTTTGGTATTGAACCCGGGTGTCTGGCAATGATGCACCCTTTTATTTCGGACTGGGTTTGTATTCAAGGCCGGATTGTCCCAAAATTTTATTTCGGTTTTCCATGCGCTTTCCATCGCATAGTACTTTCATACTATGGACGCCAAGTCAGCGAAGCGTGTAATATCACGGTGACTTATGGCATTGAGGATTCCCTTGTCCGTACAATTATTGTAGAAGAATGAAATTGCGTCTTCCTCGCGGCAGTCCTTTATCATGTTCATAACCAGGAGGAATCTGGCCCAGTAATGATGTACTGTTTCTTCGGGCTCTTGCCTAATTTGGGATAGATCGCTTATGTACGGGTGGGTGGGTGGAATCAAATCCGAAATCTCACCCAATCTGAGACCCAGGGGTCAAGGAGTTTCCGAACTCGGAAGTTTGGATTCTTGGATGCTGTCCAATGAATTTAGACCGTCGCCTGACTTTAAGTTCAGATCTTGAGTGATGTCCTCCCCTCCGCTGGTATCCGGCTTGGAGGGATCGAGAATACGGACATAGCTAGTCCTTAAGATAGATGAAGGGTCGCCGCACTGTCCCTCTACCACGGCAACGTGATGGGTGACCTGGGGAGAGTTAATCTCTCTCAGATCGGGTTTAGGCCCAATCTGGTCGTAATCCGTAGCGACTCCCAGGGCGGCGATGCGATCCAAGAGCTCGCTTACGGAAGAGAGCTCCATTTGATCTAGCTGCTCGGCGAATTCCGAGCTGACGTGAAGATTGCTTATGATGGCCCGAGAGGTCATCGTCGGCACAGCAGCCGAACAGGCGGTCATAAGGAAACCACGTAGATGGAGAGTTTGGTCTACAGCCAAAGCTCCTTTAGCAACGGTGCCGCCTTTAAAGACGGGATGAGGCATCTTTCCTGATGGCGACGGCACAAAGGAACTCTCAATGAAAGCACCAATGTCGGTGTCAAAACCGGCGGATCTCGGGTAGGGGGTCCCGAACTATGCGTCTAGGCCGGATGGTAATAGGAGGCAGGGGACACGATGTTTTACCCAGGTTCGGGCCCTCTTGATGGAGGTAAAACCCTATGTCCTGCTTGATTGATATTGATGATATGGGTAGTACAAGAGTAGACCTACCACGAGATCAAAGAGGCTAAACCCTAGAAGCTAGCCTATGGTATGATTGTTGTTCCTGCTACGGACTAAAACCCTCTGGTTTATATAGACACCGGAGAGGGCTAGGGTTACACAGAGTCGGTTACAATGGTAGGAGATCTACATATCCGTATCGCCAAGCTTGCCTTCCACGCCAAGGAAAGTCCCTTCCAGACATGGGACGAAGTCTTCAATCTTGTATCTTCATAGTCGAGGAGTCCGGCCGAAGCTATAGTCTGGCTATTCGGACACCCCCTAATCCAGGACTCCCTCAATCATGAACTAGGAAATATAATAATAACCATTTTATTATTACCTCTAGGGCATATTTCCAACAGGAACGGTGAGGGGTGGCTAATATTTTCCATGCTAGATGTGGTATTCTCAAGATGAGTGTTTATTCACTTGTCATTGCACGAAAGTAAGGCAAAGGTATTAGGGATGCCCAGTCCTGAAATGCAAAAAGAAATGAATTTACTTTATGTTGTAAAATAATAAATTCCTTGGAAAGTGTTGGTATGGAGGGCACCCGTGGATATGGCTAGCCAAGGAAAATGAAAGTTGTGGTGGAAAAAGGAATAAACTTTATTTTCTGTTTGGGAACTGCCTATGATATATCTAGCATGGAAAGTGTTCGAAACTCTAAGTCATTTTCGTTGGTGGGATGGATACAGCTCCCAAAAAAATTTATCTCAAATTTTTTGCTTTGAGCTCTGGCACCTCTACAAATCCCTACTTTACTCTGCGAAGGTACTTTCTTTTACTTTATGCAATTTTTATTTTGAAATTTGAGTCTCCATCTTCTCTCGTAAAAAGCACCAACTAGGAGGCAATATGATCGTGCTCAAGTATTGGGTGTAGTTAATATTCGAGTGTGTTTCATGAATGGATCAATGTTTGAGCATGATGGGCTAGGGATAACTTATTTTAGCATTGATATTTTGAAAGACATCGTTGCTTGTTGATATGCTCGAGTATCCAAATTATTATGTCAAAAATAGACTATTGCTTTGAATCACATAAAAGTACAAATGTCCATGCTATAAAGAAAAGAATATTATATGACTTGATGAACAACACTCCACATCAAACATTCTGTTTTTTATCACTTACCTACTCGAGGACGAGTAGGAGTTAAGCTTGGGGATGCTGATACGTCTACAACATATCTATAATTTTTTATTGTTCCATGTTGTTTTATTATCAATCTTGGATGTTTTATAATCATTTTATAGTCGTTTTATATCATTTTTGGTACTAACCTATTGACATAGTACCCAATGCCAGTTCCTATTTTTTCCATGTTTTTACATCGCAGGAAATCAATATCAAACGGACTCCAAATGGCACGAAACTTTACGATGCTTTTTTCTGGGCCAAAAGGAAGAAGATGGGCCATGGTTTCACCTGGGGTGCCCCGAGGGGGGCACAACCCACCAGGGCACGCCAGGAGGCCCTGGCGCGCACCGTTGGGTTGTGCCCACCTTAGGTGCCCCCCGGACTGCCTCTTTGCTCTATAAATACCCCAAAAATCCCAGAACCCTAGGGGAGTCGTCGAAATATTCATCCAGCCACCGCAGAGTCCAGAATCACCAGATCCAATCTAGACACCATCACGGAGGGGTTCACCACTTCCATTGGTGCCTCTCCGATGATACGTGAGTAGTTCTTTGTTGACCTTCGGGTCCATGGTTAGTAGCTAGATGGCTTCATTTCTCTCTCTTGATCCTCAATACAATGGTCACTTGGAGATCCGTATGATGTAACTCTTTTGCGGTGTGTTTGTTGGGATCGGTGAACTTTGTGTTTATGATCGGATCTATCTTTTTATATCCATGAAAATATTCGAGTTTCTTACCACCGCTGTGCTGCATCATCCCTCCCTCTCTGGGGAAATACCGACGTAGTTCATGCTTCCATTAGACTATTCCTGAGCCACCGCCTAAACCCACTCCGAAGAAGAGGGGTATATTATATCTCAGTCCCGAAGATATGCAAGAGGCAAAGAAATCTATGAAGGATAAAGGTATTAAGGGTGAGGATGTAAATTTTTTACCTCCTATCAAAGAAATACATGGGCTTAAGACACCACCAATGCCTAAGGTGGTAGAGCTAAATTCTCTTATGAAGTTCAATGATAATGACAATCCTCATAATATGCATCCTAGTCAATGCCTTTATGACTTTGAAAACTATATTAGAAAACAAGATCACTTCAATGCAAATGTTATGAAACAATTGAAATACAATTTTGATATGATTGCTCAATTGAGTGACTTGTTATTTAGAATATCAAATGTTGTTAGAGGTGTTGGAAAACATGCTTCTATGGTTCAAACTCAACTAGAACAAGTTGCTAAATCTCAAAGAGAATAACTTGATGAAATGAATCATAATATGCATGACTTTGCTGTTGTAGTTGCAACTAGAGGAGGTAAAAAGACTCAGGAACCACTTTCTCCTGAGGGACACCCAAAAAGAATTGAAAAAGATTCAGAAAGAACTAACACTAGTGCACCTAGTCCTTCTAGGAAGAAAAAGAAAAAGAAAAATGATAGGACTTTGCATGCTCCTAGTGAACCTGAATTAGAGAAACCTCCTGCTAATGATAATGAAGTTTCTCTCTCAGATGCTGAAACTCAATCTGGTAATGAACACTCACCTATTGATAATAAAAAAGATAATGATGAGGTTCATGAAGACTCTCAACCAAATAATAAAGAACCAGACAATGATGTTGAGATAGAACCACCTGTTGATCTTGATAACCCACAACCTAAAAATAAAAGGTATGGCAAAAGAGACTTTGTTGCTAAAAACACGGTAAAGAAAGAGAACCGTGGGTTTAAAAACCTATTCTTTTTCCACCCAAGTCAACTAAAAAGAATGATGATGAGGAATTTGAACGCTTTGCTGAAATGCTGAGGCCAGTCTTTTTGCATACTCGCTTGACTGATATCTTGAAAATGCCTCCTTATGCAAAATATATGGAAGACATCATCACAAATAAGGGGAAAATACCGAAAGCTGAAATCTCCACTATGGTTGCTAATTACACTTTCAAAGATGGAGTACCTAAAAACTTGGATATCCGGGAATACCAACTATACCTTGCTCTATCAAAAAGAATTATGTGAAAACTTCTTTGAGTGATTTAGGAGCTGGTGTTAGTGTTATGCCTTGCCCTTTATATAAAAGACTTGACTTCAATAAACTCACACCTACTAAAATATCTTTGCAAATGGCTAACAAATCAACTGCCATACCTATCGGTATCTATGAGGATGTGCCCCTTGTTCTTGCTAATGTTATGTTTTTGACTGACTTTGTTATACTTGAAATGCCCGAGGAGGACAACATGTCGATTATCCTTGGTAGACCCTTCTTGTATATTGCAGGGGCTGTTATTGATTGCAATAAAAGCAAGATCACCTTTCATATTAATGGCAATGAGCATACAATGCAATTTCCGAAGAAACAATTCCATGTGAATGGTATTAATGTTATTGAAGAATCTACGACAGTCACTATTGGAAGTTTTCAAATACCTCTACCTACTGTTAAAAAGAAATATGAAATACTTATTGTTGGGGAAATGCATATCCCCATTGAGGTAACTTAGTGATTTACGAAAGTTCTTCGGTTTCATGCTAATCGAAAGTGGTTGTTAATAAGACTTGATCAACCTTACTAATGGATCATTTCTGAACGGTATGAAGTTGATGAATTAAGTAAGAACTACTTTTGGTCCCTACTTTTTATTCTCTGTTTTTATTAGTTAAATAAAATAAAATGCCATGTTTTATCTGTTTTCTGAATTTCTCGTGTAATAAAAAAAAGACCCAAAAATAAAAGTTCTCAGAATGCTATGAATATTTAATATTATTTTTTTCTTAATATTTGAGATTTTTGGTGCAATAAACATGTGCACCAGGTGGGCACAACCCACCTAGGCGCACCAGCACCCCAGGCGCGCCTGGTGGGTTGTGGTCCTCACGTGGGCCCCCTCACTTACTTCTTCATACCACATCATCACTTACCTCGAGGAAAAAATCCCCATTGCTCTCTCTCCCGTGTTCTTGAGCTCAAACCCACGGATTTCGATCTCTTTGCTCAAAGCTTTGTCTCCGATACTATTTCGGGGGATTGTTGCTTGGTATGTGACTCCATCATTTGTCCAATTAGTTTTTGTTTTAGTGGTTTATACTTTGAATAATTAGCTACTCTTGGTCTTGTTGTAGATGTGCTTGCCTATTGAATTCTTAGTGTTCTAAGTAGTTTGAATGCTTGCTATGGCCTCTATGTATCCCTATGAGTAGTTGCTATCAACCTTACAAAGTTTTGTTGACAAAATTTTGTCACTCCAAAAAATTTATTTTCAGAAAATTATACGCAGACATGATGAACCTATTTGGAAGGAGTTCTTTGAGGAGACGATCCTCGAGGGCATCTTCTAGTGACAGTTCTGCTCGTCGGTCTTATGTTGAACCAAGTGAAAGTTTCACGCGAGATGCCGCCACCAAGACATGTTTATGGCCTAGCGATGAATATATGGTGCGTGTGGGCATTAAGTAGGAATTTGAGCAATATGTTCACAATGTCAGCCTCGGTCCCTACCTATCAGATAAGTGTGCACAACACCAACTTCTCACTGAATCATTTGTCAAAGGATTTAAATATTTTCCATGTGAGTCTAGGGTGTCGTATACCATCACGCTAGAGAATTTTTCTTATCACTACAAGCTTCCATTTTGAGGTTCGCTTGATGAGCCACCAACGGTTGAGTACAAGTCTTTCTTGACTAGCCTTTGCTACGGTAAAAATAGAGGAGTGAGACAAGGAAGAATAAAGAACATTCACTTTCCCGCAATTTAGTATTTTGCATTATTTAACGGGAAATGCATAGTAGGCAAGCAAGACTGTAGCATACTTTGTGCACCAGACTTGAGCCTCCTTCACACTGCTCTTACTGGTGAAAGGAATTATAACCTTGGAGCGATTGTTGCACGTAGACTTCAGAACCATGCTAATAGTGGTTTGTTCTATGGTGGAATTTATGCCACGCGTTTAGCACGAGGACTAGGTGTTTCACCTTTGCCCTTTGATCCTATCCTACCCACGCGATATTTAGATTTTGACACTTTAAAAGAACATAAGATTCTCAAGGGAAGGGTTGATAACTTCACTTATAATCTAATGTTTAACCAAAAATCTATTGTGGACACATATTTGCCTGCGCTTGCTCTTTTTGATTATAACAACAAGAGAAGATATTTTGTTCTTGAGAGCGAGGCCCGAGCTCATAACGCAGCAGTGGTGGCGGCACGGCGTGCTGAGTCATCCGCACCGAGAGCCTCCGTGAGCTACCACACTGATTATTATCCGGGCTACTGATCGACTACCAAGTTAGGCCAAAAGCCTAAGCTTGGGGGAGTACGTGTCTCTCACCGACATTACATTCATGTCTATTTATTCCATTTGTCAGTGTTCACACTTTTTCATTGTATCATCCATGCTTAGATTTATTTTCTTGCTTTCTTCTTGTGTGTTTGAAAAACTTTAGAAAAAAACAAAAAAAATTAGTTGTAGTTAATTTACTTTCTATGCATGCTTAGTAGTAGTACTAAAAAGAAAACCCAAAAAGATTTGCTTGTTCATCTTTTTCTTGTTAGGAGCTTTCCTGTGTAAATAGTTTTTCTTGTTTTTATTTTCCCTTTTATTTGCTTGCTAAAGAAAATCGAAAACTCCAAAAATATTTCAGTGTGTTTCTCTGAATCTTTTCTTTTATTCGAGTGGTACCAAGCAGAAGACCATGATGAAAATGTTGAGTGGCTCTCATATGAATAATTGTTGAACTAATAAAGAGCCCATTTTACCTTGTCTTCTCCTGTTGAATAAAATGTTTGCAGATTCCAGCTTATTCCATGCAAGTCTTGCATTATTATTATTTTCAAATCATTCGGTCGTGCAAGTGAAAGGCAATAATGACCACATTCGATGAACTGGTCATGGCAAAGAGAAACTGGTATGAACTCGACTTGTCCTGTCTATGTAAATATGTTTAACCTAGCATCCATGCTTCAGCCCATTATGATTAAACATGTTTGCATTGAAAATTCGAGATCATAGTTTCTCATGCCATGAATAAATAGCTGGGAGTTAATAATGATTTATCTTGGATATCAACATAGCGTTAAAACGATTGTGATGTAGTATGATGATATGGTATCCTCCTCTAAATGTTCAAGTGTGTCTCGACTTGGTACATGTTCATGCATGAAGTTGAATCAAAACCAACATAGCCTCTATAATGTTTATGTTCATGGTGCTCATATTGTGCCGACCCGACCCGAATGGATCAAGTCTACTGTGCTCCGGTGTCATCCCTGGATCAGTAATGCTGACACCACACAATACTTTGAAGGATTTATAGCAGAGTGGCAATCACACACTTATTACATCGATGTCTCAAAAGAGAACTTATTACAATAATATGGCTTAAGGCCATCTAATGTCGATAATAGCGGAAGACTTGGAAGATAAATGGATCCATCAAGTCCAACGGCATCACTGAGTATAGAACCACGACCTAAAAGCACCTTAATCGTCGTCTAAAAAGTCTGCAACATTAACGTTGCAGCCCGAAACGGGTCAGCACATGGAATATGCTGGCAAGGTAACACATAGAGAATGATGGAATGAAGCAGCTATACTATATGCATATTTGGCTGGTGGAAAGCTCTATGGTTACTGTTTTGCGTAAAGCCAATTTTTCCCTACTACAAAGGAATAAATTTATTTAACTATCATGGTGGTTGTTAAACATTGAGAATGGTTGACAGCATTCTCAATCCCAATTAAAAGTAGTCATCAATAACCCAACAATATTAATTAGAAGTAACATGATGAGATTCACATGATATTCAAGTACTAGATACTCAAGATTGTCCATAACCGGGGACACGGCTAATCATGATTAGTTTGTTACACTCTGCAGAGGTTTGCGCACTTTTCCCCACAAGACTCGATCACCTCCGTTGGATTTCTCGCACTACTGGTGTTTGAGAAACGGATGACTGAGACACATTCTTTCAGAAGCGCTAGCACCTTACGATGGATAGACCGGTACACCTACTTTCCCCTACATCTGCTAGTCTACCCTGTAAGAGTTCGCATCACTTAGTCAACTATGCCAGAGCCCATATTGGCTTGTGGCTGCACACGTAAGTATTTAGCATGAAAGATCTTATGATCCCTTTGAGCCTGGGTGGCGGTCCAAAATAAAAACAGGCAAGTCCTGATAGACATTAGGTGCCTCAGTCCACCCAGATGTGTGTTTAAGTTGCCACCTTAGATAAACCATTAAAATTATCAATCTCACATCTGTCATGGATATCACTCACCCAATCCACGTCTACTAGCATAGCATGGCATAATAAGAAAACGTAGAAGTAACTCCCAAAAGGTTTCATAATAAACAGGTAATGGGTACTACCTCATCTACTTCCCATCCCACAATTTAATTAGATCCTAATCATGCAACGTGTGAGGATGGATCTAATGCAATAAAACTGGGTTATAGAAAAGGAATGATCAAAGTGTCACTTGCCTTGCTGATGATCCGCGAGTCCTAGAGATTCGAAGTAACAGGCGGCGCAATCCGGGTAATCTATCGCAGACAAACAACAAGCATACAATAAGTACTCATCTAATGCACAGGTAAAACTCGAACAAGAGGTCGAACCAGATAGTTCAACTTAAGAACTCCGGTTACAAAGAGAAAAAGAACCGAAGAAAGAAACCGAAAACAAACGGCGGAAAACAACTCGGTTCTAGCAAGTTGAAACTAGATCAAATTTGACCATAGCAAAAACTTGTTTAAGTAGATTAGTCGGAACGGCGGTTTCAAAACAAAACTCCAGGCGCTTGAATCACCTGATTCCGATAAACGAGCGAGAAGATAAACTAGAACGAAGATCGGATCTGAGATCGCGATCGCGGAATAATCCGACGAAAAGAAAAAGAAGAACGGTTAAACAAACGGATGTTCGTTAACCTAGGATAATCCGGCGATCATGTTCGTTAGGACGAACGGTCCGGCAAACGGTCTCTAGGCAACTAAATAGGAAAATAAAACGAATCCAATCTAGGGTTTCGGAAAAGAAAACCGAACGAAAAACCGATCGAGAAAACCGGAACGGTTTAGAGAAGAAAAGAATCGGAAAGATTTAGAGGAAACCGATCCGAGGAAAATAAAAAAGATGCGGCGCGGTACCTCCAGCGAGGTCTCCGGCGAACAGGGCTCCGGCGGCGGCGAGCAAGGGCGGCGGCGGGGCACTAGGGCGGCGGCGGCGGTGGTGTAGGGCGGCGGCGCGGGCAAGGTGCCGCGGCGGCTTGGGGCTTGGGGTTTGATGTGGGTTTAGAGGGGGTGTGTGGGGGTATTTATATAGGTGAGGGGAGAGGTAACTTGGGGTCGGGGGCAAGAAAAAGAGGAGGAAAAAGAGTAGGAGAGGGAATCCTAAAAAAAAGGCAACCCGAGTCCTACTAGGACTCTAGGCGGCGGCGGCTCCCTCCTGCGCTGGGCGCGCGCGCGGCTAAGGCCTGGGCGGTCGGCCTACTGGCTGGGCCTTGGCCCAAGGCGCTGTGAATTTTTTTTAAATCTGTTTCACGCGCAGAAAAACAAAGAAAAGAAATCTAAACGAACTCCGAAATTTCTAAAGTAAATTTTCCCCGACTCCTAAAAATGAGTCGAACAAAATGAACTTTTCTCCGGACCTAAAATGCAAAATTTTAAAACGTGCATTTTTCCCTATCCAAATAAAAGGCAAATAAAACTCTGACAAATCCAATGATCCTTTCTTCAAAATTTGAGAAGAACTCAAATATGAAAATGACGAAATCTCCAACTCTCTCCGAGGGTCCTTGAGTTGCGTGAAATTTCTAGGATCGACAAAATGCAAGAAAATATGATATGCATGATGATCTAATGTATAACATTCAAAATTGGAAATTTGGGGTGTTACAAACCTACCCCCCTTAAGATGAATCTCGCCCTCGAGATTCGGGTTGGCTAGAAAATAGGTGAGGGTGGTCCTTGAGCAAATCTTCTTCTCTCTCCCAGGTGGCTTCATCCTCTGAGTGGTGGTTCCACTGAACTTTGCAAAACTTGATAACCTTGCTACGGGTAACTCTGCTGGCAAACTCGAGAATCTTGACTGGTTCCTCCTCATACGTCAAGTTGTCCTTCAACTGAATCGCTTCTAGCGGTACTGTATCTATTAACGGTACCTCCGCCATCTCGGCGTGACATTTGTTCAGCTGAGAAACATGGAATATGTCATGAACTCCTGACAGTCCCTCTGGTAATTCCAACTTATACGTGACTTCTCCCATACGTTGCAAAATCTTATAGGGTCCAACGAAACGCGGTGCTAACTTTCCCTTAACTCCAAAGCGCTTAACTCCTCGAAGTGGGGATACTCGGAGATACACCCTGTCTCCGGTTTCGTAAACTGTCTCCTTGCGTTTAGAGTCTGCGTAGCTCTTATGCCTGGTCTGGGCTACCTTGAGCCTATCGTGAATCAACTTCACCTTCTGTTCAGACTCCTTAATCAAATCTGGTCCAAAGAACTGACGGTCTCCAACTTCGTCCCATGACAACGGTGTCCTGCACCTCCTTCCATACAAAGCTTCGAAAGGTGCCATCTTCAAACTGGTTTGATAGCTGTTGTTATAAGAAAACTCTGCATACGGCAAGTTATCGTCCCAACTAGATCCATAATCTAGTGCACAAGCTCTCAGCATATCTTCCAAAATCTGATTTACTCTCTCGGTCTGTCCATCTGTCTGCAGATGAAAAGCGGTGCTGAACTCTAGCCTGGTTCCCAAAGTTTCATGCAACTGATTCCAAAACTTTGAGGTAAATTGGGTTCCTCTGTCTGATACAATACTCCTTGGAACTCCATGCAAACAAATGATCCTAGTCATGTATATCTTTGCCAACTTAGCACTGGTGTAAGTGGTCTTGACTGGAATGAAATGTGCTACCTTCGTCAAACGATCAACTACTACCCACATCGAGTCATATCCTGCTTTCGTCCTGGGTAGTCCTGTGATAAAATCCATGCCTATCTTATCCCACTTCCATTCGGGTATCGGCAATGGTTGTAACAATCCGGCTGGCTTCTGATGTTCTGCCTTCACTCTATGACATACGTCACAAACTACTACATATGCTGCAATATCCTTCTTCATTCCAGTCCACCAGAATGTCTCCTTCAAATCCAAATACATTTTGGTATTTCCTGGGTGAATCGAATATGGTGAATCATGTGCCTCCTGTAGAATCAACTTCCTGATCTCCGGGTCATTTGGCACATAAACACGGTCCTCAAACCATAGGGTATCGTGCTCATCCTCATGAAATCCCTTTGCTTTTCCTTTTCTTAGTTTCTCCTTTATAGAAGCAATCTCCTTGTCCGATTTCTGAGCTTCCCTAATTTTATCCATCAATGTTGAATGAATCTCCAATGCTGCTACATAGCCTTTCGGAACTATCTCTAAACTTAGTTCACGAAGGTTTTTTGATAACTCCTTGGGTATTTCCTTCGTCATTAACGTATTGACATGGCTCTTATGGCTCAATGCGTCAGCTACTACATTTGCCTTTCCGGGATGGTAATGCAATCTCATATCATAATCCTTGATGAGCTCCAACCATCTCCTTTGTCTGAGATTCAACTCCTTCTGCGTGAAAATGTACTTCAAACTCTTGTGATCCGTGTACACCTGACAATGATTTCCAACGAGGAAATGTCTCCACGTCTTCAATGCATGCACTACGGCTGCTAACTCCAAATCATGTGTGGCGTAATTCAACTCATGAGGCTTTAGTTGTCGTGAAGCATACGAAACAACTCTCCCTTCCTGCATAAGCACTGCTCCAAGTCCTCGACGTGAAGCGTCGCAATACACCTCATAATCCTTGGTCTGATCTGGCAAAATCAACACTAGTGAGGTAACCAAACGTTTCTTCAACTCCTGGAAACTAGCCTCACACTCCTCAGTCCATTTGAACTTGGTATCCTTCTTAAACAACTCCGTCATAGGCTTTGCAATCTTTGAAAAGTTCTCAATGAATCTCCGGTAGTATCCTGCGAGTCCAAGAAAACTCCGGATCTCTCCAACTGTCGTTGGTGCTTCCCATTCGGTTACGGTCTCAACCTTTGCGGGGTCAACTGCTATCCCTTCTCCGGATATAACATGTCCGAGGAATCCTACTTCCTTCAACCAAATCTCACATTTGCTAAATTTTGCATATAATTGATGTTCCCTTAGTTTCTCCAAAACCAAACGCAAATGTTCCCTATGCTCTTCTTCATTCTTCGAATAAACCAGGATTTCATCAATGAACACTACGACGAACTTATCCAAAAACTCCATAAACACTTTGTTCATCAGGTTCATAAAATAGGCAGGCGCGTTAGTCAATCCAAATGACATAATGGTATACTCATATAGTCCATATCTTGTGGTGAATGTTGTCTTAGGTATGTCCTGCTCTCGAATCTTCAACTGGTGGTACCCTGATCGCAAATCGATCTTGGAAAACACTTTAGCTCCTTGCAAACGATCAAACAGATCATTAATCATTGGCAGTGGGTACTTGTTCTTGATGGTTACTTCATTCAATCCACGATAATCAACAACCATTCATAATGATCCATCCTTCTTCTCCACTAGAAGTACGGGTAATCCCCAAGGCGAAGAACTTGGGTGTATGTAACCTTTCTCCAGTAACTCCTTAATCTGATTCTTAATTTCTACCAAATCCTTTGCTGGCATCCTGTACGGTCTCTTTGATATTGGGCCTGTACCTGGCAATAACTCAATCAAAAACTCAATGTCTCTATCCGGTGGCCTGCCTGGCAACTCTTCCGGAAATACATTAGGAAAATCCTTTACCACTGGTACTTCTTCCTGCACCACGCCTGATAAAGAATTCACTTGATTCTTATTTGATCCATGTCGTGATACATACTTGATCCATCTTCCTTCTGGTGTGGTAAGAAAAATTGACTTACTAGTGCATTCAATATTCCCTTCATACTTTGATAACCAATCCATGCCTAATATCACATCCAATCCTTGAGATTCCAGTACTATTAGGTCTGAGGGAAAAACATAGTTACCAATCCTTAATGGTAACCGATCACACCATCGTCTAGCCATAAACTCCGCTCCTAGTGAGCTTACTAACATGGGTGACCTAAGGGCTTGGGTTGGCAGGTTATAATTATCCACAAATCCCCTTGATATGTATGAATGCGATGCACCAGTATCGAAATTAACGAGTGCGGTAAATGACTTAACCAAAAACTTACCGATTACTGCATCCGGCTGATCTTCAACCTCCTCCATGTTAACGTGGTTCACCTGTCCCCTATTGAAAGGGTTTGGCTTCTTGCGTGAGCTTCCATTGCCATTTCCATTTTGGCCTTCAGGACATTCATTGGCATAATGTCCGGTCTTGGAACACTTGAAATAGGTGACTTGGCTCAGGTCTCTCTTGGATGGGGTTGATGGGGTGGTCCGGTTCTGGCCGTTGCTTCCTCCATTCCCATTACCGTTCTTGTGGCCATTATGGTTGTGCGAATTACCTCCTCCATGGGTATGCTGAAACTGAAATCCCGATTTAGGGGTAAAACGGGGCTTTTGCTGGGCTCCAGAGTTATACTTCCCCTGTACATACTTCCTCTTGCGGTTCTCAATCTGCTGTTGCTTCCCTTCAATCATGATGGCACGATCTACCAACTCCTGGTAGTTTCTGAAACTTGCTACCATCAACTGCATGCTTAACTCATCATTCAATCCTTCCAGAAATTTCTCCTCCTTGGTTACATCCGTAGCAACGTCATCTGGGGCATAACGTGCTAACTTGCTGAAAAGTCGTCAACATACTGCCAACTGTCCTTCCTCCTTGGCGTAAGTTGCAAAACTCACGCTTCTTCATGGCCATAGCTCCTGCTGAAACATGTGCAGTGCGAAAAGCTTGCTGAAACTGATCCCATGTGACAGTGTCAACTGGGAAGGTGGCTGTGAAATTCTCCCACCATGCTGCCACGGGTCCTTCTAACTGATGTGCGGCAAACTTCACTTTCTCACCATCCGTGCATCCTGCAGTGGTCAACTCCCTTCCTATCTTGCGGAGCCAATCGTCTGCTACTATCGGCTCGGTGCTACTAGAAAACACCGGCGGATTCAGCCTAAGGAAACGGGCTAAGTGGTCAACAGGGGGTGGTGGTGGTGGGTTGTTGTTGTTGTTGTTGTTGTTGTTCTGCTGGTTCTGAACTAACATCTGCATCAACTGATTCTGCTGTTGGATCAACTGAGTGAGCTCCGGTGGAAATCCATTGTCACGTCTCGGAGGCATCTGAGGGTTTAGAAAAGACGAGAAATAAGAATATAATGAGGTCTAAAGAGAAAACACTACCCCAATGCACATGAGCAAATTCACACAAAATCACTTCATTCAATTCAAACAAGGGCTTACAATCGATCTAGCTATCGCAAAAGTGCTCGAACTATAGTGTTTACATGGGGGAAATACTACTAATATTTGGTGGTCATCTAAAAATTTGAACCGGTGGAAGACTCCATGATGTCCGCTTCAGCTTCGTCTTCAAAGTCGGGTTCACTTGGGCCCGAATCAGTGTCGTCGATGATGATGTAATTGTCTGGACATGCGACGTACTTGTCTTCCTTCCTGGATGCTAACTCCATCTTGAGTTCTTCAATCTCTTGCTTAAGATCGCAGTTGTGTCTTGCTAGGGCTACTATCTCGTCCATGTAGTCTTTGCGTGTAGCCTTCAGTTCTCCTTCTAGCTCGATGATCCTTGCCTTTGCATTCTTCAACTCTATCATATCGTTGCACATCTGGTTCTCGTGGAGTCGAATGTGCTAGTTTCACTCCTGGATGAATGCTGCAATGGATCTATCCTTCTTGGTGCTGACTAACTCCCATTGTTCATCTCGGCGTCCGCAAATCTGGTAGATAGTGTCCTTGAGTTCTTCTTGATAAACTTCTCCAATGCGTCCTATGGTGATATGGGCTGCCATGCTCCTCCCAGACTCCAGGTTGGTGCATTGAAAACACTATCTATGGGCTTCGTGATTGGCGTGAATGTTCTTCCCGGAACATGAGCTTGAATCTTCCAGCGCTCCTCTTCAGGCAGATTGGCGTTGAAGGTTCCCGTGAAACATGGTAATCCAATGTTTAGATACTTGGTGACTTCCTTCAAGTGAAATCGAAAAGGTGTGCCTTCATCTGGTTGAGCGTACTTAATCTTCGCGTCCTTCATCCTAAAGAGTAGAAAAGATGAGGAGTTAGAAAATGAGGAGAGAATAGTGATCTATGGCTTTAACTTACTGGTCGTGTCCTACAGTCAGCGTGTGCTCTGATACCATCTCTGTGGCGACCCGACCCGAATGGATCAAGTCTACTGTGCTTCGGTGTCATCCCTGGATCAGTAATGCTGACACCACACAATACTTTGAAGGATTTATAGCAGAGTGTCAATCACACACTTATTACATCGATGTCTCAAAAGAGAACTTATTACAATAATATGGCTTAAGGCCATCTAATGTCGATAACAGCGGAAGACTTGGAAGATAAATGGGTCCATCAACTCCAACGGCATCACTGAGTATAGAACCACGACCTAAAAGCACCTTAATCGTCGTCTGAAAAGTCTGCAACATTAACATTGTAGCCCGAAACGGGTCAGCACATGGAATATGCTGGCAAGGTAACACATAGAGAATGATGGAATGAAACAGCAATACTATATGCATATTTGGCTGGTGGAAAGCTCTATGGTTACTGTTTTGTGTAAAGCCAATTTTTCCCTACTTGACTTCAATAAACTCACACCTACTAAAATATCTTTGCAAATGGTTAACAAATCAACTGCCATACCTATCGGTATCTATGAGGATGTGCCCCTTGTTCTTGCTAATGTTATGTTTTTGACTGACTTTGTTATACTTGAGATGCACGAGGAGGACAACATGTCGATTATCCTTGGTAGACCCTTCTTGTATATTGCAGGGGCTGTTATTGATTGCAATAAAATTAGGGAGAAAGAATTATCGCGATCCACGAGATGGAGCCACCACCAAGCAATCTTCTTCCTCCGAAGCGTAGATCCGGAGTCCGTTTGGGGCTCCGAAGAGGGGGGGTCTTTGTTCTTCGTCATCACCAACCCTTCTCCATCGCCAATTCCATGATGCTCCCCATCAGGAGTGAGTAATTCCTTCATAGGCTCGCTGGTCGGTGAGGAGTTGGATGAGATTCATCATGTAATCGAGTTAGTTTTGTTAGGGCCTGATCCCTAGTATCCACTATGTTCTTAGATTGATGTTGCTATGACTTTGCCAGGATTAATGCTTGTCACTTTGGGCCTGGGTGCCATGATTTCAGATCTGAATTGTTTGTGAATTCATCATTATATCCATTTTCTAGATCCGATCTTTCAAGTTATAGTCAACTACCACGGTTATGATCCGGCAACCCCGGAGTGACAACAACCAGGCTCACTCCAGGTGATGACCGTAGTTTGAGGAGTTGCCACGGGAGGGTAGGACAAAAGATGTCATGCAAGTTCTTTTAATAAAGCATGTATGACTATTTACGAAATACTTGCATATATTATATCGATGAACTGGAGCTAGTGCCGTATCACCCTAGGTTATAACTGTCACATGATGAATATCATCCAACAAGTCACCGATCAAATGCCTATGAATTTATCCTTATTGATCTTGCTGCGTTACTATTGCTATCATCACTGTTACACTTGCTACAAATTACTGCTATCACTATTACTATTACCGTTGCTACTGTCACTATTATCAAAACTATCAAACAACTTTGCTACTGATCACTTTGCTACAGATAATTAATCTCCAGGTGTAGTTGAATTGACAACTCAGCTGCTAATACCATAAATATGCTCTGGCTCCCCTTGTGTCTAATCTATAAATTTGGGTTGAATACTATACCCTCGAAAACTGTTGTGATCCCCTATACTTGTGGGTTATCATGCTTCTGATCCCTTGATTTGGAAATCATAATTCTTTTGCGTTTGAGCTTTGAATTAGTCAGTTGTTCCTATAAGCAGATCTCCTTGCATTCTTTCTTCCTCTGGTTGAGTACCGATGCTCACATCAGATCCCTTGAGGACCACTGGGTCCTTTGTTGAATTATCATCCGACAGTGTCCTTCATATACAAAACCTCGAGAAGTTCTCTTCCCTGATACATAATACCATTGAAAAATCCTATTCTCTAATTTGGCCAACCATGCTCTGTTTTTGAGCTGGTGATATTTACTAGTGAAGCTTGTGGTATATGTTTCCACGATGCCCCGATGGGTTGAACCTATGCCTTCCTTAATATGTGTGAACTCGAAAGTTTTCATGAGTCTCATTCTGTCGGGCAGAGCTCGGGGCCTTTTGCGCTAGGTAGAACGAGGTGCTGCAGGATGTGTGCGGCGTGGGCCAGCGGCTACTGCGTTTTCTTGGGCGGCTGCAATGACTGGTGACGGGGTCGATGTCGTGGGGTGTGGCGGTGTCGATGCCGGCGCCTAACGGCTGTCAGGAATCCACCCCTCTATGCGGGCGCGTGTGTAACACCCCCAATGGTTAGCTACGGTGAACCCATACTAATTGTGCCATGTCATCACAATTAAATTGCTAAACGTCACTTTGATCCAAACCTAGTTCAAATTCAAATTTAAAATAAAGTCCAAATGATATTTCTTTAAACTGCCAAACAAAGTTGTTTAAGTTGTGTCATAAAATCCCCGAGCTTTTGTAGAAGTACAATGAACTATGTTTCAATTCCCAAATTGCCCCTAGCAACAATTTTAGTGGACCAGCAACATTAAAATGAGCAAATCCAAAGTAAGCCAATAGTTAAACGTTTCAAAATAAATTGAAACTATTTGTGTCAGCTCAAATTGTTGTCTACTATTTATGTCCCAATTTTCATTGTCACAAAAATTCAATTGATATAAAATAAAATGCAAAAAGGTGGAGAAAATACATAGCAGAGAAAGAAAAAGAAAAAGGGCAAAAGCCTACTATGCACATGGGCTCTAGTACAACAGTGCACATGGACCAGGCCATCGCAAGGCCTTTCCCCTACCTCGAGCTACAGAGGTAGAGGCCATGGCATGGATGTCATCCACGGCCAAACCGCTCGATGGCCGCAACGCACGCGATAGTGTCTCCCCGCATGTAAAAGGTCATGGTCGACCCCCTGGTGAACTCTAGCACCCACTTTACCATATCCAGAAATCGGCCATGTAGCCATCGTCGTCCCCGTGTCATGAGACTATTTCCAACCACTCCGTCTTCGTCTACTACGTCGTCTTCGAGGAGAAAATCGAGTAGGAGAGCCCCACGTCGCCGACATCGAGCTCGTCTTCGACCTTCTGCACCATCGGCCGCCGTCGTTCTTGAGGAGCCAATCGAACAGGAGATCACCATGTTGCCGCCATCGAGCTTGTCTTCGACCTTCTGCACCGCCGGCCGCCGTCATCGATTCGCTTGACCCTGACCTCCTGTAGCCTCGCCGCGTGCTCCCTCGGCTCTGCAGTGAGGTCCACTCCCGAAGCCCCCTTTAGCCCCCTCGATTTGTCGCCGTTGTAGCCGCGCTCGCAAATGCTGCCATGGCCGGCGCTGGCGCACCCTCACACTCACCACTTCATTGTCCGTGTTCCCCTGCCCCCCCCCCCCCCTTGTCAGTGTCAAAACCGGTGGATCTTGGGTAGGGGGTCCTGAACTGTGCATCTAGGATCGATGGTAACAGGAGACGGGGGACACAATGTTTACCTAGGTTCGGGCCCTCTGTATGGAGGTAATACCCTACTTCCTGCTTGATTGATCTTGATGAATATGAGTATTACAAGAGTTGATCTACCACGAGATCATAATGGCTAAACCCTAAAAGTCTAGCCTAACTATGATTATGAGGATATATGTCTACAGACCTAGCCCTCCAGTTTATATAGACACCGGGGGGATCTAGGGTAACATAAGGTCGGTTACAGAGAAAGGAATCTTCATATTTGGTCACCAGGCTTGAATTCCACGCCAAGGAGACTCCCATCCGGACATGGGTAGAGTCTTTGGTCCTTGTATCTTCATGGCCCATCAGTCCGGCCCATGTCCAATAGGTCGAACGCCCGAGGACCCCTTAGTCCAGGACTCCCTCAGTAGCCCCTGAACCAGGCTTCAATGACGAGGTGTCCGGCACGCAGATTGTCTTCGGCATTGCAAGGCGTGTTCCCCTTTCCGAATATTCCAAGATAGTCTTCGGAGGGAACGAACATGTCCGGATCTGCAACATAAGTACCACACACATAGCTGTAGAGAGTATAATATTTCACGAGTACCATCTGCTAACAACTTTTTGCAACATGACATCATCTTTGTCTGGTCAATATATCGAATCGTTTTTGTCTGCCATTCCACGTTTCGAGATGCGGTTTCCATTGGCACGTCTTGTCAAACCATAGATCGTGTCCCCTTATTGCGGGATTCTCATCAATACGGGCATGGGTAATCCAACCGTGTCATTTGCATTGTCACACCCTAGCTAGATTATGCATTAGAGTGTGCATCATGTTTACCTTCATCAGAAAATTGAAATGGGGAAAGCAGAACCCCCAGCACCCCCCTTGAAATCAACTAGGGTTTACTAAAAATAAATTCACTGAACCTGAAATGCCCTTCAAAAATGTTCACCCTCTTTGCCTTGGGTTAGAACCCTTGGGAAAAATGGTGCACATAATTTTAGGTCAACAAAAGGGGCATTGATTTAATTCATAAATATTTGAATTTGGGCATTTAAATGCTATTAAATAATTCAAATGCTCAAATAATGTTGGAACTATTTTTTGGGCCACGGAAATATTTCAGTAAGTGTCCATAAATATTTTCAGGATTTTATAAAATGATTTAGTATTTAAACTAAATCAAAACAGAATAACAGAAATAGAAAAACACAAATAAATAAAGAGGGAAAGGCCATGGGCCACTTACCTGGCCCATCTCCAGCTGGCGGCCCAGCCCACCCCGCTGCCTCCTGTCGCCCCCCTCCTCGGACAGAAGGACGCGAGCGTGTGCCCGACGCTCGCCGGCACGCGCGCGCGGCACCTCCCCCCCTGCGCGCCACCTCCTGCTTCCCGGACTCCCTCCCAATGCCACGGAGACGGCCACGCACCCCCTGGCCCTCTCATTCCTCCTCCCCCGTGCTCATCCCCTCCTCTGGCTCTCCCCCTCACTTCCACAGAACGCGGCCGTCGCCGCCGACGAGAACCACCACGGCCACAGCCACCCCCTCGCCCCTCGGTTGTGCCCACGAGCTCCGCAATGTCGTCCTCGACCCCCTCACCGAACCACGCCCCGCCGGAAGCCCTGCAGCGTCGACTTCGAGCTCTTCTTCAACCTCCGGCCGCCGGCGACCTCGTCCTCGATTCGCGCCGTCTAGGTCGTCCCCAGGCCCGCTGAGCTGCGCTTCGACCTCCCCGTGAGCTCCTCCGTCGTTTCCCCCTAACCCCACGGCCTAGCGCTCGTTGTAGCACCACTCCCCATGACGCCCGAAGCACACCGCCGCACGAGCTCGTCGCCGACGAGGCTCCGGTGGCCAATCGGCCCCGTGCATATGCCTGTTAGCTTTGCGGAAGCCTGCAGAACGCGTGGGTGCTACCCGTTGCTCCTCCCGTGCACGGTGGCGCCGTTTCCATCGGCGCCCGAACTCCGGCGACCGCCAAAGTCGTCGCCGGCGACGTCTCCGGCCACCCCGAGCTCAACCCTCACCACCAAGAGCTGCGGCTCGTTCCCAGGAGCCCGTAGATGCTCCCCACTTTCCGTTTGGTGGCCGGAACGTGCAAATGCACTTCCTCCGCCGCGTCTGGCCTCGCCGGCGGCTGGACGCCGGCGAGTGTTGACCTTGACCATTGACTGGGTGGGCCCAGTTGACTCCCCTGAGTCAATGACAAGCGGGCCCCTCCCCTGCTAATTAAACCTGTTTAGTGTTAATCTAAATTAATTAGTTAATTAACTAACTGAGCCACTGACACACGGGTCCCACAGGTCAGGTTTGACCTGTACCGAGCCTGTTGACTTGCTGACGTCATGCTGACGCAAGGCTGACGCAATAACTCTTTTCTGGATTTAATTTTATATAGAAAATTCCAGAAAATTGCCTAAACTTCAAAAATTCATAGAAATTCAACCATAACCCCAAATGAGACAAATTATATATGAAAAATTATCAGAAAAATCCAAGCTATCCATTGGTACTGGTTTCATGCATGTCAGAACAAGTTAAACCTGCTGTTTATGCAATATAAGGTAATGCACTAATATGATCAAGTTAAATGAGCTAACACTTGAACCTTTGGTTCAAATAAGCAATTACCCTTCTGTTTTAGCTTGCATTAGGCCAAGACACATCCATATTGCCATGTCATAGCATGCATCATATTGTTGCATATCATCATGTGTTGATTGTGCCCGGTTGTGTTCTTCGTGGTAGGTTCTGCCTCCGAGGATATTCACGAGTATCCAACTGAAGGGCAGTATCCCGTTACCACTCCATCAGGCAAGCAACCATTGATCATTCCGATACAAACCCATGTTCTCGCTCCTGCTCTTGTTTACTGCATTAAGACAACACGATTCAAACTGCTGTGTGCTACGGTAGTTGAACCCTTATCCTCTGCATGACCTGTCATTGTCACAGTAACTAGATGAAACCCACTAGCATGTGTAGGAGTTGATTGAGCCATGTTTTGTGATTCCTACCTTGCTATGCCTGCTATGCTTAGGGTTGTGTCAGGTCTGGTTCATCTGGGTGATGGGCTAGAGTGAAATGCTTGTGTCAGTAATATGTGGGATGTGTTGAACATGTTTTGGTAAAGGTATCGATGAGAGGCCATTTAGGAGTACATGGTGGGTTGTTTCATTGAGGCCGTCCCTAAGACCTGAGTTCTGTATGCGTGAATTAAGATTCAGCTACTACCACACATTGGGCCCTGAAATATGACCCCGCTCGACTTACTGACCCCTCTCGCCTCAGTCCAGGAGTTGCAACTAGTTTCTGGTGTTTGTAGGATATGTGTTGGCGGCCGTGCGTAGCGCTGACCCTAGGGGTGGGCTATGTTGCGGTAGATACACCGTGGCACGTTGTACCGAGTCACCCGTTTGGTGTCTCGGGAACCCTGTTCACATCGTTCGGGGCCGTTGAGGACACCCCGGCCGGATTTCCTTGCGGATGGAACCTGAATAGGCGATGACCCTGGACTCGAGACTTGTGAGGTTAGTCAGGTCGTGGTCTACACCCACGTCGGTTTTCGCTTGAAGTCTGCCGAGCACATTTCGTGTGCAGACGCTAAGTGGTGGAAACATGTGTGACGAAGTACACCCCTGCAGGGTATAAAACTATTCGAATAGCCGCGTCCGCGGTAAAGGACTACTTGATTGCATATACAGTTCATAGACAAGTTAAAGGATACTACTAAAAGACTCAAGATAAGTGTGAGTACCGAGGATGGCCCTCTCGCAGGATACGAGGGAGGATCCACGGTGGAGTATTGTGATGGTGAGTAGTGGACTCGTGTGCGAAAACTATTTTGCTAAAAGGTTCCGTAGGATAGCTTAGCCAAGAGTCAAAGCTGGCTTGCTGCATAAACCCCACCACCTTCTTGAGAATGAGCATGTATAGTAGGTTCTGATGTAAGACTTGCTGAGTACCTTTGTACTCATGTTTGCTTATTTATTGTTTTCAGAAGACAACACTGCCCCCTCCGATGGGTTTTACGTAGACCTTAACGTCGACGAGTGACTAGCCACCCAGGTGGTGATCCAGGCCATGGAGGGCCCTACGTAGATAGACAGGCTTCGAGAAGCCTTCTTTCTTTCTAGAGTCTGTACTCAGACTAGTTGCTTCCGCATGTGCTTGTATGACTGTATGACTTGAGTGTCGGGTCATGTGACCCCTATCTGTATGAATATGTTATGTATGGCTCCCTGGAGCCTTTAAATAAAGTACTTGAGTTGTAGAGTTTTGTTGTGATGCCATGTTGTATGTACTCATATCGGGCATATTGTGTGAATGATTGAAATGCTTGGTAAGAGTGGGATCCGACAATCTAGTTGTTTGTCCTTTGCAGCCTTTCTTATGGGGAAATGTAGTCTAGTGCTCCTCGAGCCATAGTAGTCCGCTACAGCCCGGTTCACCGGAGTCCTGCTAGCCCAGCACTACTGTTCAGGACACTTGACTGGCCGGCATGTGTTTCACTTCGTCCCTATGTCTGTCCCTTCGGGGAAATGTCACGCGGTGATCTCCGGAGTCCTGTCTAGCCTGCTACAGCCCGGGATCCCCGGAGTCCTGTTAGCCCAGTGCTACAGCCCGGAATCACTCGTTGATGACCGACATGTTCGATGTGATTCATGTATGCCTGTCTCCATAGGTCGGTGCCGCTTTGGGTTCACGACTAGCCATGTCGGCCCAGGTTCTCGGTCATATGGATGCTAGCGACATTGTCATATACGCGAGCCAAAAGGCGCAAACGGTCCCGGGCCAGGGTAAGGCGACACCCGTGGGATACCGTGCGTGAGGCCGCAAATTGATATGAGGTGTTACCGGCTGGATCGATGTGGCTTAGAATCGGGGTCCTGACATGCATAGCCCTTGGGAATAGGCGAGTTTTAGGGCGAGTGGGGAGGCGTTCAATATTCACTCCCTTTACAAGGGGATAAGGATCCCCTTCTTCTCACACGCCTTCTCTCTTCCTCTGCTATTCCATTCTTGAGCTCCAGCACTCAAGTTCTCATCTTTCCCCATTCGAGCAAGCACTCAACCATGTTCGGATCTGGAGGTCAAGGCAAGTGGATGGCCTCCTCCATCAAGGAGAAGGACATTACCGAGCTTCGGGCGGCCGGGTATCTGGCGAAGGAAATCGCCCACTGAGAGGGTGGTATTCATCCCTTATTTCATCCGCGGTATAGGGTTTCCACTCCACCATTTCGCCCGCGGGCTGATGTACTATTACGGGCTATACTTCCATGATCTATCCCCGAACTCCTTCCTCAACATCTCGTCATTCATTGTCGTGTGCGAGGCTTTCCTCCGCACCCAAACCCACTTTGGGATGTGGCTCAATGTCTTCAATGTGAAGCCGAAGGTGGTGGATGGCCAGCACGCGGAATGCGGAGGCGCCATGGTGAGAAAGCTGACCAATGTCTCCTGGCCAAAAGGTACTTTCATGGAGACTGTCAAGGAATGGCAGAAACTGTGGTTCTACATCACAGAACCCCGCAGCGCCACCTGGGCCGCGGCTGCCGAATTCAACTCCGGAGCTCTGATGCGACTCACCTCCTGGATTGAGAAGGGCCCGAATTGGTCTTCGTTAGACGAGATGATAGCACTGCAAACCCACATTCAAAGCATGGTGGACAAAGACATTAATCTCGTCGACGTAATCCAAGTGATGCCAGTTCGCCGGATTCTCCCATGCCAAAGCCGAAGCCGCCCTTTATGGGAATTCAATCCAAATAAGCAACAAACTCTAGAAAGACTCTTCGGAACCACTCACGAAGACGCCTGGAAGTTGCTCTTCAAAGGCAACGAGACGCCGCCAGCCATAGACTCGGACCACGGGCACGACATTAACCACCCCGCCAACGAGGTAAGCCTTTAATGCGTCCTCTACTTGCTTGTTTCAAGGATGATATTTGCACTTTTATTATCAATGCTTCTTCAGGAATGGATGGAGAGGGCGAAGCGGATTCGGTGTCCGGCTGTGCTACCTAAGGAACAAGTCATCCTGCGTCGGGCGAAGATGCTGGTACCGGCACCCTATAAGGCGCCAGAGAAGAAGGCCATGAAGAAGGCCAAGGGGGTCCAGAGTGACCCCCACCGCAAGGGCACTTCGGACGTGACGTCTGAAGACAAGACCCGCTCCTTCGCCGCTGAAGACGACGATGAGGAGGAGGAGGAGGAGGAGGAGAGCGACTCTCCCCCTGATGGGGGGAGGAGGAAGAGGGCGGCCTCCACAAATCTGGAGACAGAGGCGCCTAAGAGGGGGAAAGGCCCTCTCGTGGATAGCTCCGCCTGGGGCGTCGACAGCATCTTGGAGCGAAGCCCCCAAAACAAGCCCCTGGCCGCATCGTGAGTACTAAGAACCCGCACTCGTCTATTTATCCAACCTCTCCACTTTATGGTATTGATATGGTTAATCATGTTATTGCAGTCCGGCCCACGACAGCTCCCAGCGATCCTCATCAAGAGGCTCGTTGGATTCAAAGGCAATGGCCAGCGAAACACCGCTAGCCGCTTACTCTCCCAAGGCCAAGGGAGACGATGAGGTGCTATCCCAACGGACCTTCCCAGGCCAGGGAGAGGTTCAGGAGGCCATCATGGTGGCACCAGGAGGCAAGACCTCGGCTTTGGGACACATGGGGAAGCAGATCCCCATGGCGACTGGGGACGGGGGCCTTTCTCAATTCGGCCCCCAGCCGAATACAAGTCCGGGGATCTATACGACTCCGGAAACCGGTGAGCAACCTCCTTCGAAAGAAGGGGGTGTGCATGTTCCACCGGTGACCCCTGTCCAACCAGAGGCAGCGGATAATCTACTGGAAGCGCTAAGAGGCACTTCCATTATGGAAGAACACCGTATCCTTATGGGTACGATGATTGAGAAGGTTTAGTCTGTCAAGGGCGGACTGACCGAAGCCTGAAGCAGCCTGCTGACAGGTTTTGAGGTAAACAGTGTAACAGGGAAAATCCCAATATAGATAGTAGCCCCTGAAACACTGTCGGTGGTTCGGAAAGAAAAGCCGGGCAGAGGATCGATTAAATTTCTCAGGATGCTAACTAAAATGTGTCTGATGTGAATAAGCAGGCATCGTTGCTGGCCGCGACCTCACACACTGCCGAAGTCTCCGGACTAAAGCAGAGACTGGACCGGGCCGAGTTGGAGCTCGGCCAAGCGAGGAAGCAGCTGGAAGACCAACAAGGTATGTAATGACTTGCTATATATTTGAAAATAATAAATGATGTATATTGACCATAGTGTCATGATATGTATAGGGCGACGACCAAGGTTGAGGCCCTTAAAAAGGCCCCTTGCCGAAGCCGAGGGGAAAGCTGTCAACGAGCAGGCCGCTCGTAAGAAGCTTAAGGCCCAGCTGAACGAGGTCCAGCAAGTGCTCCAGGAAGCTATGAAGAAGTATGTGACCCTGTAGGGTGATGTTTCAGCTAGAGAGACCGAACTCGCCAAGGCTCGTCAAAGTGCGGAAGTGGCCCGGGTTGAAGCCCAGGGTGTCCTCCAGGAGATCTAGGTGGCCAAGAAGATCGTGGCGGGTAAGGCGTTTAGTATGCAAAGCAAGTATGTGAAGAAGAAGTATTTCTTACTAACCCGGATTCGGAGTTCTCCAGGGGCGTTTGCAGATCTGCCGCGCAGTGTGTCCGACGCTGCGGAGTTCTTCCGAGCCGAAGAAGAGAGCTCAACAGAGAAGCTGTTCTGGTCGCAATACCTTGCGCCAGAGCATCCTGTGCCCTTCACCGATCAGCTAAAACAGCTGGTCGAGCTACATACACTACAAAAAAAGACACATCCGTGACATTTTGGGCCGAACAATTTTTTATCATACTTATGACACTTCTATGACGATAATTGTGACAAAACCCGGTATCATCATATGTGTGGTGGGCTCCTACTTCTATGACAAAAAATCATGACAGAAAATTTGCTTTTCGTCCTGGGCGGGCCGGAGACGCATCTGCATGACATTCTTTGGGCCGTCCATGACGAAAAAAAACTATGGTAGAAGCGAGGGCGAGGAAAATTTCGGGGAGTTCCCGGTCACGGTGGTTGGTCGGGGGCCGAGCGATGCGCGTTTCTCTCATACACGTATGCGCATGTGTCCGAGGCAGTGGGCTCTAACTAAACCCGAGTGATTGCACTGCAAGCTACGCGTTACTGAACCCGAGTGATTCCTTCGCTACAGCTGCTAATTGAAGCCGATTGATGTTGCCTCTGGATGAACAGTGAGCGTTGCTGGGGGCGTTGGATGAATAGTTCCCGATGAGGGTGGATGAGCAGGACCCCGTGGTGTTGCCTCTGGATGAATAGGACCCCGATCGATCGAGCCGGTCGGGGCTAGATGAACAAGACCCCGTGGAGGGCTGGATGAACAGGACCACCCCATGAAGGGTTGGATGAACAGTAGACAGTGGAGGGTTGGATGAACAGTAGCCCGTGGAGGGGTGGTTGAACAGGAGCCCGTGGAGAGGGTTGGTTGAATAGTAGACAGCGGAGTAGCGCGCGATGGAGGCTGGATGAACAGGAGCCCGTGGATGAACAGTTGCAGGTGGAGGCTGGAGGAGGTCAACGGTGGATGAACAGTAGACCATGGAGGCTGGAGGGGGTCGATGATGGAGATGAACAGTATCCCATGGAGTCCCGTTTTGTGGTGCGCCACACCCCTCCCGATGAAAAGGACCCCCGTTTCGACCGTAGCGCTCCAACACAAGTCCATTTCCTTTGTTTTGCGGTACGCCACACCCCTCCCTATGTATAGGACCCCCATTTCGACCGTAGGAGGTCCATTTCCTCCGCTTTGCCAGACCCCTCCCGATGAACAGGATCCTATTTCGACCGTGGCCGGTTGAACACAAGGTCATTTCCTCCGCTCTGCGGTACGCCAGGCCTCGTTTCCATCGGCTGTTCTGTCCAAGCCCTCCCAATGAACACGACGGCACATTCCTTTCCGACCCAGCCGGTTGGCTCCCCATGGACACGACGACGACGTTGTTTCTCCGTTTCGTCCCAGCCATGCACATGAGCCCTAGTCATACATATGCGCAAGTAGGCGTTCCAGACCCTGCTCGTATGTACATATGTGGCTGTATTTTCTTTCTTGCACACTGGTCGTTGTGCGTATGTGTACATGCTACGTGCGCGCCTCTACTACGACACGTGCGCGCCTCTACATCGACCAGTATGTACGTACACGTTCGCGACCAGAATGAAAACGCTACGTACGCTTCAACCAGGTGGGTCCCGACTGTCAGGCACACTACAAGAAATATGTCAACTTGTGACCTTGACTATTGGTCACTTAAAGGTCATTGTTTTTCATTTGCGACCTTTTTGTGACCAAAAATAGAAGGTCAAAACCTGGTGGTCGTAAACTGAAATTAACGACCTTCTCTGTGAGAAGGTCGTAGACGTTTACGACCAAAATATGCCTACTGGTTTGTTTTGTTCACTAGCAACCTCCCCAGGCCACGTAGGCATCCAGCGTGGCAAGCTGATGTGGCACAAGATTCAGCCCAGTCCAATTCGGTTTTCTACATGGGCCTAGCCCAACAATTCGGCCCTTTTTTATTATTATTCCTACGAATTCTGTTGGGCTACATGGGCCAAGCCCAACATTTCAGCATTTTTATCTCTGGGCTTTGGACTTTTACAGTCTATTGATTATATATTTTTGGAAAATATATTTTGGAGCTGGTCCCACTAGTCATGTTAATATCATATATTGATCCCACACATAAGAAAGTTACGAACTTGTCATATTATTTCATAAGTGGGTTGCACTGGTCAGGTTCCCATCTCACACACAATCAAATCACATTCATAATCAAATATTCCAAACAACAGAACATGTGAAACTCGTCAAATGACACTAGATTAGTGTACTACAATTTCTGTAGACTATTACAACCTAGGTATACCAGCTATTACAATATTATAGTCAAATAGAACAGACAACTCTTTGCTGAGTAGCACTTCACGGCTTTGCGCTTTTCTTCACGTCTTCGCACTTCCAACTTTCATAGGCCTGGAGCTCCTGTAAAAGAGGAACCAAGTAAAGAAGTTACGCGCAGCTATATTTGCTACAGATCAGCTATCAACTCGATATTTATGTACACCATATAGAAATTATTTCCAGTTAGAACAAGTTCACTTAATACTCAACTCCTTTATTTGTGTCCATTTAGTGCAAGTCCATTATCCATGCATATAAACTTTTGCTCCCAGCCAGCACCTACCCAACTTAGTATAAGTCAGGAGGCCACTACTATTAAACCAACTCAAGTGAGAGAGCCAGCAAACTAGGTGGGATATTTCCTTATCACTAAAATTAAAAATTTGAGCACACCAAAAATTGATTGTGTGTCATAAGATGATCCTGAGAGTGCAGCACCATGTTACCATCTCTAAAGCTCATTAGCCAGCAACAAAAATTGTGTAACATATGTATAACCATTGCAAACAACCTTAACAGAATAAGCAGAACAAAATTTCATGTAAAATCTTGGTATAACCAGTAGATTATCCCCTAATAGAAGCTAATTAGGCTCCAATACACAAGGCATAGCAAGCACAGACTAAATAAGCCACGACCGTGAAACAGAGCATGGTACTACAGCAGGTCAGAGATGGAGCTAGAGGTAGTAGAAGGACTCACCGGAGAGGAGGTTGTAGTCGAAGCCGCACACAGGCGCCGCCACCACCGTCACCCTCTAGAGGAGATGTTGCCGTTTCATCGACGGACTCACCTGGTACAAGGAGATCATCAAAATGCATCACACTCAGGAGCAAATACAAGTTTAGCCCACCATGAACAGGGGCACTAGGCAATCCAGTAGCAATGCCATATATAGGTAATAATAACAGGATCTTAGATAATTAGTTTTTGTTCTTACTGACACACAAGTTGACAGAATGTACTCAATATATTCTAATAAAAAGGTTTGGGAGCAGAGGGAGAGGGAGGAGGAGATGGACGTGCTACCTGCTGCTGCGGTGCTGCCTCTTGGTGGTCGTTCTTGAGCTCCTCCTCTTGATGCTGCTCACTAACCTGCAGGACAAACAAGACCATGGGTGAGCTGTAGCACAGGCACATACAAGAAGTGAAGGTAAGGACAAGAACCTGGAAGAATATAGCTGCTCTATCATCCTCCGTCCGTGCCCATCCTCCTCCTCCGTGCCTATGTCGAACAACCTCCTTTCGTCGCTTGCGAGCACCATGCACCTTGATTGGCCATGAAACCCTTGTCCTCTGCTGCACGGATTAAACCCAAAGCATCAGTTCAGCTACACTAGCACATAGTACAGACATGGTATCACAGACATTCTCTAATTGACTAGCACCAAAATATATATACATGCACCAGTTGAGAAAAATCATGACTTGAAGAAAAATCAGTGTTCCATGCACACCAAATCATTCAAAAAACTAACTACACTACTACAGTTCTGAATAGCTATCGGTGCATCAATAAAATATGGAACAACACGCACTGCATGACAACTAGAGTATATATATAGCACTCAACAATGAACAGTTATCACAGAGAACAAGATACCAAGATATGAATGATGGCACTTAAATTCTAATTTCACATAGATAAAATTCATTACCATAGTAACAGTACATCTTCACTTGGAAATATCGAAGAAGTCCAGTTGGTTCTCACAAGCAAGTGTTCTCAGGTTTGCCTTAACATGAAAGGTTAAGTTATACTTAGCTGTGAGCAAATAGTAGATAACAAAATTATGGATTTGATTTCAAGTAACCAAGAGACTAATTAATGTGTTACTGCCTGATACTGTCGATCAGAAAAGCATAAGCAGAAAACAATATCCTGCGTATCAATGGAAACAAGGTGACAAAATAATTTTCTAGGGAGGTACTTTATATAATAAAAACTAATAAAAACAAACTAGGCACCTGCATAATCACACGGCGGTAGTTTTAGATAATAAAAACTACTGTTCCACACAGTCTTAGGGCTCCATAAAAGTATCAACTAAAATTACTTTCAAGCAAACAGGTTGTACATCGATCAGGTTGTAAAGGACAAAAATTCAGGGGTGTACCTAGTGCGAGAAGGCATTTACTAGGTTTTGAAGCTAATAACAATTAGCATGCACGTATCACTTGTTGGAGTTGGTGCATGGTCAAATTCAACTAGTGTAATGTATCGCCTATATATAATAGACCCATCTCTCCAATGCAATTTCACGGACCAAGAAACATAGGTGTTTATTTCTTCCTCTGCTAAACTATCTCCATATGGATACCAGCTAATGATACGCATATCATATTAAGGCAACGCTTTGGACGGCACATATTCTGCAAGCTACTGCTAATTTGCAAATACAAACAAATGCCTAATAGTGCTCACATAGAATTAGCAGAGCATGGTTGATTTATAACCATCAGGGGAGGGGACACCTGAACTCACATCGGCTGCTACAGGGCTTGTGCTGCACACAAACACACACATACATGTATCAGAAGCAATTCAGTCAACACTCTTGGCAGGCAAGAGGCAAGTTGGCTTCATAAGTCTAATTATGGAAAAAATGTGAGACTAGTGCTGATATGGTCAGTTTGAGCTTCATAAGTCTAATTATGGAAAAATGCACTGAAATCAACTTGGTCTGCGTTGCAGACTAAGACAGTAGCAGGCAAGCAGCGTTGTAGTAACTCAAGTAATATAATGTACAACAGAGCGAGGCTATTGGGGTTTCTATGATTTTTTGACCAACTGTTTTTCTTCACAAAAAGCTAACAGTTGGTCCTGAATTTTATCTTCACAGGGGTGTCAATGAACCACAACGAAACTACATAAACTGAGGGATTCAATGCTAATTCGAATGCGAGTGTGCACAGGAAACCTACGGGAAACCTACAGCGATGGAGAACCAAATTCGCATCCGCATCAAATCAAACGGCCAGATCTATGTAGAAACCTACAGGAAGAAAAGGAAGCAGATCGAGGACATGGACCTGTGTTCGAAGACGGCGATGCATGTGGAGTCATAGGTCGGCGGGGAGCTGGAGCCAACCACGCCGACGCACTTCCTGGTAGGGCGCGGCAGACAACGAGATGCACAGCCCTGCGAGGCTTGCGACAGCGCTGTCGCGTCATGGTAGCCGACGCTCTGTTGGCGCTGGGAGGGAGGTTGCGTGGTTGGGGAGAAGGAGCTCCATCTCCTTGGTGGCGACCCGTCCCATGGAGGTTCGCCCCTCCTGCCATCGGCGTCATCCCATCCACAACCATGTTGACCTGCCGAAAGGGAACACAAGACAAGGTGAGGTGAGGAGGAGGTAGTGCGCGAATAAGGAGGGGAGGGGCTTACCGGTGCCAGATCCGGCCATCTCTGGCCTCACCGTCGCCGGATTTGGCAGATCTAGACGAAGTTAGGGGTGGCGGCCGAAACCCTAGTCACGGGTGAGGGTTGCGGGCGAGTACTAGAGGGCGCGGGTCAGGCGTGAGCTCGATGGTTAGGGTCGTCGACAGTGGGGGTGGGTGGGAGAGGGGGTGGGCGACAGTGGGCGGTGGTGGGGGTGGGCGACGGTGAGCGGCAGAGGATTTGGCAGATCAAATCGGAGTGAGGGAGAGGAGAGGGGGGCGTCAGTGCGTGGGAGAGAAGGGTGCGAGATGAGGAGTGCGGGACGTGGGTGAGACGGGCGACGTGCGGGCCGTTGGATCCAGGAGCATCCGACGGTGATATATCCACGATCCGCGTGAGAGGCCTCTGGACCAATCAAAACGCAGTATACAGGTATGATATTTTTACCATTTAAATTGGTCGTAAACGACTAAAAGTAAGGTGCTAAATCATGTTAGCTATTTTATTATGACCTGAAAAATTGAAAAAAAACTTCGCATTGTGTCAGCAAATTTGAATTTAGTTTTCAGGAATAATCACAAATTGAAATAAGACAAATATTTTTTAAAGAGTTATGAGAAATGACTTCTTTTAATTCATTTTTTCATTTATCGTGTGTCCAAAATGAGTTCTTTTGTGAAGGACCTATCACATATTTATTAAAAAAAATTACCAAATTAATTTTCTAAAATACTAGAACATATTTAATGCACAATTGACCAGATGGTTGGGTGTAAAATGTTTTGATCTACCTCTCGTGAAAAAGACAAATTTTCGCCAATTCAGTTGGAAGCGGGTCAAATTTCAACTGTAGCTACCTCATGGTTTGCTCTTTATTTTTTCCAAACATCATTTCTAGGTACATAAGTATCTATTTAATCAGAGAAACACCAAAAAAATTCCAAGATTCAACCACTAACTAGGAACGGTTATTCCCGCAGTTTTGACCGCATTTTGAAACGGGCATAAAAAATAAAAAAAAAAAATTGGAAAACCTTCGCATAGTTTCATTATATGTGGCCAAGTTACCAGCAAAAACTATAAACTTGTAATACGTCAATTATTTTCAAAAATTGTTCTCAGAAACGAGCTATCAAGTGCGAAGATTCATGGCTTTCAAGCCAAATGATCAATCTTATGGCCACATCCATGACATAGTTTGTTCAAATGATTTCATATTGTGCACAAGGATGCATCTAGGAATGGCAGACAATGTTGCCTAAGGAAGTTTTCATTTTCTTTGGACGAAAAATTCATTTTCCATTTTTCGAGTACCCAAAATGAGTTTTTTTGTGAAGGACCTATAATATATTTGTTACAAAATTGGACCAAATCAATTTTATAAAATACTAGGCCATATTTATTGCACAATGACCAAATGGTTAGGTGTAAAAAGTTTTGATCCACCTCTCGTGAAAAAGACAAATTTCCGCCGATGTAGTTGGAAGCGGGTCAAATTTGAAGTGTAGCTACCTTGTAGTTTGCTCTTTATTGTTTTCAAAAATCATTTCTAGGTACATAAGTATCTATTTAATCAGAGAAACACCAAAAAAATTCCAAGATTCAACCACTAGCTAGGAACAGTCATTCCCGTCGTTTTGACCGCATTTTGAAACGGGCATAAAAATTCAAAAAATTCAAAAATTGGGAAACCTTCGCATTGTGTCTTTATATGTGGCCAAGTTCCCAGGAAAAATAACAAACTTGTAAAACGACAATTATTTTAAAACAGTGTTCTCAGAAATGAGCTATCAGGTATGGAGATCAATGGCTTTCAAGCCAAGTGATCAATCTTATGGCCACATTCATGGCATAGCTTGTTCAAATGATCTCATATTGTGCACAAGGGTGCATATTGGAGTGGCAAACAATGTTGCCTAAGGAAGTTTTCATTTTCTTTGGATGAAAAAACCATTTTCCATTTTTCGAGTGCCCAAAAGGAGGTTTTTTTGTGAAGGACCTCCCAAATAATTGTTGCAAAATTGGACCAAATCAATTTTCTAAAATACTAGGACATATTTAATGCATAATTGACAAAATGGTTGGGTGTAAAAAGTTTTGATCCACCCCTCATGAAAAAGACAAATTTCCGTCGATTCAATTCGAAGCGGGTAAATTTGAACTGCAGCTGCCTCATAGTTTGCTATTTATTTTTTCCAAAAATCATTTCTAGTTACATAAGTACCTATTTAATCAAAAATACATGGTCTGGTGGCGATACGTCGAGGTTTGGACGGTGGCCGAGGGTCCCAACTCTAGAGCGCGTAAACTCGCATGCCCGCCGCGTGGTCACCGCGTGACTATGGCGTTGCCATGTGTTCTGGGAAGCCTAGGCATGTCTAGTGGGTTGGGCGCTCCCCAGGTAGGTGCTAGGAATGAAATCACAACAAAAGATTCTCACGAGGAGATCGGTCGATGCTCAAACATGAATAAGCAGCCAAGTGTTTGATTAGTGGTACGGGAAATGCACATGGCTAATGGGCGTGAGTTTTGGCTGAGGATGATCAGTTACTAAGAAGACCGTATTCACAAATTTTCAGCTCAAAAGGAGGAGCCTAGGTGTACCACACCGGACATAAATACGAATGTTGAAGATGGGCTCAAAACAATGAATGGATTGAGCTGGCATTTGGTGGACGATGGTTATATGGGCATAGGAAAGTACTGTAGAAAATGGATACCATTTGGACATGCCAAAGTGGTACTTCCTTCACAAAGTGCTGCTCTGGACAGAATAGGAAAATGAATATTGTTGAGTTATTCTTGAACTAGGCAAGGAAGGTTTTTGACATATTTGATGAAGATATGATCCAAAAAATTTATGAGAATTTTTGGGAATTTTTGGAATAAAAAAAATATAGGTTGCTTCACAACCTAGGTCAAAAATTGACACATGGACATGACACATAGGCAAAACTGATGAGATGGCACCTAATCATCACAACCCACCACAATCTACAAGGCTATGACCATCTATATTGGTTGTTAACAACTAGAAATAAGGCAGCGGACCAGCACAGTTTGCTTTATGACCATTTCGTGTAAGGAAATTACGACCTTTCTGACCAAAATGGTCGCAATGGTTTAGGGTTTGGAGCCCCCCGAACAGCTTTTGACCAATTGGTCTGAAATGGTCATAGATCTATGACCAATTCTTCCAGGGTCACTGACAGAAGGTCACTAGTTGACATATTTCTTGTAGTGGCACTTCCTTGCGTGCGAAGATGTAGCTGGTGGGTCCCAGCAGTCAAGGGCGCGAATCAATTTTTTTTGCCCGGATGCACTTCCTTGCGTGCGAAGATGTCGCTAGTAGGTCCCAGCAGTCAGGGGGAAACTTTTTTTCGTGAAATATGTATGTCCATCCGGTGGGTCCCTGCTGTCAAGTGGAGGAATCATTATTTTCCGTGTAATAAGGAGGCACTTCCTTGCTGCGGCCGTGGACCCAGCTGTCAGCCTCTCCACGTACAATCCACGTTCGATGGAAGCCGTTTCTTGACCACGTTGACCACGCTGCCGAGAGCACCAGGGTGGTGGACAAGGGTGAGGCCTAGGAAGGGGACGACGCGAAGCCGGGGAAGACGCGGTAGTGGATGCCCACGCGTAGAGGAGTATGAGGTTTCACTGGTTTGCTGCGGTGTGAGGCTGCCATCGCCGCAGAATAACAGGCGGTGCGGGTGAGTAGAGGGATGGACCGGCCAGCGGTGGGAGTAGTAGGGGGCGGTGAGGCCTCCGCGGCATCGCAGCCGGCCACGGGAGGCAGGAGCATGAGGCATGACCGGCGCTGGTTTGGACAGCTGGAGCAAGAAGACCAGAGGTTGAATAAGCACTATGGCCATTGGATGGACATCGTATAGTCACTCGAGCTAGAATCGTGCATATTGACTAAGTTGACAAAGCCCTCCATCCCTGTCAACTTAGTAGGCCCACAAGTCAGACTCCCACTATACTAGGTCCCAGCTGGCAGGGGGAGTATTCTTTTTTTGTGCGTAATAAGGAGGCACTTCCTTGCATGCGAAGATATAGCTGGTGGGTCCTTGCTGTCAGCAGAGGTAATGTTTTTTTCATGAAATACAGAGGCCCTTTCGGTTGGTCCCAGATGTCATGTGGAGGAATCATTATTTTGCGCGTAATAAGGAGGCATTTCCTTGTGTGCGGCCGTGGACCCAGCTATCAACCTCTCCACGTACAGTCCACTTCAGATGCATGTCGGTCGTTGAACACATTGACCAGGCCGCGCCGAGAGCACCAGGGAGGTAGACGAAGGCGAGGCCTAGGTAAGGAACAACACGGAGCCAGGGAAGACTCGGCAGTTGTTTCCCACGCAGAGGGGAGTACGACTGTATGAGGGTTTACTGGTTTGTTTATCGTCACCGGAGAAAGCAACAGGTGTGGGTGAGTAGAGGGATGGCTAGGCCAGCGATGGGAGTACGGTGGGGCGGTGAGGCATGCGCGGCAGCATAGCCGGCCACGGGGAGGAGGGAGCAGGCAGTCCCGCTGGCGCTTGTTTGAGCGGCTGGAGCAGGAAGAGCAGAGATTGAAGAAGCACAACAGTCGTTGCATGGACATCCAACAGGCACTGCTTGTGCGTCAACCTATTTTTGGAAAGCTTCAAATCTATGGAAAACAGCATACAACCCATCTGCCATTATTTCTAATAATTTACAGCCCATTTGCTAATTCTTAAGGTTTTTTGGAGCCCATATTCTTTTTGTTAGCATTACAGCCCATTTTGTGGCCACGGTTAAAGAATTATACGAAATTTTGCATATTTCGGTGCGGTCCGAACTGTTTTTAATCCCAAAATTTCGAGTCACATTCAAACTGATTTTAAAAATAAATGTATATCAATATAAAATCCAACAAATTGTCCACGCATAAAAATCAATGCAATTTGAAATCTCGAAATGAAAATAAGAAATTTGAAACTAATTGCCGGTTTGATGTGTTTTAAAAATGTATAGCCCATTTATCATTACTGATTGGCCATTTTCTCGGCTAGCCGAATGAATCTCTCCTCGTCTTGAAAGATTTGCAGCCCAACAGTCCTGACAAAGCAACTTACTTGGCAAATCACAAAAAACTGGGATGTGGCCGTGGACCCAGCTATCAGCCTTTCCACGTACAGTACTCTTCCGATGGAAGTCGGTCGTTGACAACATTGACCACGCCGCACGGAGAGCACCAAGGCGGTGGACGACAACGAGGCCTAGGAAGGGGACGACGCGGAGTGTAGGGTGTTCCCTATATTTGCACTGGTGGCAATCTTTGACGCCCAGTGGATGTAATCTGTGCAATCGCCTTAATAGCCTAGCGTTAGTGTCGGGCTTATTTATTTCCTAGTCTTCTTTTTCATTAGTTTGCTAGTGGCCGCAACAACCCTGGGCCATATACGGACCATGGTAACCTTTACCTTGCTACGGGTCGTAGGATCCATGGGCCTTCTACGGGCCATCTTTAAACAGGCCTCCAACACGGTCGTAGAATTGGTGGGTGATACGTCTCCAACGTATCTATAATTTTTGATTGTTCCATACTATTATATTTATCTGTTTTGGATGTTTAATGGGCTTTAATATGAATTTATATATTATTTTTGGGACTAACCTATTAACCAGAGGCCCAGTGCTAGTTGCTGTTTTTTGCCTATTTCAGTGTTTCGCAGAAAAAGAATAACAAACGGAATCCAAACGGAATGAAACCTTCGCGAGGATCTTTTTTGGAACAAACGTAATCCAGGAGACTTGGAGTGGAGGTCAAGGAAGCAATGAGGCGGCCACGAGGTAGGGCGGCGCGCCCCCACCCTCGTGGGCCCCTCGTAGCTCCACCAACCAACACTACAAAAAAAGACACATCCGTGACATTTTGGGCTGAACGAATTTTGTTTGTCATACATATGACACTTTTATGACGATAATTGTGACAAAACCCGGTATCATTATAGATGTCATGGGCTCCTACTTCTATGGCAAAAAATCATGATAGAAAATGGGCTTTTCATCCTGGGCGGGCCGGAGACGCAGCTGCATGACATTCTTTGGGCCGTCTATGACGGAAAAACCGTGGTAGAAGCGAGGGTGAGGAAAATTTCGGGGAGTTCCCGGTTACAGTGGGAGGTCGGGGGCCGACGATGCGCATTTCTCTCGTGCACGTACGCGCGTGTGTGCGAGGCGTTGGCTCTAACTGAACCCGAGCGAGGCATTCGGCTCTAACTAAACCCGAGCGATTGCACTGCAGGCTACGCGTTACTAAACCTGAGCAATCGATCGATGGCTGTTAACTGAACCCGATCGAGCGATTCCTTTTCTACTGCTGCTAACTGAAGCCGATCAATGCTGCCTCTGGGATGAACAGTGAGCGTTGTGGGGGGGTTTGGATGAACAGTGAGCGGTGGCATTGCCTCTGGATGAACAGGACCCCGTGGTGTGGTGGAGGGCTGGATGATCAGTAGACGGTGGAGGGGTGCCCATGGATGGGTGGTTGAACAGGACCCCGTGGTGTGGAGGGCTGGATGAACAGTAGACGGTGGAGGGGTGCCCGTGGAGGGGCGGTTGAACAGTAGCCGGTGGAGTAGCGCACGGTGGAGGCTGGATGAGCAGGAGCCCGTGGAGGCTGGAGGAGGTCGACGGTGGAGATGAACAGTATCCCGTGGAGTCCTGTTTTGCGGTATGCCACACCCCTCCCGATGAACAGGACCCCTGTTTCGACTGTAGGAGGCCCGCTTCGTCTGTTTTGTGGTACGCCACACCTCTCCCGATCAACAGGACCCCCGTTTTGACCGTAGGAGGTCCGTTTTGCCGTACGCCACACCCCTCCCGATCAACAGGACCCCCGTTTCGACCGTAGGAGGTCTGTTTCCTCCGTTTGGCGGTACGCCACACCCCTCTCGATCAACAGGACCCCCGTTTCGACCATAGGAGGCCCGTTTCCTCCGTTTTGCGGTATGCCACACTCCTCCCGATCAACAGGACCCCCGTTTCGACCATAGGAGGTCTGTTTCCTCTGTTTTGCGATACGCCACACCCCTCCCCATGAACATGACGCATTTTGTTGCCTCCCCATGAACACGACGCATTCCGTTGCCTCCACATGAACACGACGACAACGTTGTTTCTCCGTTCCGACCCAGCCATGTACACGAGTCATCGCCGTACGTATGCCCGAGTAGGCGTTCGAGACCCTACCCGTATGTACGTGGGCGTATTTTCTTTCTTGCACCCTGGCCGTTGTACGTACGTGTACATGCTACGTGCGCGCCTCTACTACGACACGTGCGCGCCTCTATATTGACCAGTATATATGTACGTACACGTTCGCGACCAGAATGACAACGCTACGTACGCTTCGACCAGGTGGGTCCCGACTGTCATGCACTTCCTTGCTTGCAAAGATGTAGCTGGTGGGTCCCAGCAATCAGGGGGCGAATCATTTTGGTTTTTTTTGCCCGGACGCACTTCCTTGCATGCGAAGATGTAGCTGGTCGGTCCCAGCAGTCAGGGGGGCGAATCATTTTTTGTTGCCTGGACGCACTTCCTTGCGTCCGAAGGTGTAGCTGGTGGGTCCCAGCAGTCAGGGGGAAACGTTTTTTTCACGAAATACGGTGGCCCGTCCGGTGGGTCCCTGCTGTCAGGTGGAGGAATCATTTATTTTCCACGTAATAAGGAGGCACTTCCTTGCTGCCGCCGTGGACCTAGCTGTCAGCCTCTCCACGTACAGTCCACGTCCGATGGAAGTCGTTCCTTGACCACATTGACCACGCCGCACCAAGAGCACCAGGGCGATGGACGACGGCGAGGCCTAGGAAGGGGACGACGCGGAGCCGGTGAAGACGCGGCAGTGGATGCCCACGCGGAGAGGAGTATGAGGATTCACTCATTCGGCTGCGGTGTGAGGCTGTCGTCGCCGCAGGGCCTGGCCAGCGGTGGGAATAGTAGGGGCGGTGAGGCCTCCGCGGCAGCACAGCCGGCCACGGGAGGCAGGAGCAGGCGGCACGACCGGCGCTGCTTTGGGCGGCTGGAGCAAGAAGACCAGAGGTTGAAGAAGCACTACGGCCGTTGGATGGACATTGTGCGGTAACTTGAGCTAGAATCGTTCATATTGACTAAGTTGACAAAGCCCTCCGTCCCCGTCAACATAGTAGGCCCACAAGTCAGCCTCCCACCAAGGTGGGTCCCAGCTAATAAGCAGGCACTTCCGGTGGGTCCGAGCTGACAGCGGGGGGAACATTTTTTCGCGAAATACGGTGGCCCGTCCAGTGGGTCCCAGCAGTCAGGGGGGAAACGTTTTTTCGCGAAATAAGGTGGCCTGTCCGGTGGGTCCCTGCTGTCAGGTGTAGGAATAATTATTTTGCGCGTAATAAGGAGGCACTTCCTTGCGACCGCCATGGACCCAGCTGTCAGCCTCTCCACGTACAGTACTCTTCCGATGGAAGTCGGTCGTTGACCATGTTGACCATGCCGCACCGAGAGCACCGGGGAGGTAGACGACGGTGGGGCCTAGGAAGGGGATGACGCGGAGCCGGGGAAGACACAGCAGTGGAAGCCTGCGGGGAGAGGAGTACGAGGGTTCACTGGTTTGGCTGTGGTGTGAGTCCTAGGCTTCAGCATAGCCAGGCACGGGAGGCAGGAGCAGGCGGCATGACCGACGCTGCTTTGGGCGGCTGGACCAAGAATACCAAAGGTTGAAGAAGTACTACGGCCGTTGGATGGACATCGCACGGTCACTGAAGCTAGAATTTTTTATATTGACTAAGTTGACAAAGCCCTTAGTACGCTCCAACTTAGTACGCCCACAGGTCAGCGTCCGAAATGGTGCGCCCCAGATGTCAGGGGGAGGAATCATTTTTTGGGCGGCCGAAGCTAAGAATATCCTAAATTGAAGAAGAAGCAAGACATCCATTGGATAGACATCCAACGGCCACTGCTGCTAGAACCGTGTGATGACTATAATAAGTTGAAAAAGCCTTGCATACATGTCAACTTATTTTTTTAGGGGACGCGTCACTTAGTAGGCTCAGAAGTGTGTGGCAGAGAACTTATAGCCCATTTGCGTTTTGTAAGAATGTACAGCCCATTTTTGAATTCTAATGGAATTTACAACAGCCCATTTATAGTTTGTTAAAAGTACAACCCATTTTCTAGCTAGGACAACGATTAATAATTTCAACCAACTGTTGAAGACAGAATTCAATAAAATTTCCCACATTTTGGTGGGATCCGAAATATTTTTATCCCGAAATTTCTAGTCAGATTAAATACAAATTTGTATTACGTAAAAATACAATGAAACATTGCGCGTGCAATAATGAAAATTTAAGATTTTCAAAATCCATAAATAATATTTTATAAACTAATTTCATGTTTGGTGCACTTTTTATAGTTATTGCCCAGTTTTTATAATTACATCCCATTTATTATTTTTAAAGCCCATTTTCCTGTTAAGCCTAATGCATCCATCATAGGAAAGATTTGCAGCCCAGCGGGGCAGAGAATAACAAGTTGACCTTGCCTGGGTATTCCTCAAGAAGACGTATAGCTAGGCTAGCCATTTTCATCTTGAAAAAAATTAGTATTTGGGCTGGATATCTGGCCTGGGCTAGACGGGCCACATCCCGCCCAGTTAATACCCTGCTCTCCTCTGAACAATAAAGAAATCATGGCCAAGAAAAACTCTAGAGTGCTCACGCCTCAAAAACACAAATACTACTCGAGCTGCTTGGTCCCAGTTGTTGGCCGCATCTTGCGCAATTCTCTCGTTTATATTGACTACATAGGTTGACAATGGTGTGGGACCGTGATGTCAGGAAACCAGGAGAAAGCAAAAAAAATAGTTGTACATAATAAGGAGACACTTGCGTACGTGTGACCATGGCCCTAGTGGGTCCCTAGTGTCATCCAGTCAAAATAAAGTCATCTCCTGAACCCTCATGTTCATTGACAATGTTAACAATGCTCGGCGCCACAGTGAGCGCAACAACTCGAAGGACTGCGGAGAGGGCCTCGCGGGCCCTACGGATGATGTGATACAGTGCTCGCTGCTCATTCAGGAAGCCAGGATCATCGGACACCTATGAGCACCTTCGAGAAACTGAGACGGCATGAAACGGTAAGGTCGCGCTTGGGAGCTCTGGTTTATTTCAAACCTGTATCATCATACAAGTGTAATTTACTCGTCATCGGAAACTACGCGTAAAATACAGGCGTAATGAAACCGAGGGCCCGAGGTCTATAATTAAAACCGGCGGGTTACGCGTGTAATTTGAGAGACCAGTGTATATTTTACGAGCACTGCTATATGGACGACATTACCAGACGATACATGCACGACGTTCGTATCATGCCATCCATGGGCAAGGCTGAAACAACAGCTAACGACTGGATTAGCAATCGTCCGAGTGCCGTTCAGCATTTTTATCGTGTGTGAAGTACTTCCGATGTTTTACTAGTCGAAATCGACCAACCAAGCGCCTTCGCCCGAGACCATCTGCTTTAATTTACAAGCGGTTTTGGTTGGAAAACATCGATCCAATCACGGCCTAATATCATGAGTTGGTTGGAAGATCATATGCTTTCACGTCTAACCTACTCGACTTGTCATATAGGCTATGAATGAAACATCAAACAATGAACTTCTTAAGCACGGAAACAATAGAAGAGGATGATCTTCTTAACAAGCAAATCACTGGCATTAGATCGACATGCAAAACAATACGAAGCATTATTCTCAGGAAGCACGGTGAACAGCTCGTGAAGCTGCATGCCACAACATTCCAAGCTCAACTTTGCAATCAAACACAAGGCCTGGCATTACATAGACAATATTCAGAACAAACTCTTAACACAGGAATATCTCAGCAGAGTAACTATTTACTTCTAAACTGAACACAGGAATAGGAAAAAACACTCGACGCTGCTCACAGCAAGGGCATCCCACTCAAAAATATCAAATGCATGTCTTCTGGCTAACATCAATGAGCAAATTTTGACAAGGTTTTCCAATTCCAATATATTAAACTAACGTCTTCTTGCTAACATCAATGATTAAACTTTGACAAGCTTTTCCCATTCAAAATATGTAATGCCTATGATCGTGGAGTCCTGTCGTAGCATCTTGTACTTGTTTGGGAACTTTTTGCCCAGGGCACTCCACGTGTTGTTAAATTGCCAATGGTCTCTGCAGACTAGTCATGTCACTGGTGTCTAATAATACTATGTAAAGCTTCTCGGTCATTCCTTCTATAATGTAGTGCAAACAGTGACTGCTTCTTTATGAAAAGTGGAACGACCAACTGGACCCAGTAATGCAGCAGTTTGCCTTACACGTTGGCTCCGTTTGTGCAGTTCAACTAAAATCGAAGTCGGAATAAAACCGAGCTTTAATTTTGATATCCCTGTAAGCAACAATAGGTATAAGGGATACAATTACTGAGAAATAACGGTTGATGACTTGTACTCCCAGAAGAAAAGCATGTACCGATCTACTTTATCTTAATGGGAAACAAAGCAGGAGAGTGGCAATTCTGCATCAGTGTGCTTCATTCATATTGACTGAGACATTCACTACTAGGAAAAGGGCTAAAGATGGAATTGACACTAATGGGCACTAGAGAAGTGGTGCGCCACTACTATATACTAATGGCGCACCATGTGGGGATGCGCCATTAGTGTGGAAGACACTAATGGCGCACCAGGCACATGGTGCGCCACTAGTAACAAAATGTTTTTTTTCATTTTTTCAAACATACTAATGGCGCATCCGGGCAGAGTGCGCCACTACTATATTTTTTTACTTTTTTGCAAAACTACTGGCGCACCGTTGCGTAGTGCGCCATTACTAGTTTAAACTAAACTAGTAATGGCGCACTGTGCCACGATACGCCATTAGTATAATTTTTTTTTACTTTTTTGCAAAACTACTAATGGCGCATGTCTGTGTCGTGCGCCATTAGTATGTTGGGTTACTAATGACGCATGTCTATGTGGTGCGCCATTAGTAACCTGGGACCAGCTAGATATTTTTGGACAGCCACACCTACACACTCACTTTCCCCACTTCATTCCCCCACCTCCTTCTCTAAGCTTGTCGGCTGCCTCCTCCTCCTCACCTCATTTGCACCATAGATTCATCAAAATTAAGTGTTGAAATTACCTTTTTTGATAGGTAAGTAAGAGGAAAGCTATCTTCATGTTGTAGATCTACTTTTTTTCTCCCTAGCTCGCTCCAACAACGTGCACATGCACTTTTTGTGGCCTAGCTAGATCTATGTATGTTTGTAGTGTTGCATATGTGTTTGTGTTTGCAGGTACCGGTATTTGAAATGCAATAGTTGCCAATATTTTGTAGGAATGTTGATTCATTTCCGTTTCGCTGAGAGTTTTGGCACTATGGATTCTTTTGGTCCTATTTTTAGGAAAAGTCATGACAAATTTTTTCTTGGTTCTAAAATATCGTTTTGCTCTACCCCGCAGGCGACCATGGTCCGCACGATCACCGAAGGCATCATGAATAGGTTTTTGAGCTCCCCGAAGGCCGAGATGCTTCAAAAGAATGAGACGGAGATAAGATGTCCGTGTCGAAGATGCAAGCTGAAGAGCCTTATTGCGGACCCGGATTCCGGGCAGGTGCGGGACCACCTGCTCTTGCATGGTTTCATGGATGGCTATCGGTGGCAAGGTGATGAAGATGACTATGAAGTCGTCCATGGGGGCTGGGCAAGAAATGAGGAAGGGCAGCAAGACAACCACCGCGGCTCGGGCGGGCGAGAAGACGAAGAATCTCTAGGACATGATCACGACAGTGATGCTGTACACAGTCATCATGTAGAAGATGCCGGAGCAGACGAAGGGCATGATCATGAAGATCTAGATGCCAGGGGAGCAAATGACGATGGACCATCGATGGGCTGGGTGCAGGACCCTCATATTCAAGAGCTGTTTCTCAAGCAGACGAATAACGCAATAGCTGCCGCCCGAGAGAAAGCCAAGCTGGATCAACTGGAGATAGACGCGGTTACTCCATCGTATGAAGGATGCAGACCCGAGGATACCCGCCTGAAAGTAACGCTCATGGCTTTCGAGATGAAGGTAAAACACAAAATGACCGACGCATGCTTCGACGAGAACATGTCATTCTGGCACGAACGTCTTCCCAAGGGGAACAAGTGCCCGACCAGTTTCGAGGAGGCGAAGAAAGTCATGTGTCCTCTGGATTTATCGCACGTGAAATACCATGTGTGCATGAACAATTGCATCATTTATCGGGGCGAGCACGCGGAGTCTACCATATGTCCAGTGTGCGGCGTCACTCGATACAAGAAGAGGAAGAAAGCTCCTCCAAACATGGTGTGGTCTTTTCCGATCACTCCTCGTCTGCAGCGGTATTTCGCGGACCCGAAGGTAGCAAAGCTCCTGCGTTGGCACGCAGATAGGGAGGAGAAGAAGCGAGAAGATGACGCAAATGATCCGGAGATAAATAAAAAAGACAAGATGCTGAGTCACCCTAAGGATGGGAGCCAGTGGCAAGCGTTGAACTTTGAACACCCAGAATTTGGGAAGGATCCAGGGAACATCATGCTGGGCACGAGCACCGATGGAGTCAATCCGTTTGGCAGCCAGAGTAGCACACATAGCACCTGGCCTGTGTTTGTGTGGATGTACAACCTTCCCCCCTGGTTGTGCATGAAGAGGAAGTACATTCACATGAGTATCCAAATTGAAGGGCCGAAACAACCAGGGAACGACATCAATCTGTATCTGGGGCTGCTGTAAGAGGAGCTAGACAAGATGTGGAAAACGCCAGCCAATACGTGGGATGCCGCAAAGAAAGAATATTTCCCTATGAGAGCTGCACTGCTCACGACGGTGCACGACTATCTCGGTTACGGATATCTCGCGGGGCAGGTGGTCCACGGATTTTCTGGATGCGTCAGGTGCATGGATGACACAATGTATCGCCAGCTAGATAGAGATCTTGGGTCTTCCAAAACCGTGTTCATGGGACATCGAAGGTGGCTTCGCGACGATGACCCGTGGAGGAAACGCAAGGATCTGTTCGATGGTCAAACCGAACTCCGAAGTCGCCCGCGTACGAGGATCGGCAAGGAAATAGACGGGCTGTTGAAAAATTGGAAAGATTGCCCACTACCGGGAAAGAAGCAAAAGGTGCCAGAGCCGGGAAAGAAGCGAAAGGCGCAGAGCCGCTGCTGAAGGTATGGAAAATGAGGTCTGTTTTCTGGGACTTGCCATACTGGAAGATCCACCGTGTGCCTCATAGCCTTGATGCCATGCATATCATGAAGAACGTGTGCGAGGGTCTGCTTGGTACCCTGCTCAACATGCCAGAGAGGACCAAAGATGGGCCGAAAGCAAGGGCAGACTTGGAATCAATGGGCATCAGGCAGGAGCTTCACGCTAATGATGATGATGATGATGAGGCGAAGCAGGACACAGAAAGTCGTCGCAAAGGCAAAAAGGCCAAGAAGACCAGAAATGACTACCCTCCCGCGTGCTTCACTCTAAGTCAGGAGGAGATCGAGCAGTTTTTCACCTGCCTCGTAGGAGTAAAACTTCCTTATGGTTACGCGGGGAAGATAAGCAGATACCAAGACCCAACGAAACAGAAGTTCAGCAGGATGAAGTCTCACGACTGTCACGTGCTGATGACGTAGATACTTCCAGTTGCAATCTGTGGGATCATGGACGCGTACGTCCGTGAAACGCTATTTGGCCTATCCAACTTTTTAAACGTCATCTCTCGGAAGTCGGTTGGCGTGAGGCAACTCAGAAGGCTACAGGAAGAGATCGTGGTGATACTATGAGAGCTTGAGATGTACTTCCCGCCCGCATTCTTCGATGTTATGGTGCATCTGCTGGTCCATATCGTGGAGGATATCATCCAACTTGGGCCGACGTTCCCGCACAGCATGATGTCGTTCGAAAGGATGAATGGTGTCATCAAAGGATACGTTCGCAACATGTCACGTCTAGAGGGAAGTATAGCCAGCGGCTTTCTGACCGAGGAGTGCATGTCCTACTGCACGAATTATCTAGGCATCGAGAACCCCGTTGGTCTACCCTTCAACAGGCACCTCGGCAGGCTCGCTGGATGGGGTCACCGTGAGGGTCGCCGCGAAATGCATGTCGACTTCGAGGGTTGACTCGCCTTCTTTGAAAGAGCAAACCTAGTCGCGCTACAACACATAGACGTGGTCGATCCTTGGGTGGTAGAGCACAAAACCTTTATTGAGAAGACATACAATGACCAAGGCCAACAGAGGACGGGCGGAGATATAATCAAAGAGCACAACTCATGTTTCACGCGTTGGTTCAAGCAGAAGCTTCTGTCGTACCCTTTACATGAGGATTCTTCCGCAGAAGAACAACTCATATTCGCCTTGTCACAGGGCGCCGAGAACAACCTGATGACCTATGAGGCATACGATATCAAAGGCTACACATTCTACACCGAGGACAAGGACATGAAGAGCGATGGTTATCAGAACTCTGGGGTAACGATGGAATCCTACACCGGTAACGACAAGGACAGATACTACGGAAGGATCGAGGAGATCTGGGAGCTGAGCTATGCTGGAGAGAAGGTCCCGATGTTCCGTGTCAGATGGGCCAAGAGCGTCCTAAAAGTAGACCGGTATTTCACCACCATGGTTATACCCGAAGCCAAATCCAAGACCGCGGGCGCAAACATCACCGCAAAAAATGAGCCATGGGTACTGGCTTCCCAAGTGGACCAATGCTTCTTCATTACCGACCCATCAAAGCCCAGTCGTGTTGTCGTGAGGAGAGGCAAAAGGAAGATCATCGGAATGGATGGAGTAGCCAATGAGCAAGACTTCGACAAGTACGGCGACCCGAAGATCAAACATGACAACGATGATGAAGTAGCAGCATACACCACAAGAAGAAGCAGGACCACCCTACCTAAAGGACGTCCGTTCCACAGAAGAACACCATTTGTGAAAAAGAAGGGCAAGAAGATTATGAACAGATAGCTTGCTAAGATCGGCTGTATTTAAATCGTAGTCTTCATTTCTCGGTTGTAATTCATGGGCACTTTTTGATATCATGAATATTTTTAAATTTCATGGGCACTTTTTGAATTCATGAATATTTTTTCAAATTTGATGATATTTTTTCATATTCAATATGATAAAATATTGAATATTCATGAGGACACTCGATCTCGATCCCCCTCCATCTCGATCTCGATTCCCCCTCCATCTCGATCTTGATGCCCCTTTATCTCGATCACTATCCCCCTCCATCTCGATCTTGATCCCACCCACACCCTCCCCCGCTAGCTCCACCGCCGCTGGCGACCCACCGCACCCTCCCCCGCTCCATCGCCGCCGACGAGCACCCCCCACACCCTCCCCCGCTCCACCACCGCCGACGAGCACCCCCCGCACCCTCCCCTGCTCCACCACCGCCGATGAGCACCCCCCGCACCCTCCCCCGCTCCCCGGTGAGCTCCGCCTCCTCTCCCCTCTTCATTTTTTAAAAAATAATAATAAAAAAGTGTAGAGTACAATTGTTATTAAACAACAATTATTACTGTTTCATATTCATATTCATTTTCTAGAAAATTATTACATGCAACAAAAAATAAAAAAAATTACTTATGGCGCACCTCTGGCTAGTGCGCCATTGCAATATATAAAAATAAATACAGTGACAAGCAGACCAGGAACTTTCTCAGGGCCCGATACAAGGAGGACCCGGTAACAAAGGAGCTTACCACGGATCCGAAGACCAAGGAGCTTGAGCTTGTTCTGGTAAGGAATACACCCCCGCTTAATTAGCTCCATATGGTTGCATTCTAATTAATCCCCAATATTTCTAAATGGTTCAAGTTCCTTCCGCAGGACAAAGAAAGCAGTAGCGCGGGGTCGTCTCAGAGCTCCCCTTTCGACACCCCTTTGAATAGGGCGTTGAACGTAATGAAAAAGAGGGATAAGCTCAATAAGCCGATGTCAGCTGGTCGTGTGGCCGGCAAAGGCTTGTCCACAAAATGGTCATCATACTATGCCGCTGGTGGGCGAAAGGAGAAAAAGACCAGCTCGGGAAGCCAGTCGCACGAGGTTGAAGCACTCAAGGCGCAAGTGGCACGGATTCTAGAGATGGTCCAAGAGCAAGTGCAACAACAACTGGGATCGACGCTCACTGGCATTATGCCTACCTTGATTCATGGGATAACGACGTGGATTGCGGGTGGCCAACAGGGGCCGCCCCCGATTCCCAGCTTCACGGCCAGCAACTCGCACAACGCGCAGGTGGCGCCATTCGTGTCTCCGGCAGCGGCGGTATTGGTGTCTACGGCGGCGGCGCCATTGGTGTCTCCAGCGGCGGCGGTATTAGTGTCTCCGATGCTGGCCTTGGAGCTTAATGCACCCGGGTGTACGCCGGCCGGCACCTCACCAGCAAGCGGCCCCTCCATCAGTTGCACGCCCGCCGTTGGTGCCGCCTCGACATTAGCCGAGCTCGACGGCATCACGGTAACTAAGCCTCTCGGCCGAGGAATTCATCTCCTTGCCTTTGACTGGGCATCCCTGATGCCCTACATGTTTTCGCAGGGCGCCCCGACGTTCATTGCACTCTCCAGCACTTCGTGGGCGGCGAGTTGGTCGATGTTGCCAAGGGCATAATCGTTCAACCGGGCAACCCCGTGTTCCACAGTAATCCGATGCCACCCACAATGTATAGGGTTGAAGTGGTTCAGGTGCTGCCAGGCTGCGATGAGCTATTACCTCCGATTCGACCCGCTGGGGTCGACGAAGAAGATGAGATGACCCTCAGCGCCTGCGTAAGCTGGCCCCTGCTTTGGCCGAAGAGCCAGATTCGTTTGGGGGCGGGGGACACCACCCCATAGACAAGACCGCCAGTCGTGCTGGCGCCAAGCCATGGCAAGAACGCCGCAACGCTACCGGACATGTCGGACATCCCTATGGCACAGGATCCAGACATGCATATGGCACAGGATCCGGACGACGACGACAACGATGATGGTACATTTACCAACGTCGATAAGTACTTTGCCTAACATGGGTACGGTGACGAGTTCTGCGGGCCTCCTTCTCAAGAACCCAAACAAGATGACCGCGATCTAGCTGGTACGGCGGGGAAACCCAATTGCAACAGGCGTCGTCTGGTGTTCAGTTCTCAGGAGACGCCTCCAACTGCTGCCTTCACCGAGCCTCAGATAGCGGAGGTGCCAAATATTATCATCCCCAACATGCTCAAGAAGGCGGTCTGTGACCATAACTCAGTCCCATTACAGCAGATCAAGAAGAAGGGCCAGAAACGGCAGACTAAAAAGGGCGCCGGTGCGAGCTAGCCGGCACCGAGTATGATCCGTGCTCAGGAAGGGCCACCTTCACCTAAGGATATCTCGAGGAGGGTGCATGTGGCGGGTAGGGCGATGCTACCGACAAATATGCTCAATGCTGCAACCGGTGCTATGCGGAGTCTGCACGATAGTGTTCTTTCTTTGGAGAAGCGGCGTCTCATAGAGAATGATGTGGCATACCCAGTTTTCATGGCCAAGGTGCCAGAGGGCAAGGGCTTTGTGGATGGCGCCATCGGGGGTACGATCGTCCTGCGGTTTGATGACATCTTTGCTATGTTCAACCTTCATCCGGTGCACTACACCTTCGTTTGGTTGTTTTCGCTGAGTATGGAGATGTGGATCATTAGAGACAAGACCCCGGACATCGTGATCGTCGACCCCTTCTACATGCGTACCAAGCTCTTGAGCAGCGTTGGGGACCCCGGACATCGTGATCGTCGACCCCTTCTACACCTCGAAGACATCATTCTGGCAAACCCAGATAAGGATAACTTCCTTGTGGCTTACTTTCCCGAGTAAGTCATCCCTTAACTGCCCCATAACATATGGTTTCTTAGATTTCGATCATTCTTTTTTTTCTAACATTCCGTGTTCTGCGCAGTGACACACATTGCACACTCATCCTCTTCAGCCCGAAATATTCCATGGCCAAGTATTTCGACCCGAACCGTAACTCCAAGATAGACTACACAAATCTGGAGGCACCTTCACCAGGGAGTTCATAAGTACGGCAAGCACATGTTCGCCCACAATACGATGTTCTGCTGCGTCAAGCAGCCGCCTGGCGGTCAGAAGGATGCCTACTACGCTCTCCATCACATGCGGGCGATCGTAAGGGGCCATCATCACCTTCTGCTACCAAATAATCTCAAAGATTGGGCCACGAGCTTGTCGGCAATCCAGGATGCGGACATCAGACAAGAATTCTTTCGCATCTAGTCGGAGTTTGCGGACATCATCCATCAAGATGTCCTTCATACCTCGGGGCAGTTCTTCCTCAGATATCAACCATCCAACATTTAGATAGACGGAATGCTACAAATGCAGGCTGACAACGCCCGCGATTTCAAGACCATCACGACAAACGGCGACTTCATCCACGCTCCTGTCCATGAGTCGAGTCGAAAGTAGTGATGTGTAGTTCTGAAACATTGATTGGCTCATGTTGTAATTAAACTTCAATGAATTGTATGTCTCTTTGGTTTGGACAGTCGTTCAACTTAGACGTAATCGATGCTATTTATTAGTAGGACCATGAATCATGCTATTAATGTCTTGCTTTTCTCTTCTGATCCTTTTGTTGCATACTTATATATTGCTTATGTATGTATTGTCTGTTGTTTGGCTTGTGCATAGAGATGTCGTCGTATCTCGTGTACAAGGGTAAGGTTCCCGGAGTCTACGACGACTGGGAGGAGTGTCAGAGACAGGTTCACCGTTTCAGCGGTAACAGTTACAAAGGGTACACCACTAGGGCGGAGGCAGAATCTAGATACGCCCGCTATCTAGCGGGAGAGAGGAGGGAGCGTTGGAGGAACCGGACGAAGACCAGTTTCATCGCGATGATGCTCATCATGATGACCGCAGCTCTCTTCTATGCGATGGTAGTTTAGATGATCGATATCGACTTATAATGTGAAGACAAACTCGATACTCGCGGTCTCGAGACTTGTAATGTTTTATGTTTGTTCGGTCTTTTGAATTTGGAGACTAATATGATGAATTGTATTCGGAGACTAATCTTCTATTGTATTCGATGAATCTGATGTTGTTGTGTGCTACTGTCTATATTCTGTCAAATAATATATTTTGTAACCTGTGCAAAAATCAGAAAAGTAAAAAAATAAAACCTAATATTCATACTAATGGCGCATCACTACAGAGTGCGCCATTTGTATGCCAAAGTATACTAATGGTGCATCACCAAACAGTGCACCATTAGTATGCCAAGTATACTAATGGTGCATCCATCCGCAGTGCGCCATTAGTGTGCCAAAGCACATGGTTAAATATGGCCCCTGGGAGGCACACTAATGGTGCATGGTGTTATATACTAATGGCGCACTGGGTGGTGCGCCATTAGTATACCAGATACTAATGGCGCACCAGTGGTGTGCCAGTAGTAATAAATACTAGTGGCGTGATACTAATGGCGCAACAGTGATGCGCCATTAGTAGGCAAAATTGGTGCGCCATTAGTAGGCCTTTTCCTAGTAGTGATTATCTTAACAATGCCTTGTTTCAACATGTATAAAGAACAACAATGTAGAAAAGTACCATTCCTAAAACAATGCAACTGATTCATTTTAACAGAGACATTATCTTAACAATACCTTGGTTAAACATGTAGAAAGAACTACAAAGCAGGATAGTACCATTCCTAACAAGTGTTGCAGTTTTGAACTAAGATTTAGTAGTTAATTAATTCTGAGAGTGGCATTGCTTAATTTTACCAGCGGCATTAGATTAACGAAAAGCATAAACGGTTCCAGGGGAGAGTGGGCGCAACAACAGTATGTGCTTCCATATATTTATAAAGGGGGTGATGCAGAGTTTGTTATAACAAAGCAACGAGCATCATGTCTGGGTTGGTCCCATTTTTGTTCACTACTTAATGGGAAAAGACAGCAATACAATAGCTTCAATTCAACATTTATTTAAAACAATACCAATACAAGTAGCACAACATCTCAAAGCACACTGCACAATCATGTGGATGAAGGCCTGTACTGACCTTTCATGAGACAGGCAAGATAAAATATGAATCTGCCAACACGAATAGGAAATCCAATCTTATTTTGTGAAGTTGCACTGAAATCAAGCAAAGTGTTTCACGTAGCGAAGGAAAATGACGCAATAGCAACAAGTTGAATAGATATCCCTGTTTAAATAGAGGCAAAAAAGGAATCAATTACTGGCTAATAAAGGAGGATGAAACATGCGGCCACAAAAATGGTAATCCCGCCAATCCCTAACAAGTGTTGCAGTTTTGAAATAAGATTCAGTAGTTAATTCTAAGAGTGGCATCAATTACTGGCTTATAAAGGGGGTGATGCTGAATTTGTTGTAACAAAGCAACAAGCATCATGTCTGGGTTGCTCCCATTTTTGTTCACTACTTAATGGGAAAAGACAGCAATACAATAGCTTCAATTCAACATTTATTTAAAACAGTACCAAAACAAGTAGCACAACATCTCAAAGCACACTACACATCATGTGGTTCAGACCAAGATTTGAAACAACTCGCCACGAAGACTGGAAACAAATCTCGATCTCCTTTTGTGCAGTTCCACCAAAATTAAGCAAAGTCACCGGTGTGACATTCAAGTTGAACTGCACACAACACTCTTAAAACATAAGTGTTTCGAGTAGCGAAGGAAAATGCCGCAATAGCAACAAGTTGAATCGATACCCCTGTTTTAACAGAGGCAAAAAAGGAAACAATTACTTGCCAATAAAGTAGGATGAAACAAACGGTGACAGAAAGAAGCATCTAACTTATCTTGGATGGAAAACAAAGTAGGACAGTAGCATTTCTAAAATGGTTGCATTGATTCATATTAACAAAGACATTCTCTTGAAACAACATTCGTTAAAAAATGTAATTTACTTTTAACACTGGCATTGCTTCAATTTTTCGGCAGCATTCTTAGATTAACAACAGCAAAATAGCTGTATGGGACATGCCAGCACCATGTGTGTCGACACGTATAAATGGGTGATGCAGAGTATGTAGCCAAGCAGCATATATGCGCTGGTCCCATATTTGTTCTCTTTGAACCTTCTTCCTATGTGAGGGCAGCAAATCTAGTCCTGCATAAACTACCCGACCCCCCCCTAGTTTCTTTCCCTTTTCAACAAAGAGATCGGTTCCTTACAGATGTGTGTACTGGGTTACCCCCTTTTTCCCTTTTCGACCTACAAAGCGGCTGGATAGCCAGTCTATACTACTTTCCACCCCTCCTTTCCTCATTGAACCACGTCCTAGATTCTTGCTCCAGCCCACAGCACCCTTCTTTCCTCTTTGAACCAAGACCTAGATTCGACTACAGATCGAAAAAGATCCACATCCAGCTAGAGCAACTACGTATGGCAGCGAGGAAGAAGGGGTCGGTGGCCCTCCCGCATAGGCGCTAGGTGAAAGAGAATAGCGCAGCCGGCAGTGGATTGCCTCCCTCGCCGAAGGCAATAGAGTGAACATTGCACCTCCTCCCCTTCCCGGTGCGACGGGATACAGACGCCTCCTTCACCAGCTGTGAGGGGAGAGAGAGAGACAAGAGGCCAACGTAGTCTTGTTTAGATCTGGTGAAGAGAGGGTGAGAGACTGTGAATATAGTAAACCCTAGCAAATGAACGCTGAGCCTCCAGCGTGTTACATATATGTAGTGCGGCGAGCGTTTGGAGAGTGCAAACCCTAGCGAACAAGCGTTGAGGCTCCCGCTTATATATATACTATTGTAGTACGGACTGAGCTCCGGTGCCTTCATTGCACCTACTTTTGGCTGTATGACAGGTGAGTCAGCCACATTTTGGGCCCACCTGTCATGAATCCAAAGGCAGGTGCACTAAGTCAATGAAGCTGCGTCCATATAGTACTCTTGTGTATATGACTAATATATAGTGGAGTGGTTTTCTTATTCTCTCCATAAAAATCATTTTAAATTGTGTAAGTACGAAATGAAACTCTTTATTTAATGTACAAACTGATTTTCAAATGGACCAAGAAGGAAAACTCAATCAAAAACACGCCCCCGCTTCCAGGTCGCGAGAGTCGTCGCGCACACACATAGACATAGACATGCATATCCGTGTTTATGTAAAATTCCATTTCCATCTCCATCTCCAATCATATTTGTCCAACTGGCACATTATTTACGTTTTTAATTATATACGTAGAAATATTAACGTACAACATCTCTTGTTTGCGCACATCCGGACCGCTGCCACGGTCGGTCCTGACCAACCCGAACCCTCTTCATCACCCGTGCGTGCTTCCCGCCCGAAACGGTCAGTGCCGCATTCATGCCCGGCTAGAGCAGATGCGACCTCTCACTGGCGCCGGCATTGAAGCGGCGCGCCGGCCGAGAAAGCATTGCCCGCGCCGCTTCCAGGTCCATGCGGCTGCTCCGCGTTCAAAGGTCGCAATAGCCGGCTACAACATGCATGTAAAAAGTTCTTGGGAGTCCGTGCTACAGCTAGCTGTCCTCCCCCAACTCGTCAATCTCTTCCAGTGGTGCTAGTACTCCATGGCGCGATCCATCGACAAGCAGGCGGGAAAGTTATCGTATACTCGGTTTGCGGTGAGTGGCATGCCGAGCGACCGTGTGGGGTCAAGCCGTTGAGGAGGGTGAGACACGAACACGACAGACGTGATTTAAACGTTGGTTTTGCTCGATGGTGCGATCCAATGAAACGAAACGTTGGTTTCTCTCCGTTTCCATTTTCTCTCCGGAAAAACGGAAACTTTCCACTCCAATTTCATTCCTATTCCAAGGTTGCCCCATTACAACATTCCATCAAATACAAAGGAAAACTAATACGCATGCTGATGCATCTCAATGATTCACAGATCATAGCCAATATTTACTTCACAACTAAATAAAAAAGTTGTGAGAGCGTGTACGAATGAAAAACTACTGATGGGGTCACTACGACTTAAACCCTAAACCCTAAACATGATTTAATTTCCTGGCCAGGTAGAACCTGTCGAAGGAAAGACGGATGGCACCCTCGGATCATACGATACTTTTGTGAAGTTCCACTAAAATTGACCTGAGCATCCCTGATGGCAAAGATATTGAAGAAGTGTGATTAGAATAATAGTACTGGCACTAGTTCACAAGACATAAACTCATCACAAGTAGAAGTCCGTAGAAGTAGAGAAAGATCGACATGGAGATGGAGCTACGACAGTGGAGCAAGCCGGCTCCAAAAGGAAGATGGACTACCTGGGACGTCGGGCTATAGCTAGAAGGGCGGTTGGGACGCGGCATCGGCCCATACCGCGGTGACCCCCGATTGGGACGCACCGACTATGGGTTTTCTCCCTCGCTGATGTCGACCGCGGCTACGCAGAACATTGTTCCCTTCCCCCAGCCGCGGGATCAGGCCAGTCGGTCTATGCTTGTGAAGAGAGCAACCTAAGCAAGCAGGCTTGTAGCTTAGGCTCCTGCTAGTGTATATATAGTGGTTTTCTTTTTCTCTCCATATCAACCATTTTATATTGCGTAATGTCATTCAAGAGTGAAATGATGGTTGCTTCTTCCGACTAACTTACTGTGTGATTTGACTGCTCCTTAGTGGCCCCTACACGTACTGCCCCTACGTGTATGCAACAGTCACACGTACACATGGACGCAAAAACGCACGCGACGCCCTAATGCATGCATGTCTGAGCACACGACGGAACACACACGGTCACGCTCAAGTGCTCAACCTACACGTGCATGCACACACATACTCAGTCAGGGTGAGCTAGTGACCGTATAAACACCGGAATATATATATATTGAGCACAATGAGCGTAGGATGAAGTCCACTGACCGTATTTTTACAAATATATAGTGACAGATAGTGTATTTATCTCGTTTGAAATTAAGCCATATTAACCGGAGAGGAGGCAGTATGGACTAGCATTACTTTGTTGTGTCCCGTCAACTTGCCGAACGAGGAGAAGGTTGCAGGACGGGAGAAGCTTGCGCGCAGTGGCTCATAGGACAAGGAGAAACTTTTGACTAATGCAAGCTCTCCCTCGCTCAGGAGGTGGACGTGCAACAGTTAATTCGTTGTCAGATTGCCAGAAGCATACACTATACTACTAGTGCTATTATTGTTCGACTTCTCGAATAGGTGAACAGCCAAGCGCAAAGTTTACTAGTACTACTACTATAGTCTATAAAGGTACGTGCTATACTAATACTAGGAACCGGATGGAGGAGCGTTTACACTCTTATTATAATTTTAAAATGTGATAAAGCAATCTTCAACACATTTGGTTCTCTTCGAGGGTTCTCACATGTGATAATGGAAGTTGATTGCATGGAACACTCGCCACAATTCTCGCTTAATTCTGGCTCATATCCTGTTACAAATAGTAGCGCTCGGTAATATTTCCTCTTTTTTTTGTTATTCAGCATGTAAACAGGTCAGCAAACCTTGCGGCGCATCTTCGTGCGACCGTGCTTTCTACACTTTGAATGTGGCCGAGAGCTGGCTTGATGAAACACCTCGCTTCCTACTTCTTTTTTTGCGGGGTACCTCGCTTCCTAGTGACCAGTGTCTTGACCAATTCTTGCGGAGTATGGACTAGCACTACTTTTTGGTGTGTCCCGTCAACTCGTAGAACGAGGAGAAGCTTGCAGGACAAGGTGAAGCTCACTTACGCCTTTTGACTAATGCAACCTACCCTCGGTGGACATGCATCAATCCATTCAGTGTCAGATTGTCAGAGTCATACACTGTAGTACCCAACATGCGGAGTACCATCATTGTTCGACTTCATGAAGAGGCGAAGAGCCAAGCGCAGTAGTACGAGTAGTAGTACTACTAGAACCGCGTGGTGGAGCTTCTGTACTCTTATTTTTTATCTTTGATAAAGTACACGTTTATTCCGGAGAAGGGCAAAAAACGGCAGCCCAACATGTAAGGAATGATATCGATCAACCAACCATGCTCGAATATATCTTGGCCTCCGTGCGAGCCCGTTTGTGTGTTCTCGCTCCTCGTCTCTCTCGAGGAATGGTGGGTTGGATCTTTGCCATCTATTGAGATCGGTTTGCTCACACTCATGTCCCACATGTCAGTGATATGCCAAGAGGATGTGCGTTGACCGACTGGCCATACGCGTACTTGGTTTTGCACCTTCATACTACTCCTCCCTCTGTCAAGTTTACAGGGCGCGCTTCATTATGATGCATTTCTCTCAATGCATTTCCACCCCAGAGAGACTTTAGATGCGTTTGGTTTAATGCTCAATAAATTAGGGCGTGGTAACCGCAATCAAGTCCACAATTTTCTCTCTATGTACTGTACTACTACGGAGTGGAGTAAGTGCATGCATGTGTGTACCCAGGGTGGAAGCACTGCATGCATGTGTGTACGCATTATTCCCTCTAGTGATAGACGCCGTGCTATAACTACCAATGCTATTTTTCAGGCCGATCGCTAGTCGCCTTGGTCCCACAGATTTTTTTAATTTTTTCTGAAGCGCGCTGTATAAACAGTGACGGATGGAGTAGTATGAGCAGATTCAAAGAAGAGCGTATTGATGGTTGCTTCTTCAGAGCAACTTACAGTTGGAAAGGTGGGGCTTATGATTTGACTGCTCATTACTCACTATTAATGCGGCGCAACGATCGGGCTGAGTCTCCCATGCGGTTGTGCACTACCCCCTCGGTTCTTAAATATAGTCCGGAGTATTTGTCTTTCTAGAGATTTCAATGAGTGACTACTCAAATATTTGTCTTTTTAGAGATTTCAAATGGACCGGCACATACGGATGTATATAGACATATTTTAGAGTGTAGATTCACTCATTTTGCTCCGTATGTAGTCACTTGTTGAAATCTCTAGAAAGACGAATAGAATATTTAGGAACAGAGGGAGTACACATATGAAGCAAAATGAGTGAATCTACACTCTAAAATATGCCCGGGTGAAATTTGTAAAAAGACAAATATTTAGGAACGAAGGAGTTTAATTTTGTGCATGGCACATGGACCCGGATGATGAAGAGGCTTCTGGCAATGCTATCAAGCTTCCATCATTTGTTTACATAATTGACCTACTATACAAATAATTTTCCAGCGACATGAAATTGTACAATGGTGTGAGCTTTCAGCTTTTGTTTCGTGTGTCTTGCCATCGATGCTCTTTCGGAAACAATAAAAAACTAACTTCCTTGCTAATGCATGTCAATTATTAGCAGACCAGAGCTAATAATTACATCACAACTGAAGACAGAGTTGTGAGAAGGTGTTAAATTAAAATTTATCCATGCTTTCATTGGCAGCAACGTCCCCCCAGCTCTGTCTAAAGTCTAAATCAACAAGGCATGTTGGGAAAAAAAGTAGCTATCTGGAGCATGCAACATTCTGGTAATTTTGTGCAGTTCCATGATACGTCTCTGTGGTATCTAATTTTCCAAACAATTTTTCCCTTGTTTTGGACTCTAACTTGTATGATTTGAATGGAACTAACCCGGACTGACGCTGTTTTCAGCAGAATTGCCATGATGTTGTTTTATGTGCAGAAAACAAAAGTTCTCGGAATGACATGAAACTCCACGGAATATCTTACAATAAATAAAAAAATCCTCGCCAAAGATGAGGACCAGGGGGCCCACACCCTTGCCACGAGGGTGGGGGTGCCCCGCCCCCCTAGGGCGTGCCCCCCTACCTCGTGGGCCCCCTGGAGACCTCCCGACTCCAACTCCAACTCTATATAATTGCTTTCGGGGAGAAAAAAATAGAAGAGACGATTTCATCGCGTTTTACGATACGGAGCCGCCGCCAAGCCCTGAAACCTCTCGGGAGGGCTTATCTAGAGTCCGTTCGGGGCTCCGGAGAGGGGGATTCATCGCCGTCCTCATCATCAACCATCCTCCATCACCAATTTCATGATGCTCACCGCCATGCGTGAGTAATTCCATCATAGGCTTGCTGGACGGTGATGGGTTGGATGAGGTTTATCATGTAATCGAGTTAGTTTTGTTAGGGTTTGATCCCTAGTATCCACTATGTTCTAAGATTGATGTACTTTTGACTTTGCTATGCTTAATGCTTGTTACTAGGGCCCGAGTGCCATGATTTCAGATCTGAACCTATTATGTTTTCATCAATATATGAGAGTTCTTGATCCTATCTTGCAAGTCTATAGTCACCTATTATGTGTTATGATCCGCTAACCCCGAAGTGACAATAATCGGATACTTACCGGTGATGACCGTAGTTTGAGGAGCTCATGTATTCACTATGTGCTAATGCTTTGTTCCGGTTCTCTATTAAAAGGAGGCCTTAATATCCCTTAGTTTCCATAAGGACCCCGCTGCCATGGGAGGGTAGGACAAAAGATGTCATGCAAGTTCTTTTCCATAAGCACGTATGACTATATACGGAATACATGCCTACATTACATTGATGAATTGGAGCTAGTTCTGTGTCACCCTATGTTATGACTGTTACATGATGAATCACATCCGCATAATTATCCATCATTGATCCGATGCCTACGAGCTTTCCATATACTGGTTTATGCTTATTTACTTTCCCGTTGCTATTGTTACATTCACTACAAAATAACAAAAACATTACTTTGCTTTCGTTACTCTTTTGTTACCGTTACCATCACTATCATATTATTTTGCTACTAAACACTTTGCTGCAGATACTAAGTTTCCAGGTGTGGTTGAATTGACAACTCAGCTGTTAATACTTGAGAATATTCTTTGGCTCCCCTTGTGTCGAATCAATAAATTTGGGTTGAATGCTCTACCTCGAAAGCTGTTGCGATCCCATATACTTGTGGGTTATCATGACTAATTTCTAGTGCCGTTGCCGGGGAGCATAGCTCTATTCTTTGAGTCCCTTGGGATTTATATCTGCTAGACACTATGAAGAATTTGAAAGACGCTAAGACAACAATTTATCCCTCAACTACGAGGGGCGGTAAGGAACTGCCATCTAGCTCCGCACTTGATACACCTTCTATTATGAGTAAGCTTGCGACACCTAAACCTGCTTCTGCTATTCGATCTGATATGTCGCATGTTATTGATGATGCCACTTCTACTATACATGATACTTATGATGAAACTACTTCTATGCTTGATACTACTGTGCCACTTGGTGATTTTCTCGAGGAACAACTTGCTAGGGCTAGAGAGATTGAAAATATTGAATCTGATTATGATGATGAAAGTGATGATGAAGAATCACTTGTTATTCCTGAGGGTTATTTATTTTATCAAGAAGCTTCTTTAGCTATTTTAGCTTGCAAAGATAGATATGAACTCAAAAGGTTATTAGCTAAATGGAATAAGCAATCTCTAAATGCTAGGATGAAACCTGACCCTGCTTTTGCCACTTCACCTATCTGTGTTGCTGATAAGGACTATGAATTCTTTGTTGATCCTGATATAATTACTTTGGTTGAATCTGATCCTTTTCATGGCTATGAATCTGAAACTGTTGTGGCACATCTTACTAAATTAAATGATATAGCCACCCTGTTCACTAATGATGAGATATCTTGCTACTTTTATATCCTTAAAATATTTCCGTTGTCATTAAAGGGTGATGCTAAGATATGGTTTAATTCTCTTGATCCTGGTTGTGTGCGTAGTCCCTAGGATATGATTTACTACTTCTCTGCTAAATATTTCCCTGCTCATAAGAAACAAGTTGCTTTAAAGGAAATATACAACTTTGTGCAAATTAAAGAAGAGAGTCTCCACTACTAGGAAAAGGCCTACTAATGGCGCACCTAATTTGGCCATTAATGGCGCATTAGTGGTGCGCCATTAGTAGCACGCCATTAGTACATTTTACTAATGGCGCACCACTGGTGCGCCATTAGTATCTGGTATACTAATGGCGCACCACGCGGTGCGCCATTAGTATAGTCCACGGTGCGCCATTAGTATGCCTCCCAGGGGGCCATGTATACCCAGGTGCTTTGGCATACTAATGGCACACGACAACAGGATGCGCCATTAGTAACTTCGGCATACTAATGGCGCACTGTGATGTGATGCGCCATTAGTATGAATATTAGGTTTTTCTTATTTTTTTTATTTTCTGTTTTTTGCACAGGTTACAAAATGTATAATTGAACAAAATATAGACAACACACATCAACAACAGATTCATCGAATACAATAAAAGATTAGTCTCTGAATACAATTCATCATATTAGTCTCCGAATACAATTCTTATATTAGTCTCCGAATTGAAAAGACCGAACAAAGATAAAACATTACAAGTCTCAAGACCGTGAGTATCGAGTTTGTCGGAAGTAATACTAATCCTAACAAGTCCTACTAATCATCATCATACAACTTCTACTCGTTATTCATAACAAGTCATACGATCATCATCTTGATAGTCTTCGAACCAACCCTACTTAATTATTCATCAGCACATGATCATCAGTATTAGGCAGGACCTAAATACCCTATTTAAGCTAAAATAGCATAAAACAATATAGACCCTGACTCTTGCGCTTAGCTTCCTTTTGCTTCCAAGAAGCTCCTTACGACTGTCCATACATTTTTTCCATCCTTTGATTTTCATGTCTCCACTTCTTTTAGAAATCTGGTATGGACAGTTGAGATTCGTAGGATGACCTGGCTGTATGTTCAAAACATTAACACTACCTTTCAGATACATCATATGAGGCACACAATTCTCCGGGATTATCTGTTGAAAAACATAGTAATAACTTCATAGTTAGCAAGGATGTACTAGTTTTAGAAGTATGCAAAAGATGCACGGATGTCGTAATAGTAAAAATCTTACCAGGGTATCTCCATGGTAGTTACCGTAGTTGAACACATGCACTAGTGGCACGTATTTACCATAATGTTGAGGAATTTGTTTGTGGATAATGTAATTTTCAATGTCAGTACAAAATCCGACCAGATGATTTTTCTCCTTGTAAGTTGTTAATTCGAAGCCATCGATGTAGTGGGTTTTGTCTACCATCTCCCGCACATTCTTTGAACAATAAAAATAAGCTGTCAATGGAAATAAGCTGTCAACTATTTTGAAATAAACAATATAAATTAGCTAATAACTATGTTTGAGAAACTCACATAGCGGTAGAACTGGAGGCGTATCAACAAGGACCCAAATGTCCATACTGTCTTGGTTGATGTCAGGATTACCAAGATCCATGGTGATAAGCATACCCTCATCAAAACCATACATCTTGCAAAATGCTTCCCAATTTTTGCAACCAAAATGGGTTATGCTCTCAGAATTATATAGATTTACTTCAAAGTCCACATCGTGATGAGTCCTTAGGTGAATTTTCTTTGTTTCAGAAATTTCATGGTCTTCAAAATCCATCCTCTCCAAGACATAGCGTCTTGCATGGCATGGGATAAGCTATACTCGAATTGTAAAAGATGAAAATTACACATTGAAATAGTTGAAGTCATGCTTAATTATGAAAATAACACTTGTCGTCATTGTGTACCATTTCAACTTCGAAGGTCTCCTCGAGCTTAATGCTGAAGCGCCGATCATCGTCCAGGTGAGGCATGTCGCACAGACCTCGATCGTCGTGGCACCAGTCGCGCTCCCCCGGGAGACTTTCGTCGTCCGATGACGACATATCCTATGTTCATAATTCAAAACTACATCATTTATTTGTCGACACTGAGGCATCCTAAAAGCTAAGCTTTTATCATTTAGGGTTTGTCGACGCTGAGGCACCCTAAAAGGCTAAGCTTTCATCATTTAGGTTCTTATCGACACCGAGGCACCCTAAAAGCCAAGGTTTTATCATTTAGGGTTTGTCGGCGCCGAGGCACCCTAAAAGCCTAAGCTTTTATCATTTAGGTTCTTATCGACATCGAGGCACCCTAAAACCTATGGTAATGCAGCAAGAATAAAGGGGCAGTTGATCCTACTTAATTAAGTACTAAGATACCCCGACCCATGCATTAGTCGCAAGTACCCCATATGTCCTATTTTTAGCAAAGTCATGCTAAAATTCATGGAAAATTTCAGCATGACCTTTGCTGAAAATAGGACACATGGAGTACCCGAATTTGCCGGAACGGAAGTTAATCGACATTCCGGCAAACTCAAGGGCCTCTCGGGGTACCTGCAAATTCATCATGACACAATGGTCGGAGACAAAACCCAGCAAACTAGCAAGATGATCATCATCTTTGCAAGTCATTACTTGTCAAATGCAGAAGTGCATAACACAAGCTCACCAACATAGACCAAGATGATCATCAATTTTGAATCAATAGACATACTTCTCAAAAGAGGCATTATCAAATTCTGGTGCCCTTGACTTACTAGTATTTATCTCTTATGACTGATGAATGTGCATTGAGTCCAGAAGCAAAGACTCTACAGTGAAATGAAAAAACCTTGGAAATATATTTATGATAACTCTAAATGGATCAGAAGGTGCAGATGCACATGTAAAAAAAGGTATGCATTTGCAGCAGCTGTGTTCTGATTATGACACCATTCTGTTAAGAAGGCAAAATAACATTATCATCCCAATTCATGGTTGAAGTTGAAGACCCTAAGCTTTAAAATGCCAAGTCTCACTTACGCATGTTAACTTATTTACCACTTCAGAACTATCACCAGAAAATAGTAAATCCACATTGACCACATAATATTATTTTGCAACCACTCAGTTTGTCCTTGACTGGGACACTTAAAGCACAAAACAACTAATGCAGAGCCTAACCACCTCTACAGTTTGTCCTTGACTGGGATTTTTTACTTAGAAAATACAAAACTTCTGTTATTGTTTTTATTTTTAACCAGAGCATAAGCACCTCTATAGTTTACAAACTAATTAAGATAATCACTAATCAGGCATGGAAAATTATTTTAGCCATGATCCCTGAGGATTAGAGCCTCCACAAGTCAGAGAAAATTAGTGTCTCCACTTATATTGTCAATGCTTGTTGTATGTTTGGCTTAAGGGTTTTCCTTTTCAAATTCTGACTCTGTTTCTAAACAAAGTAGGCTTCTATCCTGTCTAGAATGTAATGAAGATGTCTTGGATAAGCTGAGTGTTGTAATGAAGATGTCTTGGTGAGACTTGATATATGTCCAAAATTAGAAAAATCACAAGGTACTTTCTCTACCTAATAAACTCCATATGACCACACAAAACCCTATTTAACACACCTGTAAAGAGGAACAACCCCCCTAAGGAGCTAGAAAGCTATATGAAACAAAATTATCAAGCATAGGCATACAAATTCAGTACTGCATGAAACAAAATAGGTACAACAAGTAGCTGCTAGACTCATATGCTGAGAGTAGATGTCAGCTTAAGACATTCTGAAATAGTAAATAACTAAAGGGCACTTGATTATGCACTTAGTAACAAGGTATATTGCATGATTCATAATTTTATAGGAGACCAATAGTAGAAATTTGATTGGGAGTGCTCCATTTCACTAGCGGCCCATTTCACTCACTTTTGCAAAGCATTAGGGCACCAAAGTGTCCATAGGCAGCACCAAGTAAACCAAATCCCCAAAAAATGTTTGCTCTCGATCAAGGCATGATCCATCCTTCCTAACCATCACCGTTAATCTAGCTACTAGATCTAGGTGGCCCTAGGGTTTGCAGGGGAGGGGGTAGAGGAGAAGGGAGGAATCACCTGGGGGAGGGGATGGAGGAATGGAGGAAGACGTCGGGGGTGCGGGCACGGGCGGAGGGGCTTGGGAGGGAGGACGTCGAGTGTGCGGTCGCGGGCGGAGGGGGGGCAGCGAGGGAGGCGTCGCTCGGCTCGGCGTCGCGTGGCCTGGCTGAGCTGAGGTAGAGGCGGAGGGGGGCGGTGAGGGAGGTGGACGGGTGCGGCGGGGGAAGCGAGCTCGGCCGGGGTGAGACGAGGCAGGGGAGGGATTACTAATGGCGCACCATCTGGTGGTGCGCCATTAGTAGTTTTGCAAAAAAATACTAATGGCGCACTGTCCCACAGTGCTCCATTACTAGCTTAAACTAGTAATGGCGCACTGTGGGACAGTGCGCCATTAGTAGTTTTGCAAAAAAAGGAATAAAAAATATAATAAAAAAATAACATTAGTGGCGCACTTTACGACAGGTGCGCCATTACTAGTTACAACTAGTAATGGCGCACTGTGTCTGGATGCGCCATTAGTATGTTTGGACAGGCGCACTAGTTCAAAAAAATTTGATACTAATGGCGCACCCTGGGCCAGATGCGCCATTAGTAGTTTCAACGCTAATGGCGTATCCGAAGGTGGTGTGCCATTAGTATATACTAATGGCGCACCGCTTGTTTGGTGCGCCATTAGTGTCAATCCCATCTATAGCCCTTTTTCTAGTAGTGCTCCCACAAGCTTGGGGGAGGCTTCTCAAGTTACTTAATGCTTTGCCTCATCATCCTCTTAAGAAAAATGAAATACTTGATATCTTTTATAATGGACTAACCGATTCTTCCAGAGATTACATGGATAGTTGTGTTGGTTCTCTTTTCAGGGAAAGAACACTAGATGAAGCTGAAATCTTATTGAATAATATGTTGACAAATGAAAATAATTGGGCACCTCCTGAGCCAGCTCCTACTCCAATTAATGATCCTATTCCTAAACCAACTCCGAAGAAGAGAGGTGTTCTATTTCTCAGTCCCAAAGGCATGCAAGAGGCAAAGAAATCTATGAAAGAAAAAGGTATTAAAGCTGAAGATGTTAAGAATTTACCTCCTATTGAAGAAATACATGGTCTTAATTTACCGCCTGTCAAAGAAACATATGATCTTAATCCTTTATTTATTGAAGAACCTCCATACCTCGATAACCCAACACAGGTAGTAAAGGTAAATTCTCTCTATAGATATGATAAAGTTGAAATCCCTCCTACTAAAATTGCTAGTCAGTGCTTGGATGAGTTTGATAATTTTATGTTTAAGCAAGAAGACTTCAATGCTTATTTTGGTAGACAATTAAAACAAAATGTTGATATGATTAAATACTTGGGTGATTATATGGCTAATATTAGAGGTGAACTTAAACTTGTTAGCAAACATGCTTCTATGGTTACCACTCAAGTAGAACAAGTACTTAAAGCTCAAGAAGAATTGCTCAATGAGATGAATAGTAAGAAAAATAATTATGATATTAAAGTGGCTACTAGAACTGGTAAATGACTCGGGAACCTTTGTATCCTGAAGGCCACCCTAAGAGAATTGAGCAAGATTCTCAGAGAAATAATATTGATGCACCTAGTTCTTCCAAAAGGAAGAAAAAGAAAAATGATAGAACTGTGCAAACTTCTAGTGAACCTATTGCTGAAACACCTGATAATCCAAATGATATCTCTATGTCTGATGCTGAAACACAATATGGTAATGAACCTGAAACTAGTGATAATATTAATGATGATGTTCATGATTATGCTCAACCTAGTAATGATAATGATGTAGAAATTGAACCTGATGTTGATCTTGATAACCCACAATCAAAGAATCAATGTTATGATAAGAAAGATTTTGTTGCTACGAAACATGGTAAAGAAAGAGAACCTTGGGTTCATAAACCCATGCCTTTTCCTCCCAAACCATACAAGAAAAAGGATGATGAGGATTTTGAGCGTTTTGCTGAAATGATTAGACCTATCTTTTTACGTATGCGATTAACTGATATACTCAAAACAAATCCTTATGCTAAGTACATGAAAGATATTATTACAAATAAGAGAAAGATACCGAAAGCTGAAATTTCCACCATGCTTGCTAATTATACTTTTAAGGGTGGAATACCAAAGAAACTTGGAGATCCAGGAGTACCCACTATACCATGCTCTATTAAAAGAAACTATGTTAAAACTGCTTTATGTGATCTTGGAGCTGGTGTTAGTGTTATGCCTCTCTATTTATATCGTAGACTTGATTTGAATAAGTTGACACCTACTGAAATATCTTCGCAAATGGCTGATAAATCAACTGCTATACCTGTCGGTATTTGTGAGGATGTGCCTGTTGTGGTTGCAAACGTTACTATTTTAACGGACTTTGTTATTCTTGATATTCCCGAGGACGATAGTATGTCCATTATTCTTGGAAGACCTTTTCTTGATACTGCAGGGGCTGTTATTGATTGTAACAAAGGCAATGTCACTTTTCATGTTAATGGTAATGAGCATACGATACATTTTACGAGGAAACAACCTCAAGTTCATAGTATCAATTCTATCGGAAAAAATCCATCGATTATATTTGGAGGTTTTGAATTTCCTCTTCCTACTGTCAAGAAGAAATATGATATACTTATTATTGGGGATGTGCATATCCCCGTTGAGGTAACCTAGTGTTATTCAAAATTTCTCCGGTTTCATGTTAATCGGAATGAGTTTGTTAACAAGACTTGATCAACCTTGTTAGTGGATTCCTTTTGATGAGCATGAGATGGATGAAACTAGAAGCACAACCTTTTGTACCCTCTCTATACTTTCTGTTATTTAGTTGAAATAAAGTAAAAATAAATAATTTTCTGTCTGTTATCCGATTATCCGTGCAATATAAAAATACCTCGAAAATAAAAGTTCTCCAAATGCCCTGAAAATTAAATATGATTTTTTCTAGAATATTTGAGGATTTATGGAACAAAGAACACACCAGGGGGGCCAACCACCTTGCCACGAGGGTGGAGGGCACGCCCACCCCCTAGGGCGCGCCCCCTACCTCGTGGGCCCACCCATCCTCTTCTTCTTCCTCCCACAAACACGAAAAACCAACTCAAGAACGAGTTCTAGCCCTCTTTGCTGTAATTTTCGATCTCCTTGCTCAAAGCACCTCTCACAAAACTGCTTGGGGAGATTGTTCCTTGGTGTGTGACACCTCCATTGGTCCAATTAGTTTTTGTTCTAGTGCTTTATTCATTGCATAGTTTTGCTGCTTAGGTGACCTTGTTCTTGAGCTTGCATGTCAAATTTATATGGTCAAAAGTAGTTTTGATGCATGATATAGGCCCTAGGCACTTGTAGGAGTAGTTACTATCAATATTATTGAGTTTGGTTTACTTTTATTTTGAAGTTACAAACAATTTTCAGAATTTTTCAGAGGAATAAAAATGCTTAGGAAAATGTTCCAAGGTGGTTCTTCAATGAAGCAAGGACCCAGGCTTGCAATGCGTGATGCTGACAAAGAACCACCAAGAGACGCTCTAGTGCGTCCTTGTGAGTGGCCTTCTGAAAATTTTATGGATCAAGCAGGAATAAAAGAAGAAATTCAACCCATATTTGTGTAACGCTGATTGATACATCTCCAACGTATCTATAATTTTTGATTGTTGCATGCTATATTATCTACTGTGTTGGACTATATTGGGCTTTATTTTCAACTTTTATATTATTTTTGCGACTAACCTATTAACCGGAGGCCCAACCCAGAATTGCTGTTTTTTGCCTATTTCAGTGTTTCGGAGAAACAGAATATCAAACGGAGTCCAAACGGAATAAAACCTTCGGGAACGTGATTTTCTCACCGAACGTGATCCAGGAGACTTGGACCCTAGTCCAAGGAGTCAAAGAGGAGGTCACGAGGGTGGGGGTGCCCCCCCAAGGGTGCGCCCCCTGCCTCGTGGGACCCTCGGTGCTCCACCGACGTACTCCTTCCTCCTATATATACATACGTACCCCCGAACGATCAGAACAGGAGCCAAAAACCTAATTCCACCGCCGCAACTTTCTGTATCCATGAGATCCCATCTTGGGGCCTGTTCCGGAGCTCCGCCAGAAGAGGGCCGTCATCACGGAGGGCTTCTACATCATCATAGCCTCTCCGATGAAGTGTGAGTAGTTTACCTCAGACCTTCGGGTCCATAGTTAGTAGCTAGATGGCTTCTTCTCTCGTTTTGGATCTCAATACAAAGTTCCCCCCCCCTGTCTTGTGGAGATCTATTCGATGTAATCTTCTTTTTGCGGTGTGTTTGTTGAGATCGATGAATTGTGGGTTTATGATCAAGTCTATCTATGAATAATATTTGAATCTTCTCTGAATTCTTTTATGTATGATTGGTTATCTTTGCAAGTCTCGTCGAATTATCCTTTTGGTTTGGCCAACTAGATTGGTAGTTCGTGCCATGGGAGAAGTGCTTAGCTTTAGGTTCGATCTTACGGTGTCCTTTCCCAGTGACAGAAGGGGCAGCAAGGCATGTATTGCATCATTGCCATCGAGGATAACAAGATGGGGTTTATTTCATATTGCATGAATTTATCTCTCTACATCATGTCATCTTGCTTAAGGCGTTACTCTGTCTTTAACTTAATACTCTAGATGCATGCTGGATAGCGGTCGATGAGTGGAGTAATAGTAGTAGATGCAGAATCGTTTCAGTCTACTTGTCACGGACGTGATGCCTATATACATGATCATGCCTAGATATTCTCATAACTATGCTCAATTATGTCAATTGCTCAACATTAATTTGTTCACCCACCGTAGAATACTTATGCTCTTGAGAGAAGCCACTAGTGAAACCTATGGCCCCCGGGTCTATTCTCATCATATCAATCTCCATCACTTTAATCTTGCTTTTCTTTTTACTTTGCCTTTACTTTTTACTTTGCATCTTTATACCAAAAATACCAAAAATATTATATCTATCAGATCTCACTCTCTTAAGTGACCGTGAAGGGATTGACAACCCCTAATCGCGTTGGTTGCGAGTAGCTATCGCTTTGTGCAGGTACGAGGGACTTGAGATGCCCTCCTACTGGATTGATACCTTGGTTCTCAAAAACTGAGGGAAATACTTATGCTACTCTGCTGCATCATCCCTTCCTCTTCGGGGAAAACCAACGCAAGCTCAAGACGTAGCAAGAAGGATTTCTGGTGCCGTTGCCGGGGAGTCTACGCAAAAAGTCAACATACCAAGTACCCATCACAATCCATATCCCTCGCATTACATTATTTGCCATTTGCCTCTCGTTTTCCTCTCCCCCACTTCACCCTTGCCGTTTTATTCGCCCTCTCTCTCGCTATCCTCCCTCCCTATTTGCTTCTTTTGCCCGTTTGCTTTTGTCTTCTTGTGTGCTGGTTTGCTTGTTTGTCGCGATGGCTCAAGATACTACCAAATTGTGTGACTTCACCAATACCAATAATAATGATTTCCTTAGCACTCCGATTGCTCCTCTTGCCAATACTGAATCTTGTGAAATCAATGCTGCTGTGTTGAATCTTGTTATGAAAGATCAATTCGCCAGCCTTCCTAGTGAAGATGCCGCTACTCATCTGAATAGCTTCGTTGATTTATGTGATATGCAAAAGAAAAGAGATGTCGATAATGATGTCGTTAAATTGAAGCTATTTCCTTTTTTGCTTAGAGATCGTGCTAAAGCTTGGTTTTCGTCTTTCCCTAAAAATAGTATTGATTCATGGAACAAGTGCAAAGATGCTTTTATCTCTAAGTATTTTCCTTCCGCTAAGATCATCTCTCTTAGAAACGATATTATGAACTTTAAACAACTTGATCATGAACATGTTGCACAAGCTTGGGAGAGAATGAAATTAATGATACATAATTGCCCTACTCATGGTTTGAATTTGTGGATGATTATACAAAAAATTTATGCCGGATTGAATTTTGCTTCTAGAAATCTTTTAGATTCGGCCGCGGGAGGCACTTTTATGCAAATCACTTTAGGAGATGCTACTAAACTCCTAGATAATATTATGGTTAATTATTCTCAATGGCATACTAAAAGATCTTCTAATAAAAAAGTGCATGCGATAGAAGAAATCAATGTTTTGAGTGGAAAGATGGATGAACTTATGAAATTATTTTCTACTAAGAGCGTTTCTTCTGATCCTAATGATATGCCTTTTTCCACTTTGATTGAGAATAACAATGAATCTATGGATGTGAATTTTGTTGGTAGGAATAATTTTGGTAACAACGCTTATAGAGGGAATTTTAATCCTAGGCCATATCCTAGTAATCCTTCTAATAGTTATGGGAATTCCTACAACAACTCTTATGGAAATTATAATAAGATGCCCTCTAAATTTGAGAATAGTGTTAAAGAGTTTATGAATTCACAAAAGAATTTTAATGCTTTGCTTGAAGAGAAATTGCTTAAAGTTGATGATTTGGCTAGGAACGTTGATAGAATTTCTCTTGAGATTGATTCTTTAAAGCTTAGATCTATTCCTCCTAATCATGATATCAATGAGTCTCCCAAATCCATGAGAATTTCCATTGATGAGTGCAAGGAAAGAACCGCTAGGATGCGTGCTTCCAAAGATGCCTTTATTAAAGTGTGTTCTTCCAATTCCAATGAAAATCAAGATGAAGATCTAAAATTTGTTTTTCAATATGAATCTTGATGAAACTGAATATGATCTTCCTTTACCTAGAAGGCGTTCTAAAAATTCAGAGTATTTAGATCTTTATGATGAAACTGATGAAAGTGGGATTGAAAGAAATAAAAATCTAGATGTCTCTAAACACACTATATTGGATTTCAAGGAATTTAATTATAAAAGTTGCTCTTTAATTGATTGTATTTCCTTGTTGCAATCCGTGCTAAATTCTCCACATGCTTATAGTCAAAATAAAGCCTTCACCGAATATATTGTTGATGCCTTGATGCAATCTTATGAAGAAAAACTTGAGTTGAAAGTTTCTATCCCTAGAAAACTCTATGATGAGTGGGAACCAACTATTAAAATTAAAATTAAAGATCATGAGTTTTATGCTTTGTGTGATTTGGGTGCTAGTGTCTCCAATATTCCCAAGACTTTGTGTGATTTACTAGATTTCCGTAATTTTGATGATTGCTCTCTAAACTTGCATCTTGTGGATTCCACTATTAAGAAACCTATAGGAAGGATTAATGATGTTCTTATTGTTGCAAATAGGAATTATGTGCACGTAGATTTCATTGTTCTTGGTATAGATTGCAATCCGTCTTGCCCTATTATTCTTGGTAGACCTTTCCTTAGAACGGTTGGTGCGATTATTGATATGAAGGAAGGGAATATTAGATTTCAATTTCCATTAAAAAGGGCATGGAACACTTTACAAGAAAGAAAATAAAATTACCATATGAAACTATCATGAGAGCCACTTATGGATTGCCTACCAAAGATGGCAATACCTAGATCTATCCTCGCTTTTATGCCTAGCTAGGGTCATTAAACGATAGCGCTTGTTGGGAGGCAACCCAATTTTATTTTTATTCCTTGATTTTTGCTACTGCTTAGTAATAAATAAATTATTTAGCCTCTGTTTTGGTTGTGTTTTGTGTGTTTAATTAATGTTTGTGCCAAGTAGAACCGTTGGGAAGACTTGGGGAAAGTCTTGTTGAACTTGCTGTAAAAAGCAGAAACTTTAGCGCTCACGAGAACTTCTGTAAGTTTTATTTGAAGAGTGATATTTAGTTAATTCTTTATTCAGATGATTAATAGATAAATTCGTTATCTGCAGAAATTTATTTTAGAATTTTTGGGGTTCCAGATCTTGCGCTAGCTGCAGATTACTACAGACTGTTCTGTTTTTGACAGATTCTGTTTTTCGTGTGTTGTTTACTTATTTTGATGAATCTATGGTTAGTAAAATAGTTTATAATCCATAGAGAAGTTGGAATACAGTAGTTTTAACACCAATATAAATAAAGAATTAGTTCATTACAGTACCTTGAAGTGGTCTTCTATTTTCTTTCGCTAACGGAGCTCACGAGTTTTCTATTTTGAGTTTTGTGTTGTGAAGTTTTCAAGATTTGTGTGAATTCTTTTGATGGATCATGGAACAAGGAGTGGCAAGAGCCTAAGCTTGGGTATGCCCATGGAGCCCCCAAGATAATCCAAGGACACCAAAAAGTCAAAGCTTCGGGATGCCCCGGAAGGCATCCCCTCTTTCCTCCACTTCCATCGGTAATTTACTTGGAGCTATATTTTTATTCACCAACATGATATGTGTTTTGCTTGGAGCGTCTTGTGTTATTTGTGTCTTTGTGTCTTAGTATGCCACAATCATCCTTGCTGTACACACATTTTTGAGAGATCCATACTTGAATTAAAATTTGATAGAATACTCCATGTGCTTCACTTATATCTTTTGAGCTAAGTAGTTTTGCTCTATGTGCTTCACTTATATCTTTTGAGCGTTATAATTTTGCTCTATGTGCTTCACTTAGATATTTTAGAGCACGGTGGTGGATTTGTTTTAAAGAAACTATTGATCTCTCATGCTTCACTTAAATTATTTTGAGAGTCTCTTAATAGCATGGTAATTTTCTTAATAATAATATGGTTGATATTCAAGATTTGTGAAACTTTTTTTGAGTGTGTTGAATACTAAGAAAATATTGAAGCATGATAATTGTTTTGAGATATTGTCGGTGTACTAAAGTAGGGGTACCTTAGTATCCCGAACTTGTCCACGGGCAATCGCAGCAACCCGCGGCAAGGCTTGCCGGGCGACCGCCAAGACCCTCCGTGGTTCCTTTGGAGCCATTCAAGAACAAAGTATTTGAGCCAAGGCACAAGACCCCGGCAAGAGGAGCTTGCCGGGACGGCCACTCAAAGTATCCAAGACCCCGGCAAGAGGAGCTTGCTGGGAAGAAGCACAAAGACCCCGGCAAAGAGGAGCTTGCCGGGAAGACCAACCAAAGCATCTCAAGAAGCTTGATGCGATGCGCTGCGCGTCCCGGCAAGACCCGATGAGCGACAAGCTCCCGGACACGACAAGACAACATCCGTGGCAAGGCGCTTGCCGCGGCAAGCTACTACTTCGCAGCCCGCGCTCTAGCTCACCCACCAACGTGTCGCTCTGGGACCATTCCTGGCATATGTGGCGGGAGGCTGTGCAGCCAGGGGCATGCGGTGGCAAGCAGGCGCTGACAAGATAGCCATCGTGGCAAACGGTGGTGCCCCTGACGGTCCCTTTCCGCACCGTCTAGGCGACACAGACAGGCATTTAATGCCTTTGTCCCCTACCGTCAGGGTTAGGTATGATACAACTGTAGCAAGCGGTGGCGCCAACTACCACCTCTTTTACATTTTTACCCTCATCTCTGTTGCCACCTGTCGATGACCCCTTTGACATATAAAAGGAGGCCCATGCGCAACAGGGAGGGGGGGACGATCATTCTCATGCTCGGCCTCGCTAGCCATCCAAGGGTACTGTAGCATCCATTGCTCCCGAGCAAGAGCACAATACAAATCAAAGCAGGAGTAGGGTTTTACGCATCCGTGCGGCCCGAACCTGGGTAAACCGATCGCGTCGCTCGTGCGTTCGCCTCGATCTGCTCTTTGTGCATCCCCCGCCCCCTGCCGAACCAAAAAGGGGCCCCGGTCCGCCGTGGTCCCATAGGTGTCCGTGGGGATCAGCAACCCCCGACATCTTTGGCGCGCCAGGTAGGGGTGCGTCGAGGTTATGCGAACCTGATTCGGCGTTCGCACGAGCCGAATCTTCATCATCTTCATCAACATGCCGCCGAAGAAGAAGATTTCGGAGGCAGCTGCTCCGTCTGCGCCGAGCCCACCATCGCTGGAGCGAACGGCTGGTGGAGTAGGCGCTGGTGGGAGAACAGGCGCCGACAAGGAGGCTCATGCTGCTGCCAGGTCCAAGGACAAGGCTGCGCCGCACGTCGGCGGCGCGGTCGCCTCCCACAACGAGCGAGCGCACTCCAAGACCTCGGCGTCCGTACACGCTCCACGCCCGTCCCAGGAGGCGCGGGACCAGCAGCGTCATGGTACTCACGGTACCATACGCTTGCTGGGCCAAGATCAAGCTAGCGGATCCCGGAGCGCTCAAGACCAATATGCTGGCACGGGCGTGGCACGGTCGCTTGGATGAGATACTACTCCTTCTAACGCGGTTAGGAGTCCGAGCATATCTCGCTCCTTGTGCCGTTCGCCGCCGCCGCCCGCCACACCCTTTGCTCTAGTCTATGGAGCGGAAGCAGTTATCCCCACGGAACTCGTATACGGGTCACCTCGAGTGCTCGCTTATGATGAGCTCGAGCAAGAGTAGCTGCGGCAAGACGACGCGCTGCTCCTCGGGGAAGACCATCTTCAGGCTGCTGTGCGAGCCGCTCGCTACCAGCAAGCTTTGCGCCGCTACCATAGCCGCAAAGTTAACGCCAGAAGTCTCGAGGAAGGCGACCTTGTTCTTCGGCGCGTTTAGTCCGCCAACAATTCCAACAAGTTCACGCCGAAGTGGGAAGGCCCTTACCGGGTGAAACGAGTCACTAGGCCTGGCGCTGTCCGCCTTGAGACTGAAGATGTCATTCCGGTGAGCAACTCCTGGAATATTGACCATCTTCGTAAGTTTTACTCATAAGGCGCGGTTGTCGGACCCGTTCCGGCAACCACTTTTTGTACAAAGTCTTGCCGCTGTTGCATGTAATCCTTTGTACAAAGCCGGGCGCAGATCCCGTGCATAAAGATCATGTGCATAGCACACCCTGTCGATCCCATGCTTTTTAAATTTTGCATGTATTATCTGACATTTTGTGCAGCACTTACCCCCGGTAAGCAGTAACGAGCCTTAAAGCTCCATATTGTTATTTCGCCCTCTTTCTTTTTCACAAGGAAAAGAAGGTTCCCTCGCGCACAAGTTTGCCGGGGGGGAGGGAGAAGATACAGTATGGATCAGGCGTCGTTCAAGAAGTTTTTGCCTTGCCGGGAAGCAAGTAACAAAAAAGATAAGTTGCCAAAGTCTGAGCAATCAAACTTCCTTTAGATTTATAGAGTTATCTTCCTTGAACGGCCGCCCCTTGTATGGAAAACCTGTGCGCGGAGGAACCAACTCGTTGCTAGTTGCACCCTTACTGTTGTTTCGAGTCCGCTCAACAACTTAAGTGAGCTGCGACTAGCTCTGCGACAAGGTTTCTTGTCGGCTGCGGCACCGCCAGCAGGGAACCAACTCGTAGCTAGTTGCGCCCTTACTGTTGTTTCGAGTCCGCTCAACAACTTAAGTGAGCTGCGACTAGCTCCACGACGAGGTTTCCTGTCGGTTGCAGCATCGCCAGCAGGCTGCTGATGTTCCGCACTCAACGCTCGCGGCAAAGGTGCCCACGCCGGCAAGTTCCCTAAAAGCGTAGGGTAAAAACATACAAGGGGAGGAAGCAAGTAAAGGAAATAACATAGCAATTACTAACCAAGATAGAGTATATTACAAAATAGCTTGTCGCAGCTCTAACAGACTGTTTTTCATAACATGATTGACAGCAACAAGGAAAGAAAAAGATGGATGGCCTACTCTACACGGTCGCCTTCGACCCTCCTGATTCCGCTCACCCTGTCCACAATGGGTGCGATAAGGGCCTTGAGCTCCTCTAGATCAGCATCTGGCGGCAAGCTCCGGAGGACGTTGGTGAGGCGGAGACCTGGGTTGCGGAAGGCCACCTTCATCAGCACCTTCTCGAGAGCTCCCGTGCAAATCTTGCGTGACTCGTCGGCAAGTTGCTTTGGGATTTGCTCCCGGAGTCGCTGGAGTGCCATCGCAACGCCCTTGAAGAACAGTGTCAGCTTGGCGCTGGGTTGGAGGTTCTCGTCGGAGGAGTGCTCCACATTCTCTGACAATGTCTTCCGGGCGGCAGCGGCCTTCGCCAGCAGCACCTTGCCGGCCTTGACCTCCTCCTTCAGGGCCGTCTCTTGCTCCTTGGCACCGTCCAGAGATTTGGTCAGGGTCGCCAGCTTCACTTCGAGATCAGCGTTGGAATTCTTCGCGGCGTCCAGTTCCTTGCCCTTCTCGGCGGAAAAGGCCTGCAGCTCCGAATAGCTGTTGCCGTCCTTCTCACGCTCCAGCTTGAGCGCGGCAAGCTCGTCGCCGCTCGCCTTGAGGTCTGCCTCCAGCTGCACCACCTTCAGCTCCAGCTCAGCCTTGGCGGCCTCGACAGCTGCGGCGGCGTCTTCGGCCTACTTGACGGCTCCGCCAACTGCCCGCTCGCGCGTGGCAAGTTCCTCCTCGTGGCTGTCAAGGTGGACCTTCCTCTGCACCAAGTCACCCTCCTGCGAAGACAACTTCTCCGCGGCAAGGCGTTGGCGCTCTTCGACGTCGGCCTTCTCGAGGAGGAAGGCCTGCTGCGCCTCGGCAAGATCTTCCCGCTCCTTTGCCAAGGAGCGGAGAGCTTCCTGGTTGGCGCCTCGGAGCTCTTCTGCGCGCTTCTCAATATCAGCGCCAGCCTTCGCCACGAGTGCTTCGCGGGACTCCATCTTGGCCTGCCGGGCGCGATAGAGCGCCAATAGCTTCCGCAGCAGGCGCTCTTCTTCGGGTTCGCCGCTGCTGCTGCTTGGCGCGTCGACCAGTTTCAGCCCGGCGGAGGCAAGCACCTCTCCGTCCAGCATCTCCCCCTCGATCGGCGCCCTGGAGCTTGATGCCCAGGGGAGGTTGATGAAGATATCCTCGCCGGCCTTCAGGTAGACGCCAGGCTGGGGCTCATCGGAGCCTGGCGCGGTGGCTGCGGCGGAGGAGTCGGTGGTCAGAACAGCGCCTGGCGCTCCTGCAGCCTCCGGGTCGTCAGTACGACCGCTAGACTCCCCGCCCGCTTCCGCGGCGGCAGCCCTGGCGGCCTCCTCGCCGGCGCCGGCCGCGTCTTCGGCGACGACTTCAGTCTCCATCGGCTCTGCGGTGGATGGACCTGACGGCCAGAAGAGGGGAGAAAATTCAAGCAAAATTCGAGCAAAACCCAAGAGAAAGATCAAGAAGACGAAGAAGCCAAGGGGAGTTTGGAAGCAAGGAAGTTACCTGTGCCAGGGTCTGCAGCTGTGGTCTCCGTTGCCGGGGGCTCCTCCCTTGTCGGAGATCCCTCCGGAGATCCTTCCCCTGCCGGGGGCTCCTCCCTTGCCGGAGCCTCCTCCCTTGCTAGGGGCTCCTCCCTTGTTGGAGTCTCCTCCCTCGCCGGAGAGCTCTCCCTTGCCGGAGACCTCTCTCTCGCCGGAGGACTCTCCCTTGGCGCTTCGGGAGCGGCCTCCAGGCTCTCCTAGTGTGGCTGCTCTGCTCCTGCACAAGTCAAACAAACAGGCATCAGCAAGAAAGAATCTTCGTGTGTGCCCGACAGCAGAGAACGAGCAAAACACTTAAGCTGGGGGCTGCTCTAAAGATCAGCCGCTGGGTCCGGCAAGTTCGTCTCAGGCACGTCCCCTGTTGATGTAGTGGGTTCGTCCTCGATGACGATCACTGGCACCTTGGCTCTCTTTGCCGCTCTCTGCGCCAGAGTCCTAAAAAGAAACAGATGCAGGGAAAGGCAAGTGAGAAACAAGACAAAAAACAGCAAAGAACAAAGAATTGCGAGTACAATAAGAAGAACTTACTCCTCTTCTTCTTCCTCGTCGGAGCTAAACGTGGAGAAGTCAAAATCCGGCCCGCGTCTGGCGCGGGAAGGTGGAGGGGTAGGCTCCCTTGGCCGCTTGGCGGGAGCAGAAGCGGCAGTCCGGGAAGACCCCGCTCCAGTCGAAGCAGCAGCATGGGGCGCTCCCGCGGCAACGGTGCTTGCCGCGGTGGAGCGTGTCGTGCGGTGCGGCGACTGCCGGCCCGCTTGCCACCTCGCCGCATTCCCGGCCTTGCGGAGACGCCTTCTTGGTGGAGACGGGGACGCTGCTGGTGGCGTACTGTCGGAGGACGAAGAGGAGGAGGAGTCGATCTCCAAAGAGCCGCTCATGTCATCGGCAGGCTCGCTCGGTTCGGCATCATGCCCGGCAACTTGGGTCGGCCCGACATCGTGCCCGACAACCTCCTTCTTGCTGGCAAGATCCTTCTTGCCGGCAAGATCTTCCCGCTTGGCACGGTTTGCCGCCTCTGCCGCCACAGCCTCCTCCAAGGTGAAGCCGAACTCGCCCGCCGCGGCAACTGCTGCCGCCTCTTCCAACCTGGTGGCGATGTATGCCAGCTCCGCCTCGGTGGTGTCGCGGGTGAGGCCGTCCTTCTCGTTGGCGCGGATTGGCACTTCCACCAAGTCGTCAAAGAATTGCTGCACAACCTCGTCCTCTCACTCTTGCCAAGTTGGCACGATTCCGTGCGAATCGCACAGTGGCATCATCGCCCTAATGCGGTCGAGCGCCGAATTGTTGCACAGAGGGACGACGCCCTGCGGCAATCTGAAGACCTCGGGGTGATCTGAATCGTACTTGAAGAGCTCCTGCAGTACTCCGTTGAGTTCAAGGACAGTGAAATTGTAGTTGAGGCCTGGGCGCAGCCTCATGACGTCTGCCGCATTCTTGAACTCCCAGGCAGGCCTCCCCCGTTCCTGTAGGGGAGCGATGCGGCGACGAAGGAAGTCTGCGCCAACGGCCCCTATGGTGAGCCCGGCAAGCCTGAGGCGCTGGATCCTGGTAACGGCAATCTTCAGCCTGCTGTCCTCCGGGGCCACGTCGCTCCAGTCGCTGCCGCGCACTGCTGCTACTTGACGCCGGGCGGTGAATGGCTGCGGGCTCTCCTCGATAATCCAACACCAATTCGCTCTCCACTCCTCCCACTTGCCGCGGAACTCCCCCTCCAGATAAGATTCCTTCTTGCCGGCCCTAGAGACCCAGGCAATTCTGCCGGACAGGGTTTCTCCTCTCTCTACCCGGGGAATGAAAAGTGGCAAAAAAGGGCTACGCTAGGGTGGACTCCGACAAAGTTCTCGCAAAGGTGTGTGAAAACTGCCATGGTGAGGATGGCGTTGGGAGTGAAGTCAAGGAGATAGAGATGGTATGTGTTCATGATATCGCAGAAGAACTCGGAAAAAGGCGGGCAGAGCCCGCAGTAGAAGAAGACGGCAAAGAAAGGGTACCCGTCCGGAGCCGTCGCGTGAGCAGCACCCGGGAGCACCCTGGTCCGCGGGTGAGCTCACGTCTCCGTCTCCCAAAAGAGATAATAAAACTCCCACAGCTCCTTCGCGTCGAGCTTGGGGGGGAAGATGGCTCGCTCCTTCCGCATCGCCGCGAACCGCTGCGCCTCGGTCGACTTCACGGCTTTCCCCTTGTCGCCCTTCGGAGCCATGGTGGAAGCAGTGGAGGAGGTCGACGGCGTGGTGGTGCTAGTGGCAATGCGGTGGGGAGGGGGGGCAGGGCGCTGCGCTCTGTGTGCTTTGGGAAGACGAAGGCAGGGCGGAGTTTTTCAAGATTGGAGCAGAATGGGGGCGAGTGGGCGCACTACCCCTGCTTCCCCTTGCTTATAAAGGGGGAGGTGGTGGACGTTCCACCTTTCCTAATAAAAAAACCACCCACGATCTCTCGCACGACGTGACGCATGCACACGGGGCTTAGCCCCGCGCACGCCACCCACGTCACGCACGATGCCGCGTTCAACGCGTGCCGTGCGGGGAGGGCGCGGTGGATGCGGAGTGAGTTATGGCGTAAGCTAGGCCGCGCGTGCCCGTGCACTGTTTTGGGCCTGGCCCAACAGCGCTCGGCACCGTGTATGGCCTAGGCCCGGGGGCTCCTGTCGGTGTACTAAAGTAGGGGTACCTTAGTATCCCGAACTTGTGCACGGGTAGTCGCAGCAACCCGCGGCAAGGCTTGCCGGGCGACCGCCAAGACCCTCTGTGGTTCCTTTGGAGCCATTCAAGAACAAAGTATTCGAGCCAAGGCACAAGACCCCGGCAAGAGGAGCTTGCCGGGAAGGCCACTCAAACTATCCAAGACCCCGGCAAGAGGAGCTTGCCGGGAAGAAGCACAAAGACCCCGGCAAGAGGAGCTTGCCGAGAAGACCAACCAAAGCATCTCAAGAAGCTTGATGCGACGTGCTGCGCGTCCCGGCAAGACCCGGTGAGCGACAAGCTACCGGACGTGACAAGACAACATCCGTGGCAAGGCGCTTGCCGCGGCAAGCTACTACTTCGCAGCCCACCCTCCAGCTCACCCACCAACGTGTCGCTCTGGGACCATTCCTGGCGTACGTGGTGGGAGGCTGTGCAGCCAGGGGCATGCGGTGGCAAGCAGGCGCTGACAAGATAGACATCGTGGCAAATGGTGGTGCCCTTGACGGTCCCTTTCCGCACCGTCTAGGCAACACAGACAGGCATTTAATGCCTTTGTCCCCTGCCGTCAGGGTTAGGTATGATACAACTGTAGCAAGCGGTGGCACCAACTACCACCTCTCTTACATTTTTACCCTCATCTCTGTTGCTACCTGTCGGTGACCCCTTTGACATATAAAAGGAGGCCCATGTGCAACAGGGAGGGGGGGGGCGATCATTCTCACGCTCGGCCTCGCTAGCCATCCAAGGGTACTGTAGCATCCATTGCTCCCGAGCAAGAACACAATACAAATCAAAGCAGGAGTAGGGTTTTACGCATCCGTGCGGCCTGAACCTGGGTAAACCGATCGCGTCGCTCGTGCGTTCGCCTCGATCTGCTCTTTGTGCATCCCCCGCCCCCTGCCGAACCGAAAAGGGGCCCCGGTCTGCCGTGGTCCCATAGGTGTCCGTGGGGATCAGCAACCCCCAACAGATATGGAGGTGATAATATTAAAGCCATGCTAGTTGAGTAGTTGTGAATTTAAAGAATACTTGTGTTAAAGTTTGTGATTCCCGTAGCATGCACGTATGGTGAACCGTTATGTGATGAAGTCGGAGCATGATTTATTTATTGGTTGTCTTCCTTATGAGTGGCGGTCGGGGCCGAGCGATGGTCTTTTCCTACCAATCTATCCCCCTAGGAGCATGCGCGTAATACTTTACTTTGATAACTTCTAGATTTTTGCAATAAGTATATGAGTTCTTTATGACTAATGTTGAGTCCATGGATTATACGCACTCTCACCCTTCCACCTTTGCTAGCCTCTCTAATACCGTGTACTTTTCGCTGGTATCATACACCTACCATATACCTTCCTGAAAACAGCCACCATACCTACCTATTATGGCATTTCCATAGCCATTCTGAGATATATTGCCATGAAACTTTCCATCGTTCCATTTATCATGACACATTCATCATTGTCATATTGCATATCCCGGTACACCGCCAGAGGCATTCATATAGAGTCATATTTTGTTCTAAGTATCGAGTTGTAATTGTTGAGTTGTAAGAAAAATAAAAGTGTGATGACCATCATTTTTAGAGCATTGTCCCAAGTGAGGAAAGAATGATGGAGACTATGATTCCCCCATAAGTCGGGATGAGACTCCGGACGAAAAATAAATAAAAGAGGCCAAAGAAGCCCAAATAAAAAGAGAAAGAAAAGAGGCCATAAAAAAGAGAAAAGGCCCAAATAAATAAATAAATAAATGAGAGAAAAAGAGAGAAGGGACAATTTTACTATCCTTTTACCACACTTGTGCTTCAAAGTAGCACCATGATTTTCATAGTAGATAGTCTCTCATGTTATCACTTTCATATACTAGTGGGAATTTTACATTATAGAACTTGGCTTGTATATTCCAATGATGGGCTTCCTCAATTGCCCTAGGTCTTCATGAGCAAGCAAGTTGGATGCACACCCACTTAGTTTCTTTTTGAGCTTTCATATACTTATAGCTCTAGTGCATCCGTTGCATGGCAATCCCTACTCACTCACATTGATATCTATTGATGGGCATCTCCATAGCCCGTTGATACGCCTAGTTGATGTTAGACTATCTTCCCCGCCTTTTTGTCTTCTCCACAACCACCATTCTATTCCACCTATAGTGTTATATCCATGGCTCATACTTATAGCTCATGCTCATGTATTGCATGAAGATTGAAAAAGTTTTGAAAAAGTTAGAGTATGAAACAATTGCTTGGCTTGTCATTAGGGTTGTGCATGATTTAAATACTTTGTGTGGTGAAGATAGAGCATAGCCAGACTATATGATTTTGTAGGGATAACTTTCTTTGGCGATGTTATTTTGAGAAGACATAATTGCTTTGTTAGTATGCTCGAAGTATTATTATTTTTATGTCAATATAAACTTTTGTCTTGAATCTTTCGAATCTGAATATTCATATCACAATTAATAAGATTTGCATTGAAATTATGCCAAGTCATCAAAAATTCTCTTTTTATCATTTACCTACTCGAGGACGAGCAGGAATTAAGCTTGAGGATGCCTGATACGTCTCCAACGTATCTATAATTTTTTATTGCTCCGTGCTATATTATCTACTGTTTTGGACTACATTGGGCTTTATTTTACACTTTTATATTATTTTTGGGACTAACCTATTAACCAGAGGCCCAGCCCAGAATTGCTATTTTTTGCCTATTTCAGTGTTTCGGATAAATAGAATATCAAACGGAGTCCAAACGGAATAAAACCTTCGGGAACGTGATTTTCTCACCGAAAATGATCCAGGAGACTTGGACCCTACTCCAAGGAGTCAAAGAGGAGGTCATGAGGGTGGGGGGTGCGCCCCCCTAGGGCGTGCTCCCCTGCCTCGTGGGCCCCTCGGTGCTCCACCGACGTACTCCTTCCTCCTATATATACATACGTACCCCCAAACGATCAGAATAGGAGCCAAAAACCTAATCCCACCGCCGCAGCTTTCTGTATCCACGAGATCCCATCTTGGGGCCTGTTCTGGAGCTCTGCTGGAAGAGGGCCGTCATCACGGAGGGCTTCTACATCATCATAGCCTCTCCGATGAAGTGTGAGTAGTTTACCTCAGACCTTCGGGTCCATAGTTAGATGGCTTCTTCTCTCTGTTTGGATCTCAATACAAAGTTCTCCCCCTCTCTTGTGGAGATCTATTTGATGTAATCTTCTTTTTGCGGTGTGTTTGTTGAGATCGATGAATTGTGGGTTTATGATCAAGTCTATCTATGAATAATATTTGAATCTTCTCTGAATTCTTTTATGTATGATTGGTTATCTTTGCAAGTCTCTTCAAATTATCCGTTCGGTTTGGCCAACTAGATTGGTAGTTCTTGCCATGGGAGAAGTGCTTAGCTTTGGGTTCGATCTTGCGGTGTCCTTTCCCAGTGACAGAAGGGGCAACAAGGCACGTATTGCATCGTTGCCATCGAGGATAACAAGATGGGGTTTATTTCATATTGCATGAATTTATCTCTCTACATCATGTCATCTTGCTTAAGGCGTTACTCTGTCTTTAACTTAATACTCTAGATGCATGCTGGATAGCGGTCGATGAGTGGTGTAATAGTAGTAGATGCGGAATTGTTTCGGTCAACTTGCCACGGACGTGATGCCTATATACATGATCATGCCTAGATATTCTCATAACTATGCTCAATTCTGTCAATTGCTCAACAGTAATTTGTTCACCCACCGTAGAACACTTATGCTCTTGAGAGAAGCCACTAGTGAAACCTATGGCCCCGGGTCTATTCTCATCATATCAATCTCCATCACTTTAATCTTGCTTTGCTTTTTTACTTTGCCTTTACTTTTTACTTTGCATCTTTATACCAAAAATATTATATCTATCAGATCTCACTCTCGTAAGTGACCGTGAAGGGATTGACAACCCCTAATCTCATTGGTTGCGAGTAGCTATCGCTTTGTGCAGGTACGAGGGACTTGAGAGTGGCCTCCTATTGGATTGATACCTTGGTTCTCAAAAACTGAGGGAAATACTTACGCTACTCTGCTACATCATCCCTTCCTCTTTGGGGAAAACCAACGCAAGCTCAAGACGTAGCACTGATCTTGTGAGCTTCGAGGAAGAGAAGTGCAGTCAGTATCATAACCTCACTTGTTCCTTTGTGAGGAGGTTTGAATTTTCCACTTCACGTAACTCTCCAATTGTCCTATTTGATCTTTATGATAAATCTTATACCATGGACTTAGAGGATTTTACCACTGCATGCAAACTTCCACAATGGGGTAGTGTTAGGGACCCCCCCCCCCTAAATCTGAATTTACAAACTTTCTTGCTAATATAACTGTAGGGGAATCTAGAGATATAACGCAAGCTACCATAGGGAGCATTCACTTTCCTGCTATACATTATTTTGCTCTCTTCATAGGTAGGTGCATAAATGCTAAGGATGAAGCATGTCACATGTGTCTCCCTGACCTTAGCATTCTTAGGAGTGTTGTGTCAGGAGACCAATCTTACCATTTGGGAGCCATAGTAACTCGTAGGTTGCATCATAATAGATATAATGGAGATTTCTTTGGAGGAATTTATGCAACTCGCGTAGCTAATTTTCTTGGTATAGATGTACGTGAAGATGATATTGAATTACCTCCTGCCTATCTAGATTTTAATGCTATGGTTCACCACCATTTTGTCGAGAGGAACGAATCACCTCTCCAGTACCGACTAATCTTTGACAGACGCCGTGTTGTCCATATTACTCTCCCTGCTCCTGCTTTCTTCGATTATCAGGCAAGAGGAGGATGTACTTTTACCAGAGAGGAGGCAGATGAGCATGAGAGGAGAGCGGAGGCCGCTTGTCTCCACACTGCAGCTCTGGAGGCAATAGCCGCTGCATCACAGTATGACCCCAACAACTATTATTATGGATATCCGCCAGGCCAGCCGTGGCCATAGACCAACTTAGGCCAAAAGCCTAAGCTTGGGGGAGTACGTATTTCTCACCGACATTACATTTATGTTCACACACACTCATTGCTAGATGTCGGTGTTCATACTTTTTCATTGTATCATCCATGCTAGTTTATTTTCCTTTTTATGCTTTCTTCTTGTGTGTTTAATAAACCTTAAGAAAAACCAAAAAAATAGTAGTAATTTACTTTCCATGCTCGTAGTAGTAATTGAAAAGAAAAACCAAAAATATTTCCTGTTCTTCTTTTGCTTGTTGGGAGCTTTCCCTTGTAAATAGTTTTATTTCTTTTCTTTTCTTTGGGGGTCAGTAAGAGAAGACCATGATTAAATTGTTGAAGTGGCTTTTATATGCATTATTGTTTATCTGAAAAAGAGCCCATATTTCTTTGTCTTCTCCTATTTATTGAATGCTCGCAGATTCTAGCTTAGTCCAATGCACGTGCACTCTTATTACTATTCACATTGTTCGGTCGTGCAAGTGAAAGGCAATTATGATGATATATGATGGTCTGACTAAGATGAGAAAAGCTGGTACGAACTCGACCTCTTTTGTTTTTGTAAATATGATGAGTTCATCGTTCTTGATTCAGCTTGTTATGAATAAACATGTTTGCAATGACAATTAGAGATCATAGTTGCTTGTGCCATGCTTGATTAGCTATGAGCTATAATGGTTTACTTTGCATGCCAACATGCTATTAAAATGGTTATGATGTGGTATGATAGGGTGGTATCCTCCTCTGAATGATTTAAGTGACTTGACTTGGCACATGTTCATGCATGTAGTTGAAACAAATCAACATAGCCTTCACGATATTTATGTTCATGGTGGATTATATCCTACTCATGTTTGCATCCAATGTTTATTAATTTTAATGCATGTACATGGTTGTTGTCACTCTCTAGTTGGTCGCTTCCCAGTCTTTTGCTAGCCTTCACCGGTACTAAGCGGGAATACTGCTTGTGCATCCAATCCCTTAAACCCCAAAGTTATTCCAGATGAGTCCACTATACCTTCCTATATGCAGTATCTACCTGCCATTCCAAGTAAATTTGTATGTGCCAAACTCTAAACCTTCAAATAATCACCTGTTTTGTATGCTCGAATAGCTCATGTATCAACTAGGGATGTTTATATCTTCCATGTTAGGCGGGTTATTCTCAAGAGGAGTGGACTCTGCTCCTCAGTCACGAGAAAATGGCTGGTCACCGGGATGCCCAATCCCATGCTTTATGCAAACTAAATCAAAAATAATTGCAAAACAAAACTCCCCCTAGGACCTGATGTATGTTGGAGGCACTCGTTGTTTCAAACAAGCCATGGATTGATGATTGTTGGTGGAGGGGGTGTATAAAATTTACCATTCTGATTGGGAACCTCCTATAATGTGTGTAGCATGGAAGATATCACCATCTCTTGGTTGTTATGTTGACAATGAAAGTATACCGCTCAAAATATTATTCATCTTTATTTCAAAACCGAGCTCTGGCACCTCTACAAATCCATGCTTCCCTCTGCGAAGGGCCTACCTATTTACTTTTATGCTGAGTCATCATCCTCTTATTAAAAGCACTAGCTGGAGAGCTCAGCTGTCATTTGCATTCATCACTGTTAATTTATAATGGGTGTGACTATGATTGGATCTCTTTTACCATGAATTACAATGTCTAGTCAGTCCTTGATCTTTAAAGGTGCTCTGCATTTATGTTTTGCGGTCTCAGAAAGGGCTAGCGAGATACTATCTTGTTATATCATATTATGATTGTTTTGAGAAAGTGTTGTCATCCGAGTTTTATTATTATGGCTCGCTAGTTGATTATGCTATTGATATGAGTAAACTTGAGACCAATGCGTTATTGCGAATGTGGTTAGTTATAATATTTGCTGAAAACTTGAATGCTGGCTTTACAAATTTACAACAACAAGAGCAAATAGAGTTTGTAAAAGTTTTTCTTTATTTCTTTCAGTTTGTCAACTGAATTGCTTGAGGACAAGCAAGGGCTTAAGCTTGGGGGAGTTGATACGTCTCCGTCGTATCTACTTTTCCAAACACTTTTTCCCTTGTTTTGGACTCTAACTTGTATGATTTGAATGGAACTAACCCGGACTGACGTTGTTTCCAGCAGAATTGCCATGATGTTGTTTTATGTGCAGAAAATAAAAGTTCTCGGAATGACCTAAAACTCCAAGGAATATCTTACAATAAATAATAAAGAATCCTCGCCAAAGATGAAGACCAGGGGGCCCACACCCTTGCCACGAGGGTGGGGGCGCCCCCCCTAGGGCGCGCCCCCTACCTCGTGGGCCCCCCTAGAGACCTCCCGACTCCAACTCCAACTCTATATAACTGCTTTCGGGGAGAGAAAAAATAGAAGAGAAGATTTCATCGTGTTTTACGATACGGAGCCGCCGCTAAGCCCTAAAACCTCTCAGGAGGGCTGACCTGGAGTCCGTTCGGGGCTCCGAAGAGGGGGATTCGTCGATGTCGTCATCATCAACCATCCTCCATCACCAATTTCATGACGCCCATCGTAGGCTTGCTGGACGGTGATGGGTTGGATGAGATTTATCATGTAATCGAGTTAGTTTTGTTAGGGTTTGATCCCTGGTATCCACTATGTTCTGAGATTGATGTTGCTATGACTTTTCTATGCTTAATGCTTGTCACTAGGGCCCGAGTGCCATGATTTCAGATTTGAACCTATTATGTTTTCATCAATATATGAGAGTTCTTGATCCTATCTTGCAAGTCTATAGTCACCTATTATGTGTTATGATCCGTTAAGCCCAAAGTGACAATAATCGGGATACTTACCGGTGATGACCGTAGTTTGAGGGGCTCATGTACTCACTATGTGCTAATGCTTTGTTTCGGTTCTCTATTAAAAGGAGGCCTTAATATCCCTTAGTTTCCGTAAGGACCCCGCTGCCACGGGAGGGTAGGAGAAAAGATGTCATGCAAGTTCTTTTCCATAAGCACGTATGACTATATTCGGAATACATGCCTACATTACATTGATGAATTGGAGCTAGTTCTGTGTCACCCTATGTTATGACTGTTACATGATGAACCACATCCGACATAATTATCCATCATTGATCCGATGCCTAGGAGCTTTCCATATACTGGTTTACGCTTATTTACTTTCCCATTGCTATTGTTACAATCACTACAAAATACCAAAAACATTTTTACTCTTTTGTTACCGTTACCATCACTATCATATTATTTTTCTACTAAACACTTTGCTGCAGATACTAAGTTTCCAGGTGTGGTTGAATTGACAACTCAGCTGCTAATACTTGAGAATATTCTTTGGCTCCCCTTGTGTCGAATCAATAAATTTGGGTTGAATACTCTACCCTCGAAAGCTGTTGCGATACCCTATACTTGTGGGTTATCATTCCACTAAAATAGAGCTGAGCGTCCCTGTTCCAAAGATATTAAGTGTGATTACGATAATAGAGGACTACTGATGAAACAATAAACACACAAATAGAAGCCGGTCACCTTTGCGGTCTCTCTTAAGACTAACTAGTTGGAGAAGATTAGGCTCGGAGTTGGATGAGGAGAATAGAGCAAAACCAATCTCCCTTTGTGCAGTCGCACTGAAATGTAGAGACGTTGCTCGTGTGACATTTTAGTACAACTGCACAAAACAATCTTAAGAAAATGTGATTTGTGCAGTTCACCAAAAGGTCGCAATAGCAACGAGGTGAAATGGATAGCCCTGTTTGCAAAAAAGAGGTAGAAAGGAAACAATTACTAGCCAATAACATTTGATGACACATGTGATGACAAAAAACAAGCATCTTACTTGTCCTAAGGGAAGATAACAACACATTTGTGTTTGTCTAAAACGGTGTGAGGACGAGAATGCAATATGGAAAGTACGCCGGATGAGCTACGTTTTGGGCAAAGAACTATGGAAGATCCACATGCAGCGACGTGGGAAGATGGGCAGTGGAGCAAGGCCGAAGGGGATACCTGGAGGTCGTCGAGATGTAACTAGGTGAGTGGCGGCGGGCGGAATCTGCGAGCAGGTGGCGTAGGCCCTGCCGCGCTGTAGCTTGGTCAGAGAGAACGGCGTGGACCACAGATCGGGACGTGTTGCCTCGGCGCCGTTGAACGGAGAAACGATGCACTTCCTCCCTTTCCCCGGCAGACGGGATGCGGCCGGATCACTGACCAATGGTGAGAGAGAGAGAGATAGAGAGAAAGAGGCCACCAAACTCCCTTCCCCCGGCGGACGGGACGCGGCCGGATCAGTGGCCAATGGTGAGAGAGAGAGAGGCCACCGCAGCCTTGTGTGAGATACTCTGAAGAGCGACAAACCAGGCAGGCAGGCTCCATTGCATATAGTGAGCGGACTACCTTTCTCTTCATAAAAATCGTTTTATATTCTGTGTACGTGCCATTGAGCGCTATAACTTTATTTAAAAATAATGCGGCAACGCGTCAAGTCGAACTTTGTTTCATGCATGTGTGGTACACGATCTCCCTAGGTAAACAGCCGCTACAGGCGTTCAAATTAGCACGTGGGCTGCCATTTCGTAAAGAAATGAGCTCCACCGTGTACCCGCGCGGGTGTGGCAGGGTACTAAGCATGAGTACGTGCACGGTGCACCTATTCTCTTCTTGTATACATACACCACCTACGTGGGGTTGTGAGAGAGAGATACAAACCTAGAGAGATATAGTGTGTGGGTTCTTGAGAGTTTTTTTGGGGGGGGGGGTCAATCAAAAAATGTAACATATGCAATGTGTGTGAAATAGAGTCATGGATATAACATATATAGAGAGGGGGCAATCCACGAGAAGAGACTGGAGGTATCATCGTCTTGAGGTGTCCATAGAATCGAAGAGAGGGATGATGTCTGTGTGTGTGCGCGCGCGATCGATAAAGAGTGCCATCGAATTTGTGTGTGCCCACGTCAAAGATATAGAGTGGCTGGCCTACTGGAACGTGAGATGGGACATGTGCAGTTTGTCTCTATGGCATGGATACCTACCTGCAGTGCTCGACTATCGGTGTGTAGTGGGGGAAGAGAGAGGCCCAATTAATAGTAATGAGATTTTTAAGACCGCCTTTGACTATTGACAAGATTAATAGTACATGACATGCACAATGTGAAAATTATATCAATGAAAGAACCTTTCACAGACGGATTTAACGGTGTGCTTTGTGTAAGTTGCATTAGCATCGAAAAACGCATTAGGCCCTATATAGATGGAAGGAGGGAGTAGCTTTGAATAGCATTTGTATAGTAAAACATGGCAAGACTCTCTCTTTGTGTGGTGTGAATAGTTTTATTTTTTTCGTTTTCTTTTTGGTTGAGGGAAGTGCGAATTGATTTGGTATGTACAAGTACAATATTACTACACGTTAGGCTTGTCCCTAAAATTCAACCCGCGTCTTGTTATATCCCGAAAATTCAGATATCGTGCTCCCAAAACTGGCGCCTTCACAACCCGCGCCTTGCTATCCCGAAATTACAACACACGTGAAAACTCCCTCCAGTTGCCAAATACCAACATGCGAAATCCCCCTTCTAACCCTGAGCCGAAAGGGCCGCTAGTTCAAATCGGTGGGGGTACTTTTGTAACACACCCTACATTTTTGACAAGCGCGTTCCTAAGTCATGCTTCACCCCCTCCCATCGCCCCCTTTTCGCCATTCAAAATCCGAGGCCACCATAACCTCTCCGCTCCAGCCGCGAAACCCCACCCTCCTCTATCCGCCACGTCGCCGCTGCCCAGCCGGAGCCTCTTCCCCGATGACGTCGTCCACCGCAACAGCTCGATGTCCCTCGTCCACCTCCCCGGATGAGGATCCGTTGTCCATCTCATCGTCCCGCCGGTTCAGCCGCCCCGTCCTCCACCTCCAAGGAGATGCTCCGACGATCGCCTCGTCTATCGCGGCTGCTCCATCCCCACAGCGCCGCCTTAACCTACTCCACCAGAACCGCAGCATCCTCACCGACTCCTCGGATGAAGCCGAGGCCTACTCGGCGCCACCAAAGAGGTTGTACACTCATCAAATCGCACCTTCTCCTTAACTCGACCTCCCGGCACTGACAGTGCTCCATCATGCAACCCCATGGAGAGGCTACATTGAAGCCGGCGCCGCGAGCGACATCTCCACGGCGGCTCTCCCCTAGTGCGAGGCCCCTTCGGCGGAGGCGTCAATACCAGCCGGATCTGCTGCTGCTGCTCTGGCTCTCGCTCGCCCGTGCTGCTGCTACTGCTCCGGCTCTCGCTCGATCGCTCGCTCGCCCAGCTGCTGCTGCTGCTCTCCCCCTCGCTCGTGCTGCTGCTCTACTCCGATTAAGCCACACTTCAGTCGTGTCGGGGGTTGCTGATCCCATGCACACCTATGGGGATCGGCGGACCGAGCCCCTTTCGGTTCGGCAGGGGGCGGTGGATGCACAAAGAGCAGATCGAGACGAACACACGAGCGAGACGATCAGTTTACCCAGGTTCGGGCCGCACGGATGCGTAAAACCCTACTCCTGCTTTGGTGGTTGTATTGAGTTCTTGCTCGGGAGCGGCGAGTGCTACAGTACACTCAAGCAGCTGGCGAGACCGAGCGTGAGAATGGCCGCCCCCCCCTCTATTGCGCATGGGCCTCCTTTTATATGTCTAAGGGGTCACCGACACGTGGCAACAGAGGTGAGGGTAAAAATGTAAAAGGGGTGGTAGTTGGCTCCACCGCCTACAACAGACGTATCATACCGAACCCTGACGGCAGGGGACAAGGGCATTAAATGCATGTCTGTGTCACCTAGACGGCACAGAGAGGGACCGCTAGGAACGCCACTGTTTGCCACGATGACTATCTTGTCAGCGCTTGCTTGCCACCGCATGCCCCCGGCTGCCCAGCCTCCCGCCACGTACGCCAGGAGTGGTCCCAGAGCGACACGTTGGTGGGTGAGCTGGAGCGCGGGCTACGGGGTAGTAGCTTGCCGCGGCAAGCGCTTTGCCACGGATGTTGTCTTGTCGCGTCCGGGAGCTTGCCGCTCACCGGGCCTTGTCGGGACGCGTAGTGCGCCGCAGCGAGCTTCTCGAGATGCTTTGGTTGGTGTTCCCGACAAGCTCCTCTTGCTGGGGTCTCATCTCCTTCCCGGCAAGCTCCTCTTGCCGGGGCCTTGTTTCCTTCCCGGCAAGCTCCTCTTGCCGGGGCCTTGTTTTGCTCTTGGATAGTTTGTTCTTGAATGGCCCCAAAGGAGCCACAGAGGGTCTTGGCGGTCGCCCGGCAAGCCTTGCCGCGGGTCGCTGCGACTGCCCGTGCACAAGTTCGGGATACTAAGGTACCCCTACTTTAGTACACCGACAGGAGCCCCCGGGCCTGGGCCATACACGGTGCCGAGCGCTGTTGGGCCAGGCCCAAAACAGTGCACGGGCACGCGCGGCCTAGGTCACGCCATAACTCACTCCGCATCCACCGCGCCCTCCCCAAACGGCACGCGTCAAACGCGGCATCGTGGGAGAGATCGTGGGCAGTTTTCGAGGCGCCCACTCCCCACGATCACGGGGTGGGGAGGGGTCGCCTCATTCGTCGCCTCGGTTCCGCATGTCTGCCACGCGGCTCCCATGCACTTGGGGCTGCGGACGGCGGAGGCGGAAAACCGGGCCGTCACGGGTCGAGGCAGTGGGTCGGCCCCAGCTCCCTGCTCTCCCCACGTATTGATTCGCTGAGCGGGGCGGCCGAGTCCCCACCTCGCACCTTTATAAGGAGCAGGAGGGGAGGACGGAAGCCCGCATTCTCCCATCTTCTTCTTCCTTCAGATTCTGCTCCCCTTCCTCCCATTCGCCATGGAGAAAGGGAACCCCGGTCCTTCATCAGTGGCGGCGAGGGTTGCCGCCAGACAGCGCCTCCCTCCCTCTCCTGCACCCGTGGTGGCAGAGCCAGCCGTAAGGGGAAGAGGGAGGGGGAGAGGTCGTGGACGAGGTCGAGGACGAGGCCATGGCGCTCGGGGAAGAGGTGGACGAGGCGGCGCATCGGCTTCGCCTCCGCCGGTGACTCTTCTTCCCGCGGTGGCCCATGCTAGGGACGACCCTTGCGAGTTCTTCGTCAGGCTGAGCCGGGCGCCCCATCGTCGCCTCCGACTCCCAGCTCCGTTTGCGGAGGTGGTGGAGTTGGACCCGCCCGAGACGCTGAGACTACACATGAGGGGCTGTGGGATCAGCGGCACGCGAGTCCGCGCCGAATTCCCAGCCCCTGGTGTGATGTATCTTGGTCGAGGGTGGAAGACGTTCGCCCGCATCCATAGCTTGACGCCGGGACTCACCCTCCATTTTAAGTTGGTGGAGGGCGATCTCCTCTCCGTCAAGGTCTTCGGGTGCTTCGGCGTCCGGGCACGGTGCTGCGTGGAAAGCTCCTCCGATAGCGAAGGCTCCTCCTCGAGCGAGAGTGACGAGGAGGGGAGCGACAGTGACGACGAGGGGAGCGGGCGGCAGGATGGCGGGTCCGACTAGGTGTCGGGCGCCGCTCCGTGCGGCACCGGCGACCCCATCATCCCTGTCGCCGGCTCCTTGAACTCCCCGGGGTCGTCTCTTTGGGCGGCTGGCATAGGGAGGCTGCGGAAGAGGAAGAGGGCTGGCGGCAAGGCCGTCAGGTCGGAGTACAAGGGCGTGGTGCCCTCGACAGCGTGCTGACGTCCTGCCGCCTCGTCTTCGAGCCCCTGTTCCGGCGCTGCCATCACCGTCCAGCCTTGACGGCCCCCAGGATGTTCTCTTGGTGTCTTCTGGCACCCGTAGTTCGCCTGGGCGCTCCTTTTGCCCTTCTCGCCTCCTTGACCTATCGCCTGGGCCTTAGTTGCATTTAAAACTTGTAACCCTCTCTTTCATGTTTTTCATCCTCTATGGACTGTACCTGCGTGGAATGTTCTTTTTAATGAAAAGGGGATGTTTGCCGGGCCATTTGTCTCGCGGGTAGAACCCACGTCAAGGAGCAAATCCTTGGTATCTTTCAGATAGACACTCCTTCCCCGGCAACAAGCCCGGCCGCCTTCCCACGTTGCTCGACCTTTCTCACACCTTTGACGGAGGCGGGGACGAGGCGGGTGCGGCCCCTCATTTCATCCCTTTGCTGCCGTGACTACGACCAAAACTTGGCCCCGGGAACGAGCCCCAGGGCCTAGGGCTAAGGGAGCACGGTAGTTTTCGGGAAGAAACGAGGTTTCATATTCCCCAGTCCATAAGAGAACGCATGAAGAGGGATGAAACACTTATCTGAGATTGCAGCCCCCGGCAACTCTGGCTTGCCGCGGGCGAACCCTGGTACTTGCAGCCCCCGGCAACACTGGCTTGCCGGGGTCCATATGCCGGCACGTCCTCCTTCTCCTTTTCGTCCCCAGGCAGTCCGGCAAGGATATGCGAGCCCCGCGAACCAAAGGAAACGAGAGAACGACAAAGGGACGCACACACGACCTCTAAGTTAGGGGTTAGCCGCTGTTTTTGTCTTGCCTTGTTTCTCACTTGCCTTCCTTTGCATCTCTTCCTTTTCAGGACTCTGGCGCAGAGGGCAGCGAAGAGGGCCAGGGTGCCGGTGATCGTCATCGAGGACGAACCCACTGCATCAACAGGGGACGTGCCCGAGACGAACCTGTCGGACCCGGCGGCTGATCTTCAGAGCAGCCCCCAGCGTAAGTGTTTTGTTTACTTCCCGCTGTTAGGTGCGCACGAAGATCCTTACTGTGCTGGTACTTGTCTGTTGACTCGTGTAGGAGTAGAGCAGCCTCACCAGGGGAGCCTGGAGACCGCTCCCGAAGCGCCAAGGGAGAGTCCTCCGGCGAGGGAGAGGTCCCCGGCAAGGGAGGCGACTCCGGCAAGGGAGGAGCCCCCGGCAAGAGAGGAGACTCTGGCGGGGGAAGAGCCCCCGGGGAGGGAGGAGACTCCGGCAAGGGAGGAGACTCCGGCAAGGGAGGAGCCCCCGGCACGGCAAGGATCTCCGGCAAGGGACCGCGCCAGCGATCCCCTGGCGCCGGAGACCACAGCGGCAGGCCCTGGCATAGGTAACTTCTGTTGGGGAACGTTGCAGAAAACAAAAATTTTCCTACTCGTTTCACCAAGATCATCTAGGAGTTCATCTAGCAACGAGTCACGAGATGCATCTACATACCTTTGTAGATCGCGAGCGGAAGCGTTCGTTAGAACGAGGTTGATGTTGTCGAACACGACGTGATCCAAATCATCGATGACCAGCGCCGAACGGACGGCACCTCCGCGTTCAACACACGTACGGGACGGGAGACGTCTCCTCCTTCTTGATCCAGCAAGGGGGGAGGAGAGGTTGATGAAGATCCAGCAGCACGACGGCGTGGTGGTGGATGCAGGGCGTCACGACAGCAGGGCTTCGCTGTGTACTACGAGAGAGAGAGAAGTAACAGGGAGAGAGGGAAGCACCAAATGCGTGGGGATCAAGTCCCTCCTCTCCCCCACTATATATAGGGGTGCCAAGGGGGGGGGCGCCGGCCCTGGTAGATGGGATCTACCAGGGGGGGCGGCGGCCAGGGGTGGGGGGCTTGCCCCCCAAGCAAGGGGGTGCCCCCCTTAGGGTTCCCCCCCCACCAACCCTAGGCGCATGGGCCTTGGGGGGGGGGGGGCTGGCGCCCCAGCCCACTATGGGCTGGGTTCCCTCCTATTTCAGCCCATGGGGCCCTCCGGGATAGGTGGCCCCACCCGGTGGACCCCCGGGACCCTTCCGGTGGTCCCGGTACAATACCGGGTACCCCGAAACTTGTCCCGATGGCCGAAACTGCACATCCTATATATAATTCTTTACCTCCGGACCATTCCGGAACTCCTCGTGATGTCCGGGATCTCATCCGGGACCCCGAACAACATTCGGGTTACTGCATATACATATCTTCATAACCCTAGCGTCACCGAACCTTAAGTGTGTAGACCCTACGGGTTCGGGAAACAAGCAGACATGACCGAGACGACTCTCCGGTCAATAACCAACAGCGGGATCTGGATACCCATGTTGGCTCCCACATGCTCCACGATGATATCATCGGATGAACCACGATGTCGAGGATTCAATCAACCCCGTATGCAATTCCCTTTGTCAATCGATATATTACTTGCCCGAGATTCGATCGTCGGTATCCTAATACCTCGTTCAATCTCGTTACCGGCAAGTCACTTTACTCGTACCGTAATGCATGATCCCGTGACCAGACACTTGGTCACTTTGAGCTCATTATGATGATGTATTACCGAGTGGGCCCAGTGATACCTCTCCGTCATACGGAGTGACAAATCCCAGTCTTGATCCGTGTCAACCCAACAGACACTTTCGGAGATACCCGTAGTATACCTTTATAGTCACCCAGTTACGTTGTGATGTTTGGTACACCCAAAGCATTCCTACGGTATCCGGGAGTTACACGATCTCATGGTCTAAGGAAAAGATACTTGACATTGCAAAACTCTAGCAAACGAATTATACGATCTTTAAGCTATGTTTAGGATTGGGTCTTGTCCATCACATCATTCTCCTAATGATGTGATCTCGTTATCAATGACATCTTATGTCCATAGCCAGGAAACCATGACTATCTGTTGATCAACGAGCTAGTCAACTAGAGGCTTACTAGGGACATGTTGGTGTCTGTTATTCACACATGTATTACGATTTCCGGATAACACAATTATAGCATGAATAAATACAATTACCATGAACAAGGAAATATAATAATAATGCTTTTATTATTGCCTCTAGGGCATATTTCCAACAGTCTCCCACTTGCACTAGAGTCAATAATCTAGTTACATTGTGATGAATCGAACACCCATGGAATTCTGGTGTTGATCATGTTTTGCCCTAGGGAGAGGTTTAGTCAACGGATCTGCTACATTCAGGTCCGTATGTACTTTACAAATTTCTATGTCTCCATCTTGAACATTTTCACGAATGGAGTTGAAGCGACGCTTGATGTGCCTTGTCTTCTTGTGAAACCTGGGCTCCTTGGCAAGTGCAATAGCTCCAGTGTTGTCACAGAAGAGCTTGATCGGCCCCGACGCATTGGGTATGACTCCGAGGTCGGTGATGAACTCCTTCACCCAAATTGCTTCATGTGCTGCCTCCGAGGCTGCCATGTACTCCGCTTCACATGTAGATCCCGCCACGACGCTTTGCTTGCAACTGCACCAGCTTACTGCCCCACCATTCAAAATATACACGTATCCGGTTTGTGACTTTGAGTCATCCAGATCTGTGTCGAAGCTAGCGTCGACGTAACCCTTTACGACGAGCTCTTCGTCACCTCCATAAACGAGAAACATCTCCTTAGTCCTTTTCAGGTACTTCAGGATATTCCTGACCGCTGTCCAGTGTTCCTTGCCGGGATTACTTTGGTATCTTCCTACCAAACTTATGGCAAGGTTTACATCAGGTCTGGTACACAGCATGGCATACATAATAGAACCTATGGCTGAGGCATAGGGGATGACACTCATCTCTTCTATTTCTTCTGCCGTGGTCGGACTTTGAGCTGAGCTCAATTTCATACCTTGTAACACAGGCAAGAACCCCTTCTTAGACTGATCCATATTGAACTTCTTCAATATCTTATCAAGGTATGTACTTTGTGAAAGACCTATGAGGCGTCTCGATCTATCTCTATAGATCTTGATGCCTAATATATAAGCAGCTTCTCCAAGGTCCTTCATTGAAAAACTCTTATTCAAGTAGGCCTTGATGCTGTCCAAGAGTTCTATATCATTTCCCATCAAAAGTATGTCATCTACATATAATATGAGAAATGCTACAGAGCTCCCACTCACTTTCTTGTAAACACAGGCTTCTCCATAAGTCTGTGTAAACCCAAACGCTTTGATCATCTCATCAAAGCGAATGTTCCAACTCCGAGATGCTTGCACCAGCCCATAAATCGAGCGTTGGAGCTTGCATACCTTGTAAGCATTCTTAGGATCGACAAAACCTTCTGGCTGCATCATATACAATTCTTCCTTAAGGAAGCCATTAAGGAATGCCGTTTTGACGTCCATTTGCCATATTTCATAATCGTAGAATGCGGCAATTGCTAACATGATTCGGACGGACTTCAGCTTTGCTACCGGTGAGAAAGTCTCATCGTAGTCAACCCCTTGAACTTGTCGATAACCCTTAGCGACAAGCCGAGCTTTATAGATGGTCACATTACCATCCGCGTCTGTCTTCTTCTTAAAGATCCATTTATTTTCTATGGCTCGCCGTTCAACAGGCAAGTCAGTCAAAGTCCATACTTCGTTTTCATACATGGATCCTATCTCGGATTTCATGGCTTCTAGCCATTTGTCGGAATCCGGGCCCGCCATCGCTTCTTCATAGTTCGAAGGTTCACCGTTGTCTAACAACATGATTTCCAAGACAGGGTTGCCGTACCACTCTGGTGCGGAACGTGTCCTTGTGGACCTTCGAATTTCAGTAGGAGCTAGATCAGAAGTATCTTGATCGTTATCATTAACTTCCTCTCTAGTCGGTGCTGGCACCTCAGGAACATTTTCTTGAGTCGCGCCATTTTCCGGTTCAAGAGGCAATACTTCATCTAGTTCTACTTTCCTCCCACTTACTTCTTTCGAGAGAAACTCCTTCTCTAGAAAGGATCCATTCTTGGCAACAAAGACCTTGCCTTCGGATCTGATGTACAGGTATACCCAATAGTTTCTTTAGGGTATCCTATGAAGACGCATTTTTCCGACTTGGGTTCGAGCTTTTCAGGTTGAAGTTTCTTGACATAAGCATCGCATCCCCAAACTTTTAGAAACGATAACTTAGGTTTCTTTCCAAACCATAATTCAAACGGTGTCGTCTCAACGGATTTTGACGGAGCCCTATTTAAAGTGAACGCAGTAGTCTCTAAAGCATAGCCCCAAAAAGATAGCGGTAGATCGGTAAGAGACATCATAGACCGCACCATATCTAATAGAGTGCGATTACGACGTTCGGACACACCATTACGCTGAGGTGTTCCAGGCGGCGTGAGTTGTGAAACTATTCCACATTTTCTTAAGTGTGTGCCAAATTCATGACTCAAGTATTCTCCTCCACGATCTGATCGTAGAAACTTGATTTTCCTGTCACGTTGATTCTCAACCTCACTCTGAAATTCCTTGAACTTTTCAAAGGTTTCAGACTTGTGTTTCATTAAGTAAATATATCCATATCTACTCAAATCATCAGTGAGGGTGAGAACATAACGATAGCCACCGCGAGCCTCAACACTCATTGGACCGCACACATCAGTATGTATGATTTCCAATAAATTGGTTGCTCGCTCCATTGTTCCTGAGAACGGAGTCTTGGTCATTTTACCCATAAGGCATGGTTCGCACGTGTCAAATGATTCATAATCAAGAGACTCTAAAAGTCCGTCTGCATGGAGCTTCTTCATGCATTTGACACCTATGTGACCAAGGCGGCAATGCCACAAGTATGTGGGACTATCGTTATCAACCTTACATCTTTTGGTACTCACACTATGAACATGTGTATCATTACGTTCGAGATTCATAAAGAATAAACCATTCACCATAGGAGCATGACCATAAAACATATCTCTCATATAAATAGAACAACCATTATTCTCGGATTTAAATGAGTAGCCATCTCGAATTAAACGAGATCCCGATACAATGTTCATGCTCAAAGCTGGCACTAAATAACATTTATTGAGGTTTAAAACTAATCCCGTAGGTAAATGAAGAGGTAGCGTGCCGACGGCGATCACATCGACTTTGGAACCATTCCCGACGCGCATCGTCACCTCGTCCTTCGCCAGTCTCCGCCTATTCCGTAGTTCCTGCTGTGAGTTACAAATGTGAGCAACTGCACCGGTATCAAATACCCAAGAGCTACTACGATTACTGGTAAGGTACACATCAATTACTTGTATATCACGTATACCTTTTGTTTTGCCGGCCTTCTTGTCTGCTAAGTATTTGGGGCAATTCCGCTTCCAGTGACCACTTCCCTTGCAATAAAAACACTCAGTCTCGGGCTTGGGTCCATTCTTTGGCTTCTTCCCGGCAGCTTGCTTGCCGGGCGCGGCAACTTCCTTGCCGTCCTTCTTGAAGGCTTTCTTACCCTTGCCCTTCTTGAACTTAGTGGTTTTATTGACCATCAACACTTGATGTTCCTTCTTGACTTCTACCTCTGCTGATTTCAGCATTGCAAACACCTCAGGAATGGTCTTTTGCATCCCTTGCATGTTGAAGTTCATCACAAAGCTCTTGTAGCTTGGTGGAAGCGACTGGAGGATTCTGTCAATGACCGCATCGTCCAGGAGATTGACTCCCAGCTGAGACAAGCGGTTATGTAATCCAGACATAGTGAGTATGTGCTCACTGACAGAACTATTTTCCTCCATCTTACAGCTGAAGAACTTATCGGAGACTTCATATCTCTCGATCCGGGCATGAGCTTGGAAAACCATTTTCAGCTCTTCGAACATCTCATATGCTCCATGTCTCTCAAAACGCTTTTGGAGCCCCGGTTCTAAACTGTAAAGCATGCCGCACTGAACGAGGGAGTAGTCGTCAACACGTGTCTGCCAAGCGTTCATAACGTCTTGGTTCTGTGGGACGGGAGCTTCACCTAGCGGTGCTTGTAGGACATAATCTTTCTTGGCAGCTATGAGGATGATCCTCAGGTTCCGGACCCAGTCCGTATAGTTGCTGCCATCGTCTTTCAGCTTGGTTTTCTCTAGGAACGCGTTGAAGTTGAGGACTACGTTGGCCATTTGATCTACAAGACATATTGTAAATCTTTTAGACTAAGTTCATGATAATTAAGTTCATCAAATCAAATTATTTATGAACTCCCACTTAGATAGACATCCCTCTTCTAGTCATCTAAGTATAACATGATCCGAGTTAACTAGGCCGTGTCCGATCATCACGTGAGACGGACTAGTCAACGTCGGTGAACATCTTCATGTTGATCGTATCTTCTATACGACTCATGCTCGACCTTTCGGTCTTCTGTGTTCCGAGGCCATGTCTATGCACATGCTAGGCTCGTCAAGTTAACCCTAAGTGTTTTGCATGTGTAAAACTGTCTTACACCCGTTGTATGTGAACGTAAGAATCTATCACACCCGATCATCACGTGGTGCTTCGAAACGACGAACTTTAGCAACGGTGCACAGTTAGGGGAGAACACTTCTTGAAATTGTTATGAGGGATCATCTTATTTACTACCGTCGTTCTAAGTAAACAAGATGCAAAACATGATAAACATCACATGCAATCAAATAATAAACGTGACATGATATGGCCAATATCACATAGCTCCTTTGATCTCCATCTTGAGGCTCCATGATCATCTTGTCACCGGCTTGACACCATGATCACCATCATCATGATCTCCATCATCGTGTCTCCATGAAGTTGCTCGCCAACTATTACTTCTACTACTATGGCTAACGTGTTTAGCAATGAAGTAAAGTAATTTACATGGCGTTTCTCAATGACACGCAGGTCATATAAAAGAATAAAGACAACTCCTATGGCTCCTGCCGGTTGTCATACTCATCGACATGCAAGTCGTGATTCCTATTACAATAGCATGAACATCTCATACATCACATATAGATCATTCATCATTCATCACAACTTTGGCCATATCATATCACAAACCACTTGCTGCAAAAACAAGTTAGACGTCCTCTAATTGTTGTTGCAAGTTTTTACGTGACTGAACTAGGGTTCTAGCAAGAACGTTTTCTTACCTACGTGAAAGCCACAACGTGATTTTTCAACTTCTATTTACCCTTCATAAGGACCCTGTTCATCGAATCCGCTCCAACTAAAGTAGGAGAGACAGACAGCCGCCAGCCACCTTATGCAACTAGTGCATGTTAGTCGGTGGAACCGGTCTCACGTAAGCGTACGTGTAAGGTTGGTCCGGGCCGCTTCATCCCACAATACCGCTGAAGCAAGAAAAGACTAGTAGCGGCAAGAAAGTTGACAAATCCACGCCCACAACGAATTGTGTTCTACTCGCGCAAGAAGAACTACGCATAGACCTAGCTCATGATGCCACTGTTGGGGAACGTTGCAGAAAACAAAAAATTTCCTACTCGTTTCACCAAGATCATCTAGGAGTTCATCTAGCAACGAGTCACGAGATGCATCTACATACCTTTGTAGATCGCGAGCGGAAGCGTTCGTTAGAACGAGGTTGATGTTGTCGAACACGACGTGATCCAAATCACCGATGACCAGCGCCGAACGGACGGCACCTCCGCGTTCAACACACGTACGGGACGGGAGACGTCTCCTCCTTCTTGATCCAGCAAGGGGGGAGGAGAGGTTGATGAAGATCCAGCAGCACGACGGCGTGGTGGTGGATGCAGGGCGTCACGACAGCAGGGCTTCGCTGTGTACTACGAGAGAGAGAGAAGTAACAGGGAGAGAGGGAAGCACCAAATGCGTGGGGATCAAGTCCCTCCTCTCCCCCACTATATATAGGGGTGCCAAGGGGGGGGCGCCGGCCCTAGTAGATGGGATCTACCAGGGGGGGGGGGGCGGCGGCCAGGGGTGGGGGGCTTGCCCCCCAAGCAAGGGGGCGCCCCCCTTAGGGTTCCCCCCCCCACCAACCCTAGGCGCATGGGCCTTGGGGGGGCTGGCGCCCTAGCCCACTATGGGCTGGGTTCCCTCCTATTTCAGCCCATGGGGCCCTCCGGGATAGGTGGCCCCACCCGGTGGACCCCCGGGACCCTTCCGGTGGTCCCGGTACAATACCGGGTACCCCGAAACTTGTCCCGATGGCCGAAACTGCACATCCTATATATAATTATTTACCTCCGGACCATTCCGGAACTCCTCGTGACGTCCGGGATCTCATCCGGGACCCCGAACAACATTCGGGTTACTGCATATACATATCTTCATAACCCTAGCGTCACCGAACCTTAAGTGTGTAGACCCTACGGGTTCGGGAAACAAGCAGACATGACCGAGACGACTCTCCGGTCAATAACCAACAGCAGGATCTGGATACCCATGTTGGCTCCCACATGCTCCACGATGATATCATCGGATGAACCACGATGTCGAGGATTCAATCAACCCCGTATGCAATTCCCTTTGTCAATCGATATATTACTTGCCCGAGATTCGATCGTCGGTATCCTAATACCTCGTTCAATCTCGTTACCGGCAAGTCACTTTACTCGTACCGTAATGCATGATCCCGTGACCAGACACTTGGTCACTTTGAGCTCATTATGATGATGTATTACCGAGTGGGCCCAGTGATACCTCTCCGTCATACGGAGTGACAAATCCCAGTCTTGATCCGTGTCAACCCAACAGACACTTTCGGAGATACCCGTAGTATACCTTTATAGTCACCCAGTTACGTTGTGACGTTTGGTACACCCAAAGCATTCCTACGGTATCCGGGAGTTACACGATCTCATGGTCTAAGGAAAAGATACTTGACATTGCAAAACTCTAGCAAACGAATTATACGATCTTTAAGCTATGTTTAGGATTGGGTCTTGTCCATCACATCATTCTCCTAATGATGTGATCTCGTTATCAATGACATCTTATGTCCATAGCCAGGAAACCATGACTATCTGTTGATCAACGAGCTAGTCAACTAGAGGCTTACTAGGGACATGTTGGTGTCTGTTATTCACACATGTATTACGATTTCCGGATAACACAATTATAGCATGATTAAAGACAATTACCATGAACAAGGAAATATAATAATAATGCTTTTATTATTACCTCTAGGGCATATTTCCAACAACTTCCTTGCTTCCAAACTCCCCTCGGCTTCTTGATCTTCCTCTTGGATTTTGCTCGAATCTTGCTTGAATCTTCTCCCCTCTTCCGGCCATCAGATCCATCTGTTGCAGATCCGATGGAGACGGAGGCCGCCACCGAGGAAGCAGCCGGCGCCGGCGAGGAGGCCGCCAGGGCTGCCGCCGCGGAGGCGGACGGGGAGTCTGGCGGTCGTACTGACGACCCGGAGGCCACAGGAGCGCCAGGCGCTGCTCCGACCACTGACTCCTCCGCCGCTGCCGCTGCGGAAGGCTCCGAAGAGCCCCAGCCTGGCATCTACCTGAAGGCCGGCGAGAACATCTTCATCAGCCTCCCCTGGGCGTCAAGCTCCAGGGCGCCAATCGAGGGGGAGACGCTGGACGGAGAGGTGCTTGCCTCTGCCGGGCTGAAGCTGGTTGACGCGCCAAGCAGCAGCATCGATGATCCTGAAGAGGAGCGCCTGCTGCGGAAGCTAGTGGCGCTCTACCGCACCCGGCAGGCCAAGCTGGAGTCCCGCGAAGCACTTGTGGCATGGGCTGGCGCTGATATCGAGAAGCGCGCAGAAGAGCTCCGAGGCGCCAATCAAGAAGCTCTCCGTTCCCTGGCAAGGGAGCGGGAGGAACTTGTTGAGGCACAGCAAGCCTTCCTCCTCGAGAAGGCCGACGCCGAAGAGCGCCAACGTCTTGCCGCGGAGAAGTTGTCTTCGCAGGAAGGTGACTTGATGTAGCGGAAGGTGAACCTCGACAGCCACGAGAAGGAGCTTGCCGCGCGCGAGCGGGCAGTTGGCGGAGCCGTCAAGCGGGCCGAAGACGCCGCCGCAGCTGCCGAGGCCGCCAAGGCTGAGCTGGAGCTGAAGGTGACGCAGCTGGAGGCAGACCTCAAGGCGAGCGGCGACGAGCTTGCCACGCTCAAGCTCGAGCGAGAGAGGGACGCCAGCAGCTATTTGGAGCTACAGGCCCTTTTCGCTGAGAAGGGCAAGGAACTGGACGCCGCCAAGAACTCCAACGCCGATCTCGAAGTGAAGCTGGTGGCCCTGACCAGATCCCTGGACGGCGCCAAGGAGCGGGAGACGGCCCTGAAGGAGGAGGTCAGGGCCGGCAAGGTGCTGCTGGCGAAGGCCGCCGCCGCCCGGAAGACTTTGTCGGAGGATGTGGAGCACTAGACGGAGGGTTTGGTGGACGTTGCCGCGGATGTCGACAAGGAGCTGGCGCAGTTGGGGATGGTGGATCTCGCGTACTCCTCAAACGAAAACCTCCAACCCAGCGCCAAGCTTACTCTGTTCTTCAAAGGCGTGGCGACGGCGCTCCAGCGACTCCGGGAGCAGTTCCCAAAACAGCTTGCCGACGAGTCGCACAAGATCTGCGCGGGAGCTCTCCAGAAGGTGCTGATGAAGGTGGCCTTCTGCAACCGAGGCCTCCGCCTCAACAACGTCCTCCGAAGCCTGCCGCCAGATGCTGATCTGGAGGAGCTCAAGGCCCTTGTCTCACCTATCATGGACAAGGCGAGCGGAATCAGGAGGGTCGAAGGCGACCGTGTAGACTAGGCCATTTATCTTCTTCTTTCCTTGTCACTGTCAATCATGTTATGAAAAACAGTCTGTTAGAGCTGCGACAAGTTATTCTATAATATACTCTATCCTTGGCTAGTAATTGCTATGTTATTTCCTTTACTTGCTTCCTCCCCCTGTATGCTTTTACCCTACGCTTTTAGGGAACTTGCCGGTGCGGGCACCTTTGCAGCTAGCGCTGAGTGCGGAACATCAGCAGCGGAACGTCAGCAGCCTACCGGCAGTGCTGCAACTGACAGGAAACCTCGTCGCGGAGCTAGTCGCAGCTTACTTAGGTTGTTGAGCGGACTCGAAACAACAGTAAGGGCGCAACTAGCTACGAGTTGGTTCCCTGCTGGCGGTGCCGCAGCCGACAAGAAACCTTGTCGCAGAGCTAGTCGCAGCTCGCTTAAGTTGTTGAGCGGACTCGAAACAACAGTAAGGGTGCGACTAAATACGAGTTGGTTCCTCCGCGCACAGGTTTTCCATACGAGGGACGATCGCAAGAAGGAAGATAACTCTATAAATTTAGTTGCTATGTTATTTCCTTTACTCGACTCCTTCCTTTGTATGTTTTTACCCTGCGCATATAGGGAACTTGCCGGCGCGGGCACACTTGCCGCGAGTGCTGAGTGCGGAACGTCAGCGATCTGCGGGCGGTGCTGCGGCCGACAAGAAACCTTGTCGCGGAGCTAGTTGCAGCTCACTTAAGTTGTTGAGCGGACTCGAAACAACAGTAAGGGTGCAACTAGCTACGAGTCGGTTCCTCCGCGCCCAGGTTTCCCATACAAAGCACGGGCGTTCAAGGAAAATAACTTAAAAACTTAAAGGAAATCTAATTGCTCAAACTTTGGCACTTATCTTTTTATGTTGTTTGCTTTCCTGGTAAGGCAGGACCTTCTTGAGTGCCGGCCGGTCCACATATTATCTCCTCCTCCCCCCCTCCCGGCAAGCTTGTGCGCGAGGGGCCCTTGCTTTCCTTGACAAAAAAAAAGAAGAGAAAATAAAGTTATGGAGCCTTGTGGCTCTTTTTTTTTGCTTACCGGGGGTATGTGCTGAGCACATAATCTTTACGCATGGGGTCTGCGCCCGGCTTTGTTCAAAGGATTACATGCAACAGCGGCAAGACTTGTACAAATGGGTGGTTGCCAGACAGGGTCCGACAACCGCGCCTCACGGGCAAAGCTTGCGAAGATGCTCGATATCCCAGGAGTTGCTCACTGGTACGCCATCTTCGGTCCCTAGGCGGACAGCGCCAAGCCTAGTGACTCGCTTCACCCGGTAAGGGCCTTCCCACTTCGGCGTCAACTTGTCAGAAATCTTGGCGGAATGATCACGCCAAGGGAACAAGGTCGCCTTCTTCGAAACTTCTGGCGTCGACTTTGCGGCTATGGTAGCGGCGCAAAGCTTGCTGGTAGCGAGCGGCTCGCACAGCAGCCTGAAGACGATCTTCCTCAAGGAGTAGCGCGTCATCTTGCCGCAGCTGCTCTTGCTCAAGCTCATCATAAGCGAGCACTTGAGGTGACCTGTATACGAGTTCCGTGGGGATAACTGCCTCCGCTCCATAGGCTAGAGCGAAAGGTGTCTGGCCGGCGGCTCGATTTGGCGTCATTCTGATCGACCAAAGAACCACCGGCAGCTCCGCGCCAAAGCCTCTGCCGGAGAGGCGGGCGGTGGCGGCAAACGGTGCGAGGAACGAGATATGCTCGGACTTCTAACTGCGTTAGAAGGAGCAACATCTCGTCCGAGTGACCGCGCCACGCTCGTGCCAGCATGTTGGCGCGCATGCCGATCTCGAGCACCCTGGGACGTATGGTACCGTGGGTACCACGATGCCGCTGGTCCCGCGCCTCCTGGGACGGGCGCAGTGTGTGCACAGAAGCCGAGGTCTTGGAGTGCGGGCGGTCGTTGTGGGAGGCGACCGTGCCGTCGACGTGCGGCGCGGTCTGGTCCTTGGACCTGGCAGCACCATGGGTCTCCCCGTCGGCGCCCGCTCTTCCACCGGCGCCTACTCCACCAGCCGTTCGCTCTGGCGACGGTGGGCTCGGCGCAGACGGAGCAGCCGCCTCCGAAATCTTCTTCTTCGGCGGCATGTTGACGAAGACGATGAAGATTCGGCTCGTGCGAACGCCGGATCAGGTTCGCACAACCTCGACGCACCCCCTACCTGGCGCGCCAAAGATGTCGGGGTTGCTGATCCCACGCACACCTATGGGGATCGGCGGACCGAGCCCCTTTCGGTTCGGCAGGGGGCGGTGGATGCACAAAGAGCAGATCGAGGCGAACACACGAGCGAGACGATCGGTTTACCCAGGTTCGGGCTGCACGGATGCGTAAAACCCTACTCCTGCTTTGGTGGTTGTATTGAGTTCTTGCTCGGGAGCGGCGAGTGCTATAGTACACTCAAGCAGCTGGCGAGACCGAGCGTGAGAATGGCCGTCCCCCCCCCCTCTGTTGCGCATGGGCCTCCTTTTATATGTCTAAGGGGTCACCGACACGTGGCAACAGAGGTGAGGGTTAAAATGTAAAAGGGGTGGTAGTTGGCTCCACTGCCTACAACAGACGTATCATACCTAACCCTGACAGCAGGGGACAAGGGCTTTAAATGCCTGTCTGTGTCACCTAGACGGCACAGAGAGGGACCGCTAGGAACGCCACCGTTTGCCACGATGACTATCTTGTCAGCGCTTGCTTGCCACCGCATGCCCCCGGCTGCCCAGCCTCCCGCCACGTACGCCAGGAGTGGTCCCAGAGCGACACGTTGGTGGGTGAGCTGGAGCGCGGGCTGCGGGGTAGTAGCTTGCCGCGGCAAGCGCCATGCCGCGGATGTTGTCTTGTCGCGTCTGGGAGCTTGCCTCTCACCGGGCCTTGTCGGGACGCGTAGTGCGCCGCAGCGAGCTTCTCGAGATGCTTTGGTTGGTCTTCCCGGCAAGGTCCTCTTGCCGAGGTCTCGTCTCCTTCCCGGCAAGCTCCTCTTTCCGGGGCCTTGTTTCCTTTCCGGCAAGCTCCTCTTGCCGGGGCCTTGTTTTGCTCTTGGATACTTTGTTCTTGAATGGCCCCAAAGGAGCCACGGAGGGTCTTGGCGGTCGCCCGGCAAGCCTTGCCGCGGGTCGCTGGGACTGCCCGTGCACATGTTCGGGATACTAAGGTACCCCTACTTTTAGTACACCGACAAGTCGACTGAATCGACTTTTGGGTCAGTCGATTTTCAGGGGTTGGGGGGCTCGCCGGAGTTAAGGAAGAACCACCCGCAGCGGGGACGGGGGCTCGCCGGAGAGGTACCCCACTATCTATCTTAGGGTTCAGGGTGGGGGCGGGGGGCCTAGAGGGCTGGCCAGGCGATGGTGGCGAGTTGTTTCGGGGCGGCGAGGCGGCGCTGGGGCCGGCAATTCGGTCGGTGGTGGCTGGTGGCTCAGGGGGGTGCAGGTTAAAGATGAACTACAGGCCCTCCCGAAACTACATGTCAAGTGCCTCTCTGCTACCATTGCGTTCAGTTTCGGCAGCAGCATTCAGATTCCACAGTAAATTTCAGTTTCGACAGTTAAGTTTAGAGTCAACAGTTTTTACCTCATCTGTTGTAGTCGGGTAGTTTTTGGTGATGTTAATTTTACATCCATTTTACATCATCTATTGGAGTTGCTATTAGAATCCCACTTGAGATTGATGATGTCTGTCTTGTGCTGCTTCAGCCTTGACGTCTTACGGCTCACTAGAGCTGCTCCAATGACAGAACGATCCATCACAACAGAGCAGTGCCCTGGACGCTGTCTACAGATTCCTCAGATCTTTCTCCACACCTCCGACAGCCACCTCTGCCTCAACTGCTTCAGCGACCAACCCAATGATGCTGAGATCGACACGGCTACGGCAAAGAGGTTGTACACTTGTTGCATCACTTATTACTATTCACATTGATCCATTAGGGCTATTTTGGTTCAACGAAAAAACGTCGATCCACTGGTTGTCACCATCACTCTAAATTTCTGCATGCTCTCCTTACATAATCTCACCATTTTTTTTTCATACGCATGTCAGATATTATACACAGTCATGCTGAATATGTAGAGAAAAAGAGAAGAGTTTTGCACGGCAATACAATGTCATGCAGACATCGCTCCATGGTGGGTTCAATAGAAAACCCTCCCCACCCCTCTCCAGATTGTAATCCAGAGGAAGATATCTGTTCTGAGGCGGATTCAGACACCGCTGACCACTCCTATTTACCCCCAAGGTGTTTGCTCTACCTTGGCATGATGATGTTAGTCATAACATGCATATGTTGCCTTGAAGTGCCTACTTTTGACATCATATATGTCATCTTCTTAGTTTAGACATGTTCTATAATGCAGTCTCATGTCTTTTAGCCAGCCATAATCTATGTGAAATGTGCAATGCCATCCTGTTTAACCAGGCATCATATATTTGAATGATATCTTGCCCATCCTTTTCTTCATTACATTTCCATTTGTTGACAATGTTTGTACATTAAACTACTCTTCCTGTGAATCAGCCATTTGGGTGGGAGATGGAAAAATCTGGAGTGAAAATAAGGCCTTCAGAGCAGACAGTGCTACCTGTCGAAGCACATCTCTTGTTGGCTCCCGATAGCTCCTCAGAGATGGATTCAGAGACAGATGACCAGTCATATTCCCCAACTGAGGTGTATGCTCTAACTTGGCACGGTTATACTGCTCATATCATGCATACAGTGTCTTTCATTGCATAGTTTAGACATCATATACACAATATTCAACACCATGTTCTTAGTTCAGACATCATATCGAATGCCCTATGTTTAGCATATAAATCACATATGTGAATTAAATGATGCGATCCTGATTACTTAGATAACATGTAGGTGAATTATGTCATGCGATCCTGTTTAGTTATTCATCATATCTTTGAATTATGTTATGCTATCCTATCCAGTTTAGATAGACATCATATATGTGAAATTATGCCATGCTATCCGTTTTAGTTAAACAATATACATGTCAACTATTTCATGCCCTCTTTTTTCCACACTATCTATTGCATCTGTCTCTCATACAATGTTTGTACATTCAACTATGTTTCCTGTTTATCAGCAATTTGAATTGGAGTGGGTGATGCCAGTATCTAGCGGACTAAAAACACGGTCTTCAAATAAAACAGTGCTACCTCTTGGTGGAGATAGCACCCCGGTTGTACATGCACAAGAACCAGCCCTACCACACATAACCCAAACTCTCGCAGATTGTACACCTACTGCGATGGACAGAGAACCAGCTTCACCCAATCTAACCCCAACCCCAGCAGATAGTAACCCAATTCCTGTTGACACAACACCATCTCCACCACAGAGCTCCCAAACAAGAGCATTTAGTAAGGCAGCTCCAGTGCCCAAAGGGCCGGTACTATCACGGCGAACCCCAACTCCACCAGTTAGTATGCCTATTCCTGTGGAGGAAGCACAACCAGCTAGTCGTAGTTTAGCATCTATCGCATTTGATGTTGTTAAATCGTATGTGCATATCTTCCCATCTTGGAAATATTATACCAAAGATGAAGGAAAATGCCAGTTGCGGGTGTTTATCAAGGAGTTATGTGTAAGTAATGTTATTCATGGCAATTACTTTGCTTCGTCCCATACATCCTACCTCCATGATGGTTATAATACAACAAATTTTCCCATTTTTTTCTCTACAGAGAAGGACCGATTTGGAAACTCAGGATGAGGTAACCTGTGCTAATACCTCTGCTATCTTCAAGAATGCTTGGTGGCAGTATCGGAATTACCTGAAGAAAACGTACTTCACCGGCAAAGAAACTCATCAAATTCCCTTACATTCTCCTGAGACACATTTACTAGACGATGACTGGGAACGCATTGTTCTGTACTGGTCCCAAACCAAGAATGTGGTAAGGTCTATGAGCTCATTTTCTATTTTTAAGTATTATATTCTTGCGTCTTACTATACTCTGTTCATGTAGAACAAGTGCCTAAACCTGAAGAACAACTGTTCTAATTTAGTATTACATTGCTATCATAGTTCAAAAAAGCGCTGGGCTCTAATTGTGCGTTTTGCCACCGCCTTGCGCTTTACTGACCAAAGCGCATGGTTATGCATAGTTATGCACATATTATGTGTAGTTATGCGTAATGCATTTTGCCAACGCCTAGAGCCTAGGCGCGCTTAAGCGCTCGCTTAGGCGTGCCTTTTTTAACTATGATTGCTTTGCTCTTGTATCACTGTATTTACTCATACAAACTTATTTTTAAATTGAAGGATCCAATCGAAACTCCAATGGCACAGCAGGTATGTTCACGCATGTTACTTTAACAGGTTTGCTCTTATCAATAGCTCTGTTGATTTCAATTTCAATTGTGTATACAGTTGACTTTCATATCATGCACATTACTAGCATCACAACAGAGCCAATAGTGTTGTTGTACATGTAGACCCATGGTACCCATCTGAAATCTTGTTGTGACGTGTAGTTTCCCACGCTTTGTATTCTTTCACTACTTCTTTGTCTTGAACTGATATGATTTGAACCGTGTCTCTATTTTGATTTGGCAAGACAATGTAGTGACCATAGGACATAGATATATGTTTGTTTGATGCTTTTATTATGTACTAGTACTTGGCAATAGAAGACTGGGTAGTTTAATCCTGTCCACCTTACTAATGAACCGGTTCACCGAAATGAGTTTCATATACTAGTACATGCTAAACTTGTTATGTGTCTGCTTGTTTCTTCTTTTAGAATGCTGACAGAATATTGGGGAAGAGTGCCTTATTAATCAATTGTAAAGGAAGTAATGCAGATAAGGTTCAGGATAGTGACACATCCTTGTTGGTCTCCAACAAAGCTGATAAAATAGCTAAGGAAGACTATCTTGAAGACAGCAAGACAACCCCAAAGTCCTGTCTTGGTTTAGTGTTCGAGTTACTAGCCACTACTGCTTGCACAAGCTATTCAAACTCACTGTCTGAATCAGTTCAGTTTCTTGAGTCTCAACTACAAGCTGAAAGACATCGATCAGCTGTGCTGCGACAAGAAGCGGAAGGATTGCGGAAGTCCCTGGAGCATTCAGATGCATACTTTCTGGTGCAACAACAAGCGTTGGAGGATTTTAGCGCCAAATAGGACAAAGCTAATCAGCTTGCTAAGCTTATTGCTAGCATTGTGGATACCCAGGATAAGGTTTCTTGAGCTCTTCTGAAGTTGTTTCAGTTATGCTCTTGCTTTGCTACCGCATTTATTTGCACTGGTGGCCAATTTTGACGGCCAATGTATGTAATGTGCTGCTTTGTTCCCTATATTTGCACTGGTGACGAACTTTGATGCCCAGTGGATGTAATATGTGTAATAGCAGTAATAGGCTAGCATTAATTGCTTGCTTATTTTTTTCCTTATTGTCTTGTTTAGTTGTTTGCTTGTAGTCACTGCAGTTCTTTTTCTGTTTTTTTCTAGTGGCTGCAATAGCCTATTTTTGGTAACTAGGCCAAAATAATCATGGCAACACACGGACTGTTGTAACCATGGGCCTCCTGCAGGCCGTATGATCCATGGGCCTTTGTCCGGCCATAGGATCCATCGGCCTTCTATACGGGCCTTAGGGTCCATGGGCCTTCTATGGGCCGTAGGGTCCATGGGCCTTCTACGGGCCGTACGATCCATGGGCCTTCTATGGGCCGTACTATCCATGGGCCTCATACCGGCCGTAGGATCCATGGGCCTTCTAATGGGCGTATCATCATTTCGCCAATCATGGGCCGTACTATTCGTGGACCATAACGGGCCGTTAATAGCCATATTTGATAACTCTATGAAAATAGCCCAACGGGTTTTTTTACATGAAAACGACCCAACGTATTAATGGTCCGCAAACGAGTCGACTGTAACGATGGGCTGAATTTGGCCCACAAGCAGAAAATGACAGTAATAGGCCGTATGTAACCGAATGCTGCAAATGAGCCCAGGAATCAATGGGCCCTGAGAAGGCCGAAAGATAACTTGGGCTGGAAATGGCCCAATGGAATAACGGGCCATTAATGGGTATAATGTGATACACTGTTCATTATGTGCCAGTTTCACCACGGGCCGTTAATGGGCCAAGAGTTACAAAGGTCCTCATATGGGCCGAAAGAAGTCATGGGCCACACATGGGCCGGAAGTTAAAACGGGCTAAATCATATTGGACGGCCCAGATGACACTATTGGGCCTAATTCGGATAGGGCGTAACGGGCCCTGGGTTAGCGGGCTGTAAATGGTCTATATGCGAACAGGCCGTTAACAGGCTTTCCGTGTGCCGGCCCGCCACCTTTTGACCAAGTCAAACGGGCTGGCCTTTTCACAGGAATGGGCCTTTGTTGGGCCGTGCCACATGTCGCCGTATCATAGGTTCCTTCGGTCCAATGAGCGGATGACATCTGTCCCAATGGTGAGCCGACACGTGTTTCCTCCAGCCAATGATGATTTTACATGTGGAAAATCCCCATTGGTCGGGGCTATTAACGGGTTATCGGATCCAAAACCCGACCCGATAGCTTAACGGCGTTCCGTTATGGTGGATGCCACGTGTCGGTCACCCTTGACGAAAGCACTTCTGTGACGCGCGATTTATCGTCATGGAAGTGGACACTTCCATGATGATAATTTTGGTAATGTCATGGAACACTTCTACGACAGCACAGGTATGACTATCTTGATTCTGTCATAAAATCATCATGGATGTACATGCATGATAAAGAAAGCGACGTACTGTGACAAACACGTATCATCACGGAAGTGTATTTTTTTTGTAGTGCTACTTCCTTCGCCTATATATACTCTATACCCTGAAAACATCCAGGGGAGCCACGAAACCACTTTTCCACCGCCGCAACCTTCTGTACCCGTGAGATCCCATCTGGGGACCTTTTCTGGCGATCTACCGCAGGGGGGTTGAATCACGGAGGGCTTTTATATCAACACCATAGCCTCTCCGATGATGTGTGAGTAGTTTACCATGGACCTTCGGGTCCATAGTTATTAGCTAGATGGCTTCTTCTCTCTCTTTGGTTCACAATACAAAGTTCTCCTCGATGTTCTTGGAGATCTATTCGATGTAATTCTTTTGGCGGTGTGTTTGCCGAGATCCAATGAATTGTGGGTTTATGATTAAGATTATCTATGAATAATATTTGATTCTTCTTTGAATTCTTATATGCATGATTTGATATCTTTGCAAGTCTCTTCGAATTATCAGTTTCATTTGGCCTACTAGATTGATCTTTCTTACAATGGGAGAACCGGAGAAGTGCTTAGCTTTGGGTTCAATTTTGCGGTGTCCTTTCCTAGTGACAGCAGGGGTAGCAAGGCACATATTGTATTGTTGCCATCGAGGATAAAAAGATGGGATTTATATCATATTGCTTGAGTTTATCCCTCTACGTCATGTCATCTTGCCTAATGTGTTACTCTGTTCTTATGAACTTAATACTCCAGATGCATGCTGGATAGCGGTCGATGTGTGGAGTAATAGTAGTAGATGCAGAATCGTTTCAGTCTACTTGACACGGACGTGATGCCTATGTTCATAATCATGCCTAGATATCATCATAACTATGTGTTTCTCTATCAATTGATCGGCAGTAATTTGTTCACCCACCGTAATATATGCTATCTTGAGAGAAGCCACTAGTGAAACCTATGGCCCCTGGGTCTACTTTACATCATATAAGTTTCGGATCTACAATTCTAGTTTACTATTTATTTTGCAATCTTTACTTTCCAATCTATACAACAAAAATACCAAAAATATTTATCTTATTATCTTTATCAGATCTCACTTTTGCAAGTGGCCGTGAAGGGATTCACAACCCCTTTATCGCGTTGGTTGCAAGGTTCTTATTTGTTTGTGCAGGTACTATGCAACTTGCGTGTAATCTCCTACTGGATTGATACCTTGGTTCTCAAAAACTGAGGGAAATACTTATGCTACTTTGCTGCATCACACTTTCCTCTTCAAGGGAAAACCAACGCATGCTCAAGAGGTAGCAGTGGGCCTCAGGCCATCGGATAAATGGGTCTACATGGGCCGTAAATGGTCGTAATTGGTATCGGCCCTGCACGATAACGGGCCGTTAACAGGACGGAGGTCAGCAGAGGCTTAATTCTCACAGGCATAACGGGTCGTTAATGGGCCAGAATATAGGACGGGTTGGAAACGGCGCAACGGGTTAACAGGCCAGAAACAGGCCGACTCTTGCCACGGACCGAATTTGGCCCATTAGGGGAACAGGCCAGTAACGGGCCGGAAGTAATGGAGGGCCTGAAAGGATCCCAAGAACGTATGGGCCGTCAGTAGGCAGAAAGCTAACACGGGGTGGAAACCGCGCATGTGAATCATGGACCGTTAATGGGTACAAAGAAATTTACTGTTCATTATGGGCTAGAATCACTGTGGGCCTCTAAAGGGCCTAAAGATATGATGGACTCATATGGGCCGAAAGACGTCGTGGGCCATACATGGGCCAAAAGTGAAATGGGCTGGTGTTATATTCGACGGCCCACTTGACGTTGTTGGCCCGATTTCGGGTAGGCCCTAACGGGTCGTGAGTTACCGGGTCGTAAAATGGGCTATTTGCAAAGAGACCGTTAACAGGCTTTTCATGTGCCAGCCCGCTAACTTTTGACCAAGTCAAACGGGCCGGCCTTTGTAAGCTAAATGGGCTGGTGGTGGGCCGTCGCACGTGTCGTAATATCATAGGCGCCTATCTGACCCACTGACGAGCTGACACGTGTTTCCTCCGGGTGATCAGAATTTTACACGTGGAAATTTCCCATTGGTCTGGGCTATTACCGGGTTATCGGATCCAAAACCGGACCCGATAGCTTAACGGTGACCCATTATGGTGGATGCCACGTGTCGGTCACCCTTGACAAAAGCACTTCTGTGACGTGTGATTTATCGTCATGGAAGTGGACACTTCCGTGATGATAATTTTTGGTAATGTCATGGAACACTTCTACGATAGCACATGTATGACTATCTTGATTCTGTCATAAAATTTTCATGGATGTACATGCATGACAGAAAACGTGACCCACTGTGACAAACACGTATCATCACGGAAGTGTCTTTTTTGTAGTGTTAATCTCTCTATTACTCAATTCTACTTGACCACTTGACTTAGGATGATATGGAGATGCAATTCTATGGTTAACATCATACTTAGCAAGCATTTTACGGAAAGCGCCATGAATAAAATGTGAACCACCATCAGTCATTAAATATCTAGGGACTCCAAACCTCGAAAAAATAACTTCTTTAAGCATCTTAATAGAAGTGTTATGATCAGCACTACTAGTTGGAATAGCTTCTATCCACTTAGTAACGTAATCAACAACAACTAAAATATGTGTATACCCATTAGAGGAAGGAAAAGGTCCCATATAAACAAAGCCCCAAACATCAAATGGATCAATAACAAGTGAATAGTTCATAGGCATTTCCTGACGTCTACTAATATTACCAATTCTTTGACATTGATCACAAGACAAGACAAACTTAAAGGCATCCTTAAAGAGAGTGGGCCAACAGAACCTGGATTGCAATACCTTATGTGTAGTTCTATCTCAAGTGTGGTGTTTGTCGGTGTCAAAACCGGCGGATCTCGGGTAGGCGGTCCCGTACTGTGCGTCTAAGGCGGATGGTAACAGGACGCGGGGGACACAATGTTTACCCAGGTTCGGGCCCTCTCGATGGAGGTAATACCCTACGTCCTGCTTAATTGATCTTGATGATATGAGTATTACAAGAGTTGATCTACCACGAGATCATGGAGGCTAAACCATAGAACCTAGCCTATGATTACGATTTTTGTTGTCCTACGGACTAAACCCTTCGGTTTATATAGACACCGGAGGGGGCTAGGGTTACACAGAGTCGGTTACATGGGAGGAGATCTACATATCTGAATTGCCAAGCTTGCCTTCCATGCAAAGGAGAGTCCCACCTAGACACGGGACGAAGTCTTCAATCTTGTATCTTCATAGTCCAATAGTCCGGCCAAAGGATGTAGTCCGGCTGTCCGAGGACCCCCTAATCCAGGACTCCCTCAGTGTCCTCCCTAAGACTCGAAGTGGCACTTGCGTAAGATCTGTTCTTGTTCCTTCTTAGGTACACAACGTCTAATAACACCATCTACTCCTTCTTTATAAAGGTGTGGATCATCCCAAAAGTAATGTCTTAAATCATAGAAAAACTTTTGGTTTTGCTGGTATGTGAAACTAGGTAGTATAAATTTAGCAACAATATAATTAGCATAATAAACATACCAAGGAGAGGCATTTATGACATTTAATTTCTGATCAGGAAAGCCATCATCAATAGGTAGTGGGTCATCAAGAACATTTTCTAACCTAGACAAGTTGTCGGCAACGGGGTTCCCAACTCCCTTTCTATCAATAATATGCAAATCAAATTCTTATAGCAAGAGAACCCATCTAATAAGTCTAGGTTTAGCATCTTTCTTTTCCATAAGGTTTTTAATAGCAACATGATCACTGTGAATAGTTACTTTGGAATCAACAATATAAGTTCTGAACTTATCAGATGCAAATACAACTGCTAGAAATTCTTTTTCACTAGTAGCACAATTTCTCTGGGCACTGTCTAGAGTTTTACTAGCATACTGAATAACATTTAATTTCTTACCAACTCTTTGTCCTAGAACATCACCAACAACATAATCACTACCATCGCACATAATTCCAAAGGGTAAGTTTCAATTAGGTGGATGAACAATAGGTGCTGAAATCAAGGCTTTCTTAAGTATATCAAATGCTTCTACACAATCATCATCAAAAACAAAAGGAACATCTTTTTGTAAGAGATTAGTGAGAGGCCTAGAAATTTTAGTGAAGTCTTTAATAAACCACCTATACAAACCAGCATTACCAAGGAAACTTCTTATAACTTTGATATCTTTAGGACACGACATATTTTCAATAGCATCTACTTTAGCTTTATCAACTTCAATACCTCTTTCAGAAACTTTATGCCCCAAGACAATACCTTCATTAACCATAAAGTGGCACTTCTCCCAATTCAAGACAAGATTAGTTTCTTCACATCTCTGTAAAACTTGATCAAGGTTGCTTAAGCAATCAACAAAATAAGTTCCGTAAACGGAGAAATCATCCATAAAAACTTGGAGGGGGCAACGCACACGGCTTGGAACAATCAGCTTGTGTGTCTTTGGGTGCCCCCCCCCCCCCCGCCCCTATATATAAAGGAGAAAGGGGGGAGGCCAGCCAGCCTTGGTGCGCCACAAGGAGAGGAGGAATCCTCTTCCTACTAGGAAGAGGATTCATCATTTCCTAGTCCAACTAGGAAGAGGGAAGGGGGAAGGAAAGAGAGGAAGAGGGAGAGGGAAAGAGGGGTTGCGCCCCCTCCCCTAGTCCAATTCGGACTCCTCATGGGAGGGACGCGCCACCTCCTGGGCTGCTGCCCTCTCTCCCCTCAGGCCCACAAAGGCCCAATACTTCCCCGGGGGATTCCGGTAACCCCTCCGGCACTCCAGTTTTCTCCGGAACACTTCCGGTGTCCGAATATAGCCGTCCAATATATTAATATTTACACCTCGACCATTTCGAGACTCCCCGTCATGTCCATGATCACATCCGGGACTCCGAACTACCTTCGGTACATCAAAACACTAAAACTCATAATACCGACCGTCACCGAACTTTAAGCGTGCGGACCCTACGGGTTCAAGAACAATGTAGACATGACTGAGACATGTCTCCGGTCAATAACCAATAGCGGAACCTAGATGCTCATATTGGCTCATACATATTCTGCGAAGATCTTTATCGGTCAAACCGCATAACAACATACGTTGTTCCCATTGTCATCGGTATGTTACTTGCCCGGGATTCGATCATCGATATCTCAATACCTAGTTCAATCTCGTTACCGGCAAGTCTCTTTACTCGTTCCGTAATACATCATCCTGCAACTAACTCATTAGTTACAATGCTTGCAAGTTTTATAGTGATGTGTATTACCGAGTGGGACCAGAGATACCTCTCCGACAATCGGAGTGACAAATTCTAATCTCGAAATACGCCAACTCAACAAGTACCTTCAGAGACACCTGTAGAGCACCTTTATAATCACCCAGTTACGTTATGACATTTGGTAGCACACAAAGTGTTCCTCCAGTAAACGGGAGTTGCATAATCTCATAGTCATAGGAACATGTATAAGTCATGAAGAAAGGAGTAGAAACATACTAAACGATCAAGTGCTAAGCTAACGGAATGGGTCAAGTCAATCACATCATTCTCCTAATGATGTGATGACGTTAATCAAATGACACCTCATGTCTATGACTAGGAAACATAACCATCTTTGATCAACGAGCTAGTCAAGTATAGGTATACTAGTGACACTCTATTTGTCTATGTATTCACACATGTATTATGTTTCCGGTTAATACAATTCTAGCATGAATAATAAACATTTATCATGAAATAAGGAAATAAATAATAACTTTATTATTGCCTCTAGGGCATATTTCCTTCAGTGTCCCACTTGCACTAGAGTCAATAATCTAGATTACACCATAATGATTCTAACACCCATGGAGCCTTGGTGTTGATCATGTTTTGCTCGTGGAAGAGGCTTAGTCAACGGGTCTGCAACATTCAGATCCATATGTATCTTGCAAATCTCTATGTCTCCCACCTGGACTTCATCCCGGATGGAGTTGAAGCGTCTCTTGATGTGCTTGGTTCTCTTGTGAAATATGGATTCCTTTGCCAAGGCAATTGCACCAGTATTGTCACAAAAGATTTTCATTGGACCCGATGCACTACTATGACACCTAGATCAGATATGAATTCCTTCATCCAGACTCCTTCATTCATTGCTTCCGAAGCAGCAATGTACTCCACTTCACACGTAGATCCCGCCACGACGCTTTGTTTAGAACTGCTCCAACTGACAGCTCCACTGTTCAATATAAATATGTATCCGGTTTGTGATTTAGAATCGTCCGGATCAGTGTCAAAGCTTGCATCAACGTAACCATTTACGATGAGCTCTTTGTCACCTCCATAAACAAGAAACATATCCTTAGTCCTTTTCAGGTATTTCAGGATGTTCTTGACCGCTGTCCAGTGATCCACTCCTGGATTACTTTGGAACCTCCCTGCTAAACTAATAGCAAGGCACACACCAGGTCTGGTACACAGCATTGCATACATGATAGAGCCTATGGCAGAAGCATAGGGAACATCTTTCATTTTCTCTCTATCTTCTAAAGTGGTCGGGCATTGAGTCTTACTCAACTTCACACCTTGTAACACAGGCAATAACCCTTTCTTTGCCTGATCCATTTTGAACTTCTTCAAAACTTTGTCTAGGTATGTGCTTTGTGAAAGTCCAATTAAGCGTCTTGATCTATCTCTATAGATCTTGATGCCCAATATGTAAGCAGCTTCACCGAGGTCTTTCATTGAAAAACTCTTATTCAAGTATCCTTTTATGCTATCCAGAAATTCTACATCATTTCAATCAACAATATGTCATCCACATATAATATTAGAAATGCTACAGAGCTCCCACTCACTTTCTTGTAAATACGGGCTTCTCCAAAAGTCTGTATAAAACCATATGCTTTGATCACACTATCAAAACGTTTATTCCAACTCCGAGAGGCTTGCACCAGTCCATAAATGGATCGCTGGAGCTTGCACACTTTGTTAGCACTCTTTGGATCGATAAAACCTTCAGGTTGCATCATATACAACTCTTCTTCCAGAAATCCAATCAGGAATGCAGTCTTTACATCCATTTGCCAAATTGCATAATCATAAAATGCGGCAATTGCTAACATGATTCGGACGGACTTAAGCATCGCAACGGGTGAGAAGGTCTCATCGTAGTCAACTCCTTGAACTTGTCGAAAACCTTTTGCAACAAGTCGAGCTTTGTAGACAGTAACATTACCATCAGCATCTTTCTTCTTCTTGAAGATCCATTTATTTTCGATGGCTTGCCGATCATTGGGAAAGTCAACCAAAGTCCATACTTTGTTCTCATACATGGATCCTATCTCAGATTTCATGGCCTCAAGCCATTTTGCAGAATCTGGGCTCATCATCGCTTCCTCATAGTTCATAGGTTCATCATGGTCTAGTAACATGACCTCCAGAACAGGATTACCATACCACTCTGGTGCGAATCTTACTCTAGTTGACCTACGAGGTTCGGTAGTAACTTGATCTGAAGTTTTATGATCATCATCATTAACTTCCTCACTAATTGGTGTAGGTGTCACAGGAACCGGCTTCTTTGATGAACTACTTTCAAATAAGGGAGCAGGTACAATTACCTCATCAAGTTCTACTTTCCTCCCACTCACTTCTTTCGAGAGAAACTCCTTCTCTAGAAAGGATCCAAATTTAGCAACAAAAGTCTTGCCTTCGGATCTGTGATAGAAGGTGTACCCAACAGTCTCCTTTGGGTATCCTATGAAGACACATTTCTCCGATTTGGGTTCGATCTTATCAGGTTGAAGCTTTTTCACATAAGCATCGCAGCCCCAAACTTTAAGAAACGACAACTTTGGTTTCTTGCCAAACCATAGTTCATAAGGCGTCGTCTCAACGGATTTAGATGGTGCCCTATTTAACGTGAATGCAGCCGTCTCTATAGCTTAACCCCAAAATGATAACGATAAATCAGTAAGAGACATTATAGATCGCACCATATCTAGAAAGTACGATTACGATGTTCGGACACACCATTACGCTGTGGTGTTCCGGGTGGTGTGAGTTGCGAAACTATTCCGCAATGTTCCAAATGAAGACCAAACTCGTAACTAAAATATTCTCCTCCATGATCAGATCGTAGAAACTTTATTTTCTTGTTACGATGATTTTCTAGCTCACTCTAAAATTCTTTGAACTTTTCAAATGTTTCAGACTTATGTTTCATTAAGTTGATATACCCATATCTGCTCAAATCATCAGTGAAGGTGATAAAATAACGATACCCGCCGCGAGCCTCAACATTCATTGGACCACATACATCAGTATGTATGATTTCCAACAAATATGTTGCTCGCTCCATAGTTTCAGAGAACGGTGTTTTAGTCATCTTGCCCATGAGGCATGGTTCCCAAGTACCAAGTGATTCCAAAAGTCCATCGGAATGGAGTTTCTTCATGCGCTTTACACCAATATGACCTAAACGACAGTGCCACAAATAAGTGATTTTTTTCAAAATTGTGATGTTTTTATAGCAAATTCGGAATCTATACATCCTCACACATTAAAATCAAAACTAGCACCCCGTCGGCCTCCAGTTGGCCAAAGAGGGGCTCTTCGGCCTACGGTTGACCGAAGTGGGCTCTTCAGCCTCCCGTTGGCCGAAGAGTGCCCCAACTGTGCTGGAAAAGACTCTTTGGTCTGTCATAGGCTGAAGAGCACTCTTTGTCAACCATAGGCCGAAGACTCCTTTGGCCCCGATTTTTCGTGTTAACGGGAGGCCGAAACTGCATGGTTGCGCTCTTCTGGGAGGCCGAAACTGCATGGCTGTGCTCTTCTGCCTATGCTAGGCCTTGGGCCCCAAAGAGTACTCTTTGGCCTACGGTTGATCAAAGAGTACTCTTCGGCCTACGGCAGACCAAAGAGTCCTTTTCGGCCCAGTTGGGGTACTCTTCGGCCAACTGGAGGCTAAAGAGCCCAATTCGGTCAACCGCAGGCCGAAGAGCCCCTCTTCGGCTAACTAGAGGCCGACTGAGTGCTAGTTTTGATTTTCTTGCGTGAGAACGTATAGATTCCGAATTTGCTATAAAAATCATCACAATTTTGAAAAAAAAATCCAAATAAGTTGCACTATCATTATGAACTCTGCATGTTTTAGCTTCAATATTATGAATATGTGTATCACTACTATCGAGATTTAATATAAATAGACCACTCCTCAAGCATGCATGACCATATAAGATATTATTCATATAAATAGAACAACCATTATTCTATGATTTAAATGAATAACCGTCTCGCATCAAACAAGATCCAGATATAATGTTCATGCTCAACGCTGGCACCAAATAACAATTATTCAAGTCTAATACTAATCCCTAAGGTAGATGTAGAGGTAGCGTGCCGACCACGATCACATTGACTTTGGAACCATTTCCCACACGCATCATCACCTCGTCCTTTGCCAATCTTTGCTTAATCCGTAGCCCCTATTTCGAGTTGCAAATATTAGCAACAGAACCAGTATCAAATACCCAGGTGCTACTGCAAGCATTAGTAAGGTACACATCAATAACATGTATATCACATATACCTTTGTTCACCTTGCCATCCTTCTTATCCGCCAAATACTTGGGGCAGTTCTGCTTCTAGTGACCAGTCTGTTTGCAGTAGAAGCACTCAGTCTCAGGCTTAGGTCTAGACTTGGGTTTCTTATCCTAAGTAGCAACTTGTTTGTTGTTCTTATTGAAGTTCCCCTTTTTCTTCCCTTTACCCTTTTTCTTGAAACTGGTGGTCTTGTTGACCATCAACACTTGATGCTCCTTCTTGATTTCTACCTCCGCTGCCTTTAGAATTGCAAAGAGCTCGGGAATTGTCTTATTCATCCCTTGCATATTATAGTTCATCATGAAGCTTTTATAGCTTGGTGGCAGTGATTGAAGAACTCTATCAATGACACTATCAACAGGAAGATTAACTCCCAGTTGAGTCAAGTAATTATGATACCCAGACATTTTGAGTATATGTTCATTGACAGAACTATTCTCCTCCATCTTGTAGCTGTAGAACTTATTGCAGACTTCATATCTCTCAATCCGGGCATTTGCTTGAAATATTAACTTCAACTCCTGGAACATCTCATATGCTCCATGACGTTCAAAACATCGTTGAAGTCCCAGTTCTAAGCCGTAAAGCATGGCACACTGAACTATCGAGTAGTCATCAGCTTTGCTCTGCCAAACGTTCATAACATCTGGTGTTGCTCCTGCAGTAGGATTGGCACTCAGCGGTGCTTCCAGGACGTAATTCTTCTGTGCAGCAATGAGGATAATCCTCAAGTTACGTACCCAGTCCGTGTAATTTCTACTATCATCTTTCAACTTTGCTTTCTTAAGGAATGCATTAAAATTCAATGGAACAACAGCACGGGCCATCTATCTACAATAGCATAGACATGCAAAATACTATCAGGTACTAAGTTCATGATAAATTAAAGTTCAGTTAATCAAATTATTAAAGAACTCCCACTTATATAGACATCCCTCTAATCATCTAAGTGATCACGTGATCCATATCATCTAAACCATGTCCGGTCATCATGTGAGATGGTGTAGTTTTCAATGGTGAACATCACTATGTTGATCATATCTACTATATGATTCACGCTCGACCTTTCGGTCTCCGTGTTCCGAGTCCATATCTGCATATGATAGGCTCTTCAAGTTTAACCTGAGTATTCCGCGTGTGCAAAACTGTCTTGCACCCGTTGTATTTCAACGTAGAGCTTATCACACCCAATCATCACGTGGTGTCTCAGCACGAAGAGCTTTTGCAGCGGTGCATACTCAGGGAGAACACTTATACCTTGAAATTTAGTGAGAGATCATCTTATAATGCTAATGTCGATCTAAGAAAAATAATATGCATAAAAGATAAACATCACATGCAATCAATATAAGTGATATGATATGGCCATCATCATCTTGTGCTTGTGATCTCCATCTCCGAAGCACCGTCATGATCACCATCGTCACCGGTGTGACACCTTGATCTCCATCGTAGCATCGTTGTCATCTCGCCAACTATTGCTTCTATGACTATCGCTACCGCTTAGTGATAAAGTAAAGCATTATAGGGTGATTGCATTGGATACAATAAAGCGACAACCATATGTGTTGGGGATATAACTACCAGGTATGACCCGCCCAGGAGGGGCCAGGTCAATATTAATGGCGGGTTACTCAAAGAAGCCGACGAGTATACAAGGCGACGGTTCATTATAAGACTTGTAGCAGGCCCAAACCCAGAGGCGGCTTAAGGCCCGTAATTGTAAACCGCCATGTAGGAGTAAGACTTGTAAAATAAGGCATGTAAAAGAAGTTACCGAGCCGGACACGTTGTATGAGCCGGCCGGGACTCTATAGGCCGCTAGGCGTCGAACCGTGTATATAAGGGGACGACCCGGCGACGGCTTAGGCAAGAAACAACAGATCGAGAGCCAAGCTAGCGTATTTCGCTTCTTGGTCATCGAAACTTAGCAATACCACAACAACTAGACTAGGCTTTACCTTCACCGCAAGGGGCCGAACCAGTATAAACCTCTCGTGTCATTTGTCCCGATTAACCCCTTTAAGCTTCCTAGTTGCGATGGCTCCACAACTAAGTCCTTTCACTAGGACATCTGTCGTGACAATTGCACGACAGTTGGCGCCCACCGTGGGGCCAGCGCACGGTGGATTTGAGTTCCTGGAGGGCAACTTCGAAGGGCTCAAGGGATATGTTGCGGGCCGGATGACCAAGAGTCGTCGCGGCAAGCTCTACATCGACGACGAAGGCTGGGACCCCGACGCCGGCTCAGTTGAGTACGGGTACCGGGTCCCCTTCGGCGGAATCCACGTCTTCATCGGCCGGATCAGCGAGCCGGGCCCTGAGCCGGACATTTGCACCGACCTCGTTGAGATGGCTCAGCGTGCGAGACCCGCCCGGATTCAGCTCGCCATGAAGCGTGCCTTCATGGGTTGCATCCATGGAGGGGAGTTCTCTGAAGGATCTATGGGTGGTGATGAGACAGCCATCTATTCTGATGGTGAGTCATCCACAGGCAAGACAGATTCGTTGTATCAACTACCAGATGGCGGGCATGGGGGTTGTTCCAATGGCAGCAGTATTTCGAACCCCTTTGAGCCGCCGAACAGAGCGGGGGTCTTCGTGACTGGTACACAGCCCGCACAAAACTCTACAAATGCGACAGCAATAACCTTCGGGACTGCCGCAACCAGGTCAGGAGACCCTGCGCGCCCGCCGGCTCAGGTGCTGATGGATCTTATGGATAAGTGACGGCCCTGTTAACCGCCGTGGTTGAACTGGTGGATAAGGCTCAGCATGATGCGGAGGTGGCACGGCTACGTGAGGAGATAGCTCAAGCCAAGGAGAACTTGGCGCTAGAGGACGTCCGGATGGATGCGAAATGGGCGGCTTTGGACGCCAGGGCTCAACAGCTTCAATCAGAGGCTTTTCAGCTTTCAATGTATCTAAACGCGTCAAACGAGGTCATGTGGAGAAGGCACCAGAAGACTCAATCACGTCTTCCCCTAACTTATGATCCTAGGAATCTCTTCCACACACCCGGGGCTGGTCCCAGTAACCCACCGGAGGCCAACTGGATTGCAACATCCGGGGCTGGGGCGCCGGGTCAGCAGCGAGCTATGGAACCCCCTCGGGTGAATACGGCTCCGCCTCGTCATACACCAACACCACCGGGTAATTTTTCTAACCCTTTGGAGAACCTAATTGTTGCATTAGCACACCTGGCAGCTCTCCCAATGGAAGGTGATTCCCCGACGGTGATCAAAATGTGAAGGGTCAGAGATCTTTTTCAGACAGCTCTGGCACAGCAGGAGTCATACTCTTATAGTCGAGACAGGATCCATTCAACCCCTGGCACAAGGCGGAGCCCAAGCTATAGCAGGCATATGGATTCAGCAGCCATGTTAAGCAATGCTCAGCACCATAACCAGCCACGCAGGTATGACCCGGCGCATGATGGAGCTCATAACTTGGTGGACCAGGAGAGGATCTGCCAAGAGGTTGAGCGGGTAGTTCAACAGGTAGCTGAGCAGGCAGCTCACCTGGATTTTCCGGTTTATCCAACGACCTCTGTTGATGCAGGTGTGGCTACGAGGACAGGAGGAGTCCCTTGCTTGGTGCCGGCTCTATGTAATGAGCATTTACCAAAGGATTTTAAGGGGCCTCGGAAGGTGCCTAATTACACAGCTGACTTACAACCCGGGGCATGGACCGAAAGTTATGAGATGGCCATGGAGTTACTGGAGGTCAGTGATGCAGCAATGGCTAAGTACTTCACCATGATGTTGGATGGAACAAGTCGCACTTGGTTAAAGGGGTTGCCACCCAACTCCATCAGCTCATGGGCGGAGTTAAAAGCCTGGTTCATTCAGAACTTCAAACATACCTGTAAGCAACCCATGTCAATCATGGACTTGACTAACTGCAAACAAGAGGAAGGTGAATCCACGACCCATTGGGTGCGCCGGGTCAAGGAAATAATACATTCGTCTGATAAGATGGATGCCGGATCCTCGGTCTTAATGTTGGAGAAAAATTGCCGTTTTGAACCTCTGAAACAGAAGCTGGGCGGCTCAAGCGTGATTATAATGACATGGGCCAGCTGATGGCGGCTCTGGTCAAGTACGTCGATTCTGACAGTACCAAAGATCCCGCGTCCGACGAAGAGAAGACAGGGAAGGGAAAGAAGAACAGCAACGACAAAGGTCACCAGCACAACCCGGCAAATCAAGGAGGCAATAAACATAAGGCCGATGGTAGTCAGGAGTTTGTAACTAACACCAGTGCACAGGGCAACAATCAACAGCGCAAGGGGAGGCCACCTCCTCGGTCTGGCAGGTCAGGTCCCACCCTTGAGCAGCTGCTAAATGAACCCTGTCCAAGACACGGCACCCGGGAGAAGCCAGCTACCCATCTGTGGAAAGACTGTACGATCATGAAGGCTTTTAAGAATTCCAACATATTTGATGGTAACCACGGACCTGGGGGCGGCTCAGGCAGTGGCGGCTTTCATGGCCCGGGTACCGTCTCAAGTGGTGGCAGTTTTCATGGCCAGGGCCCTCAAGGCAGTCAGGGCGGCTATAATGAGCAATCCAGCCAAGGTAATCAGCAGCAACAACAATCCAGGTATCAGAGTAACCCAAAGCAGTTGAACAGTGGGCAGTATCACGTGTTCACCACCAGATTGTGCAAAAGGGACCAAAAACTTCATAAGAGGGCTGTAAATGATGTTGAACCGGCAGTTCCATGTTATTTAAGATGGTCTGAGCAGCTTATCATATGGAGTAGGGAAGATCACCCTCCCTAGGTTGATAATCCGGGTCATCGGGCTTTGGTGGTGGCACCTCAGGTTGGCGGATACAAATTCACTAAAGTGCTCATGGACGGAGGCAGTAGCAGTAACATCCTTTATTATGAGATGTTCTGTCGCATGGGGTTGACTGACAAAAGTCTTAAAACGTCCAATACTATTTTTCATGGAGTTGTGCCTGGTAAGTTGGCATACCTAGTTGGTAGGATTAAGCTGGAAGTAGCCTTTGGGGATGAGTATGATTCTAGGGCTGAGAAGTTAACTTTTGAAGTGGTTAAAATCAAAAGCCCATATAACGCTCTATTTGGACTGCCGGCTTATGCTAAGTTCATGGCACGGCCGTGTTATGTTTATCTGAAACTCAAAATGTCGGGTTATAAGGGCACCATCATGGTGCATGGAAGCCGGAAGATAGCCCTGGAATGTGAGGAAGGCGATGCTGCTTATGCCGAGTCTGTTTGTGGAACAGAGGAATTGATGTTTTATAAGGATAATGTTGACCCGACAGACATGACGTCTTTGAAGAAGCCAACTACGGAGCATGAGCCGACGCTGAAATTTAAGTCAGCTGATGATACCAAGATAATTTATTTTGTGCCTAGCGACTCATCTAAACAGTTTATTATCAGTGCTAACTTGGATCCAAGATAGGAAGGCATGCTCATTGAGTTCATCCGTGAGAACCGACACATCTTTGCATGGAAGCCTTCTGACATGCCGGGTGTACCGAGAGAACTCACTGAGCAAACTCTTAATATTGATCCAAAGTTTAAGCCGGTCAGGTAGTTTCTTCGGCGTTTTAATGAGGAAAGGCGCAAGGCCATTGGAGAAGAGGTGGCCCGGCTTTTGGCAGCTGGGTTTATTGTTGAAGTTTTTCACCCAGAGTGGTTGGCTAACCCAGTGCTCGTGCTCAAAAAGAACGGCACTTAGCGTATGTGTGTGGATTACACGGATTTAAACAAAGCTTGCCCGGCTGATCCTTTTGCTCTCCCTCGTATTGATCAAATCATTGATGCTACGGCGGGTTGTGAGCGTCTGGGCTTTTTGGATGCTTATTCTGGTTATCATCAGATCAAAATGGCAGTTAAGGAATAGGAGAAGACGGCTTTCATTACTCCGTTTGGAGCCTTCTGCTATGTGTCTATGCCTTTTGGCCTTAAGAGCGCCCAAGCGACTTATCAGCGGTGTGTACAGAATTGCCTTCATAATCAGATTGGGCGTAATGTTCATGCTTACGTGGATGATATAGTGGTGAAATCCAGAGAGAAGGAAACCTTGGTAACTGATCTAAAGGAAACCTTTGATAACCTCTGGGTCTACAAGATGATGCTTAACCCGGCCAAGTGCATATTTGGAGTCCCAGCTGGCAAGCTTTTGGGCTTTTTGGTGTCTAACAGAGGCATTGAGGCTAACCCGGAAAAAATTAAGGCGATTACATCTTTGGCTAAACCGGCGTGCATCAATGACGTTCAGCGGCTGGCGGGTCATGTTGCAGCTTTGAGCCGGTTCATAAGCCGGTTGGGTGAGAAGGCTATGCTGTTGTATCAAATGATGAAAAAGACGGATGACTTTGTCTGGAGTGACGCTGCCAACTCCACCTTTGAAGGTTTGAAAAGATAGCTTGCTGAGCCGGCGGTTCTTGCTGCCCCCGTTGAGAAGGAGCCGCTATTGTTATATGTGGCTGCTAACTCACGAGCCGTCAGTGTGGCCATTGTTGTGAAGCGCAAGGAGGCTGGCAAGGAACATCCGGTTCAACGGCCGGTTTACTACGTCAGTGAGGTGCTCACTAAATCCAAGCAAAGATACCCACATTGGCAGAAGCTTGTTTATGGGGTGTTCATGGCAAGCCAGAAGCTTAAGAATTACTTCCAGTGTCATCCTATCACTGTGGTTAGCTCTGCTCCTTTAGGAGATATTATTCAGAATAGAGAAGCCACAGGACGAGTCGCCAAGTGGGCCATTGAGCTTGGGTCTCATAATTTAAAGTATGTGCCACGTACGACAATTAAGTCTCAAGCACTGGTGGACTTCATTAACGATTGGACGGAGTCGTAGATACCTAAAGAGAAGCCAAGCAATACATATTGGACGATTCATTTCGATGGGTCCATACAGTTGGAAGGCTCGGGGGCTGGAGTTGTTTTAACTTCTCCTCGAGGTGACAAGTTTTGTTATGTGTTGTGATTGATGTTTCCTTGTACTAACAATGCAGCAGAATATGAGGCCTTACTCCATGGTCTTCGAATGGCTAAACAGATGAGTTTAAGCCGGGTACGGTGCCTTGGCAACTCAGATTTAGTGGCTCAGTAGGTATCAGGCAAGTGGGAGCCCAAGGACCCTCTCATGGCGGCTTATCGCCGCGAGGTTGATGGTTGTTGCTAGACATTTCAAAGGTTATCAGGTGGAGCATAATGACCGCAGAAAAAACAAAGCGGCTAATGCTTTAAGCCGGTTGGGATCTCAGCGTAAGCCGGTGCCACCTAACACTTTTCTAGATGTTCTGCATAACCCTTCTATCAAATTGCCTACAGAGGAAGATTTCGCCGTTCCAGACCCGGAGGCACAGTTGGTGGCGGCTCTTCATGTCATTCCAGATTGGACAGTACCGTATTTGGCTCGCATGACCCGGGGTGAGTTGCCAGAGGATGAGACCTTGGCTCGATAGATAACCCGGCGGTCTAAGTCAATGACAATTTCCAATGGTGAGTTGTATCATCGCAGCATTACTGGAGTGTTTCAATGTTGTGTCTCTCTTGAAGAAGGTCAAGAAATTCTTCGTGAGATCCATGAAGGGGATTGTGGCCATCACGCCGGTTCAAAGTCTCTTGTGGCCAAAGATTTTCGTCATAGTTTTTACTGGCTAACGGCTCACGCTGATTCAGAGGATCTGGTCAGTAGGTGCGATGGGTGTCAAAAATTTGCACGACGAGCGCACATGCCGGCTCAAGAATTGCGGATGATTCCAATCACTTGGCCGTTTGCAGTCTGGGGGCTTGACATGGTTGGACCTTTCAAAAGATCCAAGGATAAAAAGACACATCTTTTGGTGGCACTTGACAAATTCACAAAATGGGTTGAGGCAGAGCCAGTTAGTAAGTGTGATGCAGCCATGGCGGTTCGGTTCATGAAATAGGTGATCTTTCATTTTGGCTTTCCACACAGCATTATAACTGACAATGGTACTATTCTGTCCAAAGGCGCTATGGAGGAGTTTTGTTAACGTGAGCATATCCGGCTCGATGTTTCGTCAGTAGCTCACCCCCAATCCAATGGTCAAGCTGAGAGAGCAAATCAGGAAATATTAAAAGGTCTCAAGCCCCGGCTTATGGTTCCTTTACAACGGACGCTGGGTTGTTGGGTAGAGGAGTTACCCTCAGTGCTATGGAGCATTAATGCCACTCCTAGCAGGTCTACGGGCTATATGCCTTTCTTCATGGTTTATGGAGCAGAAGCAGTCCTGCCTAGTGATATTCATCATGACTCGCCCCGCGTGGCGGCTTACGTTGAAGCTAATAATGAACAAGCCCGACAAGATGCACTTGACTTGTTAGAAGAGGAGCGAGATTTGGCAACAGCCCAGTCAGCAATTTATCAACAGGACCTGCACCGTTATCACAGCCGCCAGGTTAGGTCCAGAACCTTTCAAGAAGGTGACCTCATGCTCTGGCTCATCCAAGATCAGTCTGATGCACACAAGCTATCCCCACCTTGGGAAGGACCCTTTGTGGTCAGCAAGAACTTGAACAATGGGTCATATTACCTTATCGACGTTCGAGAGCACAAATACTCACGTAAGTCGGAGGAGGAGACCCACCGGATGTGGAATATTGCTAATCTTCGGCCGTACTATACTTGAGCCATCGGCTCTCATAATGAGCATACTGTGACATTGTATATATTATGATAAGTAATAAAGCAGGACCTCTGTCCTTTTCATTTTCAATGATCATATATCTTTATTATTCTAATTATTCAAACGACTAGTAGGGGGCTGATCGTATTTGAATCTAGCTTAACCCTTTTGGTCTGGCTCATGATCGTATTTGAATCTGGCCGTAAACCTCATGGTCACTAGGGGGCTTCCTGTTCAAACATAGGTCATATTCAAACCAAAGAGAACATAGTTGTTATGACCCTCTTGATTGGCTCAAAGCCAAACTCACTAAGGGGCTTCTTGATCGTATCCGAATCATAGCTTAACCCCTTTTGGGTCCGACTTGGATCGTATTCGAATCAGGGTCGTTAAAAACCTCTGAAGGTCATTTGGGGGCTTCCTGTTCAAACATAGGTCGTATGCGAACCAAAGAGAAAATAGCTGTCGGTACCCTCTTGATCAGCGCAACGCCAAAGCCATTGGGGGCTACATGATCGTATTCGAATCCTAGCTTAACCCCTTTGGGCCGGTCTACTGATCGTATTCGAATCAGAAGCCTCCAAGTTACTCTTAATGCTTGATTTACATCATTTGAAACATACTATTTTTTTACTGGTTTTTTGTTGTTTCAAATTTAAACTGGCTTGGTTATTTGACAATGAGTTGCCAAGGGATAAAAATCATCAGGCATATCAAGGTATTGACTTCTACGAAGATTAGGGTCGTCAACCTTATAGTTCGGGTCATATAAGCCAGCAGTCCAGAATAAAGAACATAAGTATGACATTGTCGTTCATAAACAGATTTATCTATGTCTTTTCGTTAATCAAAGGTTTTTTTAGCCTTGTTTATTTTACATCTGGTCCTGTTTTTCCCACTATGATGATTTCATAGTTATGTATCGGGTGTTTTGACCCGTCCAGCGATAAAACGCCAGGACAGTTCTTTCATCTTTTGCATACAGGAACAGATTTAAACACTGTAGATGTGATCACGGATATAATGCATATATTGACATCACGGGTAAAAAGTCATATGCAACATGCTATGCATGACGGCATAGGCAAAACATGCAGTTTTCAAACTAACCTATTACAAGGCATTGAGAGCCCAAAAGGTTAGACTGTTTTCTCTCTTAAGCAGATATAAAGCTAAAGGCTGAATTATTCAGACAGTTATGACTCCTCCCTCGCCGGTTCACCTCCCTCCACTGGTTGGAAGCTGGGATTGGACCAGTCAAAGCCCGTTCAGAGCAATGAATTCAGCTTCATCATCAATTAGGCCGGCCGGGTCAATTTCCGGGGCAAAAGTGTGTTGGCGAACTGGCGGATAAGATCTGTCACTTTATAAGAGGGAGTCGCCATCTTCTTATTTTCAACATCAAAACCCGGCTGATATTTATCAATGTTGGTTTCCTCGCCAAGGATGGTAGCATGAGGACGGACTTCCCTCACACAAGCAATGAAATCGTCTTGATCAAATGGAGTCCCATCTTCTTTTAAAGGAGGATACCCCTTGGCTACATCCGCCGGGTCAAGTTCCGGCAGCCAGGCTTTGGAACGGCTCAGTGCGGTTAGGGCTCCAGCTCTTGCGCAAGACCGCTTGACCTCTTGGAATCTGGCGGGTAAAATTGACAATTTCTTCAAGACGTCACTTAAGAGGTTTGGTCCTTGGTTGGCTAGGGATATACTGGCAAGCGCTCGTTGAGCTCCAATGTACAGCTGCTCCACCAGGGTGTAAACCGCCTTGAGTTTTATTAAACTGTTTTGGCTCAGATTGTTGCTCTGGGGACCTGCAGGTGTTTCAAAAGGTTAAGAAGGCAGCTTGTACTTCTGGCAAAAATAGAGTGTAATTAACTAAAGGAAAATAACTCACCAAAGATTGTGGAGACCATCTAGGACACACGGCTTTTTAAGCCAGGGAGCTCCGTGGTAACCTCCTTGAGAGCCGCCTGCGCTGTCTCATCACGCAGTGTTAGCAAGGTTTTCTCGTTGGCCCAGGATTTCCTCTCCGCATCAAAACTGGTCTTCAGTTTTTCGGCTTCAGAAAGGCTCAACTAGAGTTTGGAGTCAGCATTCTTTATCTTCGCCTCTTGATCCGCCAGTCGGGTCTTTGCATCAGTCAATTGAGACCCAATTCAGTCAAGACGGTCTGCAAACATGCATAGGTATGTTAAAATATATTTCAATAAAGGTTATCATGATTAAAGTCCCAAGTGCTTTGCAACGCAACACCACTCGGCACTTGGGGGCTAATGTCTGCCAAAGCAATTTTATCATGCGAAATGGCTCTTCTATGATTAAAGTCCCAAGTGTTTTACAAGTAACAACGCTTGGCACATGGGGGCAAATCCATGATATTAAGAAAGTATTTTCATGTTGAACTGGATCACACTATTTGTTTCGACTAATTCAAGACAGTTACGAAGTGAAGTACTGGCTCATTTGTGATAAATTGAGCCGGCCCTTGGGGACTACAGGTGACAATTAGGTTGTATTTAAGGAAAATATAAGACAGAGCATCAACCTATATCACAAGTCTATAGATCATTCAGGTTCATCATAATCCGGAGACTTGGGGGCTGGCAGAGCATATATAAGATGGTGAAAGCCGGTGAAACATACCTCATATTTCAGCTGGAGTTGCTTGACCATCTCAATTTTCGAGTCACGGCTGGAATGCACATGACTGAGGTAGCATGATAGCACGTCACTAACGTTCAGGTGAGCATAATGAGAGACATCAAACCGCACCTTCTGCCTCTCTAAAGCCTCTTGCTTAGCAGAGTGTCAGGCCAGTACAGTTGGGTTGTGTCGGATTTCGGGTTTCAGCAGACCCTTGAGGTTCGAACACTGGGGTGCGCGCGGAGATTTCGCCTCCTACCTACCTGCACCCCTCCGCCTCGCTAAGATCTAAGCTATGGAAAGAACAACACAAGAGACACAAGGTTTATACTGGTTCGGGCCACCGTTGTGGTGTAATACCCTACTCCAGTGTTGGTGTGGTGGATTGCCTCTTGGGCTGATGATGAGGAATAATACAAGGAAGAACAACCTCGCGAGGGCCTGTTCTTGGCTGGGGCGATGAACTGCTGGGAGGAGTTCAGTCCCCCTTCTCTCTTTCTCCTCTATCGTTGGTCTCGATCCCCCTAAAACTCTCTCTCTTTTCCCCCCTCCTTGCCCTGTGGGTGGCTGGTCCTATTTATAGATGCCCTGGTCCTCTTCCCAAATATCGAGCGGGAAGGGAGCCAACAATGGCGGGCTAATTTGAAGGGGGACAGCTAGTTCTAGCTATCCTGACAAAAGTAGTCTTCACCAGCACAAAGCTCTGGTGGTGACACCGTCTTGGGCTCCACAATGACCTCCGTCTTGCAGTCCTCCTGGTCTTGTTCTTGTTGCACCGAAATGACCAGCACAAAGCCTGAGGAAGCTCCGCGTCGTCCGCCCCGTGAGGCTTGGCCCCTCGCAAGGGTCTTGGGTCTGTGTTGATGAAGATGGGCCGTGCTGGGCCCCCTTTTGAGCCACGCCGCAGGCCGCAGGCAGGCAAGTCTGGGGACTCCCGTTCCCATAACGCCGACAGTAGCCCCCGGGCCCGAGGCGCGCCCGGACTTGGCCGTGCAAGGAGGCGGAAGGGCAAGAGCGAAGCGCCGCGGCCCCTAACAGCCTGTGGCCTTGGACGCCGCGTGGCGGTTGATTGGACGTGGGCGTCTGCACCTCCCCATGGCACCTCAGCAACTGCACGGATTGGACAAGTCCCTGCATGCAAAGTGGGTCATGATTACCTGCGATCGTGGAGGTCGGCGGTTGGCCTGCGCCGGCCATAAGTACGGAACGGCGCGCGCCCTTCCAGTTCATCCCCCCTTGCTTCTCCTTCTTCTTCGTGGCCCCGTCGAGGAGGTTCTCGTCCGCAGAGAAGGGGAAGGCTCGCCAGGTTGAGCCTGCCTCTCCCCCGCCCAAGCGCGGCCGAGGGCGCCCTCGCAAACATCATGTGGCCACCACGGCAGCTCCCCCGCGGCCGTGGAGACGATTTCCAGCGCGGCGCTGGGCGGATTACTGCGGCCGAGGGGCGCGCTCAGGTCACGCGTCCCCCTAGGCCACGCTTTCACGCTGCAGAGGTGCTGCCGGAGTTCGTCATGTGGTCGGCGGAGCCCACTAGCACCCGGCTTCCACTTCCTCGCTTCCTCCTCGGTGAGCTCCCGGCCGGCGCCCCGGGCGGCCTCTGGCTTCAGGCCGACGGCTGTTGCAGCCGGGTCTCATGGGCTTTGCTGGAGGTCTCCATAGCCGGGAGCCTGGCCCTAGCCCGCAGTTGGCAGACATTTGCCCGCATGCGTGGCCTGAGCCGTCGGTGCACCCTGCACTTCAAGTTTAACGGCGATGACACCCTCTACATGAGGGTGTTTGGGGAAGATGGTTGCCGCGCAGGGTGCTTCCCCGAGGACGACGACTGCGGCCGGGAACCTAGCTCCGGGGATGATGGAGAGGACAGTGCTCGCATGACTGGCGGCGCTCAAGGTTCCCCAAGCTTCTCCGGTTCTTCTTCAGGCGGCGAATCTTCTAGCGGTGGCCGCGGTCAGCCTCCACGACGTCGTATCTGCTTGGGAGGTGGCAGCGTGTCCGCCCGCCGTCGCGCCCCGGTGAAGCGCGAGAGGGAGTCTTCCTGAGCCCCAGAGGCAGCTTGAGTCTTCCCTGCAGGCCGGTGTGAGGCGAGCTACGCCTGATTTGTTCTTTCTTTTCCTTTTTCCTGCGTAAAAAGACAGTAGTGTGGAGCCCCGCGGGGGCGTGTTTGGGTTATTGCTGTTAATCATCGTTTTGCTTCCGTTATCGTGCCTTCTGGCTACGTGCCTACGCGTGGATAGTTCCTGGCCCCAGTCATGGGGGGCGACCGACACAGGCCCTGTGTTCGTGTCGCGGTGCCCGTGGGGCACGGACTGGAGGGGTGCTCCTGTAATGGACCCAGGTCGCGAACCCTTTGAACGACTAGGACAGGAACACTCGCGAGGGCGCTCGGCTGCCCCCCCCCCCCCCCCTCGCGAGGCCTTGCACAAGAGAAATCGAGGTAGGAGAGTGAAAAGTCGAAGAACCACAAGCCAAAGATGGCAACAACTTCAATAAAACTACGAATGAGAAGGAACAAGCCAACTACGGAAAGCAAATGAAAAGCCGCGTCCGGCACCTAATCTAGTCTTTGACGTCTTCTCACCAGCGCGGAGCTAAGTGCTGCCACTGGGCGTGGGAGGGAGCCCCATGGCCTGAGGCCGGCGCTCCTGAGACTTCGGGGCGTGTACAACCCCAACTCATTATTACGTGAGAGTGTCACGGGCGACGAGCTTCACAGGCGTTGGCCTTCTTCACAGGCTCCAGGCCTTTTCCAAAACGTGACAACTTCACAGGCATTCGCCTTCTTCACAGGCTTTGGGCCTTTTCCAAAACGCGACAGCTTCACAGGCATTCGCCTTCTTCACAGGCTCTGGGCCTTTTCCAAAACGCGACAGCTTCACAGGCATTCGCCTTTTTCACAGGCTCTAGGCCTTTTCCAAAATGCGACAGCTTCACAGGCATTCGCCTTCTTCACAGGCTCTAGGCCTTTTCCAAAACGCGACAACTTCACAGGCATTCGCCTTCTTCACAGGCTCTGGGCCTTTTCCAAAACGTGACAGCTTCACAGGCATTCGCCTTCTTCACAGGCTCTGGGCCTTTTTAGGGGTAGAACCTCCGGAGGTGCTGAATGTTCCATGCGTTCTGGATCGGCATCCCCTCCTGAGTCTCCAAGCATGTAGAGCCGGGCCTGGAGACATGAACAACTTTGAACGGGCCCTCCCACATAGGAGAGAGCTTGTGCAGCCCCTCCTTGGAGAGAACCCGGTTGAGCACGAGGTCTCCTACCTCGAGAGTTCTGGGGCAGATGTTGCGGCAGTGATATCGCCGCAGCGCGGCTTCTCGGTGACATTCCTCCCCCAGCACGAGGTCCGCCGCGGAGCGATGTCTGACCTCGTGAGGGAGGACCGCTTCGGCTCCGTAGACTAGGAAGAACGGGGTCTCTCCAGTCGGCTTGGTCGCGGTTGTGCGGATGGACCACAACACGGACTGAAGCTCGTCATACCAACCTCTGCCGCAGGACTCTAGCTTCTTCTTGAACGTCCTGGTCTTGAGGCCCCTCAGGACCTCTGCGTTGGCTCGCTCGGCCTGGCCGTTGCTTCGGGGGTGCGCCACCGAAGTGTAGCATATTTGCGTTCCAAGGTTAGCACAGTATGTTTTGAATAGATTGCTGGTGAACTGCGAACCGTTGTCCGTGATGATGCGGTTCGGCACCCCGAACCGGCTCACGAGGCCCTTGATGAACTTGACCGCGGAACCCACGGGAATGGTGCGGACAGCCTCTACTTCAGCCCACTTGGTGAACTTGTCCACGGCGACGTAGAGGTAGCGGTAGCCCCGTGGCACCCGAGGAAACGGGCCCAAGATGTCCAGCCCCCAGACTGCGAATGGCCACGAAAGGGGTATAGTCTGCAGGCCTCATGCTGGCTGATGGATCTGCTTGGCTTGGAACTGGCAGGCCTCACAAGCTTTCACTAGTTCAACGGCGTCATTGAGTGCGGTGGGCCAATAAAACCCACTGCGGAATGCCTTGCCGACGAGGGTCCATGATGATGAATGATATCCATAGTCTCCGCCATGTATATCTTCCAGCAGTTCCTTCCTTGCTCCCTGGAGATGCAGCGCAGGGACACATCGTTTGGTCGCTTCCGGTAGAGCTCTCCATCCTTGATGCAGTATGCCGTGGCCTGGCGTGACACTCGCTCCGCTTCCTCCTCCTTCTCTGGCAGGGTCCCTTGTGTTAAGTAACTCCGGAGCTCCGTGATCCAGCATCCATCCTGAGGTTCCATCGTCAGGAGCAGGCATGCTCCTAAGGCCGGGCCACAGGCCGGAGCTCCTGAGGCAGGTGGCTGGGGGAGCTCCTCCCGTGGCTAAGCCATGTTTGAGAATGAAGGCAGGGCTGAGGGCTTGAAGAGCCGCTCCTCGAAAACGCCTGGCTCCTGAGGTAACCGCCTGGACGCCCGTTTGGCGATGTCGTCGGCCTCCTGATTGGTGCCACGGGGCACATGCTGCAACTCCAACCCCCAGAACTGCTTCTCCATCCCACGGACCTCCGCAAGGTAGGCTTTCATGTGCTCATCTTTCGGCTCATACACCTTGTTGGAGAAATTGACAAGGAGCTATGAATCGCCCTTGATGGTGAGGCATTTCACCCCCAGGGTAGCTGTGGCCTTCAAGCCCGCTATTAAACCTTCGTACTCCGCTATGTTGTTTGAGACCTTTTCACCTTGCTGGAAATAGAGCTGCACAATGTAGTAGAGCTTGTCCTGAGTGGGCGATATAAGCACCGCCCCAGCCCCAGCGCCATGCCTAGAGAACGCCCCATCGAAGTACATGACCTAGCCTTCTGGCGCCTCGCTTCCCGGGGGGAGGGACCGATCCTCGTCGGCCTTGAGGCCTGGTGCCTCCGTCCATTCTGCCACAAAATCCACCAACGCTGCTCCCTTGATGACTCTGGTCGTGCTGAATTCGAGCTGAAACGCTTGCAGTTCTATGTTCCACTCAGCGACCCTTCCAGCTGAGTTAGGGCTCCTGAGCACTCTCTCCAGGGGGTATGACGAGACGACCTTGATGGGGTGACCCTGAAAATAATGCCACAGCTTGCGCGAGGCCACCAGTAGCGCGAGGAGGAGTTTCTGAGGCATGGGGTACCGCGCCCTCGCATCCCGCAACACCGTGCTGACGAAGTACACTGGGTGCTCAACGAGGTTGGGTGCCTCAGTGCTGGTGGCTCCCTTCGGAGACCATGGCGCCCCTTGAGGCGATGAGGCCTCCTGAGGCTGGCCATCTAGGAGAGGGGCCTCTTCAGCCTCCGGTGCACTCCTCTGCGGCGGCTGATCCTCCTCAGCCGCGGTGGCGGTTTCTGTGGGCCTTCCTTGTTCCTGTTTTGCCTTGTCCCGGGCTGCTACTGTGGTTTTGATTCAACGCTCCTCTCTAACCGCCACTAGGGCTGCGCTGGCGGAGTAGGGAGTGGCGGCGAGGTAAAGCACCAGGGGCTCTTGAGGGCGCGGAGCCACCATGACCGGTGGGCTGGTCAGGTATCTCTTGAGATCCTGGAACACCTTGTCGGCCTCTTTAGTCCACTCAAAGGGCCCCTTTTTCTTCATTAGCTGGAAGAAGGGCAGCGCTCGTTCCCCCAACTTGGAGATGAAGCGCCCTAGCGCGGTCACGCGCCCAGTGAGCTTCTGCATTTCTCTGAGGGTCTTTGGCGGGCTCATGTCTTCCACCGCCTTGACCTTTTTCGGGTTAGCTTCGATGCCTCGGTGGGACACGAGGAAACCCAAGAGCTTGCCCGAGGGGACTCCGAACACACACTTCTCTGGGTTGAGCCGTAGGTTCACTGCATTGAGGCTCGCGAAGGTTTCCTCCAGGTCTTGTATCAGGGTCCTGGCCTCCCGAGACTTTACCACAATGTCATCAACGTAAGCTTCAACATTCTTCCCGAGCTGCGGGCCCAAGGTGATGTGCATCAGCCGCTGAAAGGTCGCCCCTGCGTTACGCAGCCCGAATGGCATGCATGTGTAGCAGTACACCCCACACAGGGTTAGGAAGGCTGTCTTTTCGACGTCTTCTACCACCATATTGATCTGGTGATACCCAGAGAAGGCATCCAAGAAGCATAGCAGGTCGCATTCCGCGGTGGAATCGACGATCTGGTCGATGCGGGGGAGCGGGAACGGATCTTGCGGGCATGCTTTGTTGAGGTTGGTGAAGTCGACACACATGCGCTCCTTCCCTCCCTTCTTTGGCACAATGACAGGGTTGGCTAACCAATCCGGGTATCGGACCTCGTGAATGACCCCAGCGGCTTCTAATTTGCGGGTCTCTTGGACGATGAAGGCCTGCTTTTCTGTGGACTGCCGCCTGGCCTTCTGCTTCACAGGGCGCACGTTGGGGCACACGTTGAGGTGATGCTCGATTACACTCCTAGGGATCCCTGCCAACTGATCAGGCTCCCAAGCAAATACCTTCTTGTTTGCGCGCAGGAACCTAACCAGGGCCTCCTCCTGCTCGGGTTCGAGGTTGGCGCCTATGGTGAAAGTGGCGTTGGTGGACCCGTCCTCATCAACGGGTATCTGCTTGGTTTCTGCCTTGTCTTGGGTGAACAACTGTTTTTTCTTGGCGGGTGCAGCCCCCTTGGGCTTGGGGGTCTCCAAGCCGGCGGGCTGTGCCGACGCCGCCGTCTTGAAGGCGAGCTTGAGCACCCGCAGCGCGTCTCCGGTGTCCCCAAGCACGGTGAGGACACCGCTGCTCCCGGGCATCTTCATAAGGTTGTACGCCGGGTGCGTCGCGGCCATGAACTGGGCCAGCGCTAGGTAGCCGAGGATGGCGTTGTAGGGGAGGCCGATGGGGGCGACGTCGAAGTCAACCAGCTCCGTGCGGAAGTTGCCGTAGGTGCTGAAGGTCACTAGGAGTCGGATCTGCCCCAAGGAACTGGACGACTTGTCCCCGACGCCTGAGAAGGGCCGGCTGGGTTGCAGCCGTTCCAGGCGTATGCGGAGGAGGTTGAAGGCCTCGACTGAGAGCACACTGAGGCCCGCGCAGGCCGAGTTGGAGGGGTGGTCCTCCGAGCTGAAGGTCAGGCCGGCCTTGGACGCCGCCCGGTCCGGGAGAGCCCCCTGCCGCGTGGAAGTGGCGCTAACCCGGCGGATGAACGGCTTGACGTGGTGACTTGTAGGCGGCGCCTGCGAGCCGCCCAGGAGGGCCGCCCAGGAGGGCCGCGACGATCGGGGGTGTTGGTGTAGCACGATGGGTGGGGAAGAGGCTGCAGGGCTCTTCCGAAGAGGCCACGGAGGCTGCCGGCAGGTGGAGCAGCCATGGGCGCGGAGCGCTGGTGAGGGCCATGGGGAGCCAGGTGGCCATGACCCTATCATCACCTCCAGCTTCGAGGAGGGCCTCCTCGCTCGCCAGCAGGAAGGCTAGCGGATCTGTCGCGCCGCTGTAGTGCGGCGGCGTCGTTGGCTTGAACTTGTCCGGCCACCGTACCCGTTGCAGGGCTGGGGCCAGGGCTCGGAGCCCCTTGGCCCCCGTGCTGGCGCCGACAGCCGGAGCGGGCGACGCGCTACTCATCACGAGGCAGGCCGTGGCAGTGACGGAAGAGAAAACTCCGGTGCACCCCTACCAAGCGCGCCAAATGTCGGATTTCGGGTTCAGGCAGACCCTTATGGTTCGAACACTGGGGTGCGCGCGGAGATTTCGCCTCCTACCTACCTACACCCCTCCGCCTCGCTAAGATCTAAGTTATGGAAAGAACAACACAAGAGACACAGGGTTTATACTGGTTCGGGCCACCGTTGTGGTGTAATACCCTACTCCAGTGTGTGGTGCGGTGGATTGCCTCTTATGCTGATGATGAGGAACAATACAAGGAAGAACAGACTCGCGAGGGCCTGTTCTTGGCTGGGGCGATGAACTGCTAGGAGGAGTTCAGTCCCCCTTCTCTCTCTCTCTCTCTCTCTCTCTCTCTCTCTCTCTCTCTCTTCTATCATTGGTCTCGATCCCCCTAAAACTCTCTTTCTTTTTCCCCCTCCTTGCCCTGTGGGTGGCTGGTCCTATTTATAGAGGCCCTGGTCCTCTTCCCAAATATCAAGTGGGAAGGGAGCCAACAATGGCGGGCTAATTTGAAGGGGGACAACTGGTACTAGCTATCCGGACAAAAGTAGTCTTCGCCTGCACAGAGCTCTGGTGGTGACGCCATCTTGGGCTCCACAATGACCTTCGTCTTGCAGTCCTCCTGGTCTTGGTCTTGTTGCACCAAAATGGCAACCTTTGCCTGATGACTCGGTACTCCGCGGCTGCGCTTGCTCCCTTTGCACCAAAGAGGAAAGGAGCATACTGCGTGGCCTGGCACCCGCCTGGCGCCTTTGGTCGTCATGGCTTGCATCACGGGCACCTCGTGAGGTACCCCGCCTTGATCTCTCCGCCTCCTCGCGAGCCAGCCTGATGAGGCCGTGCCTGAGGAAGCTCCGCATCGTCCGCCCCGCGAGGCTTGGCCCCTCGCGAGGGTCTTGGGTCTGTGTTGATGAAGATGGGCCGTGCTGGGCCCCCTTTTGAGCCACGCCGCAGGCCGCAAGCAGGCAAGTCTGGGGACCCCCGTTCCCAGAACGCCAACAGTTTACCCGGCTTATCGAATCGACTACCATTAATTGAGACATCATTGTCAGAAGTCATCAGCGAGTTAGCTGAGCTAGATGGTTCAGTGGTAGCCGGATTGAGAATGGTCTCATCAGTTGACGGCTCAAGAGGGTCCGATTGAATGTTGACAGCCGGATCTTCTGGTGCTTCAGATTGATCAGGAGGAGTTGCTATTGCCGGCTCAGGTGCAGGATCTTTCGGGTCTTCTGCCGGTTTAGTCACCTTAGCTTTCTTGGACTTTGCTTGACCACTAAGAAAGATTTTTATGAGACAGTTAGTATAATGATACAGTTTTAAAGATGCGGAAGAAATATGATTTTCTTTACCCAGGGGCGATCTTGAAAGCCGGAAATTGAGTTTGTGATGAGTCGCCAGAAGAGAGAGAAACCTCCTATAAAAGTAAAATAAAGTTAGTGATGTAAGGAAATAGGTCCATGGATAAAAGCAAAAGACAAAGGTGAAAGAAACCTCATTCTGGCATTTTAGGAGTTTTTTGTAAGTTGGAAGGCGGTTCATCGTTGTCATTAGTCCGTGCCTGACGGTGGCTCTCATGTTGCTGCTTTTTCAAAAGAAAATGAGGGTCCAAATAAGCCAAAGGGTGCAAAAACCTTACTTTCCGGGTTACCAGTCAAAGTTTCTGTCTTGGCAAAGGGGCTGAGTAGGAGGAAATAGTTACCTCTTCTTCTACGGCCTGGCTGGCCCCCGTGTTGTCCTGGCAATAGTCAGTGTCAATAAGGTTGTTAAAAACTGGCCAAGGGAGTCAAGGGCTACCTCCGACTCAGAAACATCATCCAGCTGGAATATGTCAGATGCAGTCTTCTTCTTCTTGGGCTTCCGGGTCGTTCTCCTGGAGGCTATGGCAGCGGCTCTAGCCTTCTTGGCAGCTTCATGATCATATTTGTCCTTCCAGAAATCAGATTTGGCGTGTAAGCAAATAACAGGTTAAAAGGCCATGCAAGTATTTATTCACTACTGAAGAAAACAAAAAAGGAGGTCAAGGGGGTTCACCTCTAGTGCCGGGTTAAGTTTGTAGAAGGGGTTTAATCCAACCTTACTGCATTCCTCGTATTTGCCGGTCATGAGGATGGTTGACATTGCAACAATGTCCTCTTCAGTTAGTTGTACACAGCTATGACGCAGAGAATCAGCTGGTCCTCCGCCATATTTATACATCAACTTGGATTGGCGGCTTAGAGGGATGACCCGCCATGCGATCCAGCAACGGATTAGGTCAACTCCGGTTAAGCAATTTCCCAATAAGGCTTGAATCCTTTTGATAGATGGGATAAGCTTCTTGCGTTCAGCAGTAGTAAGTTTGTCAGCGAGCACAAACTTAGAATCAAGACGCTCCGCGTGATAACCTGGCAGTGGTTTTTCATCAGCTGGTGACATGTCTTGGCAATAGAACCAAGTTTGGTTCCAATCTTCGAGATGGCTTGGTAAGACCACTAAAGGAAAGACAGCACCCTGTCGGCGCTGAATCGAGATTCCGCCAAGTTCCAATCTGGGGCTGTTGGTGCACTCATTCTGGCGGTTCAAATAAAAGTATTCTCTGAAGAGCTCCAAAGTCGGTACTTCTTGGAGATATACCTCATAGAGAACTTGAAAATTGCAGATATTGGATATGGAGTTGGGTCCAAGGTCTTGTGGATGAAGCTTGAAAAAATGCAAAATGTCTCGGAAGAACTTTGAGTCGGGTGGTGAAAAGCCCCGATTCATGTGGTCAGTAAAGATGACAACTTCACCGTCTTTGGGCTTAGGACGTTGTTCGTCCGGGTCAGGGGCACGATAAGACATAATGTTTTTCTCTGGCAAAAATCCAATGGTGACAAATTCCTTCAAAGTATCCTCAGTAACTGTGGAAGGAACCTAGTTGCAGACCTTTGGCGCTTTTGACGGCATGATGAAAAAAGGGCAAACTGAAAAGAAAGCAATGTGCCGGTTCAATTTATTGGTGGAATTACAGGTTAAATGATGATAGTATGATGAGTAATGGCGGCTAATGACATATAAAGGAAAAGTGAGCCGGCGTGATAAGCCGCCATGACTAAAGATATTCGAAGATTGCCAGAAACAGAATTGGCTAAGTGCTGAGGCAAACAAGTTTCCCAAGCTACTACTATTATTCTGGATCAAGATGGTTCAGAAAAGAAAAATAAATTTAGACCTAAAAACAGCGCAGAGGAGTTCGCCAGCTCTAAAGAGGCATTTGTACAAGAGAAAGGGATCTGCTAGCATTTAAAATGGATGTAAAACAACTACCGCATAGGTTCTACACTTCTTTTAGATCAAAAGAGGGTGAGGCGGAGAAACTGAAAGGAATCTGTGATGAACAGCGAAGAACACAAGAAAGAATTCGCAAACCCTAAATGCAGATCTAAGGTGTGAGAAAGCGAGAACTTACGGACCCAGATCTGCTGCAGAGGGTCGTCGCCGTTTCTCTGGACAACTCAGGGTGATGTAGCGGCCGAGATTGAGGACGACGATGAGCGCTGCGGCGGCGGCGGAGCTCGAGCGATAGAAGGGTTGCGAGAGAGGAAGAAGATGATGGAAAAGGGGGAGAATGAAGAAAGGCCAGTCGTGCCTATTTATAAGGGGAAGACTGATAAGTGGGCGCGAGAAATGAGGAGACTGAAACATGGTTATCCAGCTACCCAGGCGCCTCGATTTTTGGAAAGGCATTAAAGATAAAGATCCGTTAAAAGATGACGTGGTGACGGGTTTCTGAAAAATCTGGAGATGACATCATGGTAGGTTACAAGGCTTTCGCAAAATAGTAATAGATGGATTTTTTCTAAGTATTGAAGATTGACAAGAACAAAGTTCAAATCAACATGGGGCCTAATGTTGGGGATATAACTACCAGGTATGACCCGCCCAGGAGGTGCCGGGTCAATCTTAATGGCAGGTTACTCAAAGAAGCCGACGAGTATACAAGGCGATGGTTCATTATAAGACTTGTAGCAGGCCCAAGCCAAGAGGCGGCTTAAGGCCCGTAATTGTAAACCACCATGTAGGAGTAATACTTGTAAAATAAGGCATGTAAAAGAAGTTACCGAGCCGGACACGTTGTATGAGCCGGCCGGGACTCTGAAGGCCGCCAGGCGTCGACCCGTGTATATAAGGGGATGACCCGGCGGAGGCTTAGGGCAAGAAACAACAGATCGAGAGCCAAGCTAGCGTATTTCGCTCCTTGGTCATCGAAACTTAGCAATACCACAACAACTGGACTAGGCTTTACCTTCACCGCAAGGGGCCGAACCAGTATAAACCTCTCGTGTACTTTGTCCCGATTAACCCCTTTAAGCTTCCTAGTTGTGATGGCTCCACAACTAAGTCCTTTCACTGGGACATTTGCCGTGACAATTCCACGACAATATGGCTCCTGCCAGTTGCTGATAACTCAGTTATAAAACATGATCATCTCATACAATAAAATATAGCATCATGTCTTGACCATATCACATCACAACATGCCCTGCAAAAACAAGTTAGACGTCCTCTACTTTGTTGTTGCAAGTTTTATGTGGCTGCTATGGGCTGAGCAAGAACCGTTCTTACCTACGCATCAAAACCACAATGATATTTTGTCAAGTTAGTGATGTTTTAACCTTCTCAAGGACCGGGCGTAGCCACACTTGGTTCAACTAAAGTTGGAGAAACTGAAACCCGCCAGCCACCTGTGTGCAAAGCATGTCGGTAGAACCAGTCTCGCGTAAGCGTACGCGTAATTTCGGTCTGGGCCGCTTCATCCAGCAATACCGCCGAACCAAAGTATGACATGCTGGTAAGCAGTATGACTTGTATCGCCCACAACTCACTTGTGTTCTACTCGTGCATATAACATCTACGCATAAAACCTGGCTCGGATGCCACTATTGGGGAACGTAGTAATTTCAAAAAAATCCTATGCACACACAGGATCATGGTGATGCATAGCAACCAGAGGGGCGAGTGTGTCCACATACCCTCGTAGACCGAATGCGGGAGCGTTAGCACAATGCAGTTGATGTAGTTGTACATCTTCACGATCCGACCGATCCAAGTACCGAACACATGACACCTCTGAGTTCTGCACACGTTCAACTCAATGACGTCCCGCGAGCTCCGGTCCAGCAATGCTTCACAGGGGATTTTCATCAGCATGACGGTGTGATGACGGTGATGATGATGCTACCGACGCAGGTCTTCGCCTAAGCACCGCTATGATATGATCGAGCTGGATTATGGTGGAGGGGGCACCGCACACGGCTTGGAACAATCAACTTGTGTGTCTTTGGGTGCCCCCATGCCCCCGTATATAAAGGAGCAAGGGGGAGGCCAGCCAGCCTTGGTGCGCCCCAAGGAGAGGAGGAATCCTCTTCCTACTAGGAAGAGGATTCATCCTTTCCTAGTCCAACAAGGAAGAGGGAAGGGGGAAGGAAAGAGAGGGAGAGGGAGAGGGAAAGAGGGGTCGCGCCCCCCTCCCCTTGTCCAATTCGGACACCTCGTGGGAGGGGGCGCGCCACCTCCTGGGCTGCTGCCCTCTCTCTCCCCTCAGGCCCACTAAGGCCCAATACTTCCCGGGGGGTTCGGTAACCCCTCCGGCACTTCGGTTTTCTCTGAAACCATCCGGAACACTTCCGGTGTCCGAATATTGCCGTCCAATATATCAATCTTTACATCTCGACCATTTCGAGACTCCTCGTCATGTCCTTGATCACATCCGGGACACCGAACTACCTTCAGTACATCAAAACACTAAAACTCATAATACCGATCGTCACCGAACTTTAAGCGTGCGGACCCTACGGGTTCGAGAACAATGTAGACATGACCGAGACACGTCTCTGGTCAATAACCAAGAGCGGAACCTGGATGCTCATATTGGCTCCTACATATTCTACGAAGATCTTTATTGGTCAAATCGCATAACAACATACGTTGTTCCCTTTGTCATCGGTATGTTACTTGCCCGAGATTCGATCGTCGGTATCACAATACCTAGTTCAATCTCGTTACCGGCAAGTCTCTTTACTCATTCGATAATACATCATCCCACAACTAGCTCATTAGTTACAATGCTTGCAAGGCTTATAGTGATGTGTATTACCGAGTGGGCCCAGAGATACCTCTTCGACAATCGGAGTGACAAATCGTCATCTTGAAATACGCCAACTCAACAATTACCTTCGGAGACACCTGTAGAGCACGTTTATAATCACCCTATTATGGTGTCATGTTTGGTAGCACACAAAGTGTTCCTTCGGTAAATGGAAGTTGCATAATCTCATAGTCGTAGGAACATGTATAAGTCATGAAGAAAGCAGTAGCAACATACTGAACAATCAAGTGCTAAGCTAACGGAATGGGTCAAGTCAATCACATCATTCTCCTAATGATGCGATCCCGTTAATTAAATGACAACTCATGTCTATGGCTAGGAAACATAACCATCTTTGATCAACGAGCTAGTCAAGTAGAGGCATACTAGTGACAGTTTGTTTGTCTATGTATTCACACATGTATTATGTTTCCGATTAATACAGTTCTATCATGAATAATAAAAATTTATCATGATATAAGGAAATAAATAATAACTTTATTATTGCCTCTAAGGCATATTTCCTTCAGATATATCTTCTTCTCATCAAGATAAGCATATTTCAGGGTATCAGGTAACGGTATAAGCTCAAACACGGGATCACCCTTAGGTGGAGGATCTCCAAGGATTTCAACAAGTAAATTGTGTTTCAAAATAGGTCCTTGGTTAAAGAATACTTCATCTATTTCCCTTCTTTCATTCGTAAACATATCATTTTCATGTTCTAGCAAATATTGTTCTAAAGGATCATTAGGAGGTACGGCAATAGAAGCAAGACCAATAATTTCATCCTTACAAGGCAATTCTTTTTCATGGGGTTGTCTACGAAATTTAGAGAAATTAAAATCATGAGACATATCCCCTAAACCAATAGTGACAATATATTTCTCGCAGTCTATCTTAGCACTAACAGTATTCAAGAAAGGTCTACCAAATATAATGGGATAAAAATTATCTTGTGGGGAACCAAGAATAAGAAAATCAGTAGGATATTTAATTTTCCCACACAAGACTTCAACATCTCTAACAATCCCAATCGGTGATATAGTATCTCTATCATGAAGCTTAATAGTAACATCAATATCTTCTATCTCGGCAGGTGCAATATCATTCATAATTTCTTTATATAAGGTATAAGGAATTGCACTCATACTAGCACCCACATCACATAAGCCATGATAACAATGATCTCCTATTTTAACAGAAACAACAGGCATGCCAACAACGGGTCTATGTTTACCTTTCATATCGGGTTTAGCAATCCTAGCAGCTTCATCACAGAAATAAATAGCATGCCCTTCAATATTATCAACCAAGATATCTTTAACCATAGCAATACTGGATTCAGCTGTAATTTGTTCAGAGGGTGTATGTGATTTAGTATTACTTTTAAGAACCAGAATTGAAGCTTTAGCATGTGTCGGTGTACTAAAGTAGGGGTACCTTAGTATCCTGAACTTGTGCACGGGCAGTCGCAGCGACCCGCGGCAAGGCTTGCCGGGCGACCGCCAAGACCCTCCGTGGCTCCTTTGGGGCCATTCAAGAACAAAGTATACAAGAGCAAAACAAGGCCCCGACAAGAGGAGCTTGCCGGGAAGGAAACAAGGCCCCGGCAAGAGGAGCTTGCCGGGAAGGAGATGAGACCCCGGCAAGAGGAGCTTGCCGGGAAGACCAACCAAAGCATCTCGAGAAGCTCGCTGCGGCGCACTACGCGTCCCGACAAGGCCCGGTGAGCGGCAAGCTCCCGGACGCGACAAGACAACATCCGCGGCAAGGCGCTTGCCGCGGCAAGCTACTACCCCGCAGCCCGCACTCCAGCTCACCCACCAACGTGTCGCTCTGGGACCACTCCTGGCGTACGTGGCGGGAGGCTGGGCAGCCGGGGGCATGCGGTGGCAAGCAAGCGCTCACAAGATAGTCATTGTGGCAAACTGTGGCGTTCCTAGCGGTCCCTCTCTGTGCCGTCTAGGTGACACAGACAGGCATTTAATGCCCTTGTCCCCTGCCGTCAGGGTTAGGTATGATACGTCTATTGTAGGAGGTGGAGCCAACTACCACCCCTTTTACATTTTTACCCTCACCTCTGTAGCCACGTGTCGGTGACCCCTTAGACATATAAAAGGAGGCCCATGCGCAACAGAGGGGCGAGGACGGCCATTCTCACGCTCGGTCTCGCCAACTGCTTGAGTGTACTGTAGCACTCGCCGCTCCCGAGCAAGAACTCAATACAACCACCAAAGCAGGAGTAGGGTTTTACGCATCCGTGCGGCCCGAACCTGGGTAAACCGATCGCCTCGCTCGTGTGTTCGGCTCGATCTGCTCTTTGTGCATCCACCGCCCCCTGCCGAACCGAAAGGGGCTCGGTCCGCCGATCCCCATAGGTGTGCGTGGGATCAGCAACCCCCGACATCTTTGGCGCGCCAGGTAGGGGGTGCATCGAGGTTGTGCGAACCTGATCCGGTGATCGCACGAGCTGAATCTTCATCGTCTTCGTCAACATGCCGCCGAAGAAGAAGATTTCGGAGGCGGCTGCTCCGTCTGCTCCGAGCCCACCGTCGCCAGAGCGAACGACTGGTGGAGTAGGTGCCGGCGGAAGAGCAGGCGCCGACGGGGAGACCCATGGCGCTGCCAGGTCCAAGGACCAGGCCGCGCCGCACGTCGGCGGCACGGTCGCCTCCCACAACGACCGCGCGCACTCCAAGACCTCGGCGTCCGTGCATGCACCGCGCCCGTTCCAGGAGGCGCGGGACCCGCGGCGTCATGGTACCCACGGTACCATACGTCCCGGAGTGCTCGAGATCAGCATGCGCGCCAACATGCTGGCGCGAGCGTGGCGCGGTCGCTCGGACGAGATGTTGCTCCTTCTAACGCAGTTAGAAGTCCGAGCATATCTCGTTCCCCGCACCGTTTGCCGTTGCCGCCCGCCTCTCCGGCAGAGGCTTTGGCGCGGAGCTGCCGGTGGTTCTTTGGTCGATCAGAATGACGCCAAATCGAGCCGCCGGCCAGACACCTTTCGCTCTAGCCTATGGAGCGGAGGCAGTTATCCCCACGGAACTCGTATACGGGTCACCTCGAGTGCTCTCTTATGATGAGCTTGAGCAAGATCAGCTGCGGCAAGATGACACGCTGCTCCTTGAGGAAGATCGTCTTCAGGCTGCTGTGCGAGCCGCTCGCTACCAGCAAGCTTTGCGACGCTACCATAGCCCCAAAGTCGACGCCAGAAGTTTCGAGGAAGGCGACCTTGTTCCCTTGGCGTGATCAGTCCGCCAAGATTTCCGACAAGTTGACGCTGAAGTGGGAAGGCCCTTACCGGGTGAAGCGAGTCACTAGGCTTGGCGCTGTCCGCCTAGGGACCGAAGATGGCGTACCAGTGAGCAACACCTGGGATATCGAGCATCTTCGCAAGCTTTGCCCGTGAGGCGCGGTTGTCGGACCCTGTCCGGCAACCACCCATTTGTACAAGTCTGGCCGTTGTTGCATGTAATCCTTTGTACAAAGCCGGGCACAGACCCCGTGCGTTAAGATTATGTGCTCAGCAGATACCCCCGGTAAGCAAAAAAAATGAGCCACAAGGCTCCATAACTTTATTTTCTCTTCTCTTTTTTCCGTCAAGGAAAGCAAGGGCCCCTCGCGCACAAGCTTGCCGGGAGGGGGGAGGAGGAGATAATATGTGGACCGGCCGGCGCTCAAGAAGGTCCTGCCTTACCGGGAAAGCAAACAACAGAAAAAGATAAGTGCCAAAGTTTGAGCAATCAGATTTCCTTTAAGTTTTTAAGTTATTTTCCTTGAACGCCCGTGCATTGTATGGGAAACCTGGGCGCGGAGGAACCGACTCGTAGCTAGTTGCGCCCTTACTGTTGTTTCGAGTACGCTCAACAACTTAAGTGAGCTGCAACTAGCTCCGCGACAAGGTTTCTTGTCGGCCGCAGCACCGCCCGCAGATCGCTGACATTCCGCACTCAGCACTCGCGGCAAGTGTGCCCGCGCCGGCAAGTTCCCTATATGCGCAGGGTAAAAACATACAAAGGAAGGAGTCGAGTAAAGGAAATAACATAGCAACTAAATTTATAGAGTTATCTTCCTTCTTGCGATCATCCCTCGTATGGAAAACCTGTGCGCGGAGGAACCAACTCGTATCTAGTCGCGCCCTTACTGTTGTTTTGAGTCCGCTCAACAACTTAAGCGAGCTGCGACTAGCTCTGCGACAAGGTTTCTTGTCGGCTGCGGCACCGCCAGTGGGGAACCAACTCGTAGCTAGTTGCGCCCTTACTGTTGTTTCGAGTCCGCTCAACAACCTAAGTAAGCTGCAACTAGCTCCGCGACGAGGTTTCCTGTCGGTTGCAACACTGCCGGTAGGCTGCTGACGTTCCACTGCTGATGTTCCGCACTCAGCGCTCGCGGCAAAGGTGCCCGCACCGGCAAGTTCCCTAAAAGCGTAGGGTAAAAGCATACAGGGGGAGGAAGCAAGTAAAGGAAATAACATAGCAATTACTAGCCAGGGATAGAGTATACTATAGAATAACTTGTCGCGGCTCTAACAGACTGTTTTTCATAACATGATTGACAGCGACAAGGAAAGAAGAAGATAAATGGCCTAGTCTACACGGTCGCCTTCGACCCTCCTGATTCCGCTCACCTTGTCGACGATAGGTGCGATAAGGGCCTTGAGCTCCTCCAGATCAGCATCTGGTGGCAGGCTTCGGAGGATGTTGTTGAGGCGGAGGCCTGGGTTGCGGAAGGCCACCTTCATCAGCACCTTCTGGAGAGCTCCCGCGCAGATCTTGTGCGACTCGTCGGCAAGCTGTTTTGGGAACTGCTCCCGGAGTCGCTGGAGCGCCTTCGCCACGCCTTTGAAGAACAGAGTAAGCTTGGCGCTGGGTTGGAGGTTTTCGTCGGAGGAGTACGCGAGATCCACCATCCCCAACTGCGCCAGCTCCTTGTCGACATCCGCGGCGACGTCCACCAGACCCTCCGTCCAGTGCTCCACATCCTCTGACAAAGTCTTCCGGGCGGCGGCGGCCTTCGCCAGCAGCACCTTGCCGGCCCTGACCTCCTCCTTCAGGGCCGTCTCCCGCTCCTTGGCGCCGTCCAGGGATCTGGTCAGGGCCGCCAGCTTCACTTAGAGATCGGCGTTGGAGTTCTTGGCGGCGTCCAGTTCCTTGCCCTTCTCGGCGAAAAGGGCCTGCAGCTCCAAATAGCTGCTGGCATCCCTCTCTCGCTCGAGCTTGAGCGCGGCAAGCTCGTCGCCGCTCGCCTTGAGGTCCCCCTCTAGCTGCGTCACCTTCAGCTCCAGCTCAGCCTTGGCGGCCTCGGCAGCTGCGCCGGCGTCTTTGACCCGCTTGACGGCTCCGCCAACTGCCCGCTCACGTGCGGCAAGCTCCTCCTCGTGGCTGTCGAGGTTCACCTTCCGCTGCGTCAAGTCACCTTCCTGTGAAGACAACTTCTCCGCGGCAAGGCGTTGGCGCTCTTCTGCGTCGGCCTTCTCGAGGAGGAAGGCTTGCTGCGCCTCAGCAAGTTCCTCTCGCTCCCTTGCCAGGGAACGGAGAGCTTCCTGATTGGCGCCTCGGAGCACTTCTGCGCGCTTCTCGATATCAGCGCCTGCCTTTGCCACAAGTGCTTCGCGGGACTCCAGCTTGGCCTGCCGGGTGCGGTAGAGCGCCACTAGCTTCCGCAGAAGGCGCTCCTCTTCAGGATCGCCGCTGCTGCTGCTTGGCGCGTCAACTAGCTTCAGCCCAGCGGAGGCAAGCACCTCTCCGTCCAGCGTCTCCCCCTCGATCGGCGCCGTGGAGCTTGACGCCCAGGGGAGGCTGATGAAGATGTTCTCGCCGGCCTTCAGGTAGATGCCAGGCTGGGGCTCTTCGGAGCCTGCCGGAGCGGCAGCGGCGGAGGAGTCAGTGGTCGGAGCAGCGCCTGGCGCTCCTGTGGCCTCCGGGTCGTCAGTACGACCGCCAGACTCCCCGTCCGCCTCCGCGGCGGCAGCCCTGGCGGCCTCCTTGCCGGTGCCGGCTGCTTCCTCGGCGGCGGCCTCCGTCTCCATTGGATCTGCAATAGATGGATCTGATGGCTGGAAGAGGGGAGAAGATTCAAGCAAGATTCGAGCAAAATCCAAGAGGAAGATCAAGAAGCCGAGGGGAGTTTGGAAGCAAGGAAGTTACCTGTGCCAGGGCCTGCCGCTGTGGTCTCCGGCGCCGGGGGATCGCTGGCGCGGTCCCTTGCCGGAGATCCTTGCCGTGCCGGGGGCTCCACCCTTGCCGGAGTCTCCTCCCTTGCCGGAGTCTCCTCCCTCGCCGGGGGCTCTTCCCCCGCCAGAGTCTCCTCTCTTGCCGGGGGCTCCTCCCTTGCCGGAGTCGCCTCCCTTGCCAGGGACCTCCCCTCGCCGGAGGACTCTCCCTTGGCGCTTCGGGAGCGGTCTCTAGGCTCCCCTGGTGAGGCTGCTCTGTTCCTACACGAGTCAACAGACAAGTACCAGCACAGTAAGGATCTTCATGCGCGGCTCACAGCGGGAAGTAAACAAAACACTTATGCTGGGGGCTGCTCTGAATATCAGCCGCCGGGTCCGACAGGTTCGTCTCAGGCACGTCCCCTGTTGATGCAGTGGGTTCGTCCTCGATGACGATCACCGGCACCCTAGCCCTCTTCGCCGCCCTCTGCGCCAGAGTCCTGAAAAGGAAGAGATGCAGAGGAAGGCAAGTGAGAAACAAGGCAAGACAAAAACAGCGGAAACCAAAGAATTACAGGTACAATGAGACGAACTTACTCCTCCTCTTCTTCCTTGTCGGAGCTAAACACAGAGAAGTCGAAATCTGGCCCGCGGTTGGCGCGGGAAGGTGGAGGGGTAGGCTACCTCGGCCGCTTGGCGGGAGCCGAAGCGGCAGTCCGGGAAGACCCCGCTCCTGTCGAAGCAGCGGCATGGGGCGCTCCCGCGGCAACAGTGCTTGCCGCGGTGGAGCGTGTCGTGCGACGCGGCGACTGCTGGCCCGCCTGCCGCCTCGCTACATCCCCGACCTTGCGGAGACGCCTTCTCGGTGGAGACGGAGGCGCGGCCGGCGGCGGGCTCTCGAAAGACGAAGTCGAGGAAGAGTCGATCTCCAGCGAGTCGCTCGCATCCGCGATAGGCTCGCTCGGCTCGGCGCCGCTCCCGGCAAGATCTTCCTTGCCGGCAAGTTCCTCTTGCCGGGTGAGCTCTTTCCTGCCGAGGAACTCGCCTCGCTCGGCACGGGTTTTCTCCTCTTCTGCCGCCGCTTCCTCCAGAGTAAACCCAAATTCGCCTGCCTCTTCCAACCTGGTGGCTATGTACGCCAGCTCCGTCTCGGTGGTGTCGCGGATGAGGCCATCCTTCTCATTGGCGCGGATCGGCACTTCCACCAGGTCGTTGAAGAACTGCTGCACGACCTCGGCTTCGGGCTCTTGCCAAGTTGGCTCGATTCCGTGCGAATCGCACAGCGGCATCATCGCCCGGATGCGGTTGAGCGCAGAGTTGTTGCACAAAGGGACGACACCCTGCGGCAGCCTGAAGACTTCGGGGTGATCCGAATCGTATTTGAAGAGCTCCTGCAGCATGCTAGTGTGCTCGAGGACAGTGAAATTATAGTTGAGGCCTGGGCGCAGCCTCATAATGTCCGCCGCGTTCTTGAACTCCCAGGCAGGCCTTCCCCATTCCCGCAGAGGGGCAATGCAGCGGCGAAGAAAGTCTGCGCCAACAGCGCCTACGGTGAGTCCGGCAAGCCTAAGGCGCCGGATCCTGGTGACGGCAATCGTCAGCTTGCTGTCTTCCGGGGCCAAGTCGCTCCAGTCATTGCCGCGCACTGCTGCTGCTTGGTGCCGGACGGTGAATGACTGCGGGCTCTCCTCGATAATCCAGCACCAATCTGCTCTCCACTCCTTCCACTTGCCGCGGAACTCCCCCTCTAGGTAAGATTCCTTCTTGCCGGCTCTTGAGACCCAGGCGATTCCGCCGGACAGAGTCTCTCCTCTCTCTACTCGAGGGATAAAGAAATGGCAGAAGAGAGCTACACTAGGGTGGACTCCGACAAAGTTTTCGCAAAGATGTGCGAAAACTACCATTGTGAGGACGGCGTTGGGGGTGAAGTCAAGGAGGTAGAAGCCATATGTGTTCATAATATCACAGGAGAACTAGGAAAAGGGCGGGCAGAGCCCGCAGTAGAAGAACACAGCAAAGAAAGGGTACCCGTCCGGAGCCTTCGTGTGGGCTTCAGCCGGGAGCACCCTGGTCCGCGGGTGAGCTCGCGTCTCCGCCGACCAAAACAGGTAATACCGCTCCCGCAACGCCTTCGCGCCGAGCTTGGGAGGGAAGATGGCTCGCTCCTTCCGCATCGTCGCGAGCTGCTGCGCCTCGGTCGACTTCACCGCTTTCCCCTTGTCACCCTTTGGAGCCATGGCGAAGGTGGTGGAGGAGGCCGACGGTGGCGGTGGTGCTGTTGGTAATGGGGGGAGCAGGGGGCTGCTCTCTTGTTGCTCTGAGAAGACGGGGAGCGGCGGAGGTTTTGAGATTGGAAGCAGCAACGGGCAGATGGCGCCGTACCCCTGTTTCCTCTGCTTATAAAGAGGGAGGAGAAGGGTGGGCGGACGTTTCGCCGCCACGGAGAAACAACTACCCACGATTCCGCCCACCATGCCTCCACACCTCCCTCCGTTTACGGGGGGGGCGCCAACCATCCCCTTTTACCACGACGTGACGCATGCGCGTAGGGCGCAGCCCCGCGCACGCCGCCCACGTCACGCACGGCGCCGCGTTCGACGCGTGCCGTTTGGGGAGGGTGCGGTGGATGCGGAGTGAGTTATGGCGTGACCTAGGCCACGCGTGCCCGTGCACTGTTTTCGGCCTGGCCCAACAGCGCTCGGCACCGTGTATGGCCCAGGCCGGGGGCTCCTGTCGGTGTACTAAAGTAGGGGTACCTTAGTATCCCGAACTTGTGCACGGGCAGTCGCAGCGACCCGCGGCAAGGCTTGCCGGGCGACCGCCAAGACCCTCCGTGGCTCCTTTGGGGCCATTCAAGAACAAAGTATCCAAGAGCAAAACAAGGCCCCGGCAAGAGGAGCTTGCCGGGAAGGAAACAAGGCCCCGGCAAGAGGAGCTTGCCGGGAAGGAGATGAGAACCCGGCAAGAGGAGCTTGCCGGGAAGACCAACCAAAGCATCTCGAGAAGCTCGCTGCGGCGCACTACGCGTCCCGACAAGGTCTGGTGAGCGGCAAGCTCCCGGACGCGACAAGACAACATCCACGGCAAGCTACTACCCCGCAGCCCGCGCTCCAGCTCACCCACCAACGTGTCGCTCTGGGACCACTCCTGGCATACGTGGCGGGAGGCTGGGCAGCCGGGGGCATGCGGTGGCAAGCAAGCGCTCACAAGATAGTCATCGTGGCAAACGGTGGCGTTCCTAGCGGTCCCTATCTGTGCCGTCTAGGTGACACAGATAGGCATTTAATGCCCTTGTCCCCTGCCGTCAGGGTTAGGTATGATACGTCTGTTGTAGGCGGTGGAGCCAACTACGACCCCTTTTACATTTTTACCCTCACCTCTGTTGCCACGTGTCGGTGACCCCTTAGACATATAAAAGGAGGCCCATGTGCAACAGAGGGGGCAGGACGGCCATTCTCACGCTCGGTCTCGCCAGCTGCTTGAGTGTACTGTAGCACTCGCCGCTCCCGAGCAAGAACTCAATACAACCAGCAAAGCAGGAGTAGGGTTTTACGCATCCGTGCGGCCCGAACCTGGGTAAACCGATCGTCTCACTTGTGTGTTCGCCTCGATCTGCTCTTTGTGCATCCACCGCCCCCTGCCGAACCGAAAGGGGCTCGGTCCGCCGATCCCCATAGGTGTGCGTGGGATCAGCAACCCCCGACAGCATGATCCTTTATTCTAACAGGGAATGGTGGTTTCTCAATATAAGCAGTAGGAACAATAGGATCAACATTATAAATAATAGTTTATTCTTCAACTTTAGTAGGTTCAACTACTTTAACTTCAATGGGAGGATGGTATTTAAACCACTTCTCCTTAGAGAGATCAACATGGGTAGCAAAAGATTCACAGAAAGAAGCTACTATCTCAAAGGCAAGTCCATATTTAGTGCTAAAATCACGAAAAGCATCGGTATCCATAAAAGATTTAACACAATCAAACTTAAGGTTTATACCTGACTCTTTACCTTTGTCAAGTTCCCAATCTTCAGAGTTGCGTTTAATTCTTTCCAATAAATCCCATTTGAATTCAATATCCTTCTTCATATAGGAACCAGTACAAGAAGTATCGAGCATGGATCGATCATTATGAGAAAGCCGAGCATAAAAATTTTGAATAATAATTTCTCTTGAGAGCTCATGATTGGGGACATGAATATAACATTGACTTAAGCCTCCCCAAGCTTGAGCAATACTTTCTCCTTCACGAGGCCAAAAAACATAAATGTAATCCCGATCACGATGAACCAGATGCATAGGATAAAACTTCTGATGAAATTCCAATTTCAATCGGTTGTAGTTCCATGATCCAATATCATCCAATAGCCTATACCATGTCAATGCCTTTCCCTTCAAAGAAAAAGGGAAGACCTTCTTCTTGACCACATCCTCGGGCATAACTACAAGCTTAAATAATCCACGAAATTCATCCACATAGATTAGGTGCATATCGGGATGTAAATTCCATCTCCTGCATAAGTATTAGCTAGCAGTTTCTCTGTCATACCCGAAGGAATTTCATAATAAATATTTTCAGTAGGTGCAGTAGGTTCAGGAGTAACTACTTGTGTTTCCGGTCGAGGTGAAGATTGATACGTCACCAATGTATCTATAATTTTTGATTGTTCCATGTTGTTATATTATCAATCTTGGATGTTTTATAATCATTTTATAGTCATTTTATATCCATTTTTTGGTACTAACCTATTGACATAGTGCCAAGTGCTAGTTGATGTTTTCCGTGTTTTTCACATCGTAGAAAATCAATATCAAACGAAGTCCAAATGCCACAAAACTTTACGGAGAATTTTTATGGTCCAGAAGGAACACAACGGGCCCTGACTACGCCTGGGGGGTGCCCCGAGGGAGGCACAACCCACCAGGGCGCACCAGGAGGCCTTGGCGCGCCCTGGTGGGTGTGCCCACCTCGGGTGCCCCCAGACCGCCTCTTTGCTCTATAAATACCCCAATATTCCCAAAACCCTAGGCAGTCGACGAAATATTGATCCAGCCACCGCAGAGTCCAGAACCACCAGATCAATCTAGCCACCATCTCGGATGGGGTTCACCACCTCCATTTGTGCCTCTCCGATGATGTGTGAGTAGTTCTTTGTAGACCTTCGGGTCTGTAGTTAGTAGCTAGATGGCTTTGATGTCGCTTGAAGCTACGTCAGTATTTCCCAAAAGAGGAAGGGATGATGTAGCACAGCGGCAGTAGGTATTTCCCTCAGATATGAACCCAAGGTTATCGAACCAGTAAGAGAACCAAGCAACACAACATAAACAGCCCCTGCACACAGATAACAAATCCTCATAAACCGGCGTGTTAAAGGGGTTGTCAATCCCTTTCGGGTAACGGTGAGTGTCGGTGTCAAAACCGGTGGATCTCGGGTAGGGGGTCCCGAACTGTGCGTCTAAGGCGGATGGTAACAGGAGGCAGGGGACATGATGTTTTACCTAGGTTCGGGCCCTCTTGATGGAGGTAAAACCCTACGTCCTGCTTGATTTATTCTTGATGATATGAGTATTACAAGAGTTGATCTACCACGAGATCGGAGAGGCTAAACCCTGGAAGCTAGCCTATGGTATGATTGTCTGTTGTCCTACGGACTAAAACCCTCCGGTTTATATAGACACCGGAGGGGCCTAGGGTTACACAAGGTCGGTTACAAAGGAGGAGATAGACATATCCGTATTGCCTAGCTTGCCTTCCATGCCAAGTAGAGTCCCATCCGGACACGAGACGAAGTCTTCAATCTTGTATCTTCATAGTCTAACAGTCCGGCCAAAGGATATAGTCTGGCTGTCCGGAGATCCCCTAATCCAGGACTCCCTCTGTAGCCCCTGAACCAGGATTCAATGACGATGAGTCCGGCGCGCAGTATTGTCTTCGGCATTTGCAAGGCGGGTTCCTCCTCCAAATACACCACGAAAGAATTTGAATACAAGGATAGTGCCCGACCCTGCAAAATAAGTTTCACATGCCACCATAGAGAGAATAATATTTCCACAAATCTAATGTGCTAACACGTTTTGGCAACATGACATTATTCCATGGCCCGGTGATTATTCGAACCGTTTCCTTTAACTAGCCCCGCAAATAACGCAAGGCAGTTTCTTGACACATCTTGTCAAAGCAGAGATCGTGTCCCCCTTATTACGGGATTCTCATCAGTACGGGCGTGGGTAACCCAACCGCGCCGTCGATTATGACGCTTGGGGGATAAGCGAGTTTTACCAGGCTAGTGGGGCGCATAGTTTTGGCCGCCCTTATAAAGGGACAAGGTTTAACCTTTTTCTTCCCACTCCTTCTTCCTCCTTGCTCATCCATTCTTGCGCACTCGAGCTCCAACGCCCAAGTCCACATCCTTCCCCTCAACCTTCTCCAATCATGTCCGGAGCGGGAGGCAAATGGATGGCTTCCTCCGTTACGGAGGGACACATCAAGAAGCTGTGCGGAGCCGGATATTTAGCCGCGAATATCGCGCATCGGCTGCCCGCTGCGGGGCAGATCGTTCCTACCCCTGAACCTCACGAGAGGGTAGTTTTCCTCCACCACTTCATCTGCGGACTGGGTTTCCCCTCCATCCATTCGTCCGCGGTCTCATGTTCTACTACGGGCTGGACTTTCATGATCTGGCCCCGAACTTCATCCTCAACATTTCGGCGTTCATCGTCCTGTGTGAGGCTTTCCTCCGCATCCGGCCCCACTTCGGCATGTGGCTGAAGACCTTCAATATCAAGCCGAAGGTGGTGGGAGGCCAACAAGCAGAATGCAGTGGACCCATGGTGGGCAAGATGCCCAATGTTATATGGCTCGAAGGCTCCTTCATGGAGACCATAAAGGGGTGGCAATCGGCGTGGTTCTACATCACCGAGCCGCGCGATACCAACTGGGTGGCTGCCCCTGAGTTTCGATCCGGAATCCCACGTGGCTCACCTCCTCGAAAGAGAAGAGCCTGTCCTGGGGTTCATTGGTGGAGCTGGACGGACTCCAGAAATGTATCCGGAATATGGCAGGCAAGACGCTCAAGCTTGTCAACATAGTCCAGGTCATGCTCATCCGTCGGATCCTCCCATGCCAACAACAGGATTTCAACTTGTGGGAGTTCGACCCGGCCCAGCACCAGACTCTGAGCGAGCTCTTCGACACGATGCACAAGGACGTCTGGAGGGTGCTGTTCAAGGCCGCCGAGGTCCCTCCCTCTCTCACCGAGGACCGCGGGCTAAGCGCGAAGCGCCCAACGCATTCGGTGAGTTCTATACATCTTGTAGGATATTTATTTCCCCTAGCTTCAGCATGTGCGGGGTCTAAGCTCCATGCCTTTGAAAGGACTGGGTGGAGACGTCAGGGCAGATTAACTGTTTGGCCCCCCTTCCCAAAGACACTGCGGACGCTCTCCTGACGGAGATGCTGACTCCGGATCCTTACAAGGTGCCGAAGAAGACCAAGAAGGCCAAGGGAACCCAAAGAGTTCCCGATGCCAGGTGTTATTGGACTCATCGTCCGATAACTCCGCGATGCACTCCTCCCCCCGAAGACGAGGAGGAAGATGAAGATGCTCCCCCTCCAGTCGGGGGAGACAAGAAAAGGAAAGCCGCCCCAACCGGGGGGCGAAGGGTCCAAGAAGGGAAGGACTCTCCTTCCGGACTACTCCACCGCCGCCGCCGAAGGCGAAGACGAGTGGCTGCTCAGGGCCAAGCCCTGGCGAAGTCGTAAGTATTCGGATGCCAGAACAACTCATAGCATACCTTTGTCGCACTGCTTCTCCCAACGCTAGATTATGATTATGCAGACCACCACGAGCCCGTATTGACGTATCTTCGGATGGCTCCCTGGGCTCATCGGATATGGATAGCGATCCACTTCCGACAGCCACCTCCCCTTGCCTTACAAACAACGCCGAGGTATTGTCTCAAGAGGCACCGGGTCGAGGGGAGACAGTCCCGGAGGCGCCTCAAGGTGACCTTCTGGATTCCGGGAGTAGAGGGAGCAAGGCTCTCGAGGGCTCCGAGTTCGGCACTCAGCCGAACACCGCGCCGGAACCTCCAGTGGTTCCGGACTCAGGCAGGCGGCCTCCTTCCAAAAGGGGCAAGACGCCTGTGCCGGTGACCTCTGTCCATCTAGAGACACCGGACAGTCTGCTGGGAGCGCTTCATAGTGCTTCCATCGACGAAGAGCACCACACTATTATGAGTGCGGTGGTCCAGAAGGTTCAGTCCGCCAAGAGTGTACTGACTGAAGCTTGTGCCAGCCTTCTAACAGGCTTTGAGGTAGGTTTTTGAAATATAGGAAAAATATTACAGCATAGACAGTAGCCCCTGATGCTCTGTTCAGTGTTCACAAAGAAAAGCCGAACAGAGGATCAAACAATATCGCAGGAGTCTAATATAAATATGTCTATATGCGTATGCAGGCTTCACTGCTGGCCTCTGCCGCACTGATGGCGGAAGTCGCCGCACTGAAGCAGGACCTTAAAGGGTCCAAGGACAATCTCGGCCTTGCCAAGAGGCAGCTCGAGGACAACAAAGGTAAGTAGTACCTAGTCTATGGATATATATAAAAACAATGCGATTGCAAAATGACAGGATCATCGTAAATTTGCAAGGGGCCACGACCGAGGTGGAGGCCCTGAAGCAAGCGTTGTCCAAGGCCGAAAAGAAAGCGGCCAAGGAGCGCACCGAGCAGGAAAGGCAGGAGGCTCGGGTGGGCGAGGTGCAGCAAGAGCTCCACGCTCTCGTGACGAAGCACGAGGCGTTGGAGCTTGACTTGAAGACGCGAGAGTCCGAGCTTGCCGCGGCCCTCGAGAGCGCAAAGAATGCCAAGGCTGAAGCCCAAAAGGCCCACCAGGAGATTGATGCGATGAAGAAGATAGCGGCGGGTAAGGCATTCTATATGCAAAGCAAGCATGTGAAAGTAAATTGCTTGAGCTCTCCAGGAGCATTCGCAGATTTGCCCCGCAGCGTGTCGGATGCCGCATGGTTTTACCAGGCCGAGGAGAGAAGCTCAACGGAGAAGCTGTTCTGGTCTCAGTATACTGGGACCGAACACCCGGTGCCTCTGAGCGACTAGCTGAAGCAACTGGTCAAGCTGCACAAGGCGGCCGAACAGGCCATGAAGGGCCTTATGGTCCGGATGTGGCCTGGCGACGCCCTTCCCAACAGCTACTTCGGCCTGGTGAGGCGTCTTGTGGATGCCTGGCCATGGCTGGAAGTCATCAAGCGTTCCGTCTGCATCGAGGGTGCACGTAGGGCTTTCGCCCGTGTGAAGGTGCAATGGGCCAAGATGGACGCCGTGAAGCTGGTGAAGGAAGGGCCACCGCAGGGCAAGGAGCATCGCCACCCCGAGATGTACTATGAGGGTGTCCTGAAGGGTGCCCGTCTCGTAGCGGACGAGTGGACAAAAGATGTAATATTTGAGTAAACTTGCTCATGTGATCCTGTATTATGAAAACTTGTTCATATGCGCTATGCAACGCTTGTTTGAATTTAAAATATTACCTTCTGTTCGGCTGTTTATCAAATATGAGAGATGGCTAGTCGTCGGCTTCTGCCCCCACGCCACGAGTGCTGCGGTGTTCGGGATAAACCTGAGCACTCTTGTTCCCATTTTGGGTCCTTCGAGGGAGGTAATCAGCACAACGAACAAGGAAATCGGACTATAATGCGTTATCACTCTCACTTAGCCATAGAATTCTATAATTTTAAATTTCGGCGAAGCCCCTAGTATTCGGAAGGCCGAATTCGGGGCACGATACACGCCTTAAGCCGGACAGGGCGACTCCTTGCTCTAAGCGGCATAAGTCTTTAGGGACTCGAAACCTCTCGAACAGCGACCAGTCTCTCGCCTTATCATGACAGTTAGTTTTAGCTATCTCTACTGAGGTGCTTAGCCCAGCAGAACCGGGGCACAATCGCAGTAGTTCTCCCAGTGCTACCTTAGCTGATATAGCGGAACATAAGGTACCAAAACATGGGAGCCAGGCAAACCCAACTATTTACCCAAGACATGATTCGGAGCTGATGCATATAGTGCTATAAGTTCGGGGTGCCGCACTGTCGAAAGTGTTCGGACTTCTCGCGCCGTATTATGGGGTATGCTTAAGCCCCTGGCGTATTGTCCGTACCAGAGTGTACGGGTGCTAGATGTCGTGAATGAACATATATATAAAAAGGAAGAATGCAATAATAGTCTTAATGCCATGCAGAATGATACAAGTAGTGCGATAAGCAAAAAGTAGGACTATTTGACATGTCCCTTCCAAGGGCAAGCTGAGGAATAGTAATAAGCAAATATTTCACTCGTTATCGTAATCCAGCTGGGAGTTCCGTGGTGTAACGTAGCTTTCTGCCTCCTTGGTTGCTGCACCATGTGTTCGGCGATCATGCTGCCAGACAGGGTTTCCAGAGATTAAAGTCCTGAAAGAGAAAAAATAACAAAGCGGGAAGCCCCTAGTGCGGTTTAAGCCGCGACTTGGAGCGTGCCGCAGTCATGCCCCCCTCCCCGCCTGTGCCCATGGTATTTTTAATGCGTAATTATGTACAGGTGGCACAGATTTCACCGTTTGGCTGGGACCAGGGTGGGGGCCGCATTGCTATGCGAGCTCGGAACGTGCCAGGCGGTCCTATTGCCGATTACTCCGGGTGGCTTGAAGGTGTCCGGGTCCTTGATCGGTGAACTAGTGGATTGCCTTAAGAGGCTACTTTGCACTTCTGCTGCGAGGGCCGCAGTGTGCTCCTCCGTGCGGAGAGAGCGCTCTGTGTTTCCATTGACTGTGATGACCCCCCGCGGTCCTGGCATCTTGAGCTTGAGATATGCATAATGTGGTACCACATTGAATCTTGTAAATGCGGTTCGCCCGAGCAGTGCATGGTAGCCACTGTGGAATGGGACTATGTCGAAGATTAACTCTTCACTTCGAAACTTATCCGGAGATCCGAAGACCACTTCCAGTGTTACTGGGCCTGTGCAATGGGCCTCTACACCTGGTATGACGCCTTTAAAGGTCGTTTTAGTGGGTTTGATCCTTGAGGGGTCTATACCCATTTTGCGCACTGTGTCCTGATAAAGCAGGTTCAGGCTGCTGCCACCATCCATAAGGACTCGAGTGAGGTGAAATCCGTCAATGATTGGGTCTAGGACCAGTGCGGCGAATCCGCCATGACGGATACTAGTGGGGTGGTCCCTGCGATGGAAGGTGATCGGACAGGAGGACCATGGGTTGAACTTTGGAGCGACTGGCTCCAATGCATATACGTCCCTGAGCGCACGCTTCTGCTCCCTCTTGGGGATGTGGGTTGCGTATGTCATGTTCACCGTCCGCACTTGTGGGGGGAACCTATTCTGTCCTCCGGTGTTGGGCTGCCGGGGCTCCTCCTCGTCATCGCTATGTGACCCCTTATCTTTGTTTTTGGCATTTAACTTGCTGGCCTGCTTGAACACCCAACAATCCCTGTTGGTATGGTTGGCCGGCTTGTCGGGGGTGCCGTGTATTTGACACGAGCGATCGAGTATACGGTCCAAACTGGACGGGCCCAGAGTGCTTCTTTTGAATGGCTTTTTCCGCTGACCGGGTTTAGAGCCTTTGAATCCGGCATTGATCGTCGTATCCTCGGTATTGTCGCTGTTAATGCGGCGCTTATGTTTGTTGCGACGTGACCTGCCATTGCCGTTCTTGGTATCCGAAGTACCATGGTTCTTTGATATGTTATTACTGCGATCTAGCCAGCTGTCTTCTCCCGCACAAAAGCGGGTCATGAGTGTCATGAGGGCTGCCATAGATTTCGGCTTTTCCTGACCAAGGTGCCGGGCTAGCCACTCGTCGCGGATGTTGTGCTTGAAAGCTGCTAGGGCCTCTGCATCCGGACAGTCGATGATTTGATTTTTCTTTGTTAGGAACCGTGTCCAGAATTTCCTGGCCGATTCCTCTAGCTGCTGAATTATGTGGCTCAAGTCATCAGCATCTGGTGGTCGCACATAAGTGCCCTAAAAGTTGTCGAGGAATGCGGCTTCCAGATCTTCCCAACAACCAATGGGCTCTGCTGGCAAGCTGTTGAGCCAATGCCGAGCTGGTCCTTTGAGTTTTAGTGGGAGGTATTTGATGGCGTGTAGGTCATCACCGCAGGCCATGTGGATGTGCAGGAGGAAATCCTCGATCCATACCGCAGGATCTGTTGTGCCGTCGTATGATTCAATATTCACGGGTTTGAATCCCTCTGGGATTTGATGATCCATTACTTCGTCTATGAAGCATAGGGGGTGTGCGGCGCCTCTGTACTGGGCTATGTCGCGACACAGCTCGAATGAGTCTTGCCCACTGTGTTCGGCCCAGACGGACCTACTTTTACTGTATCTGGCGTGACGATTATCGTTTCGCATAGTGCCACGCCCTCGTGATCCGTAGATCGATCTTGCATGTTTTGCTTTGTCCTCCAATACGTCTCGCAGGTCTGGCGTATTTCCCCATGCCTTTTTATTTGAATGGCATCGGGGTGTTGGCTGAGCTTTTGGCTGGAATGTTTCTCTGTCACGGCTACGAGGTGGTCGATCAGCTGCGTCATACACCGGGGATGTAGGTTTCGGTGCTTCCTCCTCCAGTCGGGGTAGCAACATGCACTTTGGGTAACTCTTGGAAGGGCGTTCGAGTTTATATTCCTCGGCCGCCAGGACTTCAGTCCATCTGTCAGCTAGCAAATCTTGATCAGTTTGAAGTTGTTGCTGCTTTTTCTTAAGGCTATTTGCCGTGACTATAAGCCGGCGCTTGAAGCGCTATTGTTCGACGGGATCCTGTGGCACGATGAATTCGTCGCCGTCGAGGCTTGCCTCGTCTTCAGAGGGAGGCATGTAATTATCATCCTCCGCCTCTCCATCTGCCGCTCTCTCACGCGGGCTGGCTCCTTCATCCTCCTGCTCTAAATCTTGCTGGAGGGGATTGTTGTTGTCTTCGGCACTGACCGGAGTGCTATTATTTCCGGTGCCGGTATCACCACTTTTGCCTTGGCGGGACTTAGAGCGGCGCCGCTAATGCCGGCGCTTGGGTTGCTTTTTGGAGGGGTCATCCTCCGTTGTCTTGGCGCCATTGCCTTCTTTGGCTGTCCAGTGCCCTGTGGGCAGTGGTTCCTCTTTGTCTCCCACATCGTCGTCCATGCCGTCGATGTCTTCGGAGTCGAAGTCGAGCATGTCGGTTAAGTCGTTGACAATGGCTACTAAGTGGGTGGTGGGTGGGCGGCGAATTTCTTCGTCATCCGCGTCCCAATCCTGTCAGACGTAGTTCGGCCAGGCCTCTCCTGACAAGGAGAGAGACCTTAATGAGTTCAGTATGTCGCCAAAGGGCGAGTGCTGAAAAATATCCGCGGAGGTAAACTCCATGATCGGTGCCCGATCAGGTTCGACAGGAACGGGCACAGGCGGTTCGGAGTCTGTGGCCGGAGAAGGATCCGGCAGCTTGGCAACACAACTCTCGTGAAGGGTAAGGTCGATATTCGGCTTGATCGCCGCTGAGTATATGGCCTCCGTGACGGGGTCCATCCACCTGTCCATGGATGGCGCAACTGGCTCCGAATTGAGGCTCAGAGCGGCTGCCGGTGCGATCTCTTGAATATGGCCCGATGGTAGAGCTAAATCGTACTCATCGTGACCGCATGGCGCACAAGGCAGGGGCTCGAATCCGTTGAAGATCAAGTCTCCGCGGATATTGGTCGTGTACTTTAAGCTTCCAAACCTGGCCTGATGGCCAGGGGCGTAACTTTCGATTTGCTCCAGATGGCCAAGCGAGTTGGCCCGCAGTGCGAAGCCGCCGAACACAAAGATCTGTCCGAGGAGAAAAGTCTCACCCTGGACTGCATCGCTATCAATGATCGTAGGAGCCATCAAGCCTAACGGCGATGACACAGAGGAACTCTTAACGAAAGCATCAATGTCGGTGTCAAAACCAGCGGATCTCGGGTAGGGTGTCCCGAACTGTGCGTCTAAGGCAGATGGTAATAGGAGGCAGGGGACACGATGTTTTACCCAGGTTCGGGCCCTCTTGATGGAGGTAAAACCCTACGTCCTACTTTATTTATTCTTGATGATATGAGTATTACAAGAGTTGATCTACCACGATATCGGAGAGGCTAAACCCTAGAAGCTACCCTATGGTATGATTGTCTATTGTCCTACGGACTAAAACCCTCCGGTTTATATAGACACTGGAGGGGGCTAGGGTTACACAAGGTCGGTTACAAAGGAGGAGATACACATATCCGTATTGCCTAGCTTGCCTTCCATGCCAAGTAGAGTCCCATCTAGACACGAGACAAAGTCTTCAATCTTGTATCTTCATAGTCCAATAGTCCGGCCAAAGGAAATAGTCCAGCTGTCCAGAGACCCCCTAATCCAGGACTCCCTCAGTGAGGTTGTCCCCTCCTCGGGACTCCCCCAGGTGCAACCAGGGCCCAACATGTTCCTTCTAGTCCATAAAAAATCTCCGCAAAGTTTCATGGCATTTGGACTCCATCTGATATTGATTTTCTATGATGTAAAAAACACGGAAAAAATAGGAACTGGCACTTGGCACTATGTCAATATGTTAGTACCAAAAAATGATATAAAATGACTATAACATGATTATAAAACATCCAAGATTGATAATATAACAGCATGGAACAATCAAAAATTATAGATACGTTGGAGACGTATCAACATCCCCAAGCTTAATTCCTACTCGTCCTCGAGTAGGTAAGTGATAAAAACAGAATTTTTGATGTGGAATATTGCCTATCATGTCATAACATATTTCTTTCTTTATAGCATGGACAATTGGACTTTTAGTTGTTCAAATCAATAGTCTAGTTTTGACATGATAATTTAGATACTCAAGCATATCAACAAGTAACAATGTCTTTCAAAGTATTAACGCTAAAATAAGCTATCCCTAGCCCATCATGCTCAAACATTGATCCATTCATGAAACACACTCGAATATTAGTTACACCCATACTTACGTATGATCATATTGCCTCCTAGTTGGTGCTTTTATAAGAGAAGATGGAGACTCAAATTCAAAAATAAAAATTGCATAAAGTAAAAGAAAGGCCCTTTGCAGAGAGAAGTAGGGATTTGTAGAGGTGCTAGAGCTCAGAGCGAAAAACTTAGAGATAAAACCATTTGGAGAGGTGTATCCATCCCACCAACGAAAATGAATTAGAGTTCCCAATACTTTCCATGCATAGATATATCATAGGCGGTTCCCAAACTGAAAATAAAATTTATTCCTTTTTCCACCATAACTTTCACTTTCCATGGCTAACCGTATCCATGGGTGCCCTCCATACCAACACTTTCCAAGGAATTTATTATTTGACAACATAAAGTAAATTATTTTTTTTGCATTTCGGGACTGGGCATCCCTAATACCTTTGCCTTACTCTCGTGCAATGACAAGTGAATAAACACTCATCTTGAGAATAACACATCTAGCATGGAAAATATTAGCCACCCCTCACTGCTCCGCGAGCGAAACAAACACACAAAAGAGAAGCTTATTTTGAAAATTAGAGATGGAACATGCAAATTTTCTTAGAACGGCAAAAGAATACCGCATATAGGTAGATATAGTGGACTCATGTGGCAAAACTGGGTTAAAGGCTTTTGGATGCACAAGTAGTGATCATACTTAATGCAAAATGATGGCTAGCAAAAGATTGGGAAGCGACCAACTAAGAAACAGATAATCTCATAAGCAAGCATTGAGCATAAATAACACCGAATAATGCACCACAAGTAGGATATAATTTCATTGCATGAGTATTAACTTTGGTACTTGCATATGGAATCACAAACCTTAACACCAATATTCTTACTAAAGCATAATTACTCATCAAGATGACTCACATATCACATCATCATATCTCAAAACTATTACTAAGAATCAAGTTTATTTTGTCCAATGATCTTCATGAAAGTTTTAATTATATCCTTCTTGGATATCTATCACTTTGGGACTAATTTTCATGTGTTGCTTTTGACAAGCTCCAACAAATATAAGTGAAGATCATGAGCATAATATATATTTTTATTTCTCTCAAATTAATTTAAGTGAAGCAAGAGAGAATTTCTTGAAAATTTTACTAACTATCAAATAAATCTAAGTGAATCAAGAGAGCATTTCTTCAAAAATACTAAAGCACACCGTGCTCAAAAAGATATAAGTGAAGCACTAGAGCAAGTCCATTGCTCATAAAACTTTAAGTGAAACATAGAGAGCAATTCTAACAAGTCATGACATAATCTTGGTTCTCTCAAATAGGTGTGTCCAGCAAGGATTGATGACTTAAAACACAAAATAAAACAAGCAAATACTCATATCATACAAGACACTCCAAGCAAAACACATATCATGTGACGAATAAAAATATAGTTTCAAGTAAAATACCGATGATTGTTGGAAGAAAGCGGGGATGCCACTCGGGGGCATCCCCAAGCTCAGTTGGTTGCTCATTTTTGGATAATAGCTTGGGATGACGGGGCATCTGCAAGCTTAGGCTCTTCCATCCTTCCTTCATCCATCGTAAGATAACCCAAAACTTGAAAACTTCAATCACACAAAACTCAATAAACCATCGTGAGATCCGTTAGTATAAGAAATAATAAACCACTACTATAAGTGTTGTATCAAACCAATTCATATTTAGTTTTTTTATTATATATACTATATTACAACTTTTATATGGCAAAAACTCATCAAAGAAAACCATAGAGCCATCAAAATAAGCACACAACACAAAGAAAACAGAATCTGTCAAAAGGTAACAGTCTGTAGCAATCTGACTATTTTGAATACTTCTATAACTCCAAAAATTCTGAAAAAATAGGACGACCTGAGAAATTTGTATATTGATCTACCTCAAGTGGAATGGGTATTTTATCGCTCTCTGGTAAAACATGAAAATTAATTTAGTGATCGTAAAAGTTTCTGTTTTTCAGCAAGATCAAACAACTATCACCCAAGAAGATCCTAAAGGCTTTACTTGGCACAAACACTAATTAAAACATAAAAAACACAATCATAACAGTAGCATAATTGTGTTAACACACAAAAACAGGAAGCAAAAAGCAAAAACAATTTTTTTCATTGGGTTGCCTGCCAACAAGCGCTATAGTTGTATGCCCTTAGCTAGGCATGAGGCAAGGATCTAAGTTTTGTCATCTTTGTTCTTAACTTTCTTAGAGGTATTCATCATTAGGCTTTGTAAACGCAACATAAAACATGTTATACATAGAGGCCTTAGCAATCCTAAGTTGGTTTTCATTATACCCCTTTTGATTTCCCGCAACAATCGAAGAGTAATGTTGATTAACATTATTGAAAACTTGTTGGATTATATCTAGAACTGGGACTTCCTTTTTAAGATTCTCATCAAAGATTTTATTGTGCCCAAGAAAATGTCTTAAAGCATAGTCACTGTTGTAAAGAATTTCATCTATCACGGGTATTTCATGATTCATACCTTAAAAGTCAAAGATTTCCCTAGCTTCCCGTATTATGTAGTCAAACTCATTCGTAGAACAAGAGTGGCCAACTTTTTAGCTCTAGGATTCTTTATAATGGGGAGCTCAAAAAACAATCTTTGCAAGGTAGGATGGGTACGAATAAATTTACTTTCAAGTTTCAGAACTAGTGCAGAAATAGCATCCGCATAAGATCTAAATGTTTTAAGTATAGGGGCATCATCAAGACTAAGCTTCCCAACACAATTGAAAAATTCTTCGATACGTTATTTTCCCATAACATTCCCTTGCCCCAAAATAAAAGTTTTGGCATCTAGATTACCCGTACGTCCAATTTCAGTAGTTAGGCAATCATCTATTGGTGCCATACCGAAGTCACTCATGATTGCAAGCAAAGGATAGATCTAACTAGAAAACGGCAAACGGAAAAGATAGGCGAATAAAACGGCAATTTTTTGTGAACTGGGGGAGAGGAAAACGAGAGGCAAATGGAAAATAATGTAAATTGCGAGGAGATGAGATTTGTGATTAGGAACCTTGTATATGTTGAAGATCCTCCCGGCAATGGCGCCAGAAATTCCATTTGATGTCGCTTGAATCTACGTTGGTATTTCCCCAAAGAGGAAGGGATGATGCAGTATGGTGACGGCAGGTATTTCCATCAGATATGAAACCAAGGTTATCGAACCAGTAGGAGAACCAAGCAACACAACGTAAACAGCCCCTGGACACAGATAACAAATCCTCGCAACCCGACTGTTAAAGGGGTTGTCAATCCCTTTCAGGTAACAGTGAGGTTGTCCCCTCCTCGAGACTCCCCCAGGTGCAACCAGGGCCCAACATGTTCCTCCTGGTCCACAAAAAATATCCGTAAAGTTTCATGGCATTTGGACTTCGTCTGATATTGATTTTCTGCGATGTAAAGACATGGAAAAAACAGGAACTGGCACTTGGCACTATGTCAATAGGTTAGTACCAAAAAATGATATAAAATGATTATAAAACAACAAATATTAATAATATAACAGCATGGAACAATCAAAAATTGTAGATACATTGGAGACGTATCAGGCTTCCTCTCTCTCTCTCTCTCCTCTCTTGATTCTCAATACAATGGTCTCTTGGAGATCCATATGATGTAACTCTTTTTGCGGTGTGTTTGTTGGGATCGATGAGCTTTGAGTTTATGATCAAATCTATCTTTCCATATCCATGAAAGTGTTTGAGCTTCTTTGATCTATTTTATACATGATTTCTTATAGCCTCGTATTTCTTCTCCGATATTTGGGTTTTGTTTGGCCAACTTGATATATTTATCCTGCAATGGGAAGAGGTGCTTTGTAGTGGGTTCGATCTTACGGTGCTCGATCCAAGTGACAGAAGGGGACCGACACGTATGTATCATTGCTACTAAGGATAAAATGATGGGGTCTATCTCTACATAGATAGATCTTGTCTACATCATGTCAGCGTTCTTATTGCATTACTCCGTTTCTCCATGAACTTAATACACTAGATGCATGCTGGATAGCGGCCGATGTGTGGAGTAATAGTAGTAGATGCAAGCTGGAGTTGGTCTACTAATCTTGGACGTGATGCCTATATAATGATCATTGCCTGGATATCGTCATGAGTATTTGAAGTTCTATCAATTGCCCGACAGTAATTTGTTCACCCACCGCTTTGCTATTTTTCTCGAGAGAAGCCACTAGTGAAATCTACGGCCCCCGGGTCTCTTTCTCATATTATTTGCCTTTGCGGTCTACTTTTACTTGCTTTTATTTTCAGATCTATTAATCCAAAATCCGAAAATACATTGCTGCACTTAATTTTATTTGTGATCTATTTATTCAATCTATTACAACTTTTTCCCGTCACGCACCAATGTTTGGCACCATTACCCGAAAGGGATTGACAACCCCTTTAACACGTCGGGTTTCGAGGATTTGTTATCTAGGTGCAGGGGCTGTTTACGTTGTTTTGCTTGGTTCTCCTATTGGTTCGATAACCTTTGTTTCATATCTGAGGGAAATACCTACCGGCGTTGTGATGCATCATCCCTTCCTCCTTGGGGAAATACCGACGTAGCTTCAAGCGACATCAAAAGGAATTTCTGGCGTCGTTGCCAGGGAGGATCTTCACCATATACCAGGTTCCTAATCACAAATCTCATCTCCTCGCAATTTACATTATTTGCCATTTTCCTCTCATTTTCCTCTCTCCCACTTCACAAAAATTTGCCGTTTTATTCGCCCCTCTTTTCCGTTCGTCGGTTTCTTGTCGGATCTGTTTTTGTGTGCAACCTTCTTTGCCGTTATTATCATTATGGATAGTCCTTCCCCTATTGCTTGCACTCCCGAGAACAAAGTTCTCAACTTTAAACAAAGGGGAGGAGAAAATTTAGAAGATGCTTGGTATAGGATTTGCAGTGCTCATAATAGATCTATCCGTAAGCAATCCACCATTGTTCTTCTTCGTTGTTTTTATGTTGGCATCACCACTTGATATAGATTCATCCTTGATACGATTACCGGTGGAAATTTCTTGATTTGTCCTTCTCTTGATGCCTTTAATGTTATGGGAAATTTAGTGGGCTCACCACCCCTCATGATTAATGAAACAACTTTGACTCTTGAGCATGTTATGGAAAGACTAGATGCTATTGAAAAGAAAATGCTCACTGAAGATCATATGGGGAATTATAGATAAAAAGATGCATAATTTTTCCACCAATATGGGCTCAAAGGAGGGAGATATTCTTAAGTTGTTAAGGGAAAAGTGTACCACAATCCATGAAAGAATAGAAGAAAGCCCTTCTCAGATTGATAAATTAGAAATTTTTAGTAATCGAAGCACGGCTTTCGCTTCCGCTAAAACTATTGAAAAAACTCCCGTTAAAATTGGTAGAGCCTCCAAGAAAAAGGGTACAACCTCTAGTAATAGTAATAAAGAAGATCTTAAGATGATTGGTATTCACCTGGATTTTGTTGAAGTGAAAGGAGATCCTTTATGCAAGAATGAAATCTTTGGATTTATTCCTAGAAGTGTTGTTATTGAAAATTTTTATGCTAAATCTCTGAAGTATTCTAAGTGTTTGATTGAAGAGTTGGACAAAGATGACAAAACTTAGATCCTTGCTTTATGCCTAGCTAAGGGGGTAAAACTATAGCGCTTGTTGGGAGACAACTCAATGAATAAAAATTATTTTTGCTTTTTGCTTCCTATTTTTGAGTGTTAGCACAATTATGCTACTATTATTATTGTGTTTTTTATGTTTTAATTAGTGTTTGTGCCAAGTAAAGCCTTTAGGATCTTCTTGGGTGATAGTTGTTTGATTTTCTGAAAAAACTGAAACTTTTGCACTCACAAAATTAATTTTCATTTTTATCAGAGAGCGATAAAATATCCATTCCACTTGTAGCAGATCAATATACAAATTTCTCAGGCCGTCCTAATTTTTAAGAATTTTCCGAGTTATAGAAGTATTCGAAATAGTCTGATTGCTACAAACTGCTTTGTTTTGACAGATTCTATTTTCTTTGTGTTGTGTGCTTATTTTGATGGCTCTATGGTTTTCTTTGATGAGTTTTTGCCATAGAAAAGTTGGAATACAGTAGATATAACACAAGAAAAAAATATGAATTGGTTCTATACAGCAATTATAGTAGTGATTTATTTTTCTTGTACTACCGGATCTCACGAAGGTTTTGTTGAGTTTTGTGTGATTGAAGTTTTCAAGTTTTGGGTTATCTTACGATGAATGAAGGAATAAGGAGTAGAAGAGCCTAAGCTTGGGTATGCCCTGGCATCCCAAGCTATTATCCAAAAATGAGCAACCAACTAAGCTTGGGGATGCCCCCGAGTGGCATCCCCTCTTTCTTCTAACGACCATCGGTATTTTACTCAAAACTATATTTATATTTGTCATATACTATGTGTTTTGCTTGGAGCGTCTTGTATGATATGAGTCTTTGCTTGTTTTATTTTGTGTTTTTAGTCTTGATCCCTTGCTGGTCACACCTATTTGAGAGAGCCGAAATTATGTCATGACTTGTTAGAATTGCTCTCTATGCTTCACTTAATTTTTTTATGAGCTATGGACTTGCTCTAGTGCTTCACTTATATCTTTTTGAGCACGGTGTGCTTTAGTATTTTTGAAGAAATGTTTTCTTGCTTCCCTTAGATCTATTTGAGAGTTAGTAAAATCTTCAAGAAATTCTCTCTTGCTTCACTTAAATTAATTTGAGAGAAAGAAATATTATGCTCATGATATTCACTTATATTTGTTTGAGCTTATGAAAAGCAACATGTGAAACTTAGTCCCAAAGTGATAGATATCCAAGAAGGATATAATAAAAACTTTCATGAAGATCATTGGACAAAATAAACTTGATTCTTAGTAATAGTTTTGAGATATGACGATGTGATATGTGAGTCATCTTGAGGAGTAATTATACTTAAGTATGAATATTGGTGATAAGGTTTGTGATTCCCTATGCAAGCATGAAAGTTAATAGTTATGCAATGAAATTACATCCTACTTATGGTGCATTATTCGGTGTTAGTTATGCTTAATGCTCGCTTATGAGGTTATTCATTTCTTGGTTCGTCGCTTCTCAATCTTTTGCTAGCCTTAATTTTGCACTAAGTATGATCACTACTTGTGCATCCAAAAACCTTTAAACCAGTTTTGCCACATGAGTCCACTATATTTACCTATATGTGGTATTCTTTTGCCATTCTAAGAAAATTTGCATGTGCCATCTCTAATTTTCAAAAATAAACTTCTCTTTTGTGTGTTTGTTTCGCTCGCGGAGCGGTGAGGGGTGGCTAATATTTTCCATGATAGATGTGTTATTCTCAAGATGAGTGTTTATTCACTTGTCATTGCACGAGAGTAAAGCAAAGGTATTAGGGATGCCTAGTCCCTAAATGCAAAAAAAATGAATTTACTTTATGTTGTCAAATAATAAATTTCTTGGAAAGTGTTGGTATGGAGGGCACCCGTGGATACGGTTAGCCATGGAAAGTGAAAGTATGGTGGAAAAAGGAATAAACTTTATTTTCTGTTTGGGAACCGCCTATGATATCTCTAAGCATGGAAAGTATTCGGAGCTCTAAGTCATTTTCGTTGGTGGGATGGATACACCTCCCAAAATGTTTTTATCTCTAAGTTTTTCGCTTTGAGCTCTAGCACCTCTACAAATTCCTACTTCCCTCTGCGAAGGTCCTATCTTTTACTTTATGCAATTTTATTTTGAATTTGAGTCTCCATCTTCTCTTATAAAAGCACCAAGTAGGAGGCAATATGATTGTACTTGAGTATTGGACATAGCTAATATGCGAGTGTGTTTCACGAATGGATCAAGGGTTGAGCATGATGGGTTAGGGATAGCATATTTTAGCGTTGATATTTTGAAAGACATGGTTGCTTGTTCATATGCTTGAGTATTTAAATTATGTCAAAACTAGACTATTGCTTTGAACAATATAAAAGTCCAAATTTCCATGCTATAAAGAAAGAAATATGATATGACATGTTAGGCAGCATTCCACATCAAAAATTCTGTTTTTATCACTTCCCTACTTGAGGACGAGTAGGAGGTAAGCTTGGGAATGCTGATATGTCTCCAACGTATCTATAATTTTTTTTATTCTTCCATGCTGTTATATTATCAATCTTGGATGTTTTATAATCATTTTATATCATTTTTTGGTACTAACCTATTGACATAGTGCCAAGTTCCACTTGTTGTTTTTTCCATGTTTTTTACATTGTTGAAAATGAATATCAAACGGAGTCCAAATGCCATGAAATTTTACGGAGAATTTTTATGGGCCAGAAGGTACATGGTGGGCCCTGGTTGCACCTGGGGGTGCCACAAGGGAGGCACAACCCACCAGGGCGTGCCAGGAGGCCCAGGCGCGCCCTGGTGGGTTGTGCCCACCTTGGGTGCCCCTCGGACCGCCTCTTTGCTCTATAAATACCCCAATATTCCCAAAAGCCTAGGGGAGTCGACGAAATATTCATCCAGTCGCCGCAGAGTCCAGAACCAGCAGATCCAATCTAGACACCATCTCGGATGGGGTTCACCACCTCCATTGGTGCCTCTCCGATGATGCGTGAGTAGTTCTTTGTAGACCTTCGGGTCCGTAGTTGGTAGCTAGATGGCTTCCTCTCTCTCTCTCTATCTCTCTCTCTCTTGATTCTCAATAAAATGGTCTCTTGGAGATCCATATGATGTAACTCTTTTTGCGGTGTGTTTGTTAGGACCGATGAACTCTGATTTATGATCAGATCTATCTTTTATATCCATGAAAGTATTTGAGTTTCTTTGATCTCTTTTATGCATGATTGCTTATAGCCTCGTATTTATTCTCCACTATTTGGGTTTTGTTTGGCCAACTTGATCTATTTATCTTGCAATGGGAAGAGGTGCTTTGTAGTGGGTCCGATCTTACGGTGCTTGATCCTAGTGACAGAGGGGAACCGACATGTATGTATGGTTACTACTAAGGATAAAACGATGGGTGATTGCTCTCTGACTATAGCGCCAGAAAAGCTCCAGTCTGGTAGGACTACGTCGGTATTTACCCAAAGAGGAAGGGATGATGCAGCACATCGACGGTAGGTATTTCCCACAGTGAAGAAACCAAGGTTATCGAACCCGTAGGAGAACCAAGCAACACAATGTAAACATCACCTGCACACAAATAACAACTCCTCGCAACCCAACGTGTTAAAGGGGTTGTCAATTGATACGTCTCCAACGTATTTACTTTTTCTCACACTTTTCCTCTTGTTTTGGACTCTAATTTGCATGATTTGAATGAAACTAACCCCGGACTCACGTTGTTTTTAGCAGAACTATCATGGTGTTGTTTTTTGTAGAAATAAAAGTTCTCGGAATGGAATGAAACTTTTTTAGGATTTTTTATACAATATATAAGAATTTCTGGAGCCAAGACCAACCGAAGAGGGGCCCTTGGATAGGCACAACCCACCAGGGCGCGCCCCCCTCTCCTGGCGTGCCCAGGTGGGTTGTACCCACCTGGTGGCCCAGCTGACGACCCCCTAATACTATAGATTCACATTATTCCAGAAAAAAATCAAAGAGAAAGAATTATCGCGATCCACGAGACGGAGCCGCCGCCAAGCCCTGTTCTTCCTCGGGAGTCCGTTTGGGGCTCCGGAGAGGGGGATCTTCATTCTTCGTCATCACCAACCCTTCTCCATCGCCAATTCCATGATGCTCCCCACCGAAAGTGAGTAATTCCTTCATAGGCTTGCTAGCCAGTGAGGAGTAGGATGAGATTCATCATGTAATCGAGTTAGTTTTGTTAGGGCCTGATCCCTATTATCCACTATGTTCTTAGATTGATGTTGCTATGACTTTGCCATGCTTAATGCTTGTCACTTTGGGCCCGGGTGCCATGATTTCAGATCTGAACCGTTTATGAATTCATCATTATATCCATGTTTTAGATCCGATCTTGCAAGTTATCGTCACCTACTACGGTTATGATCCGGCAACCCCGGAGTGACAACAACCGGGCCCACTCTCGGTGATGACCGTAGTTTGAAGATTTCATGTATTCACTGTGTGTTAATGCTTTGTTCCGGTTCTCTATTAAAAGGAGGCCTTAATATCCCTTAATTTCCAATATGGACCCAGCTGCCACGGGAGGGTAGGACAAAAGATGTCATGCAAGTTCTTTTAATAAAGCACGTATGACTATTTACGGAATACATGCCTACATTATATCGATGAACTGGAGCTAGTGTTGTATCGCCCTAGGTTATAACTGTCTCATGATGAATATCATCCAACAAGTCACCGATACAGTGCCTACGAATTTATCCTTATTGTTTCTGCTAAGTTACTACTGCTATAATCATTGTTACACTTGCTACAAATCACTGCTACCACTGTTACTGTAACCATTGCTACTGTCACTACTATCAAAACTATCAAACTACTGTGCTACTGATCACATTGTTGCAGATAATTAATCTCCAGGTGTGGTCGAATTGACAACTCAACTTCTAATACCTTCAAATATTCTTTGGCTCCCCTTGTGTCGAATCTATAAATTTGGGTTGAATACTCTACCCTCGAAAACTATTGTGATCCCCTATACTTGTGGGTTATCATGACCTTTTTCTGGCGCCATTGCCGGGGAACATAGCTATATTTGTTGAGTCACTTGGGATTACTATCATATTATCACTATGAAGAATCTGAAGGATCCAAAGACTAACATATTTCCCTCAAGGACGAGGGGAGGTAAGGAACTGTCATCCAGTTCTGCTTTAGATTCACCTTCTGTTATGAGTAAACTTGCAACACCACCACATGCTATTAATTTTGATATGTTGCAAGTCATTGATGATGCTACCTCTGCTATGGATAATGCTTACGATGATGCTTGTACCTTGCTTGATAATGATGATGTGCCACTTGGTGAATTTCTTGATAAAAAAATTGTTAGAGTTATACAACATGATGTTGTTAAATCTAATGATGAGCTTGAAACTGAAACTCCTGAAACACCTGCTAGAACTAGCCTTCCTCGATATGAATTGCCTAAGGTACCGGAAGGTTATGTTATGAGTGAAGAAGCAACTAGAGATATTCTTGCTTGCAATGATAGAGATGATCTAGAGAAATTACTACACAAGTAGAAAGAAAAATCTCTGAATGATAGAATGAAATGTGATCCTAAGTTTGCTACTTCACCTATCTGTATTGCTGATAAGGATTATGAATTCTCTGTCGACCCAGAGTTAATTACTTTTGTTGAATCTGATCCTTTCCATGGTTATGAAACTGAAACTGTTGTGGCACATCTTACTAAGTTGAATGACATAGCCACCCTTTTTACGCATGATGAGAAAACTCGTTATTACTTTATTCTCAAATTATTTCCTCTCTCACTAAAGGGTGATGCTAAAGCTTGGTACAATACTCTTGCTCCTCGTTGTGTGCATAGTCCCCAGGATATGGTTTATTACTTCTCTGAAAAATATTTTCCTACTCATATGAAACAAGCTGCCTTACAGGAAATATTTAACTTTGTGCAAACTAAAGAAGAGAGTCTCCCACAAGCTTGGGGAGGCTTTCCAGTTACTTAATGTTTTTCCTGATCATCCTCTTAAGAAAAATGAAATACTTGATATCTTCTATAATGGACTAACCGATGCTTCTAGGGACTTTCTAGATAGTTGGGTTGGTTGTGTTTTCAAGGAACGAACTATTGCTCAAGCTGAAGAATTATTGAATAACATATTGAAAAATTATGATGATTGGACTATTCCTGAACCACCGGCTAAACCCACTCCGAAGAAGAGGGGTATATTATATCTCAGTCCCGAAGATATGCAAGAGGCAAAGAAATCTATGAAGGAAAAAGGTATTAAAGCCGAGGATGTTAAAAATTTACCTCCTATTGAAGAAATACATGGGCTTAATACACCACCACTGCCTAAGATGGTAGAGATAAATTCTCTTATGAAGTTTAATGATAATGATAATCCTCACAATATTGTGACGCCCGGATAATTAGGCTATAGTAATCACACGTTAACGATGCCACGTCACCCCGATTACTGTTGATAATCTCGCGTTAGTTCAAAATCATTTCAAATTCAAATTTTAAATAAAGTCAAACTAGAAAAGTTTTCAAACGTCAAAACTAATATGTTCGGGTTGTGACAAATAAATCGTAAGTAATTATGGTGGAGGAACCACACTTTTATGATATGATTAAATACTCTAAAGTGGATAAAACCATAGCAAAACAGTTATTCAAATGATTTTAAACAATAAACAAATGTTAGACTAGTTTAATTGACCACCAAACTTTTTATGGTAGAGGGATGTTCTGAAACCTTATTTTGGAAGCTATGGTCATATTTTATGAAAACTAAAATAAAGTGTGACTAAACCAAAACAGAAAAGAATAAATAAAAAGAAAAGACAAAAGGTAAAACAAAAAAAAAGAGACGGAAGGAAACCACCCGGGCCGTTCGGCCCAACTAGGCAACTAGGCTACCCGGCCGGCCCACCCTACCCCTGCTTAACCCCCCACTTCCACCGAACCCTAGCCCATATTCCCCACTCCCCCCACGCTCGGTCCACTCCCCCCAGCTCGGTCCACTCCCTCCCGGTCCGATCTGGATCGGGATCCCGTTGACGCCGCCGCCGATCCCCGCGGCCACTACGCCGGAGCTGCCACCGTCGCCCTCCGCCTCGACCCCCCCCCCCCCCCGCCGGACCGCTTCATCCTCGTCTTCCCCTCGCCCCTCCCCTCCCTCGCGCGACGCCCGCCAGAATCCGCGGCCACGCCTCGCGCCGACCGCTCCACCGACTGGACCGATCCCGCCGCTGCCGCCTGGGACCACGTCGCCGGACATGCCGCCTCATCCTCGCCCTCGCCAGACCTCCCCGCGCCCACTGCCCCGTACCCTGCCACTCACCATGTGAGCCCCCGTTCTTCTCCTCCGCCTCGCCGATCCGCTCGACGCACCACGCTCGCCCCTGCAAGCCTCGCCCCGCTCGCGACCCGTGCCGCTGCCCCCGCCGCTCCTCTCCTACGTCGCCGCGCGCCCTCACCGGCTCAGTCTGCCGCTGGCCCCGCCGTTGCGAGCGTCGCACCCCCCCCTGCTCCCCCGTGCCGCCCTCTGCTGGTGCCCTTCGCAGCCGGCTCGCCGTGGCTGCGTTCCGGCGAACCGCCGGCCGCCCGCGCCATGGGTTGGTCGTTCGGGCGCCCCTGCGGGCTGGCGCCCCTCGCTCTTCGCCCGCACCGCCCGATCGGGCGCACCCGATCCGCTAAGGCCCAGTGGCCCTATGACAATGGGGCCCCACTCCAAAACATTTTTTTTAAATAAAAATAAATATATAATTAATTAATTAATAATCAAAATAATTAATTAATTAATAATCAAAATAATTAATGAATTAATTAAGTTAGTTAATCCTGTTAATTAATCTAATCAGCTAGTTAGGTTAATTAAACCCTAATTAGACTAATCAGTCAATGACATGCAGGACCCACACATAGTTGACCCAGTCAACTGCACAGTTGACTGCTAACATCACTCTGATGTCATGCCTACGTCATCACACACTGTTTTGGATAATGTTGGAATTAAATATATAATTAAAATCAGAAAATGATTTAAATCTTTAGAAAATCATATCTTTTAATCCGTAATTCGGATGAAAATACTTTGTACATGAAAGTTGCTCAGAACGACGAGACGAACCCAGATACGTAGCCCGTTCGTCCGCCACGCATCCCTAGCATAGCAAACTCGCAACTTTCCCCCTCCGTCTCCTCTGCTCGAAAACGCAAAACACCGGGGATACTTTCCCGGATGTCATCCCCCTTCACCGGTAGCACCTATTACCGCGTTAGGGCACCTCTAACACCGTTACTTGTCATGTCATGCATCACTATGCATATGCTTGCTTAAATATTTATTGTTTCTCCCCCCTCTTCTCTCGATAGACACCGAGACCGACGCCGCTGCTACCTAGTACGACTACGGAGTTGACGACCCCTCTCTCTTGCCAGAGCAACCAGGCAAGCCCCCCCCCCCCCTTGATCACCAGATATCGCCTACTCTCTTCTATACTGCTTGCATTAGAGTAGTGTAGCATGATACTGCTTTCCGTTATTTCTATCCTGATGCATAGCCTGTCCTTGTTATTACTGTTGTTACCTTTACCTGCAATCCTACATGCCTAGTATAGGATGCTAGTGTTCCATCAGTGGCCCTACACTCTTGTCCGTCTGCCATGCTATACTACTGGGCCGTGATCACTTCGGGAGGTGATCGCGGGCATATACTATATACTTTACACTGTTACATTACCTGTGGTACTGTTCGGAGATGGGGGCTGAAGGGGCAGGTGGTTCCACCCAGGTAGTGGTGGGCCTGGGTTCCCGACGGCCCCCGACTGTTACTTTGTGGCGGAGCGACAGGGCAGGTTGAGACCACCTAGGAGAGAGGTGGCCTGGCCCTGTTCGGCGTTCGCGGATACTTAACACGCTTAACGAGATCTGGGTATTTGATCTGACTCTGGCCATTTGGTCTATACGCACTAACCATCTACGCGGGAGTAGTTATGGGTATCCCGGCGTCGTGGTATCAGCCGAAGCCTTCGTGACGTCAGCGACTGAGTGGCGCGCGCCGGATTGGAACGTAAGCCTGCTCTTGTATTAAGGGGGCTAGTTCTGCTTCCGGCCGCGTTCGCAACGTGCAGGTGTGCAAAGGGCGATGGGCCCAGACCCCTGCGCCATAGGATTTAGACCGGCGTGCTGACCTCTCTGTTGTGCCTAGGTAGGGCTGCGACGTGTTGATCTTCCGAGGCCGGGCATGACCCAGAAAAGTGTGTCCGGCCAAATGGGATCGAGCATGTTGGGGTATGTGGTGCACCCCTGCAGGTAAGTTTATCTATTCGAATAGCCGTGTCCCTCGGTAAAAGGACGACCCGGAGTTGTACCTTGACCTTATGACAACTAGAACCGGATACTTAATAAAACACACCCTTCCAAGTGCCAGATACAACCGGTGATCGCTCTCTCACAGGGCGACGAGGGGAGGATCATCGGTTAGGTTTATGCTATACGATGCTACTTGGAGGACTTCCGTCTACTCTCTTCTATATGCTGCAAGACGGAGGCTGCCAGAAGCGTAGTCTTCGACAGGACTAGCTATCCCCCTCTTATTCTGGCTTTCTGCAGTTCAGTCCACCGATATGGCCCTTTACACATTTACCCATGCATAAGTAGTGTAGCTCCTTGCTTGCGAGTACTTTGGATGAGTACTCACGGTTGCTTTCTCCCTCTTTTCTCCCTACCCATTCTACCTGGTTGTCGCAACTAGATGTTGGAGCCCAGGAGCCAGACGCCACCTTCGACGACGATTCCTACTACACCGGAGGTGCCTGCTGCTACGTGCTGCCCGATGATGACGACCAGGAGTAGTTAGGAGGATCCCAGGCAGGAGGCCTGCGCCTCTTTCGATCTGTATCCCAGTTTGTGCTAGCCTTCTTAAGGCAAACTTGTTTAACTTATGTCTGTACTCAGATATTGTTGCTTCCGCTGACTCGTCTATGATCGAGCTCTTATATTCGAGCCCTCGAGGCCCCTGGCTTGTAATATGATGCTTGTATGGCTTATTTTATTTGTAGAGTTGTGTTGTGATATCTTCCCGTGAGTCCCTGATCTTGATCGTAGACGTTTGCGTGTATGATTAGTGTACGATTAAATTGGGGGCGTCACAAATATGCATCCTAGTCAATGCCTTTATGAGTTTGAAAACTACATTAGAAAACAAGATCACTTCAATGCAAATGTTGTGAAACAATTGAAATATAATTCTGATATGATTGCTCGCTTGAGTGACTTATTATTTAGAATACCAAATGATATTAGAGGTGTTCGAAAGCATGCTTCTATGGTACAAACTCAATTAGAACAAGTTGCTAAATCTCAAAGAGAATTACTTGATGAAATGAATCATAATATGTATGACTTTGCTGTTAGAGTTGCAACTAGAGGAGGTAAAATGACTCTGCAACCACTTTATCCTGAGGGACACCCTAAAAGAATTGAACAAGATTCACAAAGAGCTAACACTAGTGCACCTAGTTCTTCTAAAAAGAAAAAGAAAAAGAAGAATGATAGGACTTCACATGCTCCTAGTGAACCTGAAATAGAGAAACCGCCTGACAATGATAATGAAATCTCGATCTCAGATGCTGAAACTCAGTGTGGTAATGAACACTCACCTAATGATAATGAAAAAGATAATGATGATGTTCATGAAGACTCTCAACCAACCAATGATAAAGAACCAGATAATGATGTTGAGATAGAACCACCTGTTGATCTTGATAACCCACAGCGTAAAAATAAAAGATATGACAAACGAGACTTTGTGGCTAGGAAACATGATAAAGAAAGATAACTGTGGATTCAAAAACCTACGCCTTTTCTACCCAATTCAATTAAAAAGAATGATGATGAAGAATTTGAACGCTTTGCTGAAATTCCGAAGCCAGTCTTTTTGCGTACTCGCTTGACTGATATCCTAAAATGCCTCCTTATACAAAGTATATGAAAGACATCATCACAAATAAAAGGAAAATACCAGAAGATGAAATCTCCACTATGCTTGCGAATTATAATTTTAAAGATGGAGTACCTAAAAAACTTGGAGATTTGGGGATACAACTATACCTTGCTCTATCGAAAAGAATTATGTGAAAACTATTTTGTGTGATTTAGGAGCTGGTGTTAGTTTAATGCCTTTCTCTTTATATAAAAGACTTGACTGGAATAAACTCACACCTACTGAAATATCTTTGCAAATGGCTGACAAATCAACTGCCATACCTATTGGTATCTGTGAGGATGTGCCCGTTGTTGTTGCTAATGTTACTATTTTGACTGACTTTGTTATACTTGAGATGCCCGAGGACGACAACATTTTGATTATCCTTGGTGGACCCTTCTTGAATACTGCAGGGGCTGTTATTGATTGTAATAAAAGCAAGGTCACTTTTCATATCAATGGTAATGAGCATACGGTGCACTTTCCGAAGAAACAATTCCAAGTGAATGGTATTAACGTTATTGAAAAATCTCCGACACTGTTGGAAGTTTTCAAATACCTCTACCTACTGTCAAAAAGAAATATGACATACTTATTGTTGGGGAAATGCATATCCCCATTGAGGTAACTTAGTGATTTACGAAAGTTCTTCGGTTCCATGCTAACCGAAAGTGGTTGTTAATAAGACTTGATCAACCTTATTAATGAATCATTTTTGAGCGGTATGAAGTTGATGAATTTAGTAAGCACTACTTTTTGTCCCTACTTTTCATTCTCTGTTTTTATTAGTTAAATAAAATAAAATGCCATGTTTTGTTTGTTCTCTGAATTTCCCGTGCGATAAAAATGACCCGAAAATAAAAGTTCTCAGAATGCCCTGAAAATTTTATATGATTTTTTCCTGAATATTTAAGAATTTTTGGTGCAAAAATAACCAGAGGGGGGTGCACCAGGTGGGCACAACCCACCTGGGCGCGCCAGCACCCCCTGGTACGCCCTAGGGGTTGTGCTCCCCACGTGGGCTCCCTCACTTATCTCTTCATCCCACATTGTCACCTACCTCCAGAAAAAATCACTCTCCCTCTCTCTCCCGAGTTCTTGCTCATTTTGCTGCCATTTTCGATCTCTTTGCTCGAAGCTCCATTTCCAAACTATTTCGGGAGATTGTTGGGTGGAAAAATTGTACGCAGACATGAATATCTTCAGGAAATATGGTTCAAGGAAGAACTCCAAGGGTGTTATTGGGGAGTCTTCTGACAATGATCTCCACCCTCAGAGGTTGGTGGAGGTACGACCGTGCGAATGGCCGCACATCTCGTTCCTGCAAGAAGCTGGAATTCATGAGGAGTTCATGCAATTAATTGCCAATGCCAGTCTCACCGACTTCATCGCAGATGAGTGTGACCAGCACCAAATCCTCACAAATATGTTTGTTCAAAGCTTTACTTTCTTGCCTAGAAATAATCCTCCTGAAGTGAGCTTTGATTTATATGCTGAAAATCATCAGATACCACTTACTGAGTTTTGTGACATGTGCTTGATACCTTCTGACGGGAGCCTAGGCCGGCTGAGTTTGAGGATTTCTGTCGCACTTTGACAGTGGGTGATGAGAGGAGAGTGTCAGCCATCACTGTCGGTGGTTTACATTTTCCTGTTGTTCGTTTCTTCGCATATTTCATTACCAAATGCTTGCTTGCTAGGGAGAAGGTGGGTGCACTTAGTTCACCAGACCTTGTTGTTTTACGTCGTGCCATTGAGGGAGACAACACGTATAGCTTGGGAGCTATCGTGGCTCGTCGCCTGCACCTTAATAAATCTCAGGGCAAAATATATGGTGGGATTTATGCTACTCGTTTGGTGGCTCACTTTGCAGTTGAGATACGCCCTCATGATTACCCTCTGACCAAGGTTTACCTAGACCATGCAGCCATGGATCGCCATAACCTTCTTGCACATGATCATCCTGACATTGCCATACCTTATAACTTGGTCTATAACATTGACACTCGTGATGTTATCCCCTTGCCTGCACCTGGTTTGTTTGACTCTGTTGCCAGGGCGGATACCGGATTATGCCTGCAGACATCCTCGCCTAATGGAACGCTCACGCTGCTGCAGAGGCTGTACAGTCACCTCCATAGTGGGATCAAAGGATGCCCGCTCCTCGGGAATGGGATGAGTGGATGCTTGCTCCTCAGGATCCATACTACCCTCTAGGCTACTGATTTACTACCAAGTTATGCCAAAAGCCTAAGCTTGGGGGAGTACGTGTTTCTCACCGACATGATATTCATGTTCACATATCATTCCATTTGTCGGTGTTCAAACTTTTTCATTGTATCATCCATGCTTAGATTTATTTTTCTTTCTTTCTTCTTGTGTGTTTGAAAAACTTTAGAAAAACCAAAAAAATTAGTTGTATTAATTTACTTTCTATGCATGCTTAGTAGTAGCACTAAAAAGAAAACCCAAAAAGATTTCCTTGGTCTTGTTTTGCTAGTTGGGAGCTTTCCCGTGTAAATAGTTTTTCTTGTTTTTGCTTATTATTTGCTTGTTGAAGAAAACCAAAAACTCCAAAAATATTTCAGTGTGTTTCTCTAAATTTCCTTTATATGAATAACTGTTGAACTAATAAGAGCCCATTTTACCTTGTCTTCTCCTGTTGAATAAAATGTTTGCAGATTCCAGCTTAGTCCATGGCACTCTTGCACTATTATTATTTTCATACCATTCGATCGTGCAAGTGAAAGGCAATAATGACGATATTCGATGAGTTGGCCGTGGCAAAGAGAAACTGGTATGAACTCGACTTGTCTTGTCTATGTAAATATGTTTAACCTAGTGCCCATGATTCAGCCCGTTATGATTAAACATGTTTGCGATAACAATTAGAGATTATAGTTTCTCATGCCATGCATAAGTAGCTGAGAGTGGATAATGATTTATCTTGGATATCAACATAGCATTAAAATGATTGTGATGTAGTATGATGATATGGTATCCTCCTCTGAATGTTCGAGTGGCTTGACTTGGTACATGTTCATGCATGTAGTTGAATCAAAACCAACATAGCCTATATAATGTTTATGTTAATGGTGTTCATATCCTACTCATGCTAGTGTCCAATGTTACTTATGCATAATGCTTGGTCATGATCGTTGTTGCTCTCTAGCTGGCCGCTTCCCAGTCTTAAATTGCTAGCCTTCGCTTGTACTAAGTGGGAACTCTGCTTGTACATCAAAAACCTTGAACTCAAAGTTATTCCAGATGAGTCCACCATACCTAACTATGTATGGTATTACCCTGTCGTCCTAAGTAAATTTGTATGTGCCACCTCTAAAAACTTCTAAATATTATCCGTTTTGTGTGCCTGGATCGTTCATGGAACGACAGGAGGTGGTCGATATCTTTCGTGCTAATCATGTTATCCTCACGTCGAGTGTTTATTCACTCGCCATCGCACTAGGAAATGGGCGGTAATAGGGATGCCCAGTCCCAAACTGCAAAATACAAAACGAGTCCATCTCTTACATAATCACACAAAAACTCCCAATGGATCCAAAACCTTTACTTTCTGCTTGGGGACCGCCACTGCCATGCTTAGCATGGAAGATGTTGATAACTGATGGTCGTGAAGTGAATAAGAAGGGTGCATGTCTCAAAATGTCATTTATCTCTGTTTTGAAAATAGAGCTCTGGCACCTCTACAAATCACTACTTCCCTCAGTGAAGGGACTTTCTATTTACTTTTATGTTGTGTCATCACCTTCTATAAACAAGCGCCAGAAACTGAGTAGAGCATAGTGGTCATGATTTATACATTGTGTATAGCTAATGTTGGGTGCATCATGACTGGATCTTTTATACCATGAATTACAATGTTTAGTCGCTGCTTGAACTTCGGAGGTGCTCTGCATTTATGTTTTGCGGTCTTAGAAAGGGGTAGAGAGATACCATTATTGTCATATTATATCATGGTTGTTTTGACAACGTGTTGCTGTTTGAGATATCTTATTATTGCTCGCTAGCTGATTATTTCATTGATATGAATCATTATAATCTTTAAGAGTTATTGTCAACATGGTTAGTTATAATGATGGCTGAAAACCTAGGTGTTGTTTAAGCTTATTTATGCAAACAAGAACAAAAGAGTTCGTAAAAGTTTTTCTTTCTCACTTTCAGTTTATCAACTAAATTGCCTAAGGACAAGCAAAGGTTTAAGGTTGGGGGAGTTGATACGTCTCCGATGTATCTACTTTTTCTCACGCTTTTCCTCTTGTTTTGGACTATAATTTGCATGATTTGAATGAAACTAACCCCGGACTGACGATGTTTTCAGCGGAACTACCATGGTGTTGTTTTTGTGCACAAATAAAAGTTCTCGAAATGGCACAAAACTTTTTGAGAATTTTTTATACAATATATAAGAATTTCTAGAGCCAAGACCTACCAGAGAGGGGCCCCTGGGTGGGCACAACCAACCAGGGCGCGCCCCCACTCCTGGCGCGCCCAGGTGGGTTGTACCACCTGGTGGCCCCGCTGACGACCCCCCTGATACTATAAATTCACATTATTGTAGAAAAAAATTAGAGAGAAAGAATTATTGTGATCCACGAGACGGAGCCGCCGCCAAGCCCTGTTCTTCCTCAGGAGGGTAGATTTGGAGTCCTTTTGGGGCTCCGGAGAGGGGGATCTTCGTTCTTCGTCATCACCAACCCTTCTCCATTGCCAATTCCATGATGCTCCCCACTTGGAGTGAGTAATTCCTTCATAAGCTCGCTAGTTGGTGAGGAGTAGGATGAGATTCATCATGTAATCGAGTTAGTTTTGTTAGGGCCTGCTCCCTAGTATCCACTGTGTTCTTAGATTGATGTTGCTATGACTATGCCATGCTTAATGCTTGTCACTTTGGGCCCGGGTGCCATGATTTCATATCTGAACCATTTATGAATTCATCATTATATCCATGTTTTAGATCCGATCTTGTAAGTTATAGTCACCTACTATGGTTATGATCCGGCAACCCTTGAGTGACAACAACCGAGCCCACTCCCGGTGATGACCGTAGTTTGAGGAGTTCATGTATTCACTATGTGTTAATGCTTTGTTTCGGTTCTCTACTAAAAGGAGGACTTAATATCCCTTAGTTTCCAATATGGACCCCGCTGCCATGGGAGGGTAGGACAAAAGATGTCATGCAAGTTCTTTAAATAAAGCATGTATGACCATTTACGGAATACATGCCAACATTATATCGATGAACTGGAGCTACTGCCGTATCGCCCTAGGTTATAACTGTCTCATGATGAATATCATCCAACAAGTCACTAATCCAATGCCTACGAATTTATCCTTATTGTTTCTGCTAAGTTACTACTGCTATCATCACTGTTACACTTGCTACAAATCACTGATATCACTGTTACTGTTATCGTTGCTACTATCACTACTATCAAAACTATCAAACTACTGTCCTACGGATCACCTTGCTGCAGATAATTAATCTCCAGGTGTGGTTGAATTGACAACTCAGCTGCTAATACCTTCAAATATTCTTTGGCTCCCCTTGTGTCGAATCTATAAATTTGGGTTGAATACTCTACCCTCGAAAACTATTGCGATCCCCTATACTCGTGGGTTATCATTAATCCCTCTCAGGTAACGATGCCAGAAAATTGTAGTAGATTGAAATAATAGATTACGAATAAAATAAAGTGCAGCAAAGTATTTTTGTATTTTTGGTTTAATAGATCTGAATAAAAATGCAAAGAAAAGAAGATTGCAAGAAAATACATGAGGAAGAAGACCTGGGGGGCGTAGGTTTCACTAGTGGCTTCTCTCGAGAAAGATAGCAAACGGTGCGTAAACAAATTACTATTAGGCAATTGATAGAACCTCAAATAATTATGACGATATCCAGGCAATGATCATTACATAGGCATCACGTCCAAGATTAGTAGACCGACTCTTGTCTGCATCTACTACTATTACTCCACACATTGACCGCTATCCAGCATGCATCTAGTGTATTAAGTTCATGGAAAAATGGAGTAATGCAATAAGAACGATGACATGATGTAGACAATATCTGTTTATCTAATGCGTAGATATAGATCCCATATTTTATCCTTCGTAGCAATGATACATACGTGTTGGTTCCCTTTCTGTCACTGGGATCAAGCATCGTAAGATCGAACCCACTACCGGGCACCTCTTCCCATTGCAAGATAAATAGATCAAGTTGGCCAAACAAAACCCAAATATCGGAGAAGAAATACAAGGCTATAAGAGATCATGGATATAAGAGATCAAAGAAACTCAAATAACTTTCATGGATATAAAAAGATATGACTGATCATAAACTCAAAGTTTATCAGATCCCAACAAACACAACGCAAAAAGAGTTACATCATATGGATCTCCAAGAGACCATTGTATTGAGAATCCAGAGAGAGATATGAAGTCATCTAGATACTAACTATGGACCCAATGGTCTACAAAGAACTACTCACGCATCATCGGAGAGGCACCAATGGAGGTGGTGAACCCCATCCGAGATGGTGTCTACATTGGATCTGGTGGTTCTAGACTCTACGGCGGCTGGGTGAATATTTCATCGAATCACCTAGGGTTTTGGGAATATTTGGGTATTTATAGAGCAAAGAGGCGGTTCAGGGGGCAGCCGAGGTGGGCACAACCCACACTAGGGCGCGCCTGGGCCTCCTGGCACAACTTGGTGGGTTGTCCCCTCCTCGGGACTCCCCCTAGGTGCAACCAAGGCCCACCATGTTCCTTCTGGTCCATAAAAAATCTCTGTAAAGTTTCGTGGCATTTGGACTCCATCTGATATTGATTTTCTGTGATGTACAAAACACGGAAAAAACAGGAACGGGCACTTGGCACTATGTTAATAGGTTAGTACCAAAAAATGATATAAAATGACTATAACATGATTATAAAACATCCATGATTGATAATATAACAGCATGGAACAATCAAAAAGTGTAGATACGTTTGAGACGAATCAGCATCCCCAAGCTTAACTCCTACTGGTCCTCAAGTAGGTAAGTGATAAAAACAGAATTTTTGATGTGGACTGTTGTTTAACATGTCATATCATAATCTTTTCTTTATAGCATGGACAATTGGACTTTTCATGTGATTCAAAGCAATAGTCTAGTTTTGACATGATGATTAGATACTCAAGCATATCAACAAGAAACCATGTCTTTCAAAATATCAATGCTAAAACAAGTTACCCTACAAAATCATATAGTCTTGTCATGCTCTGTCTTCTTAACAGAAAGTATTTATCATGCACAGCCCTGATACGTCTCCGACATATCTATAATTTTTGATTGCTCCATGCTATATATCTACAGTTTTGGACATTATTGGGCTTTATTATCCACTTTTCTATTATTTTTGGGACTAACCTATTAACCAGAGGCCCAGCCCAGAATTGCTGTTTTTTTGCCTGTTTTAGGGTTTCGAAGAAAAGGAATATCAAACAGAGTCCAAACGGAATGAAACCTTCGAGAATGTGATTTTCTCAACAAACAAGACCCAGGAGACTTCGACCCTATGTCAAGACACAAAAGAGGAGGCCACGAGGTAGGGGGCGCGCCTACCCCCTCCCCCAGGCGCGCCCTCCACCCTCGTGGGCCCCCCTGTTGCTCCACTGACGTACTCCTTCCTCCTATATATACCTATGTGCCCCCAAACGATCAGATACAGAGCCAAAACCCTAATTCCACCGCCGCAACTTTCTGTATCCACGAGATCCCTTCTTGGGGCCTATTCCGGAGCTACGCTAGAGGGGGCATCGATCATGGAGGGCTTCTACATCAACACCATAGCCCCTCCGATGAAGTGTGAGTAGTTCACCTCAGACCTACGGGTCCATAGATAGTAGGTAGATGGCCGCTTCTCTCTTTTTGAATCTCAATACAATGTTGTCCCCCTCTCTTGTGGAGATCTATTCGATGTAATCTTCTTTTTGCGGTGTGTTTGTTGAGACTGATGAATTGTGGGTTTATGATCAAGTCTATCTATGAAAAATATTTGAATCTTCTCTGAATTCTTTTATGTATGATTGGTTATCTTTGCAAGTCTCTTCGAATTATCAGTTTGGTTTGGCCTACTAGATTGATCTTTCTTGCAATGGGAGAAGTGCTTAGCTTTGGGTTTAATCTTGTGATGTCCTTTCCCAGTGACAGTAGGGGCAGCAAGGCACGTATTGTATTGTATCCATCGAGGATAACAAGATGGGGTTTTCATCATATTGCATGAGTTTATCCCTCTACATCATGTCATCTTGCATAAGGCGTTACTCTGTTTTCATTAACTTAATACTCTAGATGCACGCTGGATAGAGGTCGATGAATGGAGTAATAGTAGTAGATGCAGGCAGGAGTCGACCTACTTTTCTTGGACGTGATGCCTATATACATGATCATACCTAGATATTCTCATAACTATGCTCAATTCTGTCAATTTCTCAACACTAATTTGTTCACCCACCGTAGAATACTTATGCTCTCGAGAGAAGCCCCTAGTGAAACCTATGGCCCCCGGGTCTATCTTCATCATATTAATCTCCCAATACTTCGTTATTTCCTTTGATTTTTACTTTGCTTTTATTTTACTTTGCATCTTTATCACAAAAATACCAAAAATATTATCTTATCATATCTATTAGATCTCACTCTCGTAAGTGGCCGTGTAGGGATTGACAACCCCTTATCGCATTGGTTGCGAGGATTTATTTGTTTTGTGCAGGTGCGAGGGACTCGCGCGTAGCCTCCTACTGGATTGATACCTTGGTTCTCAAAAACTGAGGGAAATACTTACGCTACTTTGCTGCATCATCCCTTCCTCTTTGGGTAAAACCAACGCAGTGCTCAAGAGGTAGCAAGAAGGATTTCTGGCGCTGTTGCTGGGGAGGTTCGCACAAGTCAAGATTTGACTCCTGACAACGAGCCATTTCTAGCGCCGTTGCCGGGGAGGTCTACGCAAAAGTCAATATACCAAGTACCCATCACATACCCTTATCTCTCGCATTACATTATTTGCCATTTGCCTCTCGTTTTCCTCTCCCCCACTTCACCCTTGTCGTTTTATTCGCCCTCTCTCTCTATCCACCCTCTCTTTCTCTATTTACCTCTTTTTGCCCGCTTGCTTGTGTGTTAGTTTGCTTGCTTGTCATGATGGCTCAAGATAACACTAAATTGTGTGACTTCACCAATACCAACAATAATGATTTTATTAGCACTCCGATTGCTCCTCTTACCGATGCTGAATCTTGTGAAATTAATACTGCTTTGCTGAATCTTGTCATGAAAGATATGTTTTCCAGCCTTCCTAGTGAAGATGCCGCTACCCATCTAAATAGCTTCGTTGATTTGTGTGATATGCAAAAGAAAAAAGATGTGGATAATGATATTGTTAAATTGAAGCTATTTCCTTTTTCGCTTAGAGATCGTGCTAAAGCTTGGTTTTCATCTTTGCCTAAAAATAATATTGATTCATGGAACAAGTGCAGAGATGCTTTTATCTCCAAGTATTTTCCTCCCGCTAAGATCATCTCTCTTAGAAACGATATTATGAATTTTAAGAAACTTGATCATGAACATGTTGCACAAGCTTGAGAGAGAATGAAACTAATGATACGTAATTGCCCTACTCATGGTTTAAATTTGTGGATGATTATACAAAAAAATATGCCGGATTGAATTTTGCTTCTAGAAATCTTTTAGATTCGGCCGCGGGAGGCACTTTTATGGAAATCACTTTAGGATACGCTACTAAACTCCTAGATAATATTATGGTTAATTATTCTCAATGGGATACTAAAAGATCTACTAATAAAAAGGTGCATGCGAAAAAAGAAATTAATGTTTTGAGTGGAAAGATGGATGAAATTATGAAATTATTTGCTAGTGAGAGTGTTTCTTCTGATCCTAATGTGTAACATCCCAAATTTTCAATTTGGAATGTTATACATTAGATCATCATTGCATATCATATTTTATTTTCTTTTGGTTTTGATCCTAGAAATTCTACGCAACTCAAGGACCCACGAAGAGAGTTGGGGATTTCATTATTTTCATATTTGAGCTTTCTCAAATTTTGAGAATAGGATCATTTGATCTTAATTATTTTATCATCAATTATTTCTGTTACAAAAATATGAGAGAGGGAATAAAATGACTTTCCCAAAATAAAGAAATATGGAGGATTTAACAATAAAATCAAATAAGATTTTATTTCGGAGTTTTTCGGTCTTTTATTTGAATTTAGGAAAAATGTACGTTTTTCAAAATTGCATTTAGGCCCCAAATAAATGTTCACCTTGTGCGGCTTGATTTTAGAAGCCCGGGAAAATTATTTCGGGATTTTTGGAGTCTATTTAGTATTTCTTTTTATTTTTCTTCTGCGCGTAATTATTTAAAAAAACGAACCGACCTACGGGCCGTGTCCGACCGGGACTCCGGCCCGCTAGGCTTTATAAGCCGGGGGGGAGCCAGCTGAGCCGAGTCGCCGCGCCCCCGAACCCTAGCCGCCCCGAGCCCCGCCGCCGCCGCCTGCCGTCGCCGGAGCCGCCGCGCCGCCGCCTCGGCGACTCGCCGCCGAGGTCGCCTCAAAGTCCGCGCCGGTTTTTTTCATTTATTTTTTTTTTCGAAAAACCGTTCGGTTTTCCATCGGTTTTTTAGTTTCGGTTTTTTTAATAGATCGGTTTTTCTGATTTATTTATTTAGCGAGGGTTCGTCCGTTCGTTCGTTTTAGTGAACGTTCGTCGTTTTTCTTTTTCTCTGATTAAATCCGCGATTTTTCTGATCACGATTCCAGATCCGATTTTCGTTTTAGTATAACTTTTCGCTCGTTTATCGGAATCAGGCGATTCAAGTGCCTGGAGTTTCGTCTCGAAACCCTCTATCCGTTTAACCAATTTAAAAAAGTTTTTTCTACTGTAAAAAGATTTCCCTAGATCCAGATTAGTAGAACGAAGTTGATTTCTTTCGCCGTTTGACTTTCGTTGCTTTGTTTGATTTGATTATTTTTGCCAACCGGAGTTCTTAAGTTGAAAAATCTGGTTAGATCTCTTATTTGACTTTTACCCGTGCATTAGATGAGTACTTATTGTATGCTTGTTTGTTTGTCTGTGATAGAATACGCATAGTGCGACGCTTGTTACTTCGAATCACTAGGTTTCGCGGATCATCAGCAAGGCAAGTAACACTTGATCATACTTTTCTACTACCCAGTTTTATTGTGTTTGACCAATCCTCAAACATTGCATGATTAGGATCTAATTAAATTGTGGGATGGGAAGTAGATGAGGTAGTACCTATTACCTGTTTTATTATCAAACCTTTGGGAGTTACTTCTACGTTTGCCATTATGCCATGCTATGCTAGTAGACGTGGATTGGGTGAGTGATATCCATGACAGATGTGAGTTTGTTAACTAATGGTTTATCTAAGGTGGCAACTTAAACAAACATCTGGGTGGATTGAGGTACCTGGGTATTCCAGGATTGCCTGTTTTTCTTTATGGACCGCACCCAGGATCAAAGGGATCATGAGACTATTCATACTAAAAACTTCCGTGTGCAGTCACAAGCTATTATGGGCTCTAGCATAGTTGACAAGTCATGTGAACTCTTACAGTGGTAGACTAGCAGATGTAGGGGATGTAGGTGGTACGGTCTACCCGATCGTAAGGTGCTAGCGCTTCTGAAAGACTATGTCTCGGTCATCCGTCTTCTCAAACACCATGTAGTGCAAGAATCCAACGGAGGAGATCGAGTCTTGTGGGGAAAAGTGTGCAAACCTCTGCAGAGTGTAATAAACTAATCATGGTTAGCCGTGTCCCCCGTTATGGACGTTTTGAGTATCTAGTACTTGGATTATCATGTGAATCTCAACATGCTACTCTAAATTAATTTTGTTGGGTTTTGCTTAATGATGATGCTTAATTGGGATTGAGAATGCTGTCAACCATTCTCAATGTTTAACAATTACCATGATAGTTAAATAAAATTTATTCCTTTGTAGTAGGGAAAAATTGGCTTTACGCAAAACTGTAACCATAGAGCTTTCCACCAGCCAAATATGCATATAGTATAGTTGTTTCATTCCATTACTCTCTATGTGTTACCTTGCCAGCATATTCCATGTGCTGACCCATTTCGAGCTGCAACGTTAATGTTGCAGACTTTTCAGACGATGATTAAGGAGTTTAGGTCGTGGTTCTATACTCAGCGATGGCGTTGGAGTTGATGGACTCACTTATCTTCCAAGCCGTCCGTTGTTATCGTTATTAGATGGACTTAAGCCATATTTATTGTAATAAGTTCTCTTTTGAGACTCTCGATGTAATAAGTGTGTGATTGCTACTCTGTTATAAATCCTCCAAGTACTGTGTGGTGTCAGCATTACTGATCCAGGGATGACACCGAAGCATAGAGATCAGACTGTTTGAGGTCTGGTCGCTACAGAGATGGTATCAGAGCACACGCTGACTATAGGACACGACCACTAAGCTAAAGACCTAGATCACTATCTACTCTCTTCTCTTCTGACTCCTCATCCTTTCTACTCTTTAGGATGGCGGATGCAAGGAACAAGTTCACGCAACCGAATGAAGATACACCCTTTGGACGCCACTTGAAGGAAGTCATGAGATACCTGAACATAGGAGTACCAAGCTTCACCAGAACCTACAACGCCACTTTACCTGAAGAAAAGCGCTGGATGATTCAAGTTCAAGTTCCAGGAAGGACGTTCATGCCAGTCACTGAGCCCATAGAGTTTTCTTTTGGTGCACCAACTTGGAATCTAGGAAAGAGCATGGCAGCTCACATCGCCATGGGACGCATTGGAGAAGTCTACCGCAATGATCTCAAGGATACTATCTACCAGATTTGTGGACACCGAGATGAGCACTGGGAGATGATCAGCACCAGAGAGGATAGATCAATTGCAGCTTTTATCGAGGAGTTAAACCATCACATTCGACAACAGGAGAACCAGATGTGCACTGACATGATAGACCTAAAGAAGGCAAGGACAAGAATCAAGGAACTGGAGGAAGAACTCAAGGCTACACGTGAAGATTATGAAGAAGAAATTGAAGTATTGGTGGAGAAGAATGACGATCTGATCAAGAAGATCGGGATATTTATGGGAGGCCCTACACCAGTAGATGAAGACGAAGAACCCAAGGAGATCCGCCCGGAAGACTACATCATCATCGACGACACCGATTCGGACCCAGATGATAGCGATGATGACTATGTTGATGAAGCAGGAGCAGATATCATGGAGTCTGCAACCGAAGAATATTTCTAGTAGACCACCTCATCAGTAGTAGTAGTCCACCATGTAAATATAGTAGTCCGAGCACTTTTGCAATAGTTAGATCGATTGTATGCCCTTGTTTGATTGAATGAAGTGAATTGTTTGCTTTTGCCTCATGTGCATATGGGTAGTGTTTTCTCTTTAGACCCCCTCTATTCTTACATCTCATCTTTTCTAAACCCTCAGATGCCTCTGAGGCGTGACCCCGGATTTACCTTTCCACCGGAGCTCACCCAGTTGATCCAGCAGCAGAACACATTGATACAGTTGCTAGTCCAGAATCAGAATCAGGGGAACAACAACAACAACCCACCACCACCACCACCACCTGTTGACCACTTAGCCCGTTTTCTTAGGCTGAATCCGCCGGTGTTTTCCAGTAGCACCGAGCCGATAGTAGCAGATGATTGGCTCTGCAAGACAGCTAGAGAGTTGACCACAGCAGGATGCACAGATGCGGAGAAGGTGAAGTTTGCCGCACATCAGCTTGAAGGACCCGCATCATCATGGTGGGAGAATTTCACAGCCACTTTCCCTGTCGACACTGTCACATTGGACCAGTTTCAGCAGGCCTTTCGAACTGCCCATGTTTCAGCAGGAGCTATGGCCATGAAGAAGCGTGAGTTTCGCAACTTGCACCAAGGAGGATGGACAGTTGGCCAATATGTGGAGGACTTTAGTAAATTAGCACGTTATGCCCCAGATGACGTTGCTACGGATGCAGCTAAGCAGGAGAAGTTTCTGGAAGGACTGAATGATGAGTTGAGCATGTAGTTGATGGTAGCAACCTTCAACAACTACCAGGAGTCGGTAGACCGTGCTCTTATGATTGAAGGGAAGCAGCAGCAGATTGAGAACCGCGAGAGGAAGTATGGACAAGGGAAGTACAATTCTGGAGCTCAGCAGAAGCCACATTTTAACCCTAGACCGGGAGGACACTTTCAGCATACCCATGGAGGAGGTAGCTCGCACAATCACAACGGCACCAGGAATGGTAATGGGAATGGAGGAAGCAATGGCCAGAACCACACCAACCCATCAACCCCAGCCAAGAAAGACCTGAGCCAAGTCACTTGCTTTAAGTGCCAGAAGACCGGACATTATGCCAATGAATGTCCTGAATCCCAAAATGGAAACGGCAATGGAAGCTCTGGGAAGAAGCCGAACCCTTTCAGCAGGGGACGGGTGAACCACATTAATGTGGAGGAGGTTGAAGAGCAGCCAGATGCAGTAATCGGTAAGTTTTTGGTTAAGTCATTTACTACACTCGTTCTTTTCGATACTGGTGCATCGCATTCATACATATCAAGGGGATTTGTGGATAAGTATAAACTGCCAACCCAAGCCCTTAGGTCACCCATGTTAGTAACCTCGCCTGGAGCAGAATATATGGCTAGTCTATGGTGTGATCGGTTACAATTAAGGATTGGTAACTATGTTTTTCCCTCAGACCTAATAGTATTGGAATCCCAAGGATTGGATGTGATATTAGGCATGGATTGGTTATCAAAGTATGAAGGGAATATTGAATGTGCTAGTAAGTCAATTTTGCTTACCACCCCAGAAGGGAGAAGGATCAAGTATGTATCCCGACATGTGCCAAAGAGGACTCAAGTAAATTGCTTAATAGGAGTTGTGCAGGAGGAAGTACCAGTAGTGAAGGATTTCCCTGATGTATTTCCAGAAGAGTTGCCAGGCATGCCACCGGATAGAGATATTGAGTTTTTGATTGAGCTATTGCCAGCCACAGGGCCAATATCAAAGAGACCATACAGGATGCCTCCAAAGGATTTGGTGGAGTTTAAGAAGAAGATTAAAGAGTTGCTGGATAAAGGATATATTCGCCCAAGTTCTTCGCCTTGGGGATCGCCAGTACTTCTAGTGGAGAAGAAGGATGGATCGTTAAGGATGGTTGTTGATTATCGAGGATTGAATGAAGTAATGATTAAGAACAAGTACCCACTACCAATGATCAATGATCTGTTTGATCGATTGCAAGGAGCTAAGGTATTTTCCAAGATCGATTTGCGATCAGGATACCACCAGTTGAAGATTCGAGAACAGGATATTCCTAAGACAGCTTTTACCACCAGGTATGGGCTGTACGTGTATACCGTTATGTCATTTGGTCTGACTAACGCACCTGCCTATTTTATGAACATGATGAACAAAGTGTTTATGGAGTTCTTGGACAAGTTCATCGTGGTGTTCATTGATGATATCCTGGTTTACTCGAAAAACAAAGAGGAGCATAAGGAGCATTTGCGTTTGGTACTTGGAAAGCTCAGAGAACATCAATTATATGCCAAGTTCAGCAAATGTGAGTTTTGGTTGAAGGAAGTTGGATTCCTCGGATGCGTTATATCCGGAGAATGAATAGCAGTTGATCCCACTAAGGGTGACAGTGTGACAAATTGGGAAGCCCCAACAACAGTTGGAGAGATCCGGAGTTTTCTTGGACTTGCAGGATACTACCGGAGATTTATTGAGAATTTCTCAAAGATTGCGAAGCCTATGACTGAGTTGTTGAAGAAGGATACCAAGTTCATATGGACTAAGGAGTGTGAGGCTAGTTTCCAGGAGTTGAAGAAACGCTTGGTTACTTAACTAGTGTTGATTTTGCCAGATCAGACCAAGGATTATGAGGTGTATTGCGACGCTTCACGTCGAGGACTTGGAGCAGTGCTTATGCAGGAAGGGAGAGTTGTTTCATATGCCTCGCGACAGCTTAAGCCTCATGAGTTGAATTATGCTACGCATGATTTGGAGTTAGCAGCCGTAGTGCATGCATTGAAAACATGGAGACATTTCCTCATTGGAAACCATTGTGAGGTGTATACGGATCATAAGAGTTTGAAGTATATTTTCACACAGAAGGAGTTGAATCTCAGATAAAGGAGATGGTTGGAGCTCATCAAGGATTACGATATGAGATTTCATTACCATCCCGGAAAGGCTAATGTAGTAGCTGACGCCTTAAGCTGTAAGATCCATGTCAATACATTAATGACGGGAGAAATACCAAAGCAGTTAGCAGAAAATCTTCGAGAGTTATGTTTGGAAATAGTTTCGAGAGGCTATATAGCAGCATTGGAGATTCAGTCAACTTTGATGGATAGAATCAGAGAAGCTCAGAAGACTGACAAAGAGATTGCCTCTATAAAGGATAAAATAAGCGAAGGAAAGGCTAAAGGATTTCGTGAGGATGAGCATGACATCCTATGGTTTGAAGACCGTGTTTATGTGCCCAATGACCCGGAGATCAGGAAGTTGATTCTGTAACAGGCACACGATTCACCATATTCGATTCACCCAGGAAATACCAAGATGTATTTGGATTTGAAGGATATTTTCTGGTGGACCAGAATGAAGAAGGATATTGCGGAGTATGTAGCAGTTTGTGATGTGTGTCAGAGAGTAAAGGCGGAGCATCAGAAGCCAGCAGGATTGTTAAAACCATTGCCGATACCCGAATGGAAGTGGAATAAGTTAAGTATGGATTTTATCACGGGATTACCCAGGACTCGTTCAGGCTATGACTCGATTTGGGTTGTAGTCGATCGATTGACGAAGGTAGCTCATTTAATCCCAGTAAATACCACTTGCACCAGTACTAAGTTGGCAAAGATATACATGACCAGGATCGTATGTTTGCATGGAGTTCCGAGGAGTATCGTATCAGATAGAGGAACCCAGTTTACCTCAAAGTTCTGGAAGCAGTTGCATGAAACTTTGGGTACCAGGCTAGAATTCAGTACAACTTTTCATCCATAGACAGATGGACAAACCGAGAGTCAATCAAATTTTAGAGGACATGCTGAGAGCTTGTGCGCTAGATTATGGATCTAGTTGGGACGACAATTTGCCATATGCAGAGTTCTCTTACAACAACAGTTACCAAACCAGTTTAAAGATGGCCCCTTCCGAAGCTTTGTACAGAAGGAGGTGCAGGACACCGTTGTCTTGGAACGAAGTTGGAGACCGCCAGTTGTTTGGACCTGACTTCATTAAGGAGTCTGAACAGAAGGTGAAATTGATTCGCGATAGGCTCAAGGTAGCTCAGTCCAGACAGAAGAGATATGCAGATTCTAAACGCAAGGAGACAGTTTACGAAGTCGGAGACCGAGTTTATCTGCGAGTATCTCCACTTTGGGGACCAAAACATTTTGGGGTCAAAGGAAAGTTAGCGCCACGATTTGTAGGACCATATCGAGTTTTGGAGCGTATGGGAGAAGTGGCCTACAAGTTGGAATTGCCCGAAGGATTGTCAGGAGTTCATAATGTGTTCCACGTTTCTCAGTTGAAGAAGTTCCACGCAGAGATGGCTGAGATACCCTTGAGAGACACAGTGCCATTGGAAACAATTCAGTTGGATAAAGATTTGACCTATGAGGAGAAACCAGTTAAGATTCTCGAGTTTGCCAGCCGAGTCACTCGCAGCAAGGTTATCAAGTTTTGCAAGGTTCAGTGGAGCCACCACACAGAGGATGAAGCCACCTGGGAGCGAGAGGAAGATTTGCTCAATGACCACCCTCACCTATTTTCTAGCCAACACGAATCTCGAGGGCGAGATTCATCTTAAGGGGGGTAGGTTTGTAACATCCCAAATTTTCAATTTGGAATGTTATACATTAGATCATCATTGCATATCATATTTTATTTGCTTTTGGTTTTGATCCTAGAAATTCTACGCAACTCAAGGACCCATGGAGAGAGTTGGGGATTTCATTACTTTCATATTTGAGTTTTCTCAAATTTTGAGAATAGGATCATTTGATTTTAATTATTTTATCATCAATTATTTCTGTTACAAAAATATGAGAGAGGGAATAAAATGACTTTCCCAAAATAAAGAAATATTGAAGATTTAATAATAAAATCAAATAAGATTTTATTTCGGAGTTTTTCGGTCTTTTATTTGAATTTAGGAAAAATGTGCGTTTTTCAAAATTGCATTTAGGCCCTAAATAAATGTTCACCTTGTGCGGCTTGATTTTAGAAGCCCGGGAAAATTTATTTCAGGATTTTTGGAGTCAGTTTAGTATTTCTTTTTATTTTTCTTCTGCATGTAATTACTAAAAAAAACGAACCGACCTACGGGCCGTGTCCGACCGGGACTCCGGCCCGCTAGGCTTCATAAGCCGGGGGGAGCCAACCGAGCCTAGCCGCCGCGCCACCGAACCCTAGCCGCCCCAAGCCCCGCCGCCTGCCGTCGCCGGAGCCGCCGCCTCGCCGACTCGCCGCTGAGGTCGCCTCGAAGTCCGCGCCGGTTATTATTATTTTTTTTCGAAAAACCGTTCGGTTTGCCGTCGGTTTTTTTAGTTTCGGTTTTTTAACAGATCGATTTTTCCGATTTATTTATTTAGCGAGCATTCGTTCGTTCGTTCGTTCTAGCGAACGTTCGTCGTTTTTCTTTTTCTCGGATTAAATCCGCGATTTTTCTGATCGCGATTCCAGATCCGATTTTCGTTTTAGTATAACTTTTCTCGTTTATCGGAATCAGGCGATTCAAGGGCCTGGAGTTTCATCTCGAACCCCTCTATCCATTTAACCAACTTAAACAAGTTTTTGCTACTGTAATTTTTTTCCCTAGATCCAGATTAGTAGAACGAAGTTGATTTCTTTCGCCGTTTGACTTTCGTTGCTTCGTTTGATTTGATTCTTTTTGCCAACCGGAGTTCTTAAGTTGAACTTTCTGGTTAGATATCTTATTTGACTTTTACCTGTGCATTAGATGAGTACTTATTGTATGCTTGTTTGTTTGTCTACGATAGAATACCCAGAGTGCGCCGCTTGTTACTTCGAATCACTAGGTTTTGCGGATCATCAGCAAGGCAAGTAACACTTGATCATACTTTTCTACTACCCAGTTTTATTGCATTAGACCAATCCTCAAACATTGCATGATTAGGATCTAATTAAATTGTGGGATGGGAAGTAGATGAGGTAGTACCTATTACCTGTTTTATTATCCAACCTTTGGGAGTTACTTTACGTTTGCCATTATGCCATGCTATGCTAGTAGACGTGGATTGGGTGAGTGATATCCATGACAGATGTGAGTTTGTTAATTAATGGTTTATCTAAGGTGGCAACTTAAAAACACATCTGGGTGGATTGAGGTACCTGGGTATTCCAGGACTGCCTGTTTTTATTTATGGACCACCACCCAGGCTCAAAGGGATCATGAGACTATTCATACTAGAAACTTCCATGTGCAGCCACAAGCTATTATGGGCTCTAGCATAGTTGACTAAGTCATGCGAACTCTTACAGTGGTAGACTAGCAGATGTAGGGGATGTAGGTGGTACGGTCTACCCGATAGTAAGGTGCTAGCGCTTCTGAAAGACTATGTCTCGGTCATCCGTCTTCTCAAACACCATGTAGTGCGAGAAATCCAACGGAGGAGATCAAGTCTTGTGGGGAAAAGTGCGCAAACCTCTGCAGAGTGTAATAAACTAATCATGGTTAGCCGTGTCCCTGGTTATGGACGTTTTGAGTATCTAGTACTTGGATTATCATGTGAATCTCAACATGTTACTCTAAAGTAATTTTGTTGGGTTTTGCTTAATGATGATGCTTAATTGGGATTGAGAATGCTATCAACCATTCTCAATGTTTAACAACTACCACGATAGTTAAATAAAATTTATTCCTTTGTAGTAGGGAAAAATTGGCTTTACGCAAAATTGTAACCATAGAGCTTTCCACCAGCCAAATATGCATATAGTATAGCTGTTTCATTCCATTACTCTCTATGTGTTACCTTGCCAGCATATTCCATGTGCTGACCCGTTTCGGGCTGCAACATTAATGTTGCAGACTTTTCAGACGACGAATAAGGAGTTTAGGTTGTGGTTCTATACTCAGTGATGCCTATGGAGTTGATGGACTCACTTATTTTCCAAGCCTTCCGCTGTTATCGTTATTAGATGGCCTTAATCCATATTTATTGTAATAAGTTCTCTTTTGAGACTCTTGATGTAATAAGTGTGTGATTGCTACCCTGTTATAAATCCTCCGAGTAATGTGTGGTGTCAGCATTATTAATCCAGGGATGACACCGGAGCACAGAGATCAGACTGTTTGAGGTCTGGTCACTACATAATGATATGCCCGTGTCTACTTTGATTCAGAATAATAATGAATCTATGGATGTGAATTTTGTTGGTAGGAACAATTTTGGTAACAACGCATATAGAGGAAATTTCAATCCTAGGCCTTATCCTAGTAGTCCCTCTAATACTTATGGTAATTCCTGCAACAATTCTTATGGAAATTATAATAAGATGCCCTCTGATTTTCAATCTAATATTAAAGAATTTATTACTTCGCGAAAGAATTTCAATGCTTTGATTTAAGAAAAATTGCTTAAGATTGATGAGTTGGCTAGGAACGTTGATAGAATTTCTCTTGATGTTGATTCTTCGAAACTTAGATCTATTCCACCTAAGCATGATATAAATGAGTCTCTCAAAGCCATGAGAATTTCCATTGATGAGTGCAAAGAAAGAACCGCTAAGATGCGTGCTAAGAAAGATGCCTTTATAAGAGCGTGTTCTTCTAGTTGCTATGAAAATAAAGATGAAGATCTAAAAGTTATTGATCTGCCCCCTATTAAATCTTTGTTTTGCAATATGAATCTTGATAATGATGGGACTGAATATGATCCACCTTTACCTAGAAGGCATTCCAAGAATACGGAATTTTTTGATCTTGATGCTAAAATTGATAAAAGTGGGATTGAAGAAATTAAAACCCTAGATGTTGCTAAACACACTATTATGGATTTCAAGGAATTTAACTATGAAAATTTCTCTTTGATTGATTGTATTTACTTGTTGCAATCCGTGCTAAATTCTCCTCATGCTTATAGTCAAAATAAAGCGTTTACTAAACATATCGTTGATGCCTTGATGCAATCTTATGAAGAAAAACTTGAATTGGAAGTTTCTATCCCTAGAAAACTCTATGATGAGTGGGAACCAACTATTAAAATTAAAATTAAAATTAAAGATCATGAATGCTATGCTTTATGTGATTTGGATGCTAGTGTTTCCATGATTCCAAAGACTTTGTGTGATTTGTTAGGTTTCCATGATTTTGATGATTGCTCTCTAAACTTGCACCTTGCGGATTCCACTATTAAGAAACCTGTGGGAAGAATTAATGATGTTCTTATTGCTGCAAATAGGAATTATGTGCCCGTATATTTTATTGTTCTTGACATAGGTTGCAATCCTTCATGTCCTATTATTCTTGGTAGACCTTTCCTTAGAACGATTGGTGCAATTATTGACATGAAGGAAGGAAATATTAGATTCCAAATTCCATTAAGGAAAGGCATGGAACACTTTCCTAGAAAGAAAATTAAATTACCTTATGAATCTATTATGAGATCCACTTATGGATTGCCTACCAAAGATGGCAATACCTAGATCTATCCTTGCTTGTTATGCCTAGCTAGGGGCGTTAAACGATAGCGCTTGTTGGGAGGCAACCCAATTTTATTTTTATTCCTTGATTTTTTCTCCTGTTTAGTAATAAATAATTTATCTAGCCTCTGTTTAGGTTGTGTTTTTTTGTGTCTAATTAGTGTTTGTGCCAAGTAGAACCGTTGGGAAGACTTGGGGAAAGTCTTGTTACACTTGCTGTAAAAAAAACAGAAACTTTAGCGCTCATGAGAACTGCTGCCATTTTTATTTGGAAAGTGATATTTAGTTAATTATGTTTGCAGATGATTAATAGATAAATTCCTCACGTCCATAAATTTATTTTAGAATTTTTGGGGTTCCAGATCTTGCGCTAGCTACAGATTACTACAGACTGTTCTGTTTTTGACAGATTCTGTTTTTCGTGTGTTGTTTGCTTATTTTGATGAATCTATGGCTAGTAAAATAGTTTATATACCATAGAGAAGTTGGAATACAGTAGGTTTAACACAAATATAAATAAATAATGAGTTAATTACAGTACCTTGAAGTGGTCTTTTGTTTTCTTTCGCTAACGGAGCTCACAAGATTTTCTATTTTGAGTTTTGTGTTGTGAAGTTTTCAAGTTTTGGGTAAAGATTTGATGGATTATGGAACAAGGAGTGGCAAGATCCTAAGCTTGGGGATGCCCATGGCACCCCCAAGATTATCTAAGGACACCTAAAATCCAAATCTTGGAGATGCCCCGGAAGGAATCCCCTCTTTCGTCTACTTCTATCGGTAACTTTACTTGGAGCTATATTTTTATTCACCACATGATATGTGTTTTGCTTGGAGCGTCTTGTATGATTTGAGTCTTTACTTTTTAGTTTACCACAATCATCCTTTCTGTACACACCTTTTGAGAGATCCATACATGATTTGGAATTTGTTAGAATACTCTAGGTGCTTCGCTTATATCTTTTGAGTTATATAGTTTTGCTCTAGTACTTCACTTATATCTTTTAGAGCACGGTGGTGGATTTATTTTATAGAAACTATTGATATCTCATGCTTCACTTAGATTATTTTGAGAGTCTTAAATACCATGGTAATTTTCTTAAAATCCTAATATGCTAGGTATTGAAGATTAGTAAAATTTTCTTATGAGTGTTTTGAATACTAAGAGAAGCTTGATGCTTGATGATTGTTTTGAGATATGGAGGTAATAATATCAAAGTTGTGCTAGTTGAGTAGTTGTGAAATTGAGGAATGCTTGTGTTGAAGTTTGCAAGTCCCATAGCATGCATGTATGGTAAACGTTATGTAACAAATTTGAAACATGAGGTGTTATTTGATTGTCCTCCTTATGAGTGGCGGTCGGGGACGAGCGATGGTCTTTTCCTACCAATCTATCCCCCTAGGAGCATGAGCGTAGTGCCGAGGTTTTTGATGACTTGTAGATTTTTGCAATAAGTATGAGAGTTATTTATGACTAATGTTGAGTCCATGGATTATACGCACTCTCACCCTTCCATCCTTGCTAGCCTCTTCGGTACCATGCATTGCCCTTTCTCACATTGAGAGTTGGCGCAAACTTCGCCGGTGCATCCAAACCCCGTGATATGATACGCTCTTTCACACATAAACCTACTTATATCTTCCTCAAAACAGCCACCATACCTACCTATTATGGCATTTCCATAGCCATTCCGAGATATATTGCCATGCAACTTTCCAGCATTCCGTTTATCATGACACACTCATTATTGTCATATTGCTTAGCTGATCATGTAGTTGACATAGTATTTTGGCAAAGCCACCATTCATAATTCTTTCATACATGTCACTCTTGGTCCATTGCATATCCTAGTACACTGCCGGAGGCATTCATATAGAGTCATCTTTTGTTCTAGTATCGAGTTGTAATCATTGAGTTGTAAATAAATAGAAGTGTGATGATCATCATTTTCTAGAGCATTGTCCCAAGTGAGGAATTATAAAAAAAAGAGAAAGGCCATAAAAATAGAGAAAGGCCAAATAAAAAATGAGAGAAAAAGAGAGAAGGGACAATGTTACTATCCTTTGCCACACTTGTGCTTCAAAGTAGCACCGTAATCTTCATGATAGAGAGTCTCTTGTTTTGTCACTTTCATATACTAGTGGGAATTTTCATTATAGAACTTGGCTTATATATTCCAACAATGGGCCTCCTCAAGTGCCCTAGGTCTTCATGAGCAAGCAAGTTGGATGCACACCCACTTAGTTTCTTTTGTTGAGCTTTCATACATTTATAGCTCTAGTGCATCTGTTGCATGGCAATCCCTACTCCTTGCATTAACATCAATCGGTGGTCATCTCCATAGCCCATTGATTAGCCTCGTTGATGTGAGACTTTCTCCTTTTTGTCTTCTCCACATGACCCCCCTCATTATATTCTATTCCACCCATAGTGCTATGTCCATGGCTCGCGCTCATATACTGCATGAAAGTTTATAAGTTTGAGATTACTAAAGTATGAAACAATTGCTTGTCTTGTCATCGGGGTTGTGCATGATGAGAGCATTCTTGTGTGACGAAAATAGAGCATTACTGAACTATATGATTTTGTAGGGATGAACTTTCTTTGGCCATGTTATTTTGAGAAGACATAATTGCTTTGTTAGTATGCTTGAAGTATTATTATTTTTATGTCAATATGAACTTTTGTCTTGAATCTTTCGGATCTGAATATTCATACCACAATTAAGAAGAATTACATTAAAATTATGCCAAGTAGCAGTCCGCATCAAAAATTCTGTTTTTATCACCTACCTACTCGAGCACGAGCGGGAATTAAGCTTGGGGATGCTTGATACATCTCCAACGTATCTATAATTTTTGATTGCTCCATGCTATATTATCTACTGTTTTGGACATTACTGGGCTTTATTATCCACTTTTATATTATTTTTGGGACTAACCTATTAGCCGGAGGCCCAGCCCAGAATTGATGTGTTTTTGCCTGTTTTAGGGTTTTGAAGAAAAGGAATATCAAACTGAGTCCAAACGGAATGAAACCTTCGAGAACGTGATTTTCTAAACGAACAAGACCCAGGAGACTTGGACCCTACCTCAAGACACAAAAGAGGAGGCCACGAGATAGGGGCGCGCCTACCCCCCCCCCCCCCAGGCGCGCCCTCCACCCTCGTGGGCCCCCTGTTGCTCGACCGATGTGCTCCTTCTTCCTATATATACCTATGTACCCCCAAACGATCAAATACGGAGCCAAAACCCTAATTCCACCGCCGCAACTTTCTGTATCCACGAGATCCCATCTTGGGGCATGTTCTGGAGCTCCGTCGGAGGGGGCATCGATCATGGAGGGCTTCTACATCAACACCATAGCCCTTACGATGAAGTGTGAGTAGTTCACCTCAGACCTACGGGTCTATAGTTAGTAGCTAGATGGCTTCTTCTCTCCTTTTGGATCTCAATACAATGTTCTCCCCCTCTCTTGTAGAGATCTATTCGATGTAATCTTATTTTTGCGATGTGTTTGTTGAGACCGATGAATTGTGGGTTTATGATCAAGTCTATCTATGAACAATATTTGAATCTTCTTTGAATTCTTTTATGTATGATTGGTTATCATTGCAAGTCTCTTTGAATTATCAGTTTGGTTTGGCCTACTAGCTTGATCTTTCTTGCAATGGGAGAAGTGCTTAGCTTTGGGTTCAATCTTGCGGTGTCCTTTCCCAGTGGCAGTAGGGGCAGCAAGGCATGTATTGTATTGTTTCCATCGAGGATAACAAGATGGGGTTTTCATCATATTGCATGAGTTTATCCCTCTACATCATGTCATCTTGCTTAAGGCGTTACTCTATTTTCATTAACTTAATACTCTAGATGCATGCTGGATAGCGGTCAATGAGTGGAGTAATAGTAGTAGATGCAGGCAGGAGTCGGTCTACTTGTCTCAGATGTGATGCCTATATACATGATCATACCTAGATATTCTCATAACTATGCTCAATTCTATCAATTGCTCAACAGTAATTTGTTCGCCCACCGTAGAATACTTATGCTCTCGAGAGAAGCCACTAGTGAAACCTATGGCCCCCGGGTCTATCTTCATCATATTAATCTCCCAATACTTAGTTATTTCCTTTGCTTTTTTACTTTGCTTTTATTTTACTTTGCATCTTTATCACAAAAATACCAAAAATATTATCTTATCATATCTATCAGATCTCACTCTCGTAAGTGGCCGTGTAGGGATTGACAACCCCTTATCGCGTTGGTTGCAAGGATTTATTTGTTTTGTGCAGGTGCGAGGGACTCGCGCATAGCCTCCTACTGCATTGATACCTTGGTTCTCAAAAACTGAGGGAAATACTTACGCTACTTTGTTGCATCATCCCTTCCTCTTTGGGGAAACCCAACGCAGTGCTCAAGAGGTAGCAAACCCCGATGACAAGTCGAACAATCGGTTCATAATTTTTAACGCACTTCAGCTTTTTCAACTCTTACGCAATACATGAGCGCAAGCCATGGATATAGCACTACGGGTGGAATATCGTGTGATGATAGGGGTAAATATAGAGAAGACAAAAGAGTAAGAAAGTCTCACATCGATGCGGCTAACCAACGGGTTATGGAGATGCCCATCAATTGATATCAACGTGAGGAGTAGGGATTGCCATGCAATGAATGCACTAAGAGCTATAAGTGTATGAAATCTCAATATGAAAACTAAGTGAGTGTGCATCTAATCCTATAATGAAAAATTCCCACTAGTATATGAAAGTGACCACATAGGAGACTCTCCATATGAAAAACATGGTGCTACTTTGAAGCACAAGTGTGGTAAAGGATACTAGCAATGCCCCTTCTCTCTTTGTTTCTTTTTTCTACCTTTTTTCTTTCTTTTTTTCTTTTTTTCTTTTTTTCTCTCATTGTCCGGAGTCTCATCCCGACTTGTGGGAGGAATCATAGTCTCCATCATCCATTCCTCACTAGGGCACTCCTCTAAAAATGAATAATGATGATCATCACACTTCTATTTACTTATAACTCAAAAGAAATAAAAATTACAACTCAATACCTATGACAAAATATGACTCTATATAAATGCCTCTAACATGTACCAGGATGTGCAATGATCTAGCGTAACATGTATGAAAAATGATGAACGGTGGCTGAGCCACAAACACTATGTCAGCTATATGATCATGCAAAGCAATATGATAATGAATGCTCAAGTCATCAAACGGAAGCGGTGGAAGTTGCATGGCAATATATCCCGGAATGGCCATGGAAAAGCCATAATAGGTAGGTATGGTGGCTATTTTGAGGAAGATATAATGAGGCTTACGTGTGATAGAGCGTATCATATCACGGGGTTTGGATGCACCTGCGAAGTTTTCACCATGTCTCAATGTGAGAAAGGGCAATGCACGATACCGTAGAGGCTAGCAAATTGCAAAAAGGTAAGAGTGTGTATAATCCATGGACTCACATTAGTCATAAAGAACTCATATACTTATTGCAAAAGTTTATTAGCCCTTGAAGCAAAGTACTACTACGCATGCCCCTAGGGGGATAGATTGGTAGGAGAAGACCATCGCTCATCCCTGACGGCCACTCATAAGGAAGACAATCAAAAATAAATCATGCTCCAACATCATAGCATAACGAGAGACTATATGTGCATGCTTCGGGAATCACAAACCTTAACACCAATATTCTTACTAGAGCACAATTACTCATCAACATAACTCACATATCACATCATCATATCTCAAAACTATTACTAAGAATCAAGTTTATTTTGTCCAATGATCTTCATGACATTTTTCTTTTCTTTATCCTTCTAGGATATTTATCACTTTGGAACTAATTTTCATGTGTTGCTTTTCATAAGCTCAAACAAATATAAGTGAAGATCGTGAGCATAATATTTCTTTCTCTCAAAATAATTTAAGTGAAGAAAGAGAGAATTTCTTCAAAATTTTACTAACTCTCAAATAAATCTAAGTGAAGAAAGAGAGCATTTCTTCAAAAATAATAAGCACACCGTGCTCAAAAATATATAAGTGAAGCACTAGAGCAAGTCCTAGCTCATAAAAGATTTAAGTGAAGCATAGAGAGCAATTCTAACAAGTCATGACATATTTTTGGCTCTCTCGAATAGGTGTATCCAGTAAGGATTGATGACTTAAAAAACAAAATGAAACAAGCAAAGACTCATATCATACAAGACACTCCAAGCAAAACACATATCATGTGACGAATAAAAATATAGTCTCGAGTAAAATACCGATAGTTGTTGGAAGAAAGCGGGGATGCCACTCGGGGGCATCCCCAAGCTTAGTTGGTTCCTCATTTTTGGATAATAGCTTGGGATGCCGGGGCATCCCAAAGCTTAGGCTCTTACATCCTTCCTTCATCCATCGTAAGATAACCCAAAACTTGAAAACATCAATCACACAAAAGTCAACAAAACCTTTGTGAGATTCGTTAGTATAAGAATAAAAAACCACTACTATAAGTGTCATATCAAACCAATACATATTTTTTTGTATTATATCTACTATATTCCAACTTTTCTATGGCAAAAACTCATCAAAGAAAACCATAGAGCCTCCAAAATAAGCACACAACACAGAGAAAACAGAATCAGTCAAAACAGAACAGTCTGTAGCAATATGACTATTTCGACTACTTCTGTAACTCGAAAAATTCTGAAAAATAAAGAGGGCCTGAGAAATTTGTATATTGATCTACTACAAGTGGAATAGATATTTTATCGCTCTCTAATAAAAAATTAAATTAATTTCATGAGCGCAAAAGTTTCGGTTTTTTCAGCAAGATCAAACAACTATCACCAAAGAAGATCCTAAAGGCTTTACTTGGCACAAACACTAATTAAAACATAAAAAACACAATCATAACAGTAGCATAATTATGCTAACACACAAGAATAGGGAGAAAAAAGCAAAAATAAATTGTATTCATTGGGTTGCCTCCTAACAAGCTGTCGGGGGTGCTGATCCCACGTACACCTATGGGGATCGGCGGACCGAGCCCCTTTTGGTTCGGCAGGGGGCGGAGGATGCACAAAGAGCAGATCGAGGCGAATGCACGGGCGACGCGATCGGTTTACCCAGGTTTGGGCCACACGGATGCGTAAAACCCTACTCCTGCTTTGATTTGTATTGTGTTCTTCCTCAGGAGCAATGGATGCTACAGTACCCTTGGATGGCTAACGAGGCCGAGCGTGAGAATGATCGTCCCCCTTTCCCACTGTTGCGCATGGGCCTCCTTTTATATGTCAAAGGGGTCACCGACAGGTGGCAACAGAGGTGAGGGTAAAAATGTAAAAGAGGTGGTAGTTGGCGCCACCGCTTGCTACAGTTGTATCATACCTAACCCTGACGGCAGGGGACAAAGGCATTAAATGCCTGTCTATGTCGCCTAGACGGCGTAGAAAGGGACCGTCAGGGGCACCACCATTCGCCATAATGGCTGTCTTGTCAGCGCCTGCTTGCCACCGCATGCCCCTGGCTGCACAGCCTCCTGCCACGTACGCCAGGAACGGTCCCAGAGCGACACGTTGGCGGGTGAGCTGGAGCGCAGGCTGCGGAGTAGTAGCTTGCCGCGGCAAGCGCCTTGCCGCGGATGTTGTCTTATCGCGTCCGGGAGCTTGTCGCTCACCGGGTCTTGCCGGGACACGTGGTGCGCTGCGGCAAGTTCCTTGATATGTCTTGGTTGGTCTTCCCAGCAAGCTCCCCTTGCCGGGGTCTTTGTGCTTCTTCCCGGCGAGCTCCTCTTGCCGGGGTCTTGGATACTTTGAGTGGCCTTCCCGGCAAGCTCCTCTTGCCGGGGCCTTATGCCTTGGCTCGAATACTTTGTTCTTGAATGGCTCCAAAGGAGCCACGGAGGGTCTTGGCGGTCGCCCGGCAAGCCTTGCCGCGGGGTGCTGCGACTGCCCGTGCACAAGTTCGGGATACTAAGGTACCCCTACTTTAGTACACCGACAGGAGCCCCTGGGCCTGGGCCATACACGGTGCTGAGCGCTGTTGGGCCAGGCCCAAAACAGTGCACGGGCACGCGCGGCCTAGGTTACGCCATAACTCACTCCGCATCTACCGCGCCCTCCCCGCACGGCACGCGTCAAACGCGGCATCGTGGGAGAGATCATGGGCGGTTTCCGAGGTGCCCACTCCCCACGATCATGGGGTGGGGAGAGGCCGCCTCATCCGTCGCCTCGATTCTGCACGCCTGCCACACGGCTCCCATGCGCTTGGGGTCGCGGGCGGCGGAGGCGGGAAACTGGGCCGTCGCGGGTCGAGGCAGCGGGTCGGCCCCAGCTCCCTGCTCTTCCCGTGTCTTGATTCGCTGAGCAGGGCAGCCGAGCCCCCACCTCGCTCCTTTATAAAGAGCGGGAGGGGAGGACGGAAGCCCGCATTCTCTCATCTCCTCCTTCCTTCAGCTTCTGCTCCCCTTTCTCTCATTCGCCATGGAGAAAGGGAACCCTGGTCCTTCATCGGTGGCGGCGAGGGTCGCCGCCAGACTGCGCATTCCTCCCTCTCCCGCACCCGTGGCGGCAGAGCCAGCCGTAAGGGGAAGAGGGAGGGGGCGAGGTCATGGACGAGGTCGAGGACGAGGTCGAGGCGCTCGGGGAAGAGGCGGACGGGGCGGCGCGCCGGCTTCGCCTCCGCCGGCGGTCCCTCTTCCCACGGGGGTCCATGTTGGGGACGACCCTTGCGAGTTCTTCGTCAGGCTGCGTCGGGCGCCTCTTCGTCGACTCCAACTCCCAGCTCCGTTCACGGGCGCGATGGAGTTGGACCCGCCCGAGACGCTGAGGGTGCACATGAGGGGCTGTGGGATCAGTGGCACGCGAGTCCGTGTTGAAGTCCCAGCCCCCGGTGTGATGTATCTTGGTGGAGGGTGGAAGACGTTCGCTCGTATCCACAGCTCGACGGCGGGGCTCACCCTCCATTTTGAGTTGATGGAGGGCGATCTCCTCTCCGTCAAGGTCTTCGGGTGCTTCGGCACTCGGGCAAAGTGTTGCGTGGACAGCTCCTCCGATAGCGAAGGCCCCTCCTCGAGCGAGAGTGATGAGGAGGGGAGCGACAGCGACGACAAGGGTAGCGGGCGGCAGGATGACGGGTCCGACTAGGTGTCGGGCGCCGCTCCATGCGGCACCGGCGACCCCATCATCCGTGTCGCCGGCTCCTTGAACTCCCCGGGGTCGTCTCCTTGGGCGGCTGGCGTAGGGAGGCTGCGGAAGAGGAAGAGGGCTGGCGGCAAGGCCGTCAAGTCGGAGTACGAGGGCGTGGTGCCCTCGACAGCGTGCTGACGTCCTGCCGCCTCATCTTCGAGCCCTGCTTCCGGCGCCGCCATCACCATCCAGCCTTCGGACGGCCCCCGGGATGTTCTCTTGGTGTCTTCTGGCACCCGTAGCTCTCCTAGGCACCCCTTTTGCCCTTTTCGCCTCCTTGACCTATCTCCTAAAGAGGGGGACAAGAAAGGGATTACGGGCATCTTATCTTTTTAATTTGTAAGCCTTCGGGCCTTAGTTGCATTTAGAACTTGTAATCCTCTCTTTCATGTTTTTCATTTTCTATGGACTGTACCTGAGTGGGATGTTTTTTAATGAAAACGGGATGCTTGCCGGGTCGTTTGTCTCGCGGGTAGAACCCACGTCAAGGAGCAAATCCTTGGTATCTTTCAGATAGACACTTCTTTTCCCGGCAACAGGCCCTGCCGTCTTCCCACGTCGCCCGACCTTTCTCACGCTTTTGACGGAGGCAGGGACGAGGCAGGTGCGGCCCCTCGTTTCATCCCTTTGCTGCCGCGACTATGACCAAACTTGGCCCTAGGAACGAGCCCTAGGACCTAGAATTAAGGGAGCACGGTAGTTTTCGGGAAGAAACGAGGTTTCGTATTCCCCAGTCCATAAGAGAATGCATGAAGAGGGATGAAAGACTTATCTGAGATTGCAGCCCCCGGCAACTCTGGCTTGCCAGGGTCCAGATGCCGGTACGTCCTTCTTCTCCTTTTTGTCCTCAGGCGGTCCGGCAAGGATATGCGAGCCCTGCGAACCAAAGGAAACGAAAGGAAGGCAAAGGGACGCACACTCGACCTCTAAGTTAGGGGTTAGCCGCTGTTAGGCACTATCAACCCTAACCAAGGACGAGACTCGACCTAGCATGCATGCTATAACTTAGGGCGCCAGCGCTTCATTTACTTGTGCTCAGGGTCTACGCCTGGCTTTGTACAAAGGATTACATGCAACAGCGGCAAGACTTGTACAAAAGGGTGGTTGCCTAACAGGGTCCGACAACCGCGCCTTACGGGTAAAACATACGAAGATGCTCGATATTCCAGGAGTTGCTCACTGGTACGCCATCTTTGGTCTCCAGGCAGACAGCGCCATGCCTGGTGACTCGTTTCACCCGGTAAGGGCCTTCCCACTTCGGCGTCAACTTGTTGGAATTCTTGGCAGACTGAACGCGCCGAAGAACAAGGTCGCCTTCCTCGAGACTTCTGGCATTAACTTTGCGGCTATGATAGCGGTGCAAAGCTTGCTGGTAGCGAGCGGCTCGCACAGCAACCTAAAGACGATCTTCCTCAAGGAGCAGCGCGTCATCTTGCCGCAGCTGCTCTTGCTCAAGCTCATCGTAAGCGAGCACTCGAGGTGACCCGTATACGAGTTCCGTGAGGATAACTGCCTCCGCTCCACAGACTAGAGCAAAGGGTGTCTGGCCAGTGGCTCGATTTGGTGTTGTCCTGATCAACCAACGAACCACCGGCAGCTCCTCGATCCAGTTGCGTCCGCACTTGCGCAGCCTGTCGAAATTCCTGGTCTTGAGCCCGCGCAGCACTTCAGCATTTGCCCTCTCCGCTTGGCCGTTGCTTCTTGGGTGAGCAACAGAAGCGAAGCAGACCTTGGCGCCAAGATCTTGGACGTACTGCATGAAGGTGCGGCTCGTAAATTTTGTACCCTTGTTGGTGATTATCCTGTTAGGGATTCCGAAACGGCAAACAATCGACCTGAAGAACTTGACTACTGACTGTGCTGTCACCTTCCTCACTGGTTCCACTTCCGGCCACTTTGTGAACTTGTCGATTGCGATGTACAAGTACTCAAAGCCCCCGACAGCTCGGGGAAAGGGGCCGAGGATATCGAGCCCCCAGACCGAAAATGGCCAGGATAAAGGGATCGTCTGGAGAGCTTGAGTTGGCTGGTGTATCTGCTTGGAATGGAACTAGCACGCTTCACACTTGGTTACTTGTGCAGTTGCATCCTGGAGGGCTGTCGGACAGAAGAAACCTTGCCGGAATGCTTTTCCGACAAGAGCTCTTGCGCCAATGTGGTGACCACATATGCCTCCATGTATCTCTGCCAACAGCTTCTGTCCATCTTCCCGAGGAATACACTTCAATCTCACACCGTTGAGTCTTCTTCTGCACAGTGTGTTGTCGACAAACTAGTACATACTAGACTGCCGGGCTACTCTTTCCGCTTCTTCTGGTTCCTCGGGAAGTTCTCCTGCCTGAAGGAAACGGACAATCTACTGCGCCCATGTTGGAGCCTGTGGCTCGACAACAAGGACTAAAGGCACATCTGCTGCTGTGGGAACGTCCGCTTCTACGGCAAGAGCCCGCGGCTCTGCCGGAGCTTGACGTTCCCCGGCAAGCTTGCCGGAGCAAAACTTGTCGGGAGAATCTGCTTCAACGGAACAAACCCTGGGGCTTGCCGGAGCAGACTGCTCCTCAGCATTCTTGGGGTTGATCTTCGGGACCTTCTTGGCGGCGGCTTCGGGAAGCTCTATCGTGAGATAGTCACCAGAAATCAACTTCCTCTTCTTGCTTTGTCCAGTTGATGGTGTTACGGACGGCTGAGTCAGCTTGAGCACAAAGATCCCTGGTTCCACAGGTAACTTAAGTGTTGCACTTTGACAGGCCATCGGCAATGTCATTCTCAGCTCTTGGAACGTGTTCCATTTGTAGGCCATCAAAGCGCTCTTCTAGCTTCCTCACTTCATCAATGTAAGCTTCCATTAACAGACTCTGGTAAACCTTGTTCACTTGGCGGATGACAAGCTGCGAGTCACCCCTGACGATTAGCTTCTTAATCCCAAGTTCTACCGCGATCCTGAGACCGGCAAGCAAGCCTTCATACTCTGCAGTATTGTTTGTCGCTTGCTCCTTAGGAAAGTGCATCTGGACTATGTACTTGAGGTGCTCTCCGGTGGGTGTGACAAGCAGCACACCAGCACCGGCGCCTTGCAGCGAGAAGGCACCGTCAAAGTATATGAGCCACTCTTTGTTTCCTTCCTTGGCGGGGATGCTCGTCTCTGGAATTTCTTTGTCTGGAGTTGGCGTCCACTCTGCTATGAACTCTGCCAATGCTTTGCTCTGGATTGTTGATGTACTCTCAAATTTGAGGCCAAAGCTTGACAGTTCCAGTGCCCACTCGACAATCCTGCCCGTTGCTTCTGGATTTTGCAATATCCTCTTCAGCGGAAAGCAAGTGACAACTGTGATTTCATGTGCCTGGAAGTAATGGCGCAGCTTTCTCGAGGCCATGAGAAGGCCAAAAAGCAGCTTCTGCACACCAGAGTACCTTGACCTAGCCCCCTGCAGAAGGGAACTGACAAAGTAAACTGGGCGCTGCACCATCTTCCTGTGTATCTCCTCTTGCACTTGCGCAGATCCTTGCTTGTCGGGTTCAGAGCCTGTCGGGGAAGCCCCCTGCTTGTCGCTGGATGTGCCTGCCGCGGTCGCTGGCTCGTCGTCTGCCTCCCTCTCCACTACTAACGCAGCACTAACCACTTGATTGGTTGCCGCTATGTACAGCAGCAACTTTTCTTGTGGTTTAGGTGCGACAAGTGTTGGAGTGGAGGACAGGTATCTCTTCAAGTCTTGCAGCGCAGCCTCCGCTTCCGGAGTCCATTTCATTGGACCTGCCTTTTTCAAAATTTTGAAAAATGGCAGGGCGCGCTCAGCAGACCGAGAGATAAACCTGCTGAGAGCAGCCACGCAGCCAGCAAGCTTCTGTACATCCTTAACGCGCTTTGGTGCTTCGATTTGCTCAATGGCCTTGATCTTGTCGGGATTGGCTTCGATTCCCCACTGGGACACAAAGAACCCGAGAAGCTTGCCGGAAGGGACTCCAAACACACACTTCTCGGGGTTGAGCCTGAGGTTCATCCTGTGCAGATTTGCAAAAGTCTCTTCTAAATCTTGGATCAGAGTTGCCCTGTCTTTGCTTTGACCACTATATCATCCATGTAAGCTTCTACATTTCTGTGTATCTGTGGCTTCAAAGCGACATGGACTACTCTGGCAAATGTTGAACCAGCATTCTTTAATCCGAAAGGCATCCGTAGGAAACAGTACGTGCCACATGGAGTAATGAATGCGGTCTTCTCCTCATCCCCTTCTGCCCTGAAGATCTGATGGTATCCTGAATATGCGTCAAGAAATGAAAGCAACTCACATCCGGCTGTGGAGTCAACAATCTGGTCAATGCGCGGCAAGGGAAATGGATCTTTGGGACAAGCTTTATTAACATCAGTAAAGTCGATACAAAGCCTCCACTTCCCATTTGCCTTGCGCACTACAACCGGATTGGCCAACCACGTGGGATGGAGCACTCCTCTGACAAGGCCTGCTGCTTCTAATTTCTTGATTTCTTCTGCTATAAATTCTTGGCGCTCCACTACCTGTTTCCTGACCTTCTGCTTGACGGGCCGCGCATGAGGACAAACGGCAAGATGGTGCTCAATTACCTTCCTGGGAACACCGGGGATATCAGACGGTTGCCATGCAAACACGTCGACATTCGCCCTCAGGAAAGTAACGAGCGCGCTTTCCTATTTAGGGTCAAGCGTGGCATTGATGGTGAAGGTACCATCAGTGCTGTCCTCCTTGGCGGACACCTTCTTGGTAAGTGGTGGAGCTGCCATTGCCTTCTTACACTTGTCGGTGGAGCTCGATGGTGCGTCCTCGACGGCAGCGCAGCACTCCGAGGAGGTGCGCTTGCCGGAGTGGGCATCAGAGCTCTTGCCGGACTTGGTCTTCTTCTTCCCCTGGGGAGCTTCAGCGGCAAGTGCCTTGCGGTCTGTCGCAGCAGCTGCTTCCCGGTAGATCTTGTCGGCGCAGATAAGGGCATCCTTCTTGTCGCCAGGGACAGAGATGACGCTTATCGGGCCTGGCATCTTGAGCATGTTATATGCATAGTGAGAGGCTGCCATGAACTTGGCGAGTGTTGGACGGCCAAGTATCCCATTGTAAGGCAACGGGAAATCAGCAACGTCAAAAGTGACCCTCTCCGTTCTGAAATTCAGCTCGCTGCCAAATGTCACCGGCAACGTGACCTTCCCTTTCGGCTTGCTCCTTCCCGGGTTAATTCCTTGGAATGTACCGGCTTCTTCGAGCTCGCTGTCCGGGATCTGGAGTTTCTGGAGCACAGCGGAGGAGATCAGATTTAGGCCGGCCCCGCCGTCAACTAGCATCTTAGTGACTTTGAGGTTGCGGATTGTTGGCGAAACCAACAACGGCAAGCACCCGACCGCAGTTGTGCGATCAGGGTGGTCCTCAATGTCAAAGACGATAGGCGTGCTGGACCACTTCAGAAGCTTGCGTGATTCGACGGGTGGCTCTGCCGCATTAACTTCCCGAAGCCACTGTTTGAGTTGGCGGTGGGAAGTATGCAGAGAAGCACCACCGTCAACACACAAGACTTCTGTAGCCTTCTGAAACTCCTGCTCACTGTTCTCAACATCATCCATGTCTTCGTCGTCGTCTTCGTCATCATCCTTGTCGCGGCCGCGGGGAGGTCTGTCTCCTTGCCGCTGCTTGACCTTGTCGTGGCGTCCTCCCTGGCCAACGCGCTTCTTGCCGGCCTCTCCACCGCCTCCTTGAGCTCTCTCCTTGTCGCGCCGCTCGTACTCAGCTTTTTGTTGCTGGACAAGCTGCTCGACCTTCTTGCAGCTCTGGAGATCATGGCCCTTGGTGCGGTGGATCTTGCAGTACTGCTTGTCGGAGCTGCCCTGCTTGTCGGCGGCCGCCACAGCTTGGCAGTTGGTGCATGCGGCAACCTCCTTGCCGGAGCTACCAACTTTGGCTTGCTTGGCGGCGCCGTCATTGCCGGACTGCTCGACGACTAGCACCTCTTTGCCCTTCCTCCTGTTGCGCTTCCGGTTCTTCTTTGCCGGGGCGGCATCCTCACTGTCAGATCCCCCTGCTCCAGTATCCTCTCCGGGGAGTTTCCTCCCTTCTTCAGCGCGTGCGCACTTGTTGGCCAGGGCGTATAGCTCACTGGCGTCTCTAATCCTGCTCATCGCCATTTCCTCCCGCATCCTGCGATTACGCACGTTCTGATGGAACGCGCTGATAACCGCGGCGGGGTGGATGTCTGGGATGTTGCGCTGCACGCGGCTGAATCTCTGGATATACTTGCGCAGGGGCTCTCCTTCCTTCTTGGCAAGCAGGTGGAGATCACTTTCCTGGCCATGTGGTTTGTGGCCACCTGTAAAGGTGCCGACAAACTGATGGCAAAGGTCTGCCCAAGAGGATATGGAGTTGTCCGGCAAGTGCATGAGCCAGGATCTGACTTCGGGCTTAAGCACGAGTGGGAAGTAGTTGGCAAGGACCTTGTCGTCTCGCCCCCCGGCAGCTTGCACCGCAATGGTGTAGATGCTGAGGAACTCTGACGGGTGCGACTTGCCGTTGTACTTCTCCGGCACGTCTGGCTTGAAATGTTTCTGGCTGGGCCACTGGACTTGCCGCAGCTCACGGGTGAACGCAGGGCAACCTACCGCGTACGGCAAGTCGCCTAGTTCTCCGGGCGCATGCATGTCGACAGAAGGCCCAGCGCGCAGGTCTGGTTGACGCTGCGCTTCTCTTCGGTGCTCGATGCGGGTTCGAGCGTCTTCTTGCTGTCTCTCATGAAGAACTTGGCGCTGATCGCGACGAGCTCGCGGATCTGACGACGCGGTGGAGTAGCTGTCGAGGTGGATCCGGCGAGTCGGTGATCTTGGCTTTCGGGGCGGAGAGTGCACAGTGGTTGCACCCTCACCGGTCTTGTCGCCACCGGCTCGCGCCTGGCTGACTTGCCGCGGCAGCGATGCGCTCGGCTGCCGTGGGTTGTCACCGTTGGCGAAGCCGATGAGGCTCTGGATATTGGCCCTCCAGTCGTCGATCTTTTCTGGCGCTGGAGGGTAATCTAGGAGCAGTTGGGCCCATGCCCACGCTTCCGCTGGAGTGGCAGGCAGCGGCGGCGAATGGTGCGAGGAACGGGATATGCTCGGACTTCTAACTACGTTAGAAGGAGCAGTATCTCGTCCAAGCGACCGTGCCATGCTCGCGCCAGCATGTTGGTGTGCGTGCTGGTCTTGAGCACTCCGGGATCCGCCAGCTTGACCTTGGCCCAGCAAACGTATGGTACCGTGAGTACCATGGCGCTGCTGGTCTCCCGCTTCCTGAGATGGGCGCGGTGGGTGTACGGACGCCGAGGCCTTGGAATGCGCTTGGTCGTTGTGGGAGCCGACCGCGCCGCCGATGTGCAGCGCAGCCTTGTCCTTGGACCTGGCAGCAGCATGAGCCTCCCCGTCGGCGCCCGCTCTTCCGCCGGCGCCTACTCCACCAGCCGTTTGCTCTGGCAATGGTGGGCTCGGCGCAGACGGAGCAGCTACCTCCGAAGCCTTCTTCTTCGGCGGCATGTTGATGTAGATGACGAAGATTCGGCTCGTGCGAACGCCGGATCAGGTTCACACAACCTCGACGCAGCCCCTACCTGGCGCGCCAAAGATGTCCAGGGTGCTGATCCCATGTACACCTATGGGGATCGGCGGACCGAGCCCCTTTTGGTTTGGCAGGGGGCGGAGGATGCACAAAGAGCAAATCGAGGCGAACGCACGGGCGACGTGATCGGTTTACCCAGGTTCGGGCCGCACGGATGCGTAAAACCCTACTCCTGCTTTGATTTGTATTGTGTTCTTGCTCGGGAGCAATGGATGCTACAGTACCCTTGGATGGCTAACGAGGCCGAGCGTGAGAATGATCGTCCCCCTTTCCCACTGTTGCGCATGGGCCTCCTTTTATATGTCAAAGGGGTCACCGACAGGTGGCAACAGAGGTGAGGGTAAAAATGTAAAAGAGGTGGTAGTTGGCGCCACCGCTTGCTACAGTTGTATCATACCTAACCCTGATGGCAGGGGACAAAGGCATTAAATGCCTGTCTGTGTCGCCTAGATGGTGCGGAAAGGGACCGTCAGGGGCACCACCGTTCACCACGATGGCTGTCTTGTCAGCGCCTGCTTGCCACCGCATGCCCCTGGCTGCACAGCCTCCTTCCACGTACGCCAGGAACGGTCCTAGAGCGACACGTTGGCGGGTGAGCTGGAGCGCAGGCTGCGGAGTAGTAGCTTGCCACGGCAAGCGCCTTGCCGCGGATGTTGTCTTATCGCGTCCAGGAGCTTGTCGCTCACCGGGTCTTGCCGGGACACGTGGTGCGCTGCGGCAAGTTCCTTGATATGTCTTGGTTGGTCTTCCTGGCAAGCTCCCCTTGCCGGGGTCTTTGTGCTTCTTCCCGGCGAGTTCCTCTTGCCGGGGTCTTGGATACTTTGAGTGGCCTTCCCGGCAAGCTCCTCTTGCCGGGGCCTTGTGCCTTGGCTCGAATACTTTGTTCTTGAATGGCTCCAAAGGAGCCACGGAGGGTCTTGGCGGTCACCCGGCAAGCCTTGCCGCGGGGTGCTGCGACTGCCCGTGCACAAGTTCGGGATACTAAGGTACCCCTACTTTAGTACACCGACACAAGCGTTATAGTTTTACGCCCTTAGCTAGGCATAAAGCAAGGATCTAAGTTTTGTCATCTTTGGTTCGAGATCCATAAGATGCCCTCATGATTGATTCATAAGGTGACTTAATTCTAGTTCTAGGAAAGTGTTCCATACCCTTCCTCAAAGTAAATTGGAACTTAATATTGCCTTCTTTCATATCAATCACGACACCGATGGTGCGTAAAAACGGTCTACCAAGAATAATTGGACAAGACGGATTGCAATCAATATCAAGAACAGTAAAATCAATGGGCACATAATTCCTATTTGCAATAATAAGAACATCATTAATTCTTCCCATAGCTTTTTTAATAGTAGAATCCACCAAGTGCAAATTTAAAGAGCATTCTTCAAGATTAGTAAGACCAAGCACATCACATAAAGATTTCGGAATTGTAGAAACACTAGCTGTCACATCCCTAGTTCTGGTATGACCTAAACCAGATAGTCATTTGTGCATCATGTTCAAATTCCATTTAAATTTGAAATGGGGATTTGTGAAACCCTCAGAATCATTTCTGAAAATGACCCAAGTGAAAATTGCTCCAAAAGGGTCCAAGAAAATGCTCATGTTGCTCTCTGAAAATATTGGACAGAGATAAAAATCAAACCAATATTTTAAAGAGCTCATAAGTATTTATTTTTGGAATTTGGAATTAATCCAGTATTTATTTGCGTTGGATAAATATTTCTATATATACAAAATATTGTCCAATAATTCTGAATTTTGGTGAGGGGCTTTGGATTAATTCCTTAGGTCCCTGCAAAATTTGACAGAATTAAATAAATTAGTTTAGTATTATTTTAAAAGTAGAAAAAAATGTCAGAAAATAGAAAAGAGAACAAAAAGGGGGGAAACCCTTACCTGGGCCTCCTACCTAGCAGCCCAGCAGGCCAGCCCAAGGGGAAAATAGAAGTTCGTCGTGGTTTACCTTGATGATATTCTCAGTTACTCGAAGAACGAGGAAGAGCATGCCGAACATCTTAGACTTGTGTTAGAAAAACTCAGAGAGCACCGCCTTTATGCCAAGTTCTCCAAGTGTGAATTTTGGTTGCCAGAAGTGACCTACCTAGGCCACGTGATCTCAGGTAGGGGCATTGCTGTCAATCCCGAGAGAGTTCAGGCCGTTCTTGATTGGACTTCGCCTGAAACAGTTAAGAAAGTTAGGAGTTTCCTTGGCCTAGCCAGTTATTGTCGCCGCTTCGTTGAGAACTTCTCTAAAGTGGCCAAACCTCTCACGGAACTTCTCAAGAAAGATAAAAAGTTTGAGTGGTCCCCACAGTGTGAGCACAGTTTTCAGGAACTGAAAAGACGCCTGGCTTCTGCTCCCATACTTGTGCCACCGGATTTCACTAAGGACTTTGTTATCTATTGTGATGCCTCACGACAGGGACTAGGTTGCATTCTTATGCAAGATCGCCATGTGATTGCCTATGCATCTCAACAGTTGCATCCACATGAGGAGAATTGTCCTACACATGATCTAGAGCTTGCAGCCGTAGTCTATGCACTTAAGACCTGGCGACATTACCTTCTTGGTAAACGTTGCGAGATTTACACTGACCACCAGAGTCTCAAGTATATCTTCACCCAACCAGATTTGAACCTTAGGCAAAGACGTTGGCTGGAGTTGATCTCAGATTATGACTTAGGGATTACCTACACCCCAGGCAAGGGGAATGTCATGGCTGATGCACTAAGTCGTAAGTCCTATTGCAACAATCTCATGTTGCAACAGGGCCAACCACTTCTCCATGAGGAATTCTGTAAGCTTAATATTCACATTGCTCCTCATGGATTCCTTTCTACCTTGGTGGCGAAACCTATTCTTGTGGGTCAAATCACCTCTGCTCAGAAGCAAGATACGGGAATTTCCCGGATCAAGAGAAACATTAACAAGGGAGTGGGTGGTAGTTTCTCTATAGATGATCGTGGTGTTGTTTTCTTTGAGAGTCGCTTGGTGGTTCCCAAGAATCAACATCTTCGACAATTAATCCTTAAGGAGGCGCATGAATCTCCTCTCATGATTCATCCCGGTAGTACTAAGATGTATCAGGACCTAAGACAGAGGTTCTGGTGGACTAGGATGAAGAGATAAATTGCTCAGTTTATTGCTAACTGCGACATTTGTCGTCGCGTTAAAGCAGAACATCAAAGACCTGCTGGCACCCTTCAACCTTTAGCTATTCCTGAGTGGAAATGGGATAAAGTTGGTATGGACTTCATCACCGGCTTTCCCAGGACCAAGAGAGGGAATAATGCTATCTTCGTAGTCATTGATCGTCTTTCCAAAGTGGCTCACTTCCTACCTGTTCGAGAGAGTATCACTGCTAGTCAGCTCACTGACTTATATATTTCTCGAATAGTGTCACTTCATGGTGTTCCACTAGAGATCAATTCAGACCGTGGTAGTCTTTTCACTTCTCATTTCTGGGAGAGTTTCCAAACTGCCATGGGCACCCATCTTTCCTTTAGTGCCGCTTTCCACCCTCAATCAAGTGGTCAGGTCGAAAGGGTCAACCAAATTCTTGAAGACATGCTTAGAGCTTGTGTTATCTCATTCGGTATGGATTGGGAGAAGTGTCTTCCCTTCGCCGAGTTTGCTTATAACAATAGCTACCAATCCGGCCTCAAGAAAGCTCCTTTTGAGGTTCTGTATGGACGAAGATGTCGAACACCTCTGAACTGGCCAGAAACCGGTGAAAGACAATTCTTTGGACCGGACATGATTCAGGAGGCAGAAGAGCGAGTTCGCATCATTCATGAGAATTTGAAAACAGCCCAATCTCGTCAAAAGAGCCAGTATGACCGTAGTCATAAGGAAGTGGCTTATGAAGTGGGCGACAAGGCTTACCTTCGGGTTACCCCTTTGAAGGGTACCCATCGATTCGGTATCAAGGGCAAGTTGGCTCCTCGTTACATTGGTCCCTTTCTCATTCTCGCTAAACGAGGAGAGGTTGCCTACCAGTTGGAACTACTGCCACATCTTTCTCGAGTTCATGATGTCTTCCACGTCTCACAACTTAGGCGTTGCTTCTCGGATCCCATCCGCGGAGTGGACCACGAAACGCTTGATCTCCAAGATAACCTCACCTATCGAGAGTACCCTGTTCGCATTCCTGATCAAGCAGAGCGTGTCACTCGATGTCATAACATCAAGTTTCTCAAGGTTCAGTGGTCTCATCATTCCGAGAGAGAAGCTACCTGGGAGCGTGAAGATCGTCTTCGACTTGAGTACCCCACTTTCTTTCCGCCAACTCCTGAATCTCGGGACGAGATTCTTCCGAGTGGGGGCTAGTTGTCACATCCCTAGTTCTGGTATGACCTAAACTAGCTAGTCATTTGTGCATCATGTTCAAATTCCATTTAAATTTGAAATGGGGATTTGTGAAACCCTCAGAATCATTTCTGAAAATGACCCAAGTAAAAATTGCTCCAAAAGGGTCCAAGAAAATGCTCATGTTGCTCTCTGAAAATATTGGACAAAGATAAAAATCAAACCAATATTTTAAAGAGCTCATAAGTATTTATTTTTGGCATTTGGAATTAATCAAGTATTTATTTGCGTTGGATAAATATTTCTATATATACAAAATATTGTCCAATAATTCTGAATTTTGGTGAGGGGCTTTGGATTAATTCCTTAGGTCCCTGCAAAATTTGATAGAATTAAATAAATTAGTCTAGTATTATTTTAAAAGCAGAAACAAATGTCAAAAAATAGAAAAGAGAACAAAAAGGGGAAAAACCCTTACCTGGGCCTCCTACCTGGCAGCCCAGCAGCCCAGCTGGCCGACGCCAGTCGTCCCTGACCTCTCGCTAGGAGGACAGGGCGTGTGGCCGACGCGCGCGCGCCGCCGTGCCGCCACGCCACCTGTCTGGCTTGCCTCCCCCTTGTCGCCCTGGACGCTCTGCACGACACCACGCACAGCCCCGCACCTCTCGCACTCTCTCTCGCTCTCCCTCCTCCCCTGGATCCCTCTCTCTTGACCCGTCCGAGCGCTGCCGTCGCCGCCGCTCGCCGTTGCCGTGGCCACCGACTCCCCCTCGCCCTCTCTCCGTGTCTGCAAGCTCTGCCACATCTGCGTCTACCACTCCGTCGAGCCACGTGCCTCGGGAGGCCCTGGAGCTCCTCCATCGCCATCGTCTTCATCTCCGGCCGCTGTGGATCCCCATCGCCGCACCGTCGACCTCAGCGCGTCCCTGAGCTCGCTGACGACGTCTACGATCTCCCCGTGAGCTCTACTTCATTCTCCCCTCCTCCCCGTGCTCGTTTGCCTCGCCTAGCTAGCTCAGTTGCCGCGCCCGATACCTCATCGCCGCCGGCCATGGCGCCACCATGGCCAGAGCCCGAGCCAGCCGCCCCCAAGCACCCAGCCGGGCTCCTGGTGCCACGAGGGTGCCGCAGAGCCCCTCGGGTGGCCTCCCCGTGCCCTGCAGCCTGCTCCCGCCCGTAGCCGTGCTCCGGCGAGCTCCAGCCGCCCCCGCCTCTCCCACTTGCTCCAATCGGTGCGGACGAGCGCGGGCTACGCCCCGGTGGTCTCCGCCGTCCTTTTGGTCGCCGGAACGGTGATCCCGAGGCCTTCGCCGCGTTCGGCCTCGCCGGCAACTAAACGCCGGTGGGGTTGACCGGGTCTAACCCCCCCAGTTGACCTGGTGTTTGACCACCCAGGGTAAATGACATGTGGGGCCCGGCTCTGCTAAATTTAGTTTAGGATTAGTTTAAAAATTAATTAACTCTGTTAATTAACTATGGCACTGACGTGTGGGCCCCACACGTCAGGTTTGACCTGGTCAGCCCTGCTGACGCCTCTATGATGTCATGCTGACGCAATAATGATTTTTTTCTGAATTTTAAATAATTCAGAGAATTCCAGAAATTGATATAAACTTCAAAAATTCATAGAAATTCAACCGTAGCTCAGATTGAAATAATTTATATATGAAAAATGATCAGAAAAATTCAATCTATCCATCTGTACCATTTTCATGCATGACAAACTAACCTTTACATGCTGTATATATATATATATATATATGAAAACATATAAATGGCATATTTAAGAGCTTAATTTGGAGTTGTATTTGGACCCTTGGTTCAAATGGACTTCAACCAAATAAATGCTAGATGCATTAACTCAAACAACATCACATATTCATGCCATGATCATGCATCATATTGTTGCATATACTTGTGTTTGATTTCTGACACCGTTCCTTCCCGATAGGTCCTGCCCCGGAGAGTGTTCGAGAGTACCTGTCTGAGGAGCAGTGCCCCCTTGTTGATCTACCAGGCAAGCAAACCCCCTTGTTCATTCCGATACAATCCCACTCTCTCGCTCCTGCTCCATTTTACTGCATTTGGACAACAACGATTCAATTGCTACTTTATGCTGCGGTAGTTGAACCCATTCCTCTGCATGACCTGTCATTGCCACAGTAAATAGTTCAAACCCACTAGCATGTGTAAGAGTTGATTGAAGCCATGTTGTGTTCCTACCATGCCATGCCTGCTATTGCTTAGAGTTGTGTCAGGTCTGATTCATTAGGAATGGATTGGAGTGTTATGCTATGTTCTGATGCTGAGAGTTAAGCGGGTGAACATGATTTGGTAAAGGTAGCGGTGAGAGGCCATGTAGGAGTACATGGTGGGTTGTCTCACTAGAACCGTCCTTAAGCACTGAGTTCTATGTATGTTGTCCAATGACTAGCTACTACCACACATTGGGTTCCGGTAACTCGACCCCTCTCGACTTATTAACCAACTTGATCTCTGTCCAGGAGTTGCAACTAGTTTCTGGTGTTTGTAGGTAGTGCTATTTTTCTACCAGGTGGCACCCGGCAGGGTGGGCTTGGGACAGACTAGGCACACGTGGCCCGGTGTACCGAGTGGCACCCGGATGGTGGGCTCGGGAACCCTGTACACATCGTTTGGGGCCATGAGCGACACCCCGGCCGGATCTCCTTGCGGATGAAAACCGAATAGGCAATAAACCTAGATTAGAGTCTTGTGTGGTTAGTCAGGTCGTGGCCGACACCCTCGCCAGGCTTCTGCTTGAAGGTTGCCGAGATACATGACGTGTACATGGTGATAAGTGGTGAGAGCGTGTGTGAAGAAGTACACCCCTGCAGGGTTATCACGATTTATTCGAATAGCCGTGTCCTCGGTTATGGACTTCTTGGATGCTTACGTGGTACATAAACAACTTGAAGTGGATACTCTAAAATGCTCAAGACAAGTGTGAGTGCTATGGATGGCCTTCTCGTGGAGAGACGAGGATGAATCCATAGTAGTGTATTGATGTGGTGATTAGTGGACTCGTGTGCGCTGCCTCATCTCAAAGAAGTTTCTCGTTATCGTAGAACAGGATAGCCACTGAGTCAAAGCCGGCTTGCTGCAACTAAACCCCACATTACCTTCTTGATACAATGGATGTATGATAGGATCTGATGTAAGTCTTGCTGAGTACCTTTGTACTCACGTTTGCTTTATTTATGTTTTGCAGGTGAGACATCTGTCTCACTAGTAGTACCGCTTGGACTTCGACGAATAGCTTGTTACCTCAGCTACGATCTTGTACCTTGGGAGGGACTTGTAGATAGTCAGGATTCTCGGCCCTTTTCTTTTGTAGTTGTCTGTACTCAGACATGTAATGCTTCCGTTGCTTGTATGCTCTGAATGATGGGTCATGTGACCCCTGTTTGTATTAATGCCATGTGGCTCTTCTGAGCCTTTATCTATATGAGTTTGCGTTATGTTGTGATGCCATGTTGTACAACACATACTTGCATGTTATGCGTACGTGCGATGTGTATTGCTATGTGTGGGATCCAACAATCTAGTTGTTTATCCTTGGCAGCCTCTCTTATGGGGAAATGTAGTCTAGTGCTTCCTCGAGCCATAGTAGTCCGCTACAGCCCGGTTCACCGGAGTCCTACTAGCCCAGCACTACTTCTCAGGACACTTGACTGGTCGGCATGTGTTTCACTTCGTTCCTGTGTCTGTCCCTTCGAGGAAATGTCACGTGGTGACATCCGGAGTCCTGTTAGCCCAGTGCTATAGCTTGGATTCACACGCTATTGACCGACATGCTCGATGTGGATCATGCATACCTGTCCCCATAGGTTAGTACCGCTTTGGGTTTACGACTAGCCATGTCAGCCCGGGTTCTCTGTCATATGGATGCTAGCGATACTATCATATACGTGAGCCAAAAGGCGCAAACGGTCCCGGGCCATGGTAAGGCGACACCCGTGGGAATACCATGCATGAGGCCGCAAAGTGATATGAGGTGTTACATGCTAGATCGGTGTGACTTGGAATCGGGGTCCCGACAGCTTTGGTATCAGAGCCTGACTGCCTGTAGGATTTCCAAGCCAACCTGGTCGAAGTTGAGTCTAGAAATTCTTTAGTTATATAAGGGAATTGATTGTGGAAGGGAACGTAAGGCTCTTTTTACTCCTTATGCCTCATGACTTCTGATCTGAGTCATCCTATCTTTCCTACGGGGTTAAGGAACTAGGCTTTCTATTCCGTCTATCAGGATCACGTGTTACTACTCCGTAGTCTCTAAGGTTTGGTTGATCTGAGTCATATCCCAGTTTGAGTACCTTCGGTGTAGCCTGTTTAGTAATATCCCATAACCTTGAGTGAGGATGTTGAGTATGGTGCTACCCCGTCTTTTGCAGAATGTCTCATTTCGAGCATTTTACTGTCGTTATGTTGCCGGAATTGTCCTAGGAGTTCAAGAGATAGTATTTTCCTTGTACTATATTCTACATCCTTATGATGATGCTGAATCCATCCTTTGTTTCCTTGGTTGGTTCTTCAGGATGTTGTTAGTTAACCGAAGTTCTGTTGCTCATAGCCAGAACCACGGAGATGGTAGGGATGAGGATCCTCCCGACCAATCTTCTTTGGCAGAGTTCATGATGGAGATGGAGAAGAACAAGCGAGAGTCTAACCGCTTTTTAGCACGTATTGAGGAGAACACCTCCCATCAGCACAAAGAGTCAGCGACCATCTATGATTTCATTGGTCTGAAACCACCTACCTTCCATCATTCCATTGAACCACTCGATGCAGATGACTGGCTACATAGTATCACACACAAGCTGCGTTCAGCAAACGTAGCTGAAGGTGACAAAGGTCACCTATGCTGCATATCACCTAGAAGGTCCTGCTAGTATTTGGTGGCAGAACTATGAGGCTATGCTTCCAGCTGGCCAGATAACCACCTGGAGAGATTTCACTGAGGCTTTTCGCGAGCATCACATTCCTCAGGCTCTCATTGACCGCAAGAGAGAAGAGTTCTGTAGTTTCACCCAGAGTGAGATGGTTGTTGATGCTTACAATAGAGAATTTGAGAACCTCGCTCGCTATGCTTCAGAAGAAGTGTCCACAGACGCCAAGAAGCAGGCTAGGTTCCGGAAGGGTCTCAACCCCAAGTTGCGTCGTGATCTCCACTTGCATCATTGCAATACATTCCAGGCTCTTGTGAACAAGGCCCATTAATGCAGAGACAGCTCAACTCACTTACGAGGAGTCTCGTAAGCACACCCGTGATTTGGTTTCTTCCTCCGGTTCTACTTCGCAGAAGCGCCGGATTTGGGTTCCAAACTCCGCTCTTCCACCCGGTTACTCACCGAGGCCCTCTTATGTGGCGCCTCACCCAGTTCAGTTACATGCTCCACCCAAGCATGTTGGTAGACCGCTTGTCAAAGCGGGTCCACGTCCTACTTCAGGGACTTGTTTCACATGCGGAGAGCCAGGACACTATGCACGTGACTGCTCTCAAACCAATTATGCTCCACCCCAGCCTGAGAAGTTTGTTGGCCGTGATAAGCCATCACGCAAGATGATTAGTGTCAAGTTAGCTCCCACTGAACGTGGATGTGTGCATCACGTCTCAGCTAAAGACACGCATGATGATCCGGATGTCGTTCTTGGTACACTCCTTGTCAACTGTCATCCAACTTTGGTTCTGGTCGATACCGGAGCATCTCATTCCTTCATCTCTGAAGGCTATGCTCGTTTGCACTACATGTCATTTTGTGGTATGCCAACTCCACTTGAAATCCAAACTCCAGGGTTTAGATGGAAACTACCAGAATAAGCCATGGTAATGAAATCCTTGTTGACAGACTTGTATTCCTTGCATCACTTATAGCCCTCAAGTCTACAGATATTAACATCATCTTGGGTATGGACTGGATGAAAGCTCATTATGCCAAGATTGAGTGTTGCACAAGGTCTGTTCAGCTTACACACCCATCTGGCAAGATAGTCATTGTCTCCACTAGAGTTGCAAAGCGCCAACTCTATTCTCTTAATGCCAACCCTCTTCCTGACCTTGAAGATATCCCGGTAGTCCGTGACTTTCCGGATGTCTTTCCAGAGGAACTGCCAGGTATTCCACCTGACAGAGATGTAGAGTTTGTCATAGATCTTATCCCAGGAACCACTCCAATCTCTAGGAGACCTTACAAGATGGCACCCTTAGAACTAGCTGAGCCTAAGAAACAACTCGATGAATCCTTGCAAAAGGGTTTCATCCATCCTAGTTCTTCTCCCTGGGCTTGCCCCGTCCTCTTCGTCAAGAAGAAGGATGGTACAGACCGGATGGTTGTAGATTATCGTCCCGTTAATTTGGTCATGATAAAGAACAAGTATCCGCTCCCTAGGATCAACGACCTGTATGATCAGCTCGCTGGATCCTCAGTCTTTTCCAAGATGGATTTGAGGTTAGGCTACCACCAAATCAAGATCATAAACGGGGACATTCCTAAGACGGATTTTGTCACTCGTTATGGCCAGTACGAGTACACCGTCATGTCCTTTGGTCTAACCAATGCTCCAGCTACATTCTCTCGCTTGATGAACTCGATCTTCATGGAGTACTTAGATAAGTTTGTCATGGTTTACCTCGATGATATTCTTATTTACTTGAAGAACGAGGAAGAGCATGCCAAACATATTAGACTTGTGTTAGAAAAACTCAGAGAGCACCGCCTTTATGCCAAGTTCTCCAAGTGCGAATTTTGGTTGCCAGAAGTGACCTACCTAGGCCACGTGATCTCAGGTAAGGGCATTGCTGTCAATCCCGAGAGAGTTTAGGCCGTTCTTGATTGGACTCCGCCTAAAACAGTTAAGAAAGTTAGGGGTTTCCTTGGCCTAGCCAGTTATTGTCGCCGCTTCATTGAGAACTTCTCTAAAGTGGCCAAACCTCTCACGGAACTTCTCAAGAAAGATAAAAAGTTTGAGTGGTCCCCACAGTGTGAGCACAATTTTCAGGAACTGAAAAGATGCCTGGCTTCTGCTCCCATACTTGTGCCACAGGATTTCACTAAGGACTTTGTTATCTATTGTGATGCCTCACGACAGGGACTAGGTTGCATTCTTATGCAAGATCGCCATGTGATTGCCTATGCATCTCGATAGTTGCATCCACATGAGGAGAATTATCCTACACATGATCTAGAGCTTGCAGCCGTAGTCTATGCACTTAAGACCTGGCGACATTACCTTCTTGGTAAATGTTGCGAGATTTACACCGACCACCAGAGTCTCAAGTATATCTTCACCCAACCAGATTTGAACCTTAGGCAAAGACGTTGGCTGGAGTTGATCTCAGATTATGACTTAGGGATTACCTACACCCCAGGCAAGGGGAATGTCATGGCTGATGCACTAAGTCGTAAGTCCTATTGCAACAATCTCATGTTGCAACAGGGCCAACCACTTCTCCATGAGGAATTCTGTAAGCTTAATCTTCACATTGCTCCTCATGGATTCCTTTCTACCTTGGTGGAGAAACCTATTCTTGTGGATCAAATCATCTCTGCTCAGAAGCAGGATATGGGAATTTCCCGGATCAAGAGAAACATTAACAAGGGAGTGGGTGGTAGTTTCTCTATAGATGATCGTGGTGTTGTTTTCTTTGAGAGTCGCTTGGTGGTTCCCAAGAATCAACATCTTCGACAATTAATCCTTAAGGAGGCGCATGAATCTCCTCTCACGATTCATCCCGGTAGTACTAAGATGTATCAGGACCTAAGCCAGAGGTTCTGGTGGACTAGGATGAAGAGATAAATTGCTCAATTTATTGCTAACTGCGACATTTGTCGTCGCGTTAAAGCAGAACATCAAAGACCTGCTGGCACCCTTCAACCTTTAGCTATTCCTGAGTGGAAATGGGATAAAGTTGGTATGGACTTCATCACCGGCTTTCCCAGGACCAAGAGAGGGAATAATGCTATCTTCATAGTCATTGATCGTGTTTCCAAAGTGGCTCACTTCCTACCTGTTCGAGAGAGTATCACTGCTAGTCAGCTCGCTGACTTATATATTTCTCGAATAGTGTCACTTCATGGTGTTCCACTAGAGATCAATTCAGACAGTGGTAGTCTTTTCACTTCTCATTTCTGGGAGAGTTTCCAAACTGCCATGGGCACCCATCTTTCCTTCAGTACTGCTTTCCACCCTCAATCAAGTGGTCAGGTCGAAAGGGTCGACCAAATTCTTGAAGACATGCTTAGAGCTTGTGTTATCTCATTCGGTATGGATTGAGAGAAGTGTCTTCCCTTCGCCGAGTTTGCTTATAACAATAGCTACCAATCCAGCCTCAAGAAAGCTCCTTTTGAGGTTCTGTATGGACGAAGATGTCGAACACCTCTGAACTGGCCAGAAACCGGTGAAAGACAATTCTTTGGACCGGACATGATTCAGGAGGCAGAAGAGCAAGTTCGCATCATTCGTGAGAATTTGAAAACAGCCCAATCTCGTCAAAAGAGCCAGTATGACCGTAGTCATAAGGAAGTGGCTTATGAAGTGGGTGACAAGGCTTACCTTCGGGTTACCCCTTTGAAGGGTACCCATCAATTCGGTATCAAGGGAAAGTTGGCTCCTCGTTACATTGGTCCCTTTCTCATTCTCGCTAAACAAGGAGAGGTTGCCTACCAGTTGGAACTACCGCCACATCTTTCTCAAGTTCATGATGTCTTCCACATCTCTCAACTCGGGCGTTGCTTCTCGGATCCCATCCGCGGAGTGGACCACGAAACGCTTGATCTCCAAGATAACCTCACCTATCGAGAGTACCCTGTTTGCATTCCTGATCAAGCAGAGCGTGTCACTCGACGTCATAACATCAAGTTTCTCAAGGTTCAGTGGTCTCATCATTCCGAGAGAGAAGCTACCTGGGAGCGTGAAGATTGTCTTCGACTTGAGTACCCCACTTTCTTTCCACCAACTCCTGAATCTCGGGACGAGATTCTTCCGAGTGGGGGCGAGTTGTCACATCCCTAGTTCTGGTATGACCTAAACCAGCTAGTCATTTGTGCAAATGTTCAAATTCCATTTAAATTTGAAATGGGGATTTGTGAAACCCACAGAATCATTTCTGAAAATGACCCAAGTAAAAATTGCTCCAAAAGGGTCCAAGAAAATGCTCATGTTGCTCTCTGAAAATATTGGACAGAGATAAAAATCAAACCAATATTTTCAAGAGCTCATAAGTATTTATTTTTGGCATTTGGAATTAATCCAGTATTTATTTGCGTTGGATAAATATTTCTATATATACAAAATATTGTCCAATAATTCTGAATTTTGGTGAGGGGCTTTGGATTAATTCCTTAGGTCCCTGCAAAATTTGACAGAATTAAATAAATTAGTTTAGTATTATTTTAAAAGCAGAAACAAATGTCAGAAGATAGAAAAGAGAACAAAAAGGGGGAAAGCCCTTACCTGGGCCTCCTACCTGGCAGCCCAGCAGGCCAGCCCAGCCAGCTGGCCGACGCCAGTCGTCCCTGACCTCTCGCCAGGAGGACAGGGCGTGTGGCTGACGCGCGCGCGCCGCTGTGCCGCCACGCCACCTGCCTGGCTGGCCTCTCCCTCGTCGCCCTGGATGCTCTGCGCGACGCCACGCACAGCCCCGCACCTCTCGCACTCTCTCTCGCTCTCCCTCCTCCCCTGGATCCCTCTCTCTCGACCCACCCGAGCGCTGCCGTCGCCGCCGCTCGCCGTTGCCGTAGCCACTGACTCCCCCTCGCCCTCTCTCCGTGTCTGCAAGCTCCACCATGTCTGCGTCTACCTCTCCGTCAAGCCACGTGCCTTGGGAGGCCCTGGAGTTCCTCCATCGCCATCGTCTTCATCTCCAGCCGCCGTGGATCCCCATCGCCGCACCGTCGACCTTAGCGCGTCCCCGAGCTCGCTGACGACGTCTATGATCTCCCCGTGAGCTCTACTTCCTTCTCCCCTCCTCCCCGTGCTCGTTTGCCCCGCCTAGCTAGCTCAGTTGCCGCGCCCGAGACCTCATCGCCGCCGGCCATGGCGCCACCATGGCCAGAGCCCGAGCCAGCCGCCCCCAAGCACCCAGCCGGGCTCCTGTTGCCACGAGGGTGCCGCAGAGCCCCTCGGGTGGCCTCCCCGTGCCCCGCAGCCCGCTCCCGCCCGTAGCCGTGCTCCGGCCGCCGCCCCGAGCTCCGCTCAGGCGAGCTCCGGCCGCCCCCGCCTCTCCCACTTGCTCCAATCGGTGCGGACAAGCACAGGCTACGCCCCGGTGGTCTCCGCCGTCCTTTTGGTCACCGGAACGGTGATCCCGAGCCCTCCGCCGCGTTCGGCCTCACCGGCGGCTAAACGCCGGTGGGGTTGACCGGGTCTAAACCCCCCAGTTGACCTGGTGTTTGACCACCCAGGGTCAATGACATGTGGGGCCCGGCTCTGCTAAATTTAGTTTAGGATTAGTTTAAAAATTAATTAACTCTGTTAATTAACTATGGCACTGACGTGTGGGCCCCACACGTTAGGTTTGACCTGGTCAGCCCTGCTGACGCCTCTGTGATGTCATGCTGACGCAATAATGATTTTTTCTGTATTTTAAATAATTCAGATAATTCCAGAAATTGATATAAACTTCAAAAATTCATAGAAATTCAACCGTAGCTCAGATTGAAATAATTTATATATGAAAAATGATCAGAAAAATTCAATCTATCCATCTGTACCATTTTCATGCGTGACAAACTAACCTATACATGCTGTATATATGAAAACATATAAATGGCATATTTAAGAGCTTAATTTGGAGTTGTATTTGGACCCTTGGTTCAAATGGACTTCAACCAAATAAATGCTAGATGCATTAACTCAAACAACATCACATATTCATGCCATGATCATGCATCATATTGTTGCATATACTTGTGTTTGATTTCTGACACCGTTCCTTCCCGATAGGTCCTGCTCCGGAGAGTGTTCGAGAGTACCTGTCTGAGGAGCAGTGCCCCCCTGTTGATCTACCAGGCAAGCAAACCCCCTTGTTCATTCCGATACAATCCCACTCTCTTGCTCATGCTCCCTTTTACTGCATTCGGACAACAACGATTCAACTGCTACTTTATGTTGCGGTAGTTGAACCCATTCCTCTGCATGACCTGTCATTGCCATAGTAAATAGTTGAAACCCACTAGCATGTGTAAGAGTTGATTGAAGCCATGTTGTGTTCCTACCATGCCATGCCTGCTATTGCTTAGAGTTGTGTCAGGTCTGATTCATTGGGAATGGATTGGAGTGTTATGCTATGTTCTGATGCTGAGAGTTAAGCGGGTGAACACGATTTGGTAAAGGTAGCGGTGAGAGGCCAAGTAGGAGTACATTGTGGGTTTTCTCACTCAAACCGTCCTTAAGCACTGAGTTTTGTGTATGTTGTCCAATGACTAGCTACTACCACACATTGGGTTCCGGTAACTCGACCCTTCTCGACTTATTAACCAACTTGATCTCTGTCTAGGAGTTGCAACTAGTTTCTGGTGTTTATAGGTAGTGCTATTTTTCTACTGAGCGGCACTCGGCAGGGTGGGCTTAGGACAGACTAGGCACACATGGCCTGGTGTATCGAGTGGAACCCGGATGGTGGGCTCGGGAACCCTGTACACATCGTTTGGGGCCGTGAGCGACACCCCGGCCGGATCTCCTTGCGGATGGAACCCGAATAGACAATAAACCTGGATTAGAGTCTTGTGTGGTTAGTCAGGTCGTGGCCGACACCCTCGCCAGGCTTCCGATTGAAGGTTGCCGAGATACATGACGTGTACATGGTGATAAGTCGTGAGAGCGTGTGTGAAGAAGTACACCCCTGCAGGGTTAGCATGATCTATTCGAGTAGCCATGTCCTCGGTTATGGACTTCTTGGATGCTTATGTGGTACATAGACAACTTGAAGTGGATACTCTAAAATGCTCAAGACAAGTGTGAGTGCTACGGATGGCCTTCTCGTGGAGAGACGAGGATGAATCCATAGTAGTGTATTGATGTGGTGATTAGTGGACTCGTGTGCGCTGCCTCATCTCAAAGAAGTTTCTCGTTATCATAGAACATGATAGCCACTGAGTCAAACCTGGCTTGCTGCAACTAAACCCCACATTACCTTCTTGATAAAATGCATGTGTGATAGGATCTGATGTAAGTCTTGCTGAGTACCTTTGTACTCACGTTTGCTTTATTTATGTTTTGCAGGTGAGACATCTGTGTCACTAGTAGTACCGCTTGGACTTCGACGAGTAGCTTGTTACCTCAACTACGATCTTGTACCTTGGGAGGGACTTGTAGATAGTCAGGCTTCTCGACCCTTTTCTTTTGTAGTTGTCTGTACTCAGACATGTAATGCTTCCGTTGCTTGTATGCTCTGAATGATGGGTCATATGACCCCTGTTTGTATTAATGCCATGTGGGTCTTCTGAGCCTTTATCTATATGAGTTTGCGTTATGTTGTGATGCCTTGTTGTACAACACATACTTGCATGTTATGCGTATGTGTGACGTGTATTGCTATGTGTGGGATCCGACAATCTAGTTGTTTATCCTTGGCAGCCTCTCTTATGGGGAAATGTAGTCTAGTGCTTCCTCGAGCCATAGTAGTCCGCTATAGCCCGGTTCACCGGAGTCCTCCTAGCCCAGCACTACTGCTCAGGACACTTGACTGGCCGGCATGTGTTTCACTTCGTTCATGTGTCTGTCCCTTCGGGGAAATGTCACGCGGTGACATCCGGAGTCCTGTTAGCCCAGTGCTCCTGCCCGGATTCACACGCTGCTGATCGACATGCTCGATGTGGATCATGTATGCTTGTCCCCATAGGTTAGTACCGCTTTGGGTTCACGACTAGCCATGTCGGCCCGGGTTCTCTGTCATATGGATGCTAGCGATACTATCATATACGTGAGCCAAAAGGCGCAAACGGTCCCGGGCCATGGTAAGGCGACACCCGTGGGAATACCGTGCGTGAGGCCGCAAAGTGATATGAGGTGTTACATGCTAAATCAGTGTGACTTGGAATCAGGGTCCCGACACTAGCACCCAAGTCACACAAAGTAAAACACTCACAATTTTTAATTTTGACTTTGATAGCAGGTTCCCATTCGTCATGCAATTGTCTAGGAATTGATACTTCTAATTCCAATTTTTCTTCAAGAGCTTTCATCATAGCATCAACAATATGTTTAGTAAAAGCTTTATTTTATTCATATGCATGGGGTGAATTTATCATGGATTGCAACAAAGAAATACATCAATCAAAGAGCAACTATCATAATTAAAGTCTTTGTAATCCAAAAGAGTGGGCACATCACTAGTTAAAGTATTGACCTCTCCAAACCACTTTCATCAATTTTCTCAACAAGATTTTCACCCTCTGAAATATTGGGATGCCTTCTACCTAAAGTTGAATCTTCTCCAATCCCTTTTTCATCAATATTAACTTTACTAAACAAGGAATCAATAGAAGAAACACCAATCATTTTAAGATCTTCATCACTTTTGTCTTCTAATGATATTGGTTTGGCGGCCATTTGATTTACTAAGGTAGCTTGTGCAACGGATATTTTTCCTAGCAAACTTTCAGCAAAAGCATACTTAGATCGGAGATTGCAAACTTCTCTACTAATATCATCAAGTTGTTTTGTGATGGCATCGAGCACAACCGAGTGTTCCTTGAGTTCTTCGATGAAATATTTATTATGCTCAAATTGTGTAGTCATATAATCCTTAGTACTTTTCTCAATTTCAAGCAAAATATTGGGGTAAGGAACATCATAATATTTTCTTTGAGGCATCATGATTACGCAAACAAGAGAGCACACAAAAACAAATCCGTTAAGAAAACGGCGAACGGAAAAAGAGGGTCGAATAAAACGGGAAATTTTTGTGAAGTGGGGGAGAGGAAAACGAGAGGCAAATGGAAAATAATGTAAATTGCGAGGAGATGAGATTTGTGATTAGGAACCTGGTTGTGAAGAAGATCCTCCCTGGCAATGGTGCCAGAAATTCCTTTTGATTCCTCTCTAACTATAGCGCCAGAAAAGCTCCTGTCTGCTAGGACTACGTCGGTATTTCCCCAAAGAGGAAGGGGCGATGCAGCACAGCGACGTAGGTATTTCCCTCAGTGAAGAAACCAAAGTTATCGAACTAGTAGGAGAACCAAGCAAAAGATCGTGGATGTCGCCTAGAGGGGGGTGAATAGGTGCTTCAAAATAATTACGGTTTAGGCTTGAACAAATGCGGAATAAACCTAGCGGTTAATTTGTCAAGCACAAAACCTACAACAACTAGGCTCACCTATGTGCACCAACAACTTATGCTAAGCAAGATAAACAACTAAGTGATAGAAAGATATATGACAAGAAACAATATGGCTATCACAAAGTAAAGGGCTCGGGTAAGAGATAACCGAGGCACGTGGAGACAAGGATGTATCCCAAAGTTCACACCCTTGCGGATGCTAATCTCCATTTGGAGCGGTGTGGAGGCACAATGCTCCCCAAGAAGCCACTAGGGACACCGTAATCTCCTCACGCCCTCGCACAATGCAAGATGTCGTGATTCCACTAAGGGACCCTTGAGGGCGGTCACCGAACCCGTAGAAATGGCAACCCTTGGGGGCGGTCACCGAACCCGTACACTTTGGCAACCCTTGGGGGCGGTCACCGAAACCCGTCAAATTGCTCGGGGCGTGTCGGGGGTTGCTGATCCCACGTACACCTATGGGGATCGGCAGACCGAGCCCCTTTTGGTTCGGCAGGGGGCGGAGGATGCACAAAGAGCAGATCGAGGCGAACGCACGGGCGACGCGGTCGGTTTACCCAGGTTCGGGCCGCACGGATGCGTAAAACCCTACTCCTGCTTTGATTTGTATTGTGTTCTTTCTCGGGAGCAGTGGATGCTACAGTACCCTTGGATGGCTAGCGAGGCCGAGCGTGAGAATGATCGTCCCCTTCCCCCTGTTGCGCATGGGCCTCCTTTTATATGTCTAAGGGGTCACCGACAGGTGGCAACAGAGATGAGGGTAAAAGGGTAAAAGAGGTGGTAGTTGGTGCCACCGCTTGCTACAGTTGTATCATACCTAACCCTGACGGCAGGGGACAAAGGCATTAAATGCCTGTCTGTGTCGCCTAGACGGTGCAGAAAGGGACCGTCAGGGGCGCCACCGTTTGCCACGATGGCTATCTTGTCAGCGCCTGCTTGCCACCGCATGCCCCTGGCTGCACAGCCTCCTGCCACGTATGCCAGGAATGGTCCCAGAGCGACACGTTGGTGGGTGAGCTGGAGCGCGGGCTGCGGAGTAGTAGCTGGCCGCGGCAAGCGCCTTGCCGCGGATGTTGTCTTGTCGCATCCGGGAGCTTGTTGCTCACCGGGTCTTGCCGGGACACGTGCTGCGTCGCGGCGAGTTCCTCAGGATGCCTTGGTTGGCCTTCCCGGCAAGCTCCTCTTGCCGGGGTCTTGTGCCTTGGCTCGAATACTTTGTTCTTGAATAGCTCCAAAGGAACTATGGAGGGTCTTGGCGGTCGCCCGGCAAGCCTTGCCGCGGGGTACTGCGACTGCCCATGCACAAGTTCGGGATACTAAGGTACCCCTACTTTAGTACACCGACAGGGTGATCTCCACAACTTAATTGGAGACCCCGACAATTGCCCAGAGCTTTACACCACAATGATTGAGCTCCGAACACCACCAACCGTCTAGGGCGCCCAAGCACCCAAGAGGAACAAGCTCAAGGGTACCAAGCACCCAAGAGTAATAAGCTTCTCAACTTGTAAATTCCACGTATCACCATGGAGAACTCAAACATATGCACCAAATGCAATGGCAAGGGCACACGAACTGCTCAAGTCCTTCTCTCCCAAATCCCGCCAAAGCAACTAATGCTAGGGAGGAAAATGAGAGGAAGAACAAGAAGGAGAACACCAAGAACTCCAAGATCTAGATCCCAGGGGTTCCCCTCACATAGAGGATAAAGTGATTGGTGGAAGTGTGGATCTAGATCCCCTCTCTCTTTTCCCTCAAAAACTAGCAAGAATCCATGGAGGGATTGAGAGTTAGCAATCTCAAAGAAGGTCAATAATGGGGGCAAAACGAGCTCAAGGGATGCGGAACCATTGGGGAAGAAGACACCCTTAAATAGGTCCCCACGAATCTGCCCGTTATGTGTAGAAAAACATAGGAGCAGTACAACCGCTATGAGCACCGGTACAACCGGCCCACAACCGCCCAACAACCGCACCACAACAGAGACCAGTCCGGTGGTAGAGCGGTGCATGACCGGTACAACCTCCGGACCAATTCTGGAGCGGTACAACTGCTCCAAACACCGGTTGTACCGGTCAACCGGTACAACCTCTCTATGGGGCGGTCAACCGGTACAACCTCTCTATGGGGGGGTACAACCTCTCTATGTAAAATAGGCAATATCAAAACAGCCACAATTTTCGCATACGAGCTTTGAATTCGACGAAATCAAGTTTGTTGGAAAGCTAGCGACAAGGGCTAACACAATATTGATAGAAATATCAATAAAAAGAAAATTAGAAAAGGCCCATAAGAAAATGGTGAGAACCCTTCATCGGATAAGACCAGTAAAACCTCCAACACCGAAAACATCAAAGAAGAAGCAAATGAAATCGGTTTTCGATGAACTCGAGCTTGTCAAGAAGATGACCAAGAGATCCAAATCTCACAAGGAGAATAACCAAACAAGAACCAAGAGATATGATGCAAGGATGCAATGGTTTGAGCTCTCGATGAACGATACGATCAAGCTACTTACTAGAGAGCCCCCCTTGATAGTCCGGCAATCGATCCTACAACCTGGTCTCCCAACTACCACTATGAGACCGGTAGAATAGAAAACCTATCAAGGGCAAACCTTTGCCTTGCACATAGTCCACTTGAGCTAGGTGATGACGATCTTGACTTCCTCAAGTTGGACCACCTTTCTTGATTGTGTTGGCTCGATGAAGACTAGTTGATTGCTCCCCCATACTCCACTATGGGTGAGCCACTCTTTGGCACATCTTCAAAATACCATTGACACCACAATGGACGACAAGCTTCAAGCTTGATTGCTCCCCCATACTCCATTATGGGTGAGCCACTCTTCGAGTTTCTCCACTTGAACTTGCACACTGCAAACTTGATGACGATCACCACTTGATGTCATCCTCCATGGGTTGTATGAGATCTTCCTCTTAACGCAAGACCATGGAAACATACCTAACCCCACAAAGAACTCTCACGTAGACCATGGGTTAGTACACAAAGTGTAATGGACAATGCTTACCATACCATGGGATCACTTGATCCCTCTCGGTACTTCTTCTACGCTTTGTGAGTTGATCAACTTGATTCACTCTTGACTTAGTCTTGATCAACATTGAATCTTTCCAACTCTCTTCATTTGGATGATGTCTTGAAGGTAAACATGAATGATCACACAATCTTCTTCTTCAAGACATGCTTGCAATAAGCTCAACTCACACATGACCAATCTTTGGGTAATTCCTTGAATAGCACCTTGTGAAGGAAATATGCCCTAGAGGCAATAATAAAGTTATTATCTATTTCCCTATTTCATGATAAATGTTTATTATTCATGCTAGAATTGTATTAACCGGAAACATAATACATGTGTGAATACATAGACAAACAAAGTGTCACTAGTATGCCTCTATTTGACTAGCTCGTTAATCGAAGATGGTTATGTTTCCTAACCATAGACATGTGTTGTCATTTGATTAACGGGATCACATCATTAGGAGAACGATGTGATTGACATGACCCATTCCATTAGCTTAGCACCCGATCGTTTAGTATGTTGCTATTGCTTTCTTCATGACTTATACATGTTCCTATGACTATGAGATTATGCAACTCCCATTAGCCGGAGGAACACTTTGTGTGCTACCAAATGTCACAACGTAACTGGGTGATTATAAAGGAGCTCTATAGGTGTCTCTGAAGGTACATGTTGGGTTGGCGTATTTCGAGATTAGGATTTGTCACTCCAATTGTCGGAGAGGTATCTCTGGGCCCTCTCGGTAATGCACATCACATAAGCCTTACGAGCATTGCAACTAATGAGTTAGTTGCGAGATGATGTATTACGTAACGAGTAAAGAGACTTGTCGGTAACGAGATTGAACTAGGTATTGAGATACCGACGATCGAATCTCGGGCAAGTAACATACCGATGACAAAGGGAACAATGTATGTTGTTATGCGGTCTGACCGATAAAGATCTTCATAGAATATGTAGGAGCCAATATGAGCATCCAAGTTCCTCTATTGGTTATTGACCGGAGACGTGTCTCGGTCATGTCTACATTGTTCTCGAACCCGTAGGGTCCGCACGCTTAAGGTTTCGATGACAATTATATTATGAGTTTATGAGTTTTGATGTACCGAAGGAGTTCGGTGTCCCGGATGAGATCGGGGACATGACGAGGAGTCTCGAAATGGTCGAGACGTAAAGATCGATATATTGGACGACTATATTCGGACATTGGAAAGGTTCCGAGTGGTTCGGATATTTTTCGGAGTACCGGGGAGTTACGGGAATACGGGAGAAGAAGTATATGGGCCTTATTGGGCTTTAGGGGAGAGGGAGAGGCAGGCCGCCCCCCCCCCAAGGCCTAGTCCGAATTGGACTAGGGGGAGGGGCTGCGCCCCCTCCTTCCTTCTCTTCCCTCTTCCCCTTCCTTGTCTCCTACTCCTACTACATGGAAGGACTCCTAGTTGGACTAGGAAAGGGGGAATCCTACTCCCGGTGGGAGTAGGACTCCCCTAGGGCGCGCCATAGAGAGGGTCGGCCCTCCCCTCCTCCACTCCTTTATATACGGGGGCAGGGGGCACCCCATAGAGACACAAGTTGATCCACGTGATCATATTCTTAGCCGTGTGTGGTGCCCCCTTCCACCATAATCCTCGATAATATTGTAGCGGTGCTTAGGCGAAGCCCTGCGACGGTAGTACATCAAGATCGTCACCACGCCGTCGTGCTGACGGAACTATTCCCCGACACTTTGCTGGATCGGAGTCCGGGGATCGTCGTCGAGCTGAACGTGTGCTAGAACTCGGAGGTGCCGTAGTTTCGGTGCTTGGTCGGTCGGGCCGTGAAGACGTACGACTACATCAACCGTGTTGTCATAACGCTTCCGCTGTCGATCTACAAGGGTACGTAGATCACACTCTCCCCTCTCGTTGCTATGCATCACCATGATCTTGCGTGTGCGTAGGAAATTTTTTGAAATAACTATGTTCCCCAACAGTGGCATCCGAGCCTAGGTTTTATGTGTTGATGTTATATGCACGAGTAGAACACAAGTGAGTTGTGGGCGATATAAATCATAGTGCTTACCAGCATGTCATACTTTGGTTCGGCGGTATTGTTGGATGAAGCGGCCCGGACCGACATTACGCGTACGCTTACGCGAGACCGGTTCTCCCGACGTGCTTTGCACAAAGGTGGCTAGCGGGTGACAGTTTCTCCAACTGTTAGTTGAACCGAGTGTGGCTACGCCCGGTCCTTGCGAAGGTTAAAACAGCACCAACTTGACAAACTATCGTTGTGGTTTTGATGCATAGGAAAGATTGTTTCTTGCTAAGCCCGTAGCAGCCACATAAAACTTGCAACAACAAAGTAGAGGACGTCTAACTTGTTTTTGCAGGGCATGTTGTGATGTGATATGGTCAAGACATGATGCTAAATTTTATTGTATGAGATGATCATGTTTTGTAACCAAGTTATCGGCAACTGGCAGGAGCCATATGGTTGTCGCTTTATTGTATGCAATGCAATTGCGCTGTAATGCTTTACTTTATCACTAAGCGGTAGCGATAGTCATGGAAGCATAAGATTGGCGAGACGACAACGATGCTACGATGGTGATCAAGGTGTCGTGCCGGTGACGATGGTGATCACGACAGTGCTTTGAAGATGAAGATCACAAGCACAAGATGATGATGGCCATATCATATCACTTATATTGATTGCATGTGATGTTTATCTTTTATGCATCTTATCTTGCTTTGATTGACGGTAGCATTATAAGATGATCTCTCACTAATTATCAAGAAGTGTTCTCCCTGAGTATGCACCGTTGCGAAAGTTCTTCGTGCTGAGACACCACGTGATGATCGGGTGTGATAGGCTCTACGTTCAAATACAACGGGTGCAAAACAGTTGCACACGCGGAATACTCAGGTTATACTTGACGAGCCAAGCATATACAGATATGGCCTCGGAACACGGAGACCGAAAGGTCGAGCGTGAATCATATAGTAGATATGATCAACATAGTGATGTTCACCAATGAAACTACTCCATCTCACGTGATGATCGGACATGGTTTAGTTGATTTGGATCACGTGATCACTTAGAGGATTAGAGGGATGTCTATCTAAGTGGGAGTTCTTAAGTAATATGATTAATTGAACTTAAATTTATCATGAACTTAGTCCTGGTAGTATTTTGCAAATCATGTTGTAGATCAATAGCTTGCGTTGTTGCTTCCCTGTGTTTATTTTGATATGTTCCTAGAGAAAATTGTGTTAGTAGCAATGATGCGGATTGGATCCGTGATCTGAGGTTTATCCTCATTGCTGCACAGAAGAATTATGTCCTTGATGCACCGCTAGGTGACAGACATATTGCAGGAGCAGATGCAGACGTTATGAACGTTTGGCTAGCTCAATATGATGACTACTTGATAGTTTAGTGCACCATGCTTAATGGCTTAAAATCGGGACTTCAAAGACGTTTTGAACATCATGGACCATATGAGATATTCCAGGAGTTGAAGTTAATATTTCAAGCAAATACCCGAGTTGAGAGATATGAAGTCTTCAACAAGTTCTATAGCTAAAATATGGAGGAGAATCGCTAAACTAGTGAGCATGTGCTCAGATTGTCTGGGTACTACAATCGCTTGAATCAAGTGGGAGTTAATCTTCCAGATAAAATAGTGATTGACCGAATTCTCTAGTCACCATCACCAAGTTAGTAGAACTTCGTGATGAACTATAGTATGCAAGGGATGATGAAAACGATTCCCAAGCTCTTCATGATGAAATCGATGAAGGTAGAAATCAAGTAAGAGCATCAAGTGTTGATGGTTGACAAGATCACTAGTTTCAAGAAAAGGGCAAAGGAAAAAAGGGGAAGTTCAAGAAGAACAGCAAGCAAGTTGCTGCTCAAGTGAAGAAGCCCAAGTCTGGTCCTAAGCCTAAGACTAAGTGCTTCTACTGCAAAGGGACTGGTCACTGGAAGCGGAACAACCCCAAGTGATTGGCGGATAAGAAGGATGGCAAAGTGAACATAAGTATATTTGATATACATCTTATTGATGTGTACTTTACTAGTGTTTATAGCAACCCCTCAGTATTTGATACTAGTTCAATTGCTAAGATTAGTAACTCGAAACGGGAGTTGTAGAATAAACAGAGACTAGTTAAAGGGTGAGGTGACGATGTGTGTTGGAAGTAGTTCCAAGATTGATATGATCATCATCGCACAGTCCCTATACTTTCGGGATTAGTGTTGAAACTAAATAAGTGTTATTTGGTGTTTGCGTTGAGCATGAATATGATTTGATCATGTTTATTGCAATACGGTTATTCATTAAAATCAAAGAATAATTGTTGTTCTGTTTACATGAATAAAACCTTCGATGACCCAATGAAAATTGTTCGTTGGATCTCGATCGTAGTGTTACACATATTCATAATATTGAAGCCAAAAGATGCAAAGTTAATAATGATAGTGCAACTTATTTGTGGCACTGCCGTTTAGGTCATATCAGTGTAAAGCGCATGAAGAAACTCCATACTGATGGACTTTTGGAACCACTTGATTATGAATCACTTGGTACTTGCAAACCATGCCTCATGGGCAAGATGACTAAGACTCCGTTCTCTGGAACAATGGCGCGAGCAACAAACTTGATTGGAAATAATACATACTGATGTATGCAGTCCAATGAGTGTTGAGGCTCGCAGCGGGTATCGTTATTTTCTGACTTTCACAGATGATTTGAGCAGATATGAGTATATCTACTTGATGAAACATAAGTCTAAAACATTTGAAAAGTTGAAATAATTTCAGGGTGAAGTGGAAAATCATCGTGACAAGAAAATAAGGTTTCTACGATCTGATCACGGAGACAAATATTTGAGTTACGAGTTTGGTCTTCAATTAAAACATTGTAGAATAGTTTCACAAACTCATGCCACCTGGAATACCACAGCATAATGGTGTGTCCGATCGTCATAACTGTACTTTATTGGATATAGTGCAATCTATGATGTCTCTTACCGATCTACCACTATCGTTTTGGGGTTATGCATTAGAGACAGCTGCATTCACGTTAAAAAGGGCACCATCTAAATCCGTTGAGACGACACAATCTGAATTATGGTTTGGCAAGAAACCAAAGTTGTCATTTCTTAAAGTTTTGGGTTGTGATGCTTATGTGAAAAAGTTTCATCCTGATAAGCTCAAACCCAAATCGGAGAAATATGTCTTCACAGGATACCCAAAGGAGACTGTTGGGTACACCTTCTATCACAGATCCGAAGGCAAGATATTCGTTGCTAAGAATGGATCCTTTCTAGAGAAGGAGTTTCTCTCAAAAGAAGTGAGTGGGAGGAAAGTAGAAAACTTGATAAGGTAATTGTACCTTCTTCCTTATTGGAAAGTAGTTCATCACAGAAATTTGTTCTTGTGACTACTACACTAATTAGTGAGGAAGCTAATGATGATGATCATGTAACTTCAGATCAAGTTACTACCGAATCTTGTAGGTAAAGCAGAGTGAGATCCGCACCAGAGTGGTACGGTAATCCTGTTCTGGAAGTCATGTTACTAGACCATGACGAACTTGCAAACTATGAGGAAGCGATGATGAGCCCAGATTCCGCGAAATGGTTTGAGGCCATGAAATCTGAGATATGATCCATATATGAGAACAAAGTATGGACTTTGATGGATTTGCCAGATGATCGGCAAGCCATAGAAAATAAATGGATCTTCAAGAGGAAGACGGACGCTGATAGTATTGTTACTATCTACAAAGCTAGACTCGTCGAAAAAGGTTTTTGACAAAGTTCAAGGTGTTGACTACGATGAAATTTTCTCACTTGTAGCGATGCTTAGGTATGTCCAAATCATGTTAGCAATTGCCGCATTTTTATGAAATCTGGCAAATGGATAAACAAAACTACATTCCTTAATGGATTTAAAGAAGAGTTGTATATGATGCAACCATAAGGCATTGTCAATCCTAAAGGTGCTAACAAAATATGCAAGCTCCAGCGATCCATCTATGGACTGGTGCAAGCATCTCGGAGTTGGAATATACACTTTGATAAGTTGATCAAAGCATATAGTGTTATACAGACTTGCGGTGAAGCCTATATTTACAAGAAAGTGAGTGGGAGCACTACAGCATTTCTGATAAGTGTATGTGTATGACATATTGTTGATCGGAAATAATGTAGAATTATTCTGCAAGGCATAAAGGAGTGTTTGAAAGGATTTTTTTTCAAAGAAAACCTCGGTGAAGCTGCTTACATATTGAGCATCAAGATCTATAGAGATAGATCAAGACGCTTGATATGTTTTTTTCAATAAGTACATACCTTGACAAGATTTTGAAGTAGTTCAAAATAGAACAGTCAAAGAAAGAAGTCTTGCCTGTGTTACAAGGTGTGAAATTGAGTAAGACTCAAAGCCCGACCACGGCAGAAAATAGAATGAGAATGAAAGTCATTCCCTATGCCTTGGCCATAGGTTCTATAAAGTATGCCATGCTGTGTACCAGACCTATTGTATACCCTACACTAATTTTGGCAAGGGAGTACAATAGTGATCTAGAAGTAGATCACTGGACAATGGTCAAAAATTATCCTTGGTGGAATAATGATATGTTTCTTGATTATGGAGGTGACAAAATGTTCGTCGTAAAAGGGTTACGTCGATACAAGTTTTGGCACTGATCCGGATGACTCTTAGTCTTCATCTGGATACATGTTGAAAGTGGGAGCAATTAGCTAAAGTAGCTCCCTGCAGAGCATTATAGACATAGAAAATTGCAAAATACTTATGGACCTGAATATGGCAGACCCGTTGACTAAACTTTTCTCACAGGCCAAACATGATCACACCTTAGTACTCTTTGGGTGTTAATCACATATAGATGTGAACTAGATTATTGACTCTAGCAAACCCTTTGAGTGTTGGTCACATGACGATGTGAACTATGGGTGTTAATCACATGGTGATGTGAACTATTGATGTTAAATCACATGGCGATGTGATCTAGATTATTGACTCTAGTGCAAGTGGGACACTGAAGGAAATATGCCCTAAAGGCAATAATAAAGTTATTATTTATTTCCTTATTTCATGATAAATGTTTATTATTCATGCTAGAATTGTATTAACCGGAAACATAATACATGTGTGAATACATAGACAAACAAAGTGTCACTAGTATGCCTCTACTTGACTAGCTCGTTAATCAAAGATGGTTATGTTTCCTAACCATAGACATGTGTCGTCATTTGATTAACAGGATCACATCATTAGGAGAATGATGTGATTGACATGACCCATTCCATTAGCTTAGCACCCGATCGTTTAGTATGTTGCTATTGCTTTCTTCATGACTTATACATGTTCCTATGACTATGAGATTATGCAACTCCCGTTTGTCGGAGGAACACTTTGTGTGCTACCAAACGTCACAACGTAACTGGGTGATTATAAAGGAGCTCTACAGGTGTCTCCAAAGGTACATGTTGGGTTGGCGTATTTCGAGATTAGGATTTGTCACTCCGATTGTCGGAGAGGTATCTCTGGGCCACTCGGTAATGCACATCACATAAGCCTTGCAAGCATTGCAACTAATGAGTTAGTTGCGAGATGATGTATTACGGAACGAGTAAAGAGACTTGCCGGTAACGAGATTGAACTAGGTATTGTGATACCGATGATCGAATCTCGGGCAAGTAACATACCGATGACAAATGGAACAACGTATGTTGTTATGCGGTCTGACCGATAAAGATCTTCGTAGAATATGTAGGAGCCAATATGAGCATCCAGGTTCCGCTATTGGTTATTGACCGGAGATGTGTCTCGGTCATGTCTACATTGTTCTCGAACCCGTAGGGTCCGCGCGCTTAAGGTTTCGATGACAATTATATTATGAGTTTATGAGTTTTGATGTACCGCAGGAGTTCGGAGTCCCGGATGAGATCGGGGACATGACGAGGAGTCACGAAATGGTCGAGACGTAAAGATCGATATATTGGACGACTATATTCGGACATCAGAAAGGTTCCGAGTGGTTCGGGTATTTTTCGGAGTACCGGGGAGTTACGGGAATACGAGAGAAGAAGTATATGGGCCTTATTGGGCTTTAGGGGAGAGGGAGAGGCAGGCTGCGCCCCCCCCCCCCCCCCCCGCCAAGGCCTAGTCCAAATTAGACTAGGGGGAGGGGCTGCGCCCCCTCCTTCCTTCTCTTCCCTCTTCCCCTTCCTTGTCTCCTACTCCTACTACATGGAAGGACTCCTAGTTGGACTAGGAAAGGGGGAATCCTACTCCCGGTGGGAGTAGGACTCCCCTAGGGTGCGCCATAGAGAGGGCCGGCCCTCCCCTCCTCCACTCCTTTATATACGGGGGCAGGGGGCACCCCATAGAGACACAAGTTGATCCACGTGATCATATTCTTAGCCGTGTGCGGTGCCCCCTTCCACCATAATCCTCGATAATATTGTAGCGGTGCTTAGGCGAAGCCCTGCAACGGTAGTACATCAAGATCGTCACCACGCCATCGTGCTGACGGAACTCTTCCCCGATACTTTGCTGGATCGGAGTCCGGGGATCGTCATCGAGCTGAACGTGTGCTAGAACTCGGAGGTGCCGTAGTTTCGGTGCTTGATCGGTCGGGCCGTGAAGACGTACGACTAAATCAACCGCGTTGTCATAACGCTTCCGCTGTAGATCTACAAGGGTACGTAGATCACACTCTCCCCTCTCGTTGCTATGCATCACCATGATCTTGCGTGTGCGTAGGAAATTTTTTGAAATTACTACGTTCCCCAACACCTTGGTCGACACAAACTCTCCTTGAAACCAACACATGTACTCCAAGAAAAGCCTATGGACAAAACCTTCAAATATAACTCAAGGCAACCATTAGTCCATAGAGATTGTCATCAATTACCAAAACCAAACATGGGGGCACCGCATGTTCTTTCAATCTCCCCCATTTTGGTAATTGATGACAATCACTTTCAAGAGAGTTTATACAAGGAATTATGCATCACCATGCAATGCAACAACCAATAATGCATGCGTATGAGATGCAAATGCTTAGGAAGAAAACCAAAGCAAAGAGAAAACTCTGAAGACTTCTCCACAAAACTCTCCGAAACTTCTCCCCCATTGGCATCGATTACCAAAATGGGCGAAAAGCTTAGAAGGCCAATATAGAAGGTATTCCTCCATAAATTGTGTATTTCTCAACAAGAGAGTGGAATGCACTACACATATCCAACTATCAATACTTGGAGGAAGACAAACTATATTGAGGCCCAAAGATTGCAACAGAAAGATACATCACAAAGACAAAACAAAGAGAGACACAAGCAATCAGAAGATACCGATTGAAGCAAGTAATCAATGGATATCAATTGGACCAACTAGACCAATGATCCTACGTGACACATGAAAAAGATATTATGATATGAGCAAAGGAGTGTTCTGAAGAAACTAGAGAAGTTCCCCATGATTTGTGCACACATATGAATTTTTATATTTGTATACAGGGTACACAAAATAGGATCATAGCACCCCCAAAATCAATAGAAACTCACAACAAGTGCAAGTGAGCATCGGAAACAAAGCCTAGTACTTGCAACAAACACATGGTTGAGCAACAAGTAAAAGAGGCAACTTAAGAATGGGCTCAACCAAAATGATGTGAGTGAGTCAAGGCAATGCACTTGAGAAGACTAATGTACGGATGAGCATTAAGCATCAATAAAGTCTTGAAAGAATGAGGCACATGGTGCACGACCTATCATTCCGACACACAACTAGCAAATGGGTTCACAAGCTTACTAATAAGAATATAAAGAACATATGCTTGTGACAACCCGTGGTGAAGATAGAAGATGAAAGCCTCATCAAGACGAGGGATACCAATTAAGATGGCAAAAGCCTCGTAAAGATAAGCATGAGGAAAATAATCTTCACCACACAAGAGTGCATCAAGATGCAACGATAGAAGACACGCACTCAAGGCAAAAGCTTTCACTGAGCCACCAAAGAAATAACATAAGGAAGACAAGGTGGACGTGAAAGAAAGGATATCAATTAGATATGCAACTTCTCTCAAGTGTATAAGATTCTAGGTAGATGAAATCATGATGATATATATCTACAAAGAAGAATGTACACCTGAAATAGTTACAACACGAGGAACAAGATATCCAAAGGGAGGTCATACATATACCAATAAGATATTTGCTTGGAAGCATAGCACATGGCTAGATATGGTCTTATTGTATATAAATGAATTCCTACCACACACCCATCAAAGACATAACAACTAGCAACAAGAGATCATTGTTGGGATGCTTTGAGAAAGGGAACAAGTATCACAAGAATGAATGAATAACATGCCATGATACAACCTACACAAGGTTGATGCGAGAAATGTGTGCATGAAGAATATGAAGATACTTGTTACCGAGTTAAAATTGGAAGGATGTAGTAGATACCAATCAAAGGTAGATAGTAGTTCGTTGATCGTCCTAGCTTGACTCCAACAAGCACATGGTGACACCACCTTCCCTGTGAGTGAGCCGAGCATCCAATGCATCTCCAATTATTCCTAGAACAACAACATAAACAAAATGGTACCCAAACTCATTGGGACCATAGAGTTAGAAACACCAATACATAGGACAAACTCCACATAAATATGTGCACATTGAAATGAAATAGAATTTCATGCACATCTCATCCAATTTGAGACTTGGTGGAGTTTCCCCTATATATTGTGTCAAGGAAAGAAAGAAAGCATGCCAAAGAGACTACATGAAGTTAATATGCATGCTCAAGACTTTGAAGGACCAAAACCAAAAGAAAAAGAAATACCAAGTGAAAATAGAATACCAAATGGAGAAATCATCACTTGGAAGATATCATTAAAAGATACATGAAGGAATGAGATATCCATTGAGACACACTAAATAAAAGATATCAAACTCCTAAAAGAGAGGATGGTTCCAAACAAACCAAGCTCTCTACAAAGTTTCATGATGGCACAAAGTACCAAAAAGAAAACGGCTTGCCTTCCACCGACACACACTTGACAAGGATCGCAAGATGAGTGTTTTATAGAAAATAGGATAGCTCCCCCAAGACTAGTGCATTATAGAGGATTTTCATTTGAATACAAAATGCACAAGGTGGGATCACCACTTTCACTATATCTAGAAAATACTAGACAATATCAAGAAATTAAAAAGATCCACAAGTGGTATGGAAGACAAAGGGAGTTGATACATTCCTTGGCAAGAGAAAAGGCAAATAAAAGCAAAAGCCAATGTAAAGATGATCAATAAGTTCTACCACACATAAGTGAGTACCAATTGTCAAAAGACAAGAAGTATTTGGAAATAATTCCTGGTGGTAGATAACAAGGAATTCCAACATCATCTTCAGAACAAACACAAGCAAATTGCAACTTGTAGAGCTAACATGCCACCTAGGAACAAGATAATTTACAATATCAATTCTAGGTGACAATATCTCAAATGTACACATTTTCTAGGCTTGTAATATGCACATAGCATATTACTCCCCCATAATGTGATACCAAAAAAACTTAACAAGAGGCAATAAGAGGATCCAACAAGAGATAATTAATGGACTATTTAGAATTTGAATTTCTCATGAGAAGACATACCACATAGTGACTAGATAAGCTTGCAATATCAATACTAGGTGGTATTCCTCATGTACACACATTTTTGGGACCATGAGGTGCACAAAGCACATCACTCCCCCAAAATGGGATGTTCCATTAATCTCTCACGCGAGCCAATTAAGATATAAACAAGATGCAAAAGGCTCAATGCTACCTCTTGAGAACTGCGTTGGATTTCCCCGAAGAGGAGAGGATGATGCAGCAAAGTAGCGTAAGTATTTCCCTCAGTTTTTGAGAACCAAGGTATCAATCCAGTAGGAGGCTACGCTCGAGTCCCTCGTACCTATACAAAAACAATAGCTCAACGCAACCAACGCGCTTAGGGGTTGTCAATCCCTTCATGGTCACTTACGAACGTGAGATCTGATAGAGATGATAAATAATATTTTTGGTATTTTTGGTATAGAGTTGTAAAGTAAAAAGTAAAAGGCAAAGTAAAAGCAAAGCAATAATAAAGTGATGGAGATTAATATGATGAGAAAGAGACCCGGGGGCCATAGGTTTCACTAGTGGTTTCTCTCAAGAGCATAAGTATTCTACGGTGGGTGAACAAATTACTGTTGAGCAATTGACAGAATTGAGCATAGTTACGAGAATATCTAGGTATGATTATGTATATAGGCATCATGTCCGAGACAAGTAGACCGACTCCTACCTGCATCTACTACTATTACTCCACTCATCGACCGCTATCTAGCATGCATCTAGAGTATTAAGTTAAAAACAGAGCAATGCCTTAAGCAAGATGACATGATGTAGATGGATAGTTTCATGTAATATGATAAAAAAAACCATCTTGTTATCCTCGATGGCAACAATACAATACGTGCCTTGCTGCCCCTTCTGTCACTGGGAAAGGACACCGCAAGATCGAACCCAAAGCTAAGCACTTCTCCCATGGAAAGAACAACCAATCTAGGAGGCCAAACCAAACTGATATTTCGAAGAGACTTGCAAAGATAACCGATCGTACATAAAATAATTCAGAGAAGATTCAAATATTATTCATAGATAGACTTGATCATAAACCCACAATTCATCGGTCTCAACAAACACACCGCAAAAATAAGATTACATCGAATAGATCTCCACAAGAGAGGGGGAGAACATTGTATTGAGATCCAAAAAGAGAGAAGAAGCCATCTAGCTACTAACTATGGACCTGTAGGTCTGAAGTAAACTACTCACACTTCATCGGAGGGGCTTGGATGATGATGTAGAAGCCCTCCGTGATCGATGCCCCCTCCGGCGGAGCTCCGAAACAGGCCCCAAGATGGGATCTCATGGATACAAAAAGTTGCGGCGGTGGAATTAGGTTTTTGGCTCCGTATCTGATTGTTTGGGGGTACGTAGGTATATATAGGAGGAAGGAGTACGTCGGTGGAGCTTCGAGGGGCCCACGAGGCAGGGGGTGCTCCCTCCACCCTCGTGACCGCCTCGTGGCTTTCTTGACGGAGGGTCCAAGTCTCCTGGGTCTTATCTGATGAGAAAATCTTGTTCCTGAAGGTTTCATTCCATTTGGACTCCGTTTGATATTCTGTTTCTCTGAAACACTGAAATAGGCAAAAAAACAGCAATTCTAGGCTGGGCCCCCGATTAATAGGTTAGTCCCAAAATAATATAAAATAGGAAAATAAAGCCCAATATAGTCCAAAACAGTAGGTAATATAGCATGGAGCAATCAAAAATTATAGATACGTTGGAGACGTATCAAGCATCCCCAAGCTTAATTCCTGCTCGTCCTCGAGTAGGTAAATGATAAAAACAGAATTTTTGATGCGAAGTGCTACTTGGCATAATTTCAATGTAAATCTTCTTAATTATGGTATGAATATTCTGATTCAAAAGATTCAAGACAAAAGTTCATGTTGACATAAAAATAGTAATACTTCAAGCATACTAACAAAGCAATTATGTCTTCTCAAAATAACATGGCCAAAGAAAGCTATCCCTACAAAATCATATAGTCTGGCTATGCTCTATCTTCACCACACAAAGTATTTAAATCATGCACAACCCTGATGACAAGCCAAGCAATTGTTTCATACTTTTGACATTTTCAGAACTTTTTCGATCTTCACGCAATACATGAGCGTGAGCCATGGATATAGCACTATATGTGGAATAGAATGGTAGTTGTGGAGAAGACAAAAAGAGGGGAAGATAGTGTCACATCAACTAGGCGTATCAACGAGCTATAGAGATGCCCATCAATAGATATCAATGTGAGTGAGTAGGGATTGCCATGCAACGGATGCACTAGAGCTATAAGTATATGAAAGCTTAACAAAAGAAACTAAGTGTGTGTGCATCCAACTTGCTTGCTCATGAAGACCTAGGGCGTTTTGAGGAAGCCCATCGTTGGAATATACAAGCCAAGTTCTATAATGAAAAATTCCCACTAGTATATGAAAGTGATAGAATGAGAGACTCTCTATCATGAAGATCATGGTGCTACTTTGAAGCACAAATGTGGTAAAAGGATAGTAACATTGTCCCCTCTCTCTTTTTCTCTCATTTTTTTGTTTGGGCCTTCTCTTTTTTTGGCCTCTTTTTTTCGTCCAAAGTCTCATCCCAACTTGTGGGGGAATCATTGTCTCCATCATCCTTTCCTCACTTGGGACAATGCTCTAAAAATGATGATCATCACACTTTTTATTTTTCTTACAACTCAACAACTACAACTCAATACTTAGAACAAAATATGACTCTATATGAATGCCTCCAGCGGTGTACCGGGATATGCAATGAATCAAGAGTGACATGTATGAAAGAATTATGAACGGTGGCTTTGCCACAAATACGATGTCAATTACATGATCATGCTAGCAATATGACAATGATGGAGCGTGTCATAATGAACGGAATGGTGGAAAGTTGCATGGCAATATATCTCGGAATGGCTATGGAAATGCCATGATAGGTAGGTATGGTGGCTGTTTTGAGGAAGGTATTTGGTGGGTGTATGATACCGGCGAAAAGTGCGCGGTATTAGAGAGGCTAGCAATGGTGGAAGGAAGGAAAGTGCGTATAATCCATGGACTCAACATTAGTCATAAAGAACTCATATACTTATTGCAAAAATCTAGAAGTTATCAAAGCAAAGTATTACGCGCATGCTCCTAGGGGGATAGATTGGTAGGAAAAGACCATCGCTCGTCCCCGACCGCCACTCATAAGGAAGACAATCAATAAATAAAGCATGCTCCGACTTCATCACATAACGGTTGACCATACGTGCAGGCTATGGGAATCACAAACTTTAACACAAGCATTTCTCAAATTCACAACTACTCAACTAGCATGACTCTAATATCACCATCCTCATATCTCAAAACAATTATCAAGCATCAATTTTTTTCTTAGTATTCAACGCACTCAAAAGAAAGTTTTACAAATCTTGAATACCAAGCATATTATTATTAAGCAAATTACCATGCTATTAAGACTCTCAAAATAATCTAAGTGAAGCATGAGAGATCAATAGTTTCTATAAAACAAATCCACCACCGTGCTCTAAAAGATATAAGTGAAACACTAGAGCAAAACTATAAAACTCAAAAGATATAAGTGAAGCACGAGAGTAAAACTATAAAGCTCAAAAGATATAAGTGAAGCACATAGAGTATTCTATCAAATTCCAAATTATGTATGGCTCTCTCAAAAGGTGTGTACAGCAAGGATGATTGTGGTAGACCAACAAGCAAAGACTCAAATCATGAAAGATGCTCCAAGCAAAACACATATCATGTGGTGAATAAAAATATAGCTCCAAGTAAAGTTACCGATAGAAGTAGACGAAAGAGGGGATGCCTTCCGGGGCATCCCCAAGCTTTGGCTTTTAGGTGTCCTTAGATTATCTCTGGGGTGCCATGGGCATCCCCAAGCTTAGGTTCTTGCCACTCCTTGTTCCATAGTCCATCAAATCTTTACTCAAAACTTGAAAACTTCACAACACAAAACTTAAAGTAGAAAATCTCGTGAGCTCCGTTAGCGAAAGAAAACAAAAGACCACTTCAAGGTTCTGTAATGAACTCATTCTTTATTTATATTGGTGTTAAACCTACTGTATTACAACTTCTCTATGGATTATAAACTATTTTACTAGCCATAGATTCATCAAAATAAGAAAACAACACACGAAAAACAGAATCTGTCAAAAACAGAACAGTATGTAGTAATATGTAGCTAGCGCAAGATCTGGAACCCCAAAAATTCTAAAATAAATTTCTGGACGTGAGGAATTTATATATTAATAATCTTAAAAAATAATTAACTAAATAGCACTCTCCAAATAAAAATGACAGCAGTTCTCGTGAGCACTAAAGTTTCTGTTTTTTACAGCAAGTTCAACAAGACTTTCCCCAAGTCTTCCCAACGGTTCTACTTGGCACAAACACTAATCAAACACAAAAAACACAACAAAAACAGAGGCTAAATAATTTATTTATTACTAAAAAGGAGCAAAAAGCAAGGAAAAAATAAAATTGGTTTGCCTCCCAACAAGCGCTATCGTTTAATGCCCCTAGCTAGGCATGACAAGCAAGAATAGATCTAGGTATTGCCATCTTTGGTAGGAAATACATAAGTGGCTCTCATGATAGATTCATATGGTAATTTCGTTTTCTTTCTATGGAAGTGTTCCATGCCCTTTTTTTAATGGAAATTGAAACCTAATATTCCCTTCCTTCATATCAATAATTGCACCAACCGTTCTAAGGAAAGGTCTACCGAGAATAATAGGGCAAGAAGGATTGCAATCTATATCAAGAATGATAAAATCTACAGGCACATAATTCCTATTTGCAGCAATAAGAACATCATTAATTCTTCCCATAGGTTTCTTAATAGTGTAATCCGCAAGATGCAAGTTTAGAGAGCAATCATCAAAATTACGGAAATCTAGCAAATCACACAAAATTTTGGGAATAGTACAGACACTCGCACCCAAATCACACAAAGCATAAAACTCACGATCTTGAATTTTAATTTTAATAGTTGGTTCCCACTCATCATAAAGTTTTCTAGGGACAGAAACTTCCAATTCAAGTTTTTCTTCATAAGATTGCATCAAGGCATCAACAATATGTTTAGTAAACGCTTTATTTTGACTATAAGCGTGAGGGGAATTTAGCACGGATTGCAACAAGGAAATACAATCAATCAAAGAGCAATTTTCATAGTTAAATTCCTTGAAATCCAATATAGTGGGTTTAGCAACATCTAGGGTTTTAATTTCTTCAATCCCACTTTTATCAACTTTAGCATCAAGATCTAAATACTCCAAATTTTTAGAACGCCTTCGAGGTAAAGGTGGATCATATTCAGTCCCATCATTATCAAGATTCATATTGCAAAATAAAGATTTAATAGGGAACATATCAATAACTTTTAGATCTTCATCATTATTTTCATAGGAACTAGAAAACACGCTTTTATAATGGCATCTTTCTTAGCACGCATCCTAGCGGTTCTTTCTTTGCACTCGTCAATGGAAATTCTCATGGCTTTGAGAGACTCATTGATATCATGCTTAGGTGGAATAGATATAAGTTTCAAAGAATCAACATCAAGAGCAATTCTATCAATGTTCCTAGCCAAATCATCAATCTTAAGCAATTTTTCTTCAATCATAGCATTAAAATTCTTTTGCGAAGAAATAAATTCTTTAATATTAGATTCAAAATCAGAGGGCATCTTATTATAATTTCCATAAGCATTGTTGTAGGAATTACCATAATTATTAGAGGGATTACTAGGATAAGGCCTAGGATTGAAATTTCCTCTATACGTGTTGTTACCAAAATTCATCCTACCAACAAAATTCACATCCATAGATTCATTATTATTATCAATCAAAGTAGACAAGGGCACATCATTAGGATCAGAAGAAACACTCTTATTAGCAAATAATTTTATAAGTTCATCCATCTTTCCACTCAAAACATTAATTTCTTCTATCGCATGCACCTTTTTATTAATAGATCTTTCAGTATGCCATTGAGAATAATTAATCATAATATTATCTAGGAGTTTAGTAGCTTCTCGTAAAGTGATTTCCATAAAAGTGCCTCCCACGGACGAATCTAAAAGATTTCTAGAAGCAAAATTCAATCCGACATAAATTTTTTGTATAATCATCCATAAACTTGAACCATGAGTAGGGCAATTACGTATCATTAATTTCATTCTCTCCCAAGCTTGTGCAACATGTTCATGATCAAGTTGCTTCAAGTTCATAATATCGTTTCCAAGAATCAATACTATTTTTAGGCAAAGATGAAAACCAAGCTTTAGCACGATCTCTAAGCGAAAAAGGAAATAGCTTCAATTTAAGAATTTCATTATTGACATCTTTCTTCTTTTGCATGTCACACAAATCAACGAAGCTATTAAGATAGGTAGCGGCATCTTCACTAGGAAGGCCGGAGAATGGATCTTTCATGACAAGATTCAGCAAAGCAGTATTAATTTCACAAGATTCAGCATTGGTAAGAGGAGCAATCGGAGTGCTAGGGAAATCATTATTGTTGGTATTGGTGAAGTCACACAATTTAGTATTATCTTGAGCCATCGCGACAAACAAGCAATCAAACACACGAGCAAACAAAAAGAAAACGGGCAAAAGAGGCAAATAGAGAAAGAGAGGGAGGATAGAGAGAGAGGGCGAATAAAACGGCAAGGGTGAAGTGGGGAGAGGAAAACGAGAGGCAAATGGAAAATAATGTAATGCGGGAGATAGGGATTGTGATGGGTACTTGGTATGTTGACTTTTGCGCAGACTCCCCGGCAACGGCGCCAGAAATTCTTCCTGCTACCTCTTGAGCACTGCGTTGGATTTCCCCAAAGAGGAGAGGATCATGCAGCAAAGTAGCGCAGTATTTCCCTCAGTTTTTGAGAACCAAGGTATCAATCCAGTAGGAGGCTACACTCGAGTCCCTCGTACCAACACAAAAACAATAGCTCAATGCAACCAACGCGCTTAGGGGTTGTCAATCCCTTCACGGTCACTTGCGAAAGTGAGATCTGATAGAGATGATAAATAATATTTTTGGTATTTTTGTTATAGAGATGCAAAGTAAAAAGTAAAAGGAAAAGTAAAAACAAAGCTATAATAAAGTGATGGAGATTAATATGATGAGAAAGAGACCCAGGGGCCATAGGTTTCACTAGTGGCTTCTCTCAAGAGCATAATTATTCTACGGTGGGTGAACAAATTACTGTTGAGCAATTGACAGAAATGAGCATAGTTATGAGAATATCTAGGTATGATCATGTATATAGGCATGACTTCCGAGACAAGTAGACCGACCCCTGCCTGTATCTACTACTATTACTCCACTCATCGACCGCTATCCAGCATGCATCTAGAGTATTAAGTTAAAAACAGAGTAATAAGCAAGATGACATGATGTAGAGGGATAGTTTCATGCAATAAGATAGAAAAAAACCATCTTGTTATCCTCGATGGCAACAATACAATACGTGCCTTGCTGCCCCTTCTGTCACTGGGAAAGGACACCGCAAGATCGAACCCAAAGCTAAGCACTTCTCCCATGGCAAGAACAACCAATCTAGTAGGCCAAACCAAACTGATAATTCGAAGAGACTTGCAAAGATAACCGATCATACATAAAAGAATTCAGAGAAGATTCAAATATTATTCATAGATAGACTTGATCATAAACCCACAATTCATCAGTCTCAACAAACACACCGCAAAAAGAAGATTGCATCGATAAGATCTCCACAAGAGAGGGGGAGAACATTGTATTGAGATCCAAAAAGAGAGAAGAAGCCATCTAGCTACTAACTATGGACCCGTAGGTCTGAAGTAAACTACTCACACATCATCGGAGGGGCTTGGATGATGATGTAGATGCCCTCTGTGATTGATGCCCCCTCCGGCGGAGCTCTGGAACAGGCCCCAAGATGGGATCTCGTGGATACAGAAAGTTGTGGTGGTGGAATTAGGTTTTTGGCTCCGTATCTGATCGTTTGGGGGTACGTAGGTATATATAGGAGGAAGGAGTACGTCGGTGGAGCTTCGAGGGGCCCATGAGGCAGGGGGCGCGCCCTAGGGGGGCGCACCCTCCACCCTCGTGACCGCCTCGTGGCTTTCTTGACGGAGGGTCCAAGTCTCCTGGGTCTTATCTGATGAGAAAATCGCGTTCCCAAAGGTTTCATTCCGTTTGGACTCCGTTTGATATTCTGTTTCTCCGAAACACTGAAATAGGCAAAAAACAGCAATTCTGGGCTGGGCCTCCGGTTAATAGGTTAGTCCCAAAAATAATATAAAAGTGGAAAATAAAGCCCTATATAGTCCAAAACAGTAGGTAATATAGCATGGAGCAATCAAAAATTATAGATACGTTGGAGACGTATCACTCAACGCATGACACACACGTACATGATGTGCAAACCAACACTCACATACTTGATTGCTCAAGATAATCAAGTTGGAAGCACAACATATACAAACACATGCAAGGAACGAAACCAAACATGCAAAGGGGCAAGTAACTATCAATGTAAACACTTTAAGCAGAGTTACCGCAAGGAGGAACATTGGATATAAGATAGAAACTTGACAATTCGAATGACTTGGCTTGAGACAATATGAATGATGAAAATCCCCTTAATTCTTCATAATGTAGCCAATCTCCAATGCCCTCCGTAGACACCTATTGATCACATTTGAGCTAGTTGGTCTCCAACCAAGTTGGGTCCTAAGGGGTTAGTCACAATAGGATTGGCTACCCAAATGGTTCTTTGCTTGACACTACTTTGAGTACCAACAAACTTGGCAAACACATTTGTCGGATTTCGGGTTCCGGCAGACCCTTAAGGTTCGGACTCTGGGGTGCGCGCGAAGATTACGCCTCCTACCTCACCGTCTCGCAAAGATCTAGACTACTGAAAGAACTGCACAAGAGACACAAGGTTTATACTGGTTCGGGCCACCATTGTGGTGTAATACCCTACTCCAGTGTGTGGTGTGTGGATTGCCTCTTGGGCTGAGGATGATGAGCAGTACAAGGAAGAACAGCCTCGCGAGGGTCTGTTCTTGGCTCGGGCGATGAACTGCTAGGAGGAGTTCAGCCACCCTTCTCTCTCTCTCTGATTTCGATCCGATCTTCTCTACTCACTGCCTCTGCTTTTCTCTCACTCGCCGGCCCCCTTGTTATGTGGGTGGCTGGTCCTATTTATAGAGGCCCTGGTCCTCTTCCCTAATATCGAGCGGGAAGGGAGCCAACAATGGCGGGCTAATTTGAAGGGGGACAGCAAGTATCAGCTATCCTGACAAAAGTAGTCTTCGCCTGCGCAAAGCTCTGGTGATGACGCCGTCTTGGACTCCACAGTGACCTCCGTCTCGTAGTCCTCCTGGTCTTAGTCTCGTTGCACCAAAATGGCAACCTTTGCCTGATGCCTTGGTACCCCGCGGCTACGCTTGCTCCCTTTGCACCAAAGAGGAAAGGAGGACGCTGCGCGGGCTGGCACCCGCCTGGCGCCTTTGATCGTCATGGCTTGCATCACGGGCACCTCGCGAGGTACCCCACCTTGATTTCTCCGCCTCCTCGTGAGCCAGCCTGACGAGGCCGCGCCTAAGGAAGCTCCATGTCGTCCGCCCCACGAGGCTTGGCCCCTCGCGAGGGTCTTGAGTCTTGTGTTGATGAAGATGGGTCGTGCTGGGCCCCCTTTGAGCCACGCCGCAGGCCGCAGGCAGGCAAGTCTGGGGACCCCCGTTCCCAGAACGCCGACAACATTACCAACCTTACCCTTCCCAAGAGAATAGATATCATCAACAATAATTGGGTTGGATGAGTTACCACTCATGCATGAAGAAGCGAGGTGACCTTTCTCACGACATAAGTAGCAATGTCTACTCTTCACTTTCTTCTCGCTTGAGTTCTCAACTTGAGAAGCATTAGCTTGAGTATTCTTGGGAAGAGGCATTTCTTCAACTTGTGGTTGAGCATGAGATCGAACTTGTGGTTGCTTCCCTTATTGCTTGTCACTAATGGCCTTCTTCTTGAATGGGAAAGATCTAACATGATGCCCTTCAATTTTGCACTTGAAGCAAACAATCTTGGCCGAATTCTTGACTTGTTCTTGGCCCTTCTTCTTGTTCATCTTGGACTTCTTCTTCTTATTGGAGTTGAACCCAAGTCCACCTTTGTCATTGGGGGATTTTTGCACATTCAAGATATTGTTGAGTGTGGATTTCCCTTCATGACACTTTTCCAAGTCTTTCTTCAAAGAAGTGACTTGGGCCTTGAGCTCTTTGATTTCCTCTACATGGTTAGTCTCAGCACAAGCACTAGAGGAAGTATAAGCTTCATCGTTAGAGCAATAAGGAAAGGAAAGCAATTCATCACAAGATGTACCAATGTTATGCATGGATGAATCACAAGGACTAGCACAAGGCAATATAGCATCTTGACTAAAAGTAGTGCTAGTATCCACATGAGGCTCACTAGATGTTACCTTAGCAATCATGGCCTCATGTGCTATCTTTAGCACATTGTGGGATACTAGAAGATCATCATGAGAGCTTGAGAGCTTTTCATGGCTTTCTTCCAATTTCTCATAATTGGTAGATAGCAACTCAAGCTGAGCCCGTAGCTCAACATTCTCCTTCAAAATGGATGCTTCACAAGTAATAGAGTTAGTAGCACAAGCATCATCATTAACAACAAGAGGAGAGGACAACTTGGCAACCTCTTTTAAATAAGAAGCTTCAAGTTGAGCATGAGACTCGGTGAGTTTGATGAGCTCACCCTTGATGACCCTTGAGCCATTTTCGAGGTGCTCAAAATCCTCAAGGAGTTTAGCATGAGCAACTTCAAGATTAGCATTTTTAGTTTTGAAATCATTGGCCACCTCAAGTGCTCTATCATGAGATTCCTTTATTCTAGATAATTCTAGAGCAAAGGTCTCCACAAGAGATTCCTTGGTGGTTTGTTCAAGGTCAAGAGCTTGAGAGAGGTCCGCTATCTCATTAGCGTAATCACGCTCATGACCTTCCATTTTTTTCAATGGTGACCTCATGCTCCTCGAGATGATATTCCAAGTCCTCAATATATTTCTTGCCCTCAATGGCAATGGACATGATTTCCATGAAGTTGGAATGAGAAATTTTATTTTTATGAAGAGAATTAAAAATCATTTCCCCCTTAATTTTTAAGGAGGCAACGTTATCATTCTCTTCATAATTATCCTCATCATCATTAGCATTAACATCATCATCAAGAGACATGTTGGGGTTCATAGTAGGAGATACCTTTGAAGACTTAGCCATAAGGCATAAAGCAATAGATGATGATGTAGGATCCCTTGAAGCACCATTTGAGGCCACATCTTGTTCCATGGAGTGTTGGGTTTCCTCTACATTATTATCACAACAACTTGAGGAAATACATGCATTTTTATCATGGCAACAAGATATGGCAAGCATATCATTATGAGATTTAGTCAAGCAATTTCTACATGATATGCACGGACTATCAACACAGGCATGTGAAACATGTAAGGTGCACGAAGTGTTAAAGTCCCAAGATGGAGCATTGCAACAAGATAGTGATGAAGAGTCATCAATGATAAGCACACTATCATCATTGCAATAACCAACACTACTCACCATAACATTACCTTGTGGCAACCCACATGTAGGTGAAGTAGAAGAAGTTGAGAAGGCAACACGGCCGGAGGTGGAGGGAGAAAAATCATCCCCACAAATCTTGGACACACCATATTTTCTTGAAGCTTTGTCCACAACTCATGAGCATTCCGGAACGGCATGAGTTGAAATATAAATACATTGCTCAAAGCATCGAAAAGCACATTAGAAGCTTGAGCATTGAGATAAGAGTTTTTCTCATCCTCTAAAGATAATCTTTGGGGATCCTTTGGAGGAGAAAAACCCATATCTACAATTCGCTCTAAATTTGGGTCCATGACCCTAAACAGATTAAGCATGCGAACTACCCAAACATCAAAATCTGTGCCATCAAAACTAAGAGTGTCAGAGAATCCTAAACCCCTAGTAGACATACTTACTCTCTAGGCGATTAAGCCCTAAAAGGAGAGACGAGGCTCTGATACCAATTGAAAGATCGTGGATGTCGCCTAGAGGGGGGTGAATAGGCGCTTTAAAATAATTACGGTTTCGGCTTGAACAAATGCGGAAGAAACCTAGCGGTTAATTTATCAAGCACAAAATCTACAACAACTAGGCTCACCTATGTGCACCAACAACTTATGCTAAGCAAGATAAACAACTAAGTGATAGCAAGATATATGACAAGTAACAATATGGCTATCACAAAGTAAAGTTCATAAGTAAAGGGCTCGGGTAAGAGATAACCGAGGCACGTGGAGACAACGATGTATCCCGAAGTTCACACCCTTGCGGATGCTAATCTCCGTTTGGAGCGGTGTGGAGGCACAATGCTCCCCAAGAAGCCACTAGGGCCACCGTAATCTCCTCACGCCCTCGCACAATGCAAGATGCCGTGATTCCACTAAGGGGCCCTTGAGGGCGGTTACCGAACCCGTAGAAATGGCAACCCTTGGGGGCGGTCACCAAACCTGTACACTTTGGCAACCCTTGGGGGCGGTCACCAAACCCGTACACTTTGGCAACCCTTGGGGGAGGTCACCGAAACCCGTCAAATTGCTCGGGGCGATCTCCACAACCTAATTGGAGACCCCGAGGCTTGCCCGCATCTTTACACCATAATGATTGAGCTCCGAACACCACCAACCGTCTAGGGCGCCCAAGCACCCAAGAGGAACAAGCTCAAGGGTACCAAGCACCCAAGAGTAATAAGCTTCTCAACTTGTAACTTCCACGTATCACTATGGAGAACTCAAACCTATGCACCAAATGCAATGGCAAGGGCACACGGAGTGCCCAAGTCCTTCTCTTCCAAATCCCACCAAAGCAACTAATGCTAGGGAGGAAAATGAGAGGAAGAACAAGAAGGAGAACACCAAGAACTCCAAGATCTAGATCCAAGGGGTTCCCCTCACATAGAGGAGAAAGTGATTGGTGGAAGTGTGGATCTAGATCTCCTCTCTCTTTTCCCTCAAAAACTAGCAAGAATCCATGGAGGGATTGAGAGTTAGCAAGCTCAAAGAAGGTCAATAATGGGGGCAAAAACGAGCTCAAGAGATGGGGAACCATTGGGCAAGAAGACACCCTTAAATAGGTTCCCACGAATCTGCCCGTTATGTGCAGAAAAACATAGGAGCGGTACAACCGCTATAAGCACCGGTACAACCGGTAACAGGCAATAAGCGGTACAACCGGCCCACAACCGCCCAACAACCGCACCATAACAGAGACCAGTCCGGTGGTAGAGCGGTACATGACCGGTACAACCTCCGGACCAATTCTGGCACGGTACAACCGCTCCAAACACCGGCTGTACTGGTCAACCGGTACAACCTCTCTATGGGGCGGTACAACCTCTCTATGTAAAACAGGCAATATCAAAACATCCACAACTTTTGCATACGAGCTCCGAATTCGACGAAATCAAGTTTGTTGGAAAGCTAGCGACAAGGGCTAACACAATATTGATAGAAATATCAAGAAAAGTCAAATTATAAAAGGCCCATAAGAAAATGGTGAGAACCCTTCATCGGATAAGACTGGTAAAACCTCCAACACCGAAAACATCAAAGAAGAAGCAAATGAAATCGTTTTTCGATGAACTCGAGCTTGTCAAGAAGATGACCCAGAGACCCAAATCTCACAAGGAGAAGAACCAAACAAGAACTAAGAGAGATGATGCAAGGATGCAATGATTTGAGCTCTCGACGAACGATACGATCAAGCTACTCACTAGAGAGCCCCCCTTGATAGTACGGCAATCGATCCTACAACCCTGTCTCCCAACTACCACTATGAGACCGGTAGAATAGAAAACCTATCAAGAGCAAACCTTTGCCTTACACATAGTCCACTTGAGCTAGATGATGACGATCTTGACTTCCTCAAGTTGGACCACCTTTCTTGGTTGTGTTGGCTCGATGAAGACTAGTTGATTGCTCCCCCATACTCCACTATGGGTGAGCCACTCTTTGGCACATCTTCACAATTCCATTGACACCACAATGGACGACAAGCTTCAAGCTTGATTGCTCCCCCATACTCCATTATGGGTGAGCCACTCTTCGAGTTGCTCCACTTGAACTTGCACACTGCAAACTTGATGACGATCACCACTTGATGTCATCCTCCATGGGTTGTATGAGATCTTCCTCTTGACGCAAGACCATGGAAACATATGTAAACCCACAAAGAACTCTCACGTAGACCATGGGTTAGTACACAAAGTGTAATGGACAATGCTTACCATACCATGGGATCACTTGATCCCTCTCGGTACTTCTTCTACGTGTTGTGAGTTGATCAACTTGATTCACTCTTGACTTAGTCTTGATCAACCTTGAATCTTTCCAACTCTCTTCATTTCGATGATGTCTTGAAGGTAAACATGAATGATCACACAATCTTCTTCTTCAAGACATGCTTGCAATAAGCTCAACTCACACATGACCAATCTTTGGGTAATTCCTTGAATAGCACCTTGGTCGACACAAACTCTCCTTGAAACCAACACATGTACTCCAAGAAAAGCCTATGGACAAAACCTTCAATTATAACTCAAGGCAACCATTAGTCCATAGAGATTGTCATCAATTACCAAAACCAAACATGGGGGCACCGCATGTTCTTTCAATAAACAGCACCTGCACACAAATAACAACTCCACGCAACCCGGCGTGTTAAAGGGGTTGTCAATCCATTTCGGGTAACGATGCTAGAAAATTGTAGTAGATTGAAATAATAGATTGCAAATAAAATAAAGTGCAGCAAAGTATTTTTGTATTTTTGGTTTAACAGATCTGAATAAAAATGCAAAGAAAGAGTAGATCACAAGCAAATATATGAGGAAGAAGACTCGGGGGCCGTAGGTTTCACTAGTGGCTTCACTCGAGAAATATAGCAAATAGTGGATAAACAAATTACTATTAGGGAATTGATAGAACCTCAAATAATTATGATGATATCCAGGAAATGATCATTACATAGGCATCACGTCCAAGATTAGTAGACCGACTCCTGCCTGCATCTACTACTATTACTCCACACATCGACCGCTATCTAGCATGCATCTACTGTATTAAGTTCATGGAAAAACGGAGTAATGCAATAAGAACAATGACATGATGTAGACAAGATCCGTTTATCTATTGCGTAGATATAGATCCCATCTTTTTATCCTTAGTAGCAATGATACATACGTGTCGGTTCCCTTTCTGTCACTGGGATCAAGCACCGTAAGATCGAACCCACTACCGGACACCTCTTCACACTGCAAGATAAATAGGTCAAGTTGGCCAAACAAAACCCAAATATCGGAGAAGAAATACGAGGCTATAAGATATCATGCATATAAGAGATCAAAGAAACTCAAATAACTTTCATGGATATAAAAATATATGACTGATCATAAACTCAAAGTTCATCAGATCCCAACAAACACACCGCAAAAAGAGTTACACCATATGGATCTCCAAGAGACCATTGTATTGAGAATCAAGAGAGAGAGAGATGAAGCCATCTAGCTACTAACTACGGACCCGAAGGTCTACAAATAACTACACACGCATCATCGGAGAGGCACCAATGGAGGTGGTGAATCCCATCCGAGATGGTGTCTAGATTGGATCTGGTGGTTCTGGACTCTGCGGCGGCTGGATGAATATTTCATCGACTCCCCTAGGGTTTTGGGAATATTTGGATATTTATAGAGCAAAGAGGCGGTCCGGGGGCACCCGGGGTGGGCACAACCCACCAGGGCGCGCCTGGGCCTCCTGGCACGCCCTGGTAGGTTGTCCCTCCTCGGGACTCCCCCAAGATGCAACCAGGGCCCAACATGTTCCTTCTGGTCCATAAAACATCTCCGTAAAGTTTCATGGCATTTGGACTCCGTCTGATATTGATTTTCTGCGATGTAAAAAACACGGAAAAAATAGGAACTGGCACTTGGCACTATGTCAATAGGTTAGTACCAAAAACTGATATAAAATGACTATAAAATGATTATAAACATCCAAGATTAATAATATAACAGCATGGAACAATCAAAAATTATATATACGTTGGAGACGTATCAATGGGGTCTATCTCTACGTAGATAGATCTTGTCTACATCATGTCATCGTTCTTATTGCATTACTCTGTTTCTCCATGAACTTAATACACTTGATGCATGCTGGATAGAGATCGATGTGTGGAGTAATAGTAGTAGATGCAGGCAGGAGTCGGTCTACTAATCTTGGACGTGATGCCTATATAATGATTATTGCCTGGATATCGTCATGAGTATTTGAAGTTCTATCAATTACCCAACAGTAATTTTTTCACCCACCACTATGCTATTTTTCTCGAGATAAGCCACTAGTGAAATCTACGGCCCCTGGGTCTCTTTCTCATATTATTTGCCTTTGCGATATACTTTTATTTGCTTTTATTTTTAGATCTATTAATCCAAAATCTCAAAAATACTTTTCTGCACTTTATTTTATTTGCAATATATTTATTCAATCTATTACAACTTTTTCCCGTCACGCACCAATTTCTGGCATCGTTACCCGAAAGGGATTGACAACCCCTTTAACTTGCCGGGTTGCGAGGATTTATTATCTGTGTGCAGGGGTTGTTTACATTGTGTTCCTTGGTTCTCCTACCGGTTCGATAACCTTGGTTCCATATCTGAGGGAGATACCTAAGACTGTTGTGATGCATCATCCCTTCCTCTTTGGGGAAATACTGATGATGTCTACTACACAACCTTCTTATTGTAGACGTTGTTGGGCCTCCAAGTACAGAGGTTTGTAGGACAGTAGCAAATTTCCCTCAAGTGGATGACCTAAGGTTTATCAATCCGTGGGAGGCGTAGGATGAAGATGGTCTCTCTCGAACAACCCTGCAACCAAATAACAAAGAGTCTCTTGTGTCCCCAACACACCCAATACAATGGTAAATTGTATAGGTGCACTAGTCATGACCTCTCCGAAACCACTTTCATCAACATAATCATCATAAATAGGAGGCATGCTATCATCATAATAAATTTGCTCATCAAAACTTGGGGGACTAAAAATATCATCTTCCTCAAACATAGATTCCCCAAGCTTGTGGCTTTGCATATCATTAGCATCATGGGTATTCAAATAATTCATACTAACAACATTGCAATCATGCTCATCATCCAAAGATTTAGTGCCAAACATTTTAATACATTCTTCTTCTAACACTTTGGCACAATTATTGGAATCCTTATTTTCACGAAAGACATTAAAAAGATGAAGCATATGAGGCAACCTTAATTCCATTTTTTGTAGTTTTATTTTATAGACTAAACTAGTGATAAAACAAGAAACTAAAATATTCGATTGCAAGATCTAAAGATATACCTTCAAGCTCTAACCTCCCCGGCAACGGTGCCAAAAAGATCTTGATGTCTACTACACAACCTCCTTCTTGTAGACGTTGTTGGGCCTCCAAGTGCAGTGGTTAGTAGGACAGTAGCAAATTTCCCGCAAGTGGATGGCCTAAGGTTTATCAATCTGTAGGAGGCGTAGGATGAAGATGGTCTCTCTCGAACAACCCTGCAACCAAATAACAAAGAGTCTCTTGTGTCCCCAACATACCCAATACAATGGTAAATTGTATAGGTGCACTAGTTCGGAGAAGAGATGGTGATACAAGTGCAATATGGATGGCAGACATAGGTTTTTGTAATCTGAAAATATAAAAACAGCAAGGTAACAAGTGGTAAAAGTGAGTGAAAACGGTATTGCAATGTGTTGAAACAAGGCCTAGGGTTCATACTTGCACTAGTGCCAGTTCCCTCAACAATAATAACATAATTGGATCATATACCAATCACTCAACATGCAACAAAGAGTCACTCCAAAGTCACTAATAGCGGAGAACAAATGAAGAGATTATTGTAGGGTATGAAACCACCTCAAAGTTATTCTTTCTGATCGATCTATTCAAGAGTCCGTAGTAAAATAACACGAAGCTATTCTTTTTGTTCAATCTATCCTAGAGTTCGTACTAGAATAACACCTTAAGACACAAATCAACCAAAACACTAATGTCACGTAGATACTCCAATGTCACCTCAAGTATCTATGGGTATGATTATACGATATGCATCACACAATCTCAGATTCATCTATTCAGCCAACACAAAGAACTTCAAAGAGTGCCCCAAAGTTTCAACCGAGAGTCAAGACGAAAACGTGTGCCTACCCCTATGCATAATTTCACGAGGTCATGAAACTCGCAAGTTGATCACCAAAACATACATCAAGTGGATCACGTGATATCCCATTGTCACCACAGATAAGCACATGCAAGACATACATCAAGTGTTCTCAAATTCTTAAAGACTCAATCCGATAAGATAACTTCAAAGGGTAAACTCAATCCATCACAAGAGAGTAGAGGGGGAGAAACATCATAAGATCCAACTATAATAGCAAAGCTCGCGATACATCAAGATTGTGCCAAATCAAGAACACGATAGAGAGAGAGAGATCAAACACATAGCTACTGCTACATACCCTCGGCCCCGAGGGTGAACTACTCCCTCCTCATCATGGAGAGTGTCGGGATGATGAAGATGGCCACCGGAGAGGGATTCCCCCCCCCCCCCGGCAGGGTGCTGGAAAGGGTCTAGATTGGTTTTTGGTGGCTACAGAAGCTTGCGGCGGCGGAACTCCCCATCTAGGTTTCTTTCTGGAAGTTTGGGTATATATAAGAGGTGTTGGAGTCAGGAAAAATTCAGGGGGTCCCCGAGGCGGCCACGAGGTAGGGGGCGCGCCCAGGGGGTAGCCCCCCCCCCCCCTCGTGGTGGCCTTGGGACTCTTCTGGCCCATCTCCGATACTCCGTGGGCTTCTTCTGGTCCAAAAATGATCTTCATGAAATTTCAGGTCAATTGGACTCCATTTTGTTTTCCTTTTCTGTGATACTCAAAAACAAGTAAAAAAACAGAAACTGGCACTGGGCTCTAGGTTAATAGTTTAGTCCCAAAAATCATATAAAATAGCATATAAATGCATATAAAACATCCAAGGTTGATAATATAATAGCATGGAACAATCAAAAATTCTAGATACGTTGGAGACGTATCAACCGATGTAGCTTCAAGCAACATGAAAGATACCCCAAACAAACCCCTCAAAGGATTATTTTCAATAGTGACAAGTGACAGTAAATTTTAGCACACTATATAAATGTTTCCTTACCAAATTCCACTTACCAAAGGCGCTTCACTCCCCGGCAACGGTGCCAGAAAAGAGTCTTGATGACCCACAAGTATAGGGGATCGATCATAGTCCTTTCGATAATTAAGAGTGTCGAACCCAACGAGGAGCAGAAGAAAATGACAAGTGGTTTTCAGCAAGGTATTCTCTGCAAGCACTAAGATTATCGGGAACAGATACTTTTGTGATAAGATAAATCGTAACGGGTAACTGATACGTCTCCAACTATCTATAATTTTTGATTGCTCCATGCTATATTATCTACTATTTTGGACTATATTGGGCTTTATTTTCCACTTTTATATTATTTTTGGGACTAACCTATTAACCAGAGGCCCAGCCCAGAATTGATGTTTTTTGCCTATTTCAGTGTTTCGAAGAAACGGAATATCAAACGGAGTCCAAATGGAATAAACCTTTCTGGAACGTGATTTTCTTCCCGAATATGACCCAGGAGACTTGGACCCTACGCCAAGGAAGCTTCGAGGTGGGCATGAGGTAGGGGCGCGCCCTATACCTCCAGGCGCACCCCCCACCCACATGGGCCCACCGAAGCTCCACCGACGTACTTCTTCCTCCTATATATACCTACGTACCCCCGAACGAACAGAGAAGGAGCAAAAAACCTAATTCCACCGCCGCAACTTTCTGTATCCACGAGATCCCATCTTGGGGCCTGTTTCGGAGCTCCGCCAGAGAGGGCCGTCATCACGGAGGGCTTCTACATCATCATAGCCTCTCCGATGAAGTGTGAGTAGTTTACCTCAGACCTTCGGGTCCATAGTTATTAGCTAGATGGCTTCTTCTCTCTTTTTGGATCTCAATACAAAGTTCTCCCCCTCTCTCATGGAGATCTATTCGATGTAATTTTCTTCTTTTTGCGGTGTGTTTGTTGAGACCGATGAATTGTGGGTTTATGATCAAGTCTATCTATGAATAATATTTGAATCTTCTCTGAATTCTTTTATGCATGATTGGATATCTTTGCAAGTCTCTTCGAATTATCTGTTTGGTTTGGCCAACTAGATTGGTAGTTCTTGCCATGGGAGAAATGCTTAGCTTTGGGTTCGATCTTGCGGTGTCCTTTCCCAGTGACAGAAGGGGCAGCAAGGCACGTATTGCATCGTTGCCATCGAGGATAACAAGATGGGGTTTATTTCATATTGCATGAATTTATCTCTCTACATCATGTCATCTTGCTTAAAGTGTTACTCTGTTTTTAACTTAGTACTCTAGATGCATGTTGGATAGCGGTCGATGAGTGGAGTAATAGTAGTAGATGCAGAATCGTTTCGGTCTACTTATCACGCACGTGATGCCTATATACATGATCATGCCTAGATATTCTCATAACTATGCTCAATTCTGTCAATTGCTCAACAGTAATTTGTTCACCCACCGTAGAATACTTATGCTCTTGAGAGAAGCCACTAGTGAAACCTATGGCCCCCGGGTCTATTCTCATCATATCAATCTCCATCACTTTAGTCTTGCTTTGCTTTTTACTTTGCCTTTTACTTTTCACTTTACATCTCTATACCAAAAATACCAAAAATATTATATCTATCAGATCTCACTCTCATAAGTGACCGTTAAGGGATTGACAACCCCTAATCGCGTTGGTTGCGAGTAGCTATCATTTTGTGCAGGTACGAGGGACTTGAGCGTGGCCTCCTACTGGATTGATACCTTGGTTCTCAAAAACTGAGGGAAATACTTACGCTACTCTGCTGCATCATCCTTTCCTCTTCGGGGAAATCCAACGCAAGCTCAAGAGGTAGCAGTAACAAGTAATAAAAGTAAACAAGGTGCAGCAAGGTGGCCCAATCCTTTTTGCAGCAAAGGACAAGCCTGAAAAAACTCTTATATAAAGCAAAGTGCTCCCAAGGACACATGGGAATTATTGTCAAGTTAGTTTTCGTCATGCTCATATGATTCACGTTCTTTACTTTGATAATTTGATATGTGGGTGGACTGGTGATTGGGTGCTGCCCTTCCTTGGACAAGCCTACCACTTATGATTAACCCCTCTCGCAAGCATCCGCAACTACGAAAGAAGAATTAAGGTAAACCTAACCATAGCATGAAACATTGGATCCAAATCAGCCCCTTACAAAGCAACGCGTAAACTAGGGTTTAAGCTTCTGTCACTCTAGCAACCCATAATCTACTTATTACTTCCCAATGCCTTCCCCTAGGCCCAAATAATGGTGAAGTGTCATGTAGTCAACGTTCACATAACACCACTAGAGGAGAGACAACATACATCTCATCAAAATATCGAATAAATACCAAATTCACATGATTACTTATAGCAAGACTTCTCCCATGTCCTCAGGAACAAACATAACTACTCACAAAGCATATTTATAATCATAATCAGAGGAGTATTAATTATCATTAAGGATCTGAAAATATATTCTTCCACCTGAGAAACCCACTAGCATCAACTACAAGGAGTAATCAACACTACTAGCAACCCACGGGTACCAATCTGAGGTTTTGGGACCAAGATCGAATACAAGAGATGAACTAGGGTTTGAGAGGAGATGGTGCTGGTGAAGATGTTGATGGAGATTGACCCCCTCTCGATGAGAGGATGGATGGTGATGATGATGGTGACGATTTCCCCCTCCCGGAGGGATGTTTCCCCGGCAGAACAGTGATGTTGCATGAAGCTACGTTGGTATTTCCCCAAAGAGGAAGGGATGATGCAGCACAGCGGCGGTAGGTATTTCCCTCAGATATGAAACCAAGGTTATCGAACCAGAAGGAGAACCAAGCAACAAAACGTAAACACCTGCACACAGATAACAAATCCTCGCAACCCGACGTGTTAAAGGGGTTGTCAATCCCTTTCGAGTAACTGTGCCAGAAATTGGTGCGTGACGAGAAAAAGTTGTAATAGATTGAGTAAATAGATCGCAAATAAAATAAAGTGCAGCAAAGTATTTTGGGTTTTTGAATTAATAGATCTGAAAATAAAAGCAAATAAAAGTAGATCGGAAAGGCAAATAATATGAGAAAGAGACCCAAGGGCCGTAGATTTCACTAGTGGCTTCTCTCAAGAAAAATAGCAAAGCGGTGGGTGAACAAATTACTGTTGGGCAATTGATAGAACTTCAAATACTCATGACGATATCCAGGCAATGATCACTATATAGGCATCATGTCCAAGATTAGTAGACCGACTCCTGCCTGCATCTACTACTATTACTCCACACATCGACCGCTATCCAGCATGCATCTAGTGTATTAAGTTCATGGAGAAACGGAGTAATGCAATAAGAACGATGACATGATGTAGACAAGATCTATCTATGTAGAGATAGACCCCCATCGTTTTATCCTTATTAGCAACGATACATACGTGTCGGTTCCCCTTCTATCACTGGGATCAAGCACCGTAAGATCGAACCCACTACAAAGCACCTCTTCCCATTGCAAGATAAATAGATCAAGTTGGCCAAAAAACCCAAATATCAGAGAAGAACTACGAGGCTATAAGAGATCATGCATAAAAGAGATCAAAGAAACTCAAATACTTTCATGGATATAAAAAGATAGATCTGATCATAAACTCAAAGTTCATCGGATCTCAACAAACACACCGCAAAAGAATTACATAATATGGATCTCCAAGAGACCATTGTTTTGAGAATCAAGAGAGAGAGATGAAGCCATTTAGCTACTAACTACGGACCCGAAGGTCTACAAAGAACTACTCACGCGTCATCGGAGAGGCACCAATGGAGGTGGTGAACCCCATCCGAGATGGTGTCTAGATTGGATCTGGTGCTTCTAGACTCTGCGGTGGCTGGATCAATATTTCTTCGATTCCCCAAAGGTTCTGGAAATATTGGGGTATTTATAGAGCAAAGAGGCGGTCCGGGGGCACCCGAGGTGGGCACAACCTGCTAGGGCGCGCCTGGGCCTCCTAGCATGCCATGGTGGGATGTGCCTCCCTCGGAGCACCCCCAGGCGCAGCCATGGCCCGTTGTGTTCCTTCTGGCCCATAAAAATTCTCCGTAAAGTTTCGTGGCATTTGGACTCCGATTGATATTGATTTTCTGCGATGTAAAAACATGGAAAACACATCAACTGGCACTTGGCACTATCTCAATAGGTTACTACCAAAAAATGATATAAAACGACTATAAAATGATTATAAAACATCCAAGATTGATAATATAACAGCATGGAACAATCAAAAATTATAGATACGTTCGAGACGTACCTGTAACGCCCTCGTTGCGGCTATATCTCCTACGTGTCGAAGCGCGACTTAGAGGCATAACCGCATTGAAAGTAATGTCGCAAGTAAGGTAATCTTCACAACAACCCATGTAAATAGATAATAGGGGAAAAGGTACATAGTTGGCTTAGACTCGGCACGTCACACAAGTACATAAATAACATTACAATCATCCAATACACTCATGGTCCGACTACGGTACCAAAATAAAAGATCAACCCCAACATGCGACACGGTCCCGATCGCCCCAACTGGGCACCACTACTGATCATCAGGGAAAGACACATAGTAACGGCGTGAGTCTTCGTCGAACTCCCACTTGAGCTCAAGCGCATCATCTGGAATGGAATCATTGGTCCCTGCATCTGGTTTGGAAGTAATCTGTGAGTCACGGGGACTCAGCAATCTCGCACCCTCGCGATCAAGACTATTTAAGCTTAAAGGTAAGGCAAGGTAATATGTGGAGCTGCAGCAAGCGACTAGCATATATGGTGGCTAACCTGTTCGCAAAAGAGAGCGAGAAGAGAAGGCAAGGCACGAACGAAGAACTATAGAACAACCTACGACAAACATTACTCCAACACCGTGTTCACTTCCCGGACTCCGCCGAGAAGAGACCATCACGATTACACACGCAGTTGATTCATTTTAATTAAATTAAGGTTCATGTTATCTACAACCGGACATTAACAAATTCCCATCTGCCCATAATCGCGGGCACGGCTTTCGAAAGTTCAAATCCCTGTAGGGGATTCCCAACTTAGCCCATCACAAGCTGTCACGTTCAATGAAGGATAAACCCTCTCTCGAGACATTCCGATCAGACTCGGTATCCCGGTTCTACAAGACAACTTCGACAATGGTAAAACAAATCCAGCAACACCGCCCGAATGTGCCGACAAATCCCGATAGGAGCTGCACATATCTCGTTCTCAGGGCACACTCAGATGAGCTATCCATACAACTAAAACCAAACCTCGAGTTTCCCCGAGGGGGCACTGCACATGGCTCTAGTTTGGACCAACACTCAGAGGAGCACTGGCCCGGGGGGGTTTAAATAAAGATGACCCTCGGGCTCCGGAAACCCAAGGGAAAAAGAGGCTAGGTGGCAAATGGTAAAACCAAGGTTGGGCATTGCTGGAGGAGTTTTATTCAAGGCGAACTGTCAAGGGGTTCCCATTATCACCCATGGCAAAAGTGCAAATGATAAACAGGTTTCAGACTTAGTGAAATTAACACAAGTCTGGAATTTAACATCAGGTAGCACACTTTGGAGCATGAAAACTATATGCTACAGGAACTTAACATGGCAAACCAAGGCATGACATGAAGCTACACAAAGCACTTAACAAAATTCCCTTAGTGACCTTGAGCCAAAAGGGATCAGAAAATACAATTGCAAGCATGTGAACATGGCAAAAACATAATCAGATTACAGACTTAGAGAAAAACTGGAACATGCAAATCTGTTAACGAATAGGCATGTTTACGAGCTCGATGCACTCACTACGGAGCAAGGCATGACAAACAAAGCATACACCCATCAAGAATACATATCATATAAGCTATCCATGGCAAGAACAACAACATAGCATGCACGGATCAACAACAACATCCTCGGCAAAATCGCTAACGAGTCAACAATCTGCCAGGATTCACGAAATAGCAAAAGTAGAGCTCGATTGACTCAAGCTAGGGTGCTCCATAATTGCAAACAAAGACATGGATGGATAGAGCACCACAATATTAGTAAATCATCCTTACTGATCATCCTCAAAAGAGGCACGGATCACTAGGAAACAACATGAACATATGGCATATTGATAAAATCAGATCAAGGACTTAGTGAAATTCTAAGTCCCTAAAATTAGCATTAACGAATGCACTACTTTGCAAGCTTGTGCTAGTCACCACACATATCACAAAAATACACGGAAAGCACCTCCCTAAAGATGGCATGGCATATAACAAAACTCATGAAGAACTCAGGAGCATATCATGCACACAATAATCATGGCAAAAATGAAAAGTAGCTATTTGATGCAGCAGATCTGACAATTATCTCAAATAGCTATCTTCCAACAGCATTTCGGGCATCAAGATGGGCTCAAATGAAAATGATGCAATGAGATGAAATGATGTACTCTCGGAGACAAACATTTTGATATGCTACATGCGCAAAACGGAGATACGGATGCGGAGTTACGTCATGATGAAGTATGCAAGACTGGGACAAAAACGAGGTCAACCCTAATATTCCGGATCTGGATCTGAGGCGCACTGTAGATTCACGCTCCCCGAGGATCGCTGGAGTCGGTGGTAAAGAGGGACGGCGAGGCGCTCCCGGGCTGGATCTTGCCGGATCCGGCCGGTGGGGAGCCGCGGCGGAGCTCGGCTCCGACCGACGAGGTGCGAGGTGGCCACCGGCGATGGCACGCTGCCCCGCGGTGGCTCGGGCCGCCGGAGATGGAGGCGAGGGGCGGCGCGGGCGGCGAGGCGCCTCGGCCCGGAACGGCGGCGGGGAGGGCCGGAGATGGGCTCTCGGGCCCGCGGAGGTGAAGTGGGTGCGCCCGCCACGTGGCGCGTTGCGGTTGGGGCGGCGGCGATGTCCGGCGCGTCCGGACGTGTCCGGCGCGCTGAGGATGAAAGGTCTAGGGTTTGGGGTAGGATTTGATCCGGATTTTCGGGGGAGAGTGCCTTTTTATACATAGGAGGAGCTAGGAGAGTCCAAATGAGGTGCGGTTTTCGGCCACGCGATCGTGATCGAATGCTCTAGATGATGGAGAGGTTTTTGGTGGGTTTTGGGCCAAATTGGAAGGGTGTTGGGCTGCAACACACACGAGGCCTTCTCGGTCCCTCGGTTAACTGTTGGAGTATCAAACTAAGTCCAAATGGAACGAAACTTGACAAGCGGTCTACCGGTAGTAAACCAAGGCCGCTTGGCAAGTCTCGGTTCAATCCGGAAATGTTTAACCCCCACACACGAAAAGAGGTATAAAGGACCACCGGAGGAGATAGGAGCGCCGAAATGCAAAACGGACAATGGGGAAAATGCTCGGATGCATGAGACGAACACGTATGCAAATGCAATGCACATGATGACATGATATGAGATGCATGACAAAGGCAACAACACACAGAGACAAAAGCCCGAACCCGAGGAAATAAAATAACTTAGCGCTGGAAATGGCAAGAGTTGGAGTACATATTAGGTAAATTACATCCGGGGTGTTACAACACTCCACCACTACGAAAGGATCTCGTCCCGAGATCTAGGACTGGAAAAACGCCGGGTACTTAGAATGGAGGTGATCCTCGTGTTCCAAGGTGGCTTCACGGTTGGAATGGTGTGACCACTTGACTTTGAAGAATTTGATTGACTTATTGCGAGTCTTGCATTCAGTCTCTTCAAGAATAGCAACTGGGTGCTCATGATAAGAAAGGTCTTCTTGGAGATCAATGTCTTCGAAGTTGACGGTGCGGTCAGGGGTCTTGAAGCACTTGCGGAGCTGAGAGACATGGAACGCATCATGCACATTTGCAAAGTTTGAAGGAAGATCGAGTTGATAAGCGAGATCACCTCTCTTGCTGACGATTTTGAAAGGACCCACGTATCTAGGGGCAAGCTTCCCTTTGATACTGAAGCGACGAGTACCTTCCATTGGAGAGACGCGGAGGTAAACATGGTCTCCGATCTCGAAAGCCAAATCACGGTGCTTACTATCATAGTAGCTCTTCTGGCGGGATTGCGCTGCTTTGAGGTTATCACAAATGACTTTGCACATCTCCTCTGCCTCTATGATCAAGTCATTTCCAAGAAGTTGACGTTCGCCGGTTTCTAACCAGTTAAGAGGAGTACGGCACTTCCTACCATACAGAATTTCGAATGGGGCCTTGCCCGAACTTGCTTGAAAACTGTTGTTGTAGGAGAATTCGACGTATGGAATACAATCCTCCCACTTCATACCACCCCTGAACTGGTATATCATGCTCTTATCATCAGGGACGTCCTGCTTAGCAAAGCGGGCGAGCTTCTGAAATATCTTGTTGTAATCGTAGACAGACATAGAGCCTTGCTTCAGGTTGCGGAATTCCTCACGCTTGCTTTCAACCACGCTCTGAGGAATATGATGAGCTTTGAAGTCTTGACGGAATTCATCCCAGGTAATCACACAGCCTCCTCTGGAATCTTTGTACTGCTGAAACCATTCTGCGGCTTGGTCTTTGAGTTGGAAGGAAGCGAACTTGACAAAGTCCTCAGGCCTGACGTTACTGCACTCGAAATGCTTGCATAAGTCCACGAGCCAATCATCAGTGTCCATTGCCTCAACGCAATTGCTGAAGGTTTTTGGCTGGTTAGCAAGGAACTGGTTGAGTGTAGCAAAGTGATTCTGATTGTTGCCTTGGTTCCCTTGGTTGCGCTCTTGAAGAAGTTGCATGATCAGCTGCGTGTTTGCATTGGTAGCGGCCATCACAGCTTGCCATGCCTCCGGAGGTGGAGGTGGTGGTGGCGGATCAGGATTCAGAGTCGTGCGCGTTGGAGGAGCCATCCTAAAGAGGTTGACATCCATTAGCACATTGATAGACAATTATTGAAGCTGAACCAAACGGGTAGAAATTGCAACATATAGTCTTCGCATCCGGACGAAATGAACGAATGCATTCCAATTGAAATGGTCACATATCCATAAATTGAGAAGCCTCTTATAATTGATGTAGAAGAAAAACAACGGCAAGGTATGAAACAAGAACGAATACTCGGTAAGGATCACCCAATCTCAAACCAAATATCCGTGGAAGAAGAAACTAGAGCTACAAGAATTCCCACCTATGAAACTCCCGAACCTTTCCGGTTATGCAATCAGGTGTTGGGGATACAGGGGAAGCATAATATCTCACCCAAATCTAGCAAATCCTACATCCAGCTGTATCCATCCTTCAACACATAACCGAGAAAACTTCGGAAATCGTCTACCTCAACCTTTGAAAAGAATCCGTTATACAAGTTATGGCAATACTCCCGAACTCCCGCCCCAGTACTGGGTGGCGTCGAGGTTATCTCACCAACAACTGCATAAAAGAGATTTTTGATGTCGGCGAACTAAACTCAGGTATTCCAGAACTGCCATGATAAAATTGTGACGACAACACCTCGGAGCTCAACTCCCCGGGACAGTGCCACAACCCCTAAATGACAAGAGGCACCAAGAACAATGTTCTCGTCACAAATCGATAGGAACGATTCCAAGATACCCGCGTGATCCTAAATTTTTTTTAGTGAAATTTGAGAAGAGAAGAGTCAAAACTCTACGTCAGGATGCCTTACCAGAGTGATGAAGGGACTGGGGAGTAAAAAGAATTCCTAAACTCTCCGATATATAATTCCTAAATGACTCAAAACATTTTTCTAGACTCAACAACGTCAGCTAATTCGATCAAGCAGGGGGGGCTCCTAAGGTCGGGGAAGGCTCTGATACAAACTTGTAATGCCCTCGATGCGGCTATATCTCCTACGTGTCGAAGCATGACTTAGAGGCATAACCGCATTGAAAGCAATGTCGCAAGTAAGGTAATCTTCACAACAACCCATGTAAATAGATAATAGGGGAAAAGGTACATAGTTGGCTTACACTCGCCACGTCACACAAGTACATAAATAACATTACAATCATCCAATACACTCATGGTCCGACTACGGTACCAAAATAAAAGATCAACCCCAACATGCGACACGGTCCCGATCACCCCAACTGGGCACCACTACTGATCATTAGGGAAAGACACATAGTAACGGCATGAGTCTTCATCGAACTCCCACTTGAGCTCAAGCACATCATCTGGAACGGAATCATCGGTCCCTGCATCTGGTTTGGAAGTAATTTGTGAGTCACGGGGACTCAGCAATCTCGCACCCTCGCGATCAAGACTATTTAAGATTGTAGGTAAGGCAAGGTAATATGTGGAGCTGCAACAAGCGACTAGCATATATGGTGGCTAACCTGTTCGCAAAAGAGAGCGAGAAGAGAAGGCAAGGCACGAACGAAGAACTATAGAACAACCTATGGCAAACATTACTCCAACACCGTGTTCACTTCCCGGACTTCGCCGAGAAGAGACCATCACGGTTACACACGCAGTTGATTCATTTTAATTAAATTAAGGTTCATGTTATCTACAACCGGACATTAACAAATTCCCATCTGCCCATAACCGCGGGCACGGCTTTCGAAAGTTCAAATCCCTGCAGGGGAGTCCCAACTTAGCCCATCACAAGCTCTCACGTTCAACGAAGGATAAACCTTCTCCCGAGACATTCCGATCAGACTACAAGACAACTTCGACAATGGTAAAACAAATCCAGCAACACCGCCCGAATGTGCCGACAAATCCCGATAGGAGCTGCACATACCTCGTTCTCAGGGCACACTCAGATGAGCTCTCCATACAACTAAAACCAAACCTCGAGTTTCCCCGAGGGGGCGCTGCACAGGGCTCTAGTTTGGACCAACAATCAGAGGAGCACTAGCCCGGGGGGGTTTAAATAAAGATGACCCTCGAGCTCCGGAAACCCAAGGGAAAAACAGGCTAGGTGGCAAATGGTAAAACCAAGGTTGGGCATTGCTGGAGGAGTTTTATTCAAGGCGAACTGTCAAGGGGTTCCCATTATCACCCAACCGCGTAAGGAACGCAAAATCCAGGAACATAATACCGATATGACGGAAACTAGGGCGGCAAGAGTGGAAAAAATCACTAGGCAAAAGGCCGAGCCTTCCACCCTTTACCAAGTATATAGATGCATTAAGATAACAAGATAATATAATGATATCCCAACAATAAACAATGTTCCAACAAGGAACGATCTCCAAACTTCACCTGCAACTAGCAACGCTATAAGAGGGGCTGAGCAAAGCGGTAACATAGCCAATCAACGGTTTGCTAGGACATGGTGGGTTAGAGGTTTGACATGGCAATTTGGGAGGCATGATAAGCAAGTGGTAGTCATCGTAGCATAGGCATAGCAAAAGAGCGAGCATCTAGCAAGCAAAGATAGAAGTGATTTCGAGGGTATGATCATCTTGCCTACAAAGTTGTCAGAGTTGACTTGATCCTCGTAAGCACACTCAACGGGATCCTCGTTAGCGAACTCGTCTCCCGGCTCTACCCAAACAAGACAAACAAGCAAAAGGAACACAATCAACCACGTGCAAAGCTCAAACAAATATGATGCAAACATGGTATGCTATGCGGGATGCGATATGTGATGCATATGCAAGATTTGACAAGGAATGATTGAACCTGGCCTCAACTTGGAAATCCAAGAGTGCCACTAGAAAGGTGAGGTGATTTCGGTTGAAATCGATATAAATATCACCGGAATCGGATGCACGGTTTGGAAATGGCAAGCAAAACAAATATGGCAACGGTCTGCGATAAACAACAAGTAGCCATCTAAATGCATCAAGATAATTATGCTACAGCACTCAAACATGGCAACAAAATACATGGCAGGGATCCACTCATGATGCTTGAAAAAAGATGAACACTGAGCTACGGCCAATTCATCGATTAACAGGTTCAAACAAGCATGGCAAAAGTGCAAATGATAAACAGGTTTCAGACTTAGTGAAATTAACACAAGTCTGGAATTTAACATCAGGTAGCACACTTTGGAGCATGAAAACTATATGTTACAGGAACTTAACATGGCAAAGCAAGGCATGACATGAAGCTACTCAAAGCACTTAACAAAAGTCCCTTAGTGACCTTGAGCCAAAAGGGATCAGAAAATACAATTGCAAGCATGTGAACATGGCAAAAACATAATCAGATTACAGACTTAGAGAAAAACTGGAACATGCAAATCTGTTAACGCATAGGCATGTTTACGAGCTCGATGCACTCACTATGGAGAAAGGCATGACAAACAAAGCATACACCCATCAAGAATACATATCATATAAGCTAGCCATGGCAAGAACAACAACATAGCATGCACGGATCAACAACAACATCCTTGGCAAAATCGCTAACGAGTCAACAATCTGCCAGGATTCACGAAATAGCAAAAGTAGAGCTCGATTGACTCAAGCTAGGGTGCTCCATAATTGTAAACAAAGACATGGATGGATAGAGCACCACAATATTAGTAAATCATCCTTACTGATCATCCTCAAAAGAGGCACGGATCACTAGGAAACAACATGAACATATGGCATATTGATAAAATCAGATCAAGGACTTAGTGAAATTATAAGTCCCTAAAATCAGCATTAACAAATGCACTACTTTGCAAGCTTGTGCTAGTCACCACACATATCACAAAAATACATGGAAAGCACCTCTGTAAAGATGGCATGGCATATAACAAAACTCATGAAGAACTCAGGAGCATATCATGCACACAATAATCATGGCAAAAATGAAAAGTAGCTATTTGATGCAGCAGATCTGACAATTATCTCAAATAGCTATCTTCCAACGGCATTTTCGGGCATCAAGATGAGCTCAAATGAAAATGATGCAATGAGATGAAATGATGTACTCGACGAACATTTTGATATGCTACACGCGCAAAATGGAGCTACGGATGCGGAGTTGCGGCATGATGAAGTATGCAAAAAATATGCAAAACTGGGACAAAAACGAGGTCAACCCTAATATTCCGGATCTGGATCTGAGGCGCACTGTAGCTTCACGCTCCCCGAGGATCGCCGGAGTTCGAAGATCGCCGGAGTCGGTGGGAAAGAGGGACGGCGAGGCGCTCCCGGGCCGGATCTCGCCGGATCCGGCTGCCGGGGAGCCGGAGTGGCGGCGGGGAGCCGCGGTGGAGGAGGCGCGGGCCGGCCGCGGCGGAGCTCGGCTCCGGCCGACGAGGTGCGAGGCGGCCGCCGGCGATGGCGCGCTGCAGCGCGGTGGCTCGGGCCGCCGGAGATGGAGGCGAGGGGCGCCGCGGGCGGCAAGGGGCCTCGGCCCGGAACGGCGGCGGGGAGGGCCGGAGATGGGCTCTCGGGCCCGCGGCGGTGAAGTGGGCGCGCCCGCCACGTGGCACGCTGCGGTTGGGGCGGCGGCAATGTCCGGCGCGTCCGGACGTGTCCGGCGCGCTGAGGACGAAAGGTCTAGGGTTTGGGGTAGGATTTGATCCGGATTTTCGGGGGAGAGTGCCTTTTTATACATAGGAGGAGCTAGGAGAGTCCAAATGAGGTGCGGTTTTCGGCCACGCGATCGTGATTGAACGCTCTAGATGATGGAGAGGGTTTTGGTGGGTTTTGGGCCAAATTGGAAGGGTGTTGGGCTGCAACACACACGAGGCCTTCTCGGTCCCTCCGTTAACCGTTGGAGTATCAAACGAAGTCCAAATGGCACGAAACTTGGCAGGCGGTCTACCGGTAGTAAACCAAGGCCGCTTGGCAAGTCTTGGTTCAATCCGGAAATGTTTAACCCACACACACGAAAAGAGGTAGAAAGGACCACCGGAGGAGATAGGAGCGCCGGAATGCAAAACGGACAACGGGGAAAATGCTCGGATGCATGAGACGAACACGTATGCAAATGCAATGCACATGATGACATGATATGAGATGCATGACAAAGGCAACAACACACGGAGAAAAAAGCCCGAACCCGAGGAAATAAAATAACTTAGCGCCGGAAACGGCAAGAGTTGGAGTACATATTAGGTAAATTACATCCGGGGTGTTACAGTACCAAACAGCTCCGCCAGAGCCCTAGATTGGTTCTGCCCAGGTTCCGCCTCGAGACGGCGGCACTTTGTCCCGAAAGCTTCTTCTTGATTTTTTTTTCCAGGGTAAAAGACACCATATAGCCAAAGATGGGCACCGGAGGCCTGCCAGGGGGACCACTGAAGGAAATATGCCCTAGAGGCAATAATAAAGTTATTATTTATTTCCTTATATCATGATAAATGTTTATTATTCATGCTAGAATTGTATTAACCGGAAACATAATACATGTGTGAATACATAGACAAACTTAGTGTCACTAGTATGCCTCTACTAGACTAGCTCGTTAATCAAAGATGGTTATGTTTCCTAACCATGAACAATGTGTTGTTATTTGATTAACGAGGTCACATCATTAGTTGAATGATCTGATTGACATGACCCATTCCATTAGCTTAGCACCCGATCGTTTAGTATGTTGCTATTGCTTTCTTCATGACTTATACATGTTCCTATGACTATGAGATTATGCAACTCCCATTTGCCGGAGGAACACTTTGGGTGCTATCAAACGTCACAACGTAACTGGGTGATTATAAAGGAGTACTACAGGTGTCTCCAATGGTAGATGTTGGGTTGGCGTATTTCGAGATTAGGATTTGTCACTCCGATTGTCGGAGAGGTATCTCTGGGCCCTCTCGGTAATGCACATTACACAAGCCTTGCAAGCATTGCAACTAATGAGTTAGTTGCGGGATGATGTATTACAGAACGAGTAAAGAGACTTGTCGGTAACGAGATTGAACTAGGTATTGGATACCGACGATCGAATCTCGGGCAAGTAACATACCGATGACAAAGGGAACAACGTGTGTTGTTATGCGGTCTGACCGATAAAGATCTTCGTAGAATATGTAGGAGCCAATATGGGCATCCAGGTCCCGCTATTGGTTATTGACCGGAGATGTGTCTCGGTCATGTCTACATTGTTCTCGAACCGTAGGGTCCGCACGCTTAAGGTTTCGATGACAGTTATATTATGAGTTTATGAGTTTTGATGTACCGAAGGAGTTCGGAGTCCCGGATGAGATCGGGGACATGACAAGGAGTCTCGAAATTGTCGAGACGTAAAGATCGATATATTGGACGACTATATTCGGACTTCGGAAAGGTTCCGAGTGATTCGGGTATTTTTCGGAGTACCGGAGAGTTACGGGAATTCGCCGGGGAGTATATGGGCCTTATTGGGCCATACGGGAATAGAGGAAAGAGGCCAAAAGGAAGGAGGCCTGCGCCCCCCCTCTGGTCCGAATTGGACAAGGGGCGCAGCCCCCTTTTCCTTATTCCTCTCCCCCTATTTCCCCTTCTCCTACTCCAACAAGGAAGGAGGGAGTCCTACTCCCGGTGGGAGTAGGACTCCCCTTGGCGCGCCTCCTCCTAGGCCGGCCGCCCCCTCCCCCTTGCTCCTTTATATACGGAGGCAGGGGGGCACCCCATGACACACAAGTTGATCCTTGAGATCGTTCCTTAGCTGTGTGCGGTGCCCCCTGCCATCATATTCCACCTCGATCATATCGTTGTAGTGCTTAGGCGAAGCCCTGCATCGGTAGAACATCAAGATCGTCACCACGCCGTCGTGCTGACGGAACTCCTCCCCGAAGCTTTGCTGGATCGGAGCCCGGGGATCGTCATCGAGCTGTACGTGTGCTAAGAACTCGGAGGTGCCGGAGTAACGGTGCTTGGATCGGTCGGATCGGAAGAAGACGTACGACTACTTCCTCTATGTTATGTCAACGCTTCCGTTGTGATCTACAAGGGTACGTAGATCAGACTCTCCCCCTCGTTGCTATACATCACCATGATCTTGCGTGTGCGTAGGATTTTTTTTGAAATTACTGCGTTTCCCAACAGTGGCATCCGAGCCTAGGTTTTATGGTTTGATGTTATGTGCACGAGTAGAACACAAGTGAGTTGTGGACGATATAAGTCATACTGCCTACCAGCATGTCATACTTTGGTTCGGCAGTATTGTTGGACGAGACGACCCGGACCAACCTTACGCGTACGCTTACGCGAGACCGGTTCCCTCGACGTGCTTTGCACATAGATGGCTTGCGGGCGACTGTCTCTCTAACTTTAGTTGAACCAAGTGTGGCTACGCCCGGTCCTTGAGAAGGTTAAAACGGAGTCTATTTGACAAACTATCGTTGTGGTTTTGATGCATAGGTGAGATTGGTTCTTACTTAAAGCCCGTAGCAGCCACGTAAAACTTGCAACAACAAAGTAGAGGACGTCTAACTTGTTTTTGCAGGGCATGTTGTGATGTGATATGGTCAAGGCATGATGCTAAATTTTATTGTATGAGATGATCATGTTTTGTAACCAAGTTATCGGCAACTGGCAGGAGCCATATAGTTGTCGCCTTATTGTATGCAATGCAATCGCGATGTAATGCTTTACTTTATTACTAAGCGGTAGTGATAGTCGTGGAAGCATAAGATTGGCGAGACGACAACGATGCTACGATGGAGATCAAGGTGTCACGCCGGTGACAATGGTGATCATGACGATGCTTCGGAGATGGAGATCACAAGCACAAGATGATGATGGCCATATCATATCACTTATATTGATTGCATGTGATGTTTATCTTTTATGCATCTTATCTTGCTTTGATTGACGGTAGCATTATAAGATGATCTCTCACTAAATTATCAAGAAGTGTTCTCCCTGAGTATGCACCGTTGCGAAAGTTCTTCGTGCTGAGACACCACGTGATGATCGGGTGTGGTAGGCTCTACGTTCAAATACAACGGGTGCAAAACAGTTGCACACGCGGAATACTCAGGTTATACTTGACGAGCCAAGCATATACAGATATGGCCTCGGAACACGGAGACCGAAAGGTCGAGCGTGAATCATATAGTAGATATGATCAACATAGTGATGTTCACCATTGAAACTACTCCATCTCACGTGATGATCGGACATGGTTTAGTTGATTTGGATCACATGATCACTTAGATGATTAGAGGGATGTCTATCTAAGTGGGTGTTCTTAAGTAATATGATTAATTGAACTTAAATTTATCATGAACTTAGTCTTGGTAGTATTTTGCAAATCATGTTGTAGATCAATAACTCGCGTTGTTGCTTCCCTGTGTTTATTTTGATATGTTCCTAGAGAAAATTGTGTTGAAAGATGTTAGTAGCAATGATGCGGATTGGATCCGTAATCTGAGGTTTATCCTCATTGCTGCATAGAAAAATTATGTCCTTGATGCACCGCTAGGTGACAGACCTATTGCAGGAGCAGATGCAGACGTTATGAACGTTTGGCTAGCTCAATATGATGACTACTTGATAGTTTAGTGCACCATGCTTAACGGCTTAGAATCGGGACTTCAAAGACGTTTTGAACGTCATGGACCATATGAGATGTTCCAGGAGTTGAAGTTAATATTTCAAGCAAATACCCGAGTTGAGAGATATGAAGTCTCCAACAAGTTCTATAGCTAAAAGATGGAGGAGAATCGCTCAACTAGTGAGCATGTGCTCAGATTGTCTGGGTACTACAATCGCTTGAATCAAGTGGGAGTTAATCTTCCAGATAAGATAGTGATGGACAGAATTCTCTAGTCACCATGACCAAGTTAGTAGAACTTCGTGATGAACTATAGTATGCAAGGGATGACGAAAACGACTCCCAAGCTCTTCGTGATGCTAAAATCAACGAAGGTAGAAATCAAGAAAAACATCAAGTGTTGATGGTTGACAAGATCACTAGTTTCAAGAAAAGGGCAAGGGAAGAAGGGGAACTTCAAGAAGAACGGCAAGCAAGTTGCTACTCAAGTGAAGAAGCCCAAGTCTAGTCCTAAGCCTGAGACTAAGTGCTTCTACTGCAAAGGGACTGGTCACTGAAAGCGGAACTACCCCAAATGATTGGCGGATAAGAAGGATGGCAAAGTGAACATAAGTATATTTGATATACATGTTATTGATGTGTACTTTACTAGTGTTTATAGCAACTCCTCAGTATTTGATACTGGTTCAGTTGCTAAGAGTAGTAACTCGAAACGGGAGTTGCAGAATAAACAGAAACTAGTAAAAGTCGAGGTGGCGATGTGTGTTGGAAGTAGTTCCAAGATTGATATGATCATCATCGCACTCTCCCTATACTTTCGGGATTAGTGTTGAAACTAAATAAGTGTTATTTGGTGTTTGCGTTGAGCATGAATATGATTTGATCATGTTTATTGCAATACGGTTATTCATTTAAGTTAGAGAACAATTGTTGTTCTGTTTACATGAATAAAACCTTATATGGTTACACACCCAATGAAAATGGTTCATTGGATCTCGATCGTAGTGATACACGTATTCATAATATTGAAACCAAAAGATGCAAAGTTAATAATGATAGTGCAACTTATTTGTGGCACTGCAGTTTAAGTCATATTGGTGTAAAGCGCATGAAGAAACTCCATGCTGATGGGCTTTTGGAATCACTTGATTATGAATCACTTGATACTTGCGAACCATGCCTTATGGGCAAGATGACTAAAACGCCGTTCTTCGGAACAATGGAGCGAGCAACAGATTTGTTGGAAATCAAACATACTGATGTATGTGGTCCGATGAATATTGAGGCTCGCGATAGGTATCATTATTTTCTGATCTTCACAGATGATTTGAGCAGACATGAGTATATCTACTTGATGAAACATAAGTCTGAAACATTTGAAAAGTTCAAAGAATTTCAGAGTGAAGTGGAGAATCATCGTAACAAGAAAAATAAGGTTTCTACGATCTGGTCGCGGAGACAAATATTTGGGTTACGAGTTTGGTCTTCAATTAAAACAATGTGGAATAGTTTCACAAATTCGTGCCACCCGGAACACTACAGCCTAATGGTGTGTCCGAACGTCATAGCCGTACTTTATTAGATATAGTACAAATCTATGATGTTTCTTACCGATTTACCACTATCGTTTTTGAGGTTATGCATTAAAGACAGCTGCATTCACGTTAAAAAAAGGGGCACCATCTAAGTCTGTTGAGACGACACAATCTGAACTGTGGTTTAGCAAGAAACCAAAGTTGTCGTTTCTTAAAGTTTGGGGTTGTGATGCTTATGTGAAAAAGTTTCATCCTAATAAGCTCAAAACCAAAATCGGAGAAATATGTCTTCATAGGATACCCAAAAGGAGACTGTTGGGTACACCTTCTATCACAGATCCTAAGGCAAGACATTCGTTGCTTATAATGGATCCTTTCTAGAGAAGGAGTTTCTCTCGAAAGAAGTGAGTGAGAGGAAAGTAGAACTTGATAAGGTAATTGTACCTTCTCCCTTATTGGAAATTAGTTCATCACAGAAATCTGTTCCTGTGACTACTACACCACTTAGTGAGGAAGCTAATGATGATGATCATAAAACTTCAGATCAAGTTACTACCGAATCTCGTAGGTAAACCAGAGTGAGATCTGCACCAGAGTGGTACAGTAATCCTGTTCTGGAAGTCATGTTACTAGACCATGACGAACTTGCGAACTATGAGGAAGCGATGATGAGCCCAGATTCCGCAAAATGGCTTGAGGCCATGAAATCTGAGATGAGATTCATGTATGAAAACAAAGTATGGACTTTGGTTGACTTACCCGATGATCGGCAAGCCATAGAAAATGAATGGATCTTCAAGAGGAAGACGGACGTTGATAGTAGTGTTACTATCTACAAAGCTAGAATTGTCGCAAAAAGGTTTTCGACAAGTTCAAAGTGTTGACTACGATGAGAGTTTCTCACTCGTATCTATGCTTAACTCTGTCCGAATCATGTTAGCAATTGCCGCATTTTATGAAATCTGGCAAATGGATAAACAAAACTGCATTCCTTAATGGATTTCTTAAAGAAGAGTTGTATATGATGCAACCAGTAGGTTTTGTCAATCCTAAAGGTGCTAAAAAATATGCAAGCTCCAGCGATTCATCTATGGACTGGTGCAAGCATCTCGGAGTTGGAATACACGCTTTGATAAGTTGATCAAAGCATATAGTTTTATACAGACTTGCAGTGAAGCCTGTATTTACAAGAAAGTGAGTGGGAGCACTACAGCATTTCTGATAAGTATATGTGAATGACATATTGTTGATCGGAAATAATGTAGAATTATTCTGTAAAGCATAAAGGAGTGTTTGAAAGGAGTTTTTCAAAGAAAGACTTCGGTGAAGCTGCTTACATATTGAGCATCAAGATCTATAGAGATAGATCAAGACGCTTGATAAGTTTTTTCAACAAATACATACCTTGACAAGATTTTGAAGTAGTTCAAAATGGAACAGTCAAAGAAAGAGTTTCTTGCCTATGTTACAAGGTATGAAATTGAGTAAGACTCAAAGCCCGACCACGGCAGAAGATAGAAAGAGAATGAAAGTCATTCCCTATGCCTTGGCCATAGGTTCTATAAAGTATGTCATGCTGTATACCAGATCTATTGTATACCCTGCACTGATTTGGCAAAGGAGTACAATAGTGATCTAGGAGTAGATCACTGGATAGCGGTCAGAATTATCCTTAGTGAAATAAGGATATGTTTCTCGATTATGGACGTGACAAAAGGTTCGTCGTAAAGGGTTACGCCGATGCAAGTTTTGACACTAATCTAGATGACTCTAAGTCTCGGTCTAGATACATATTGAAAGTGGGAGCAATTAGCTAGAGTAGCTCCATGCAGAGCATTGTTGACATAGAAATTTGCAAAATACATGTGGATCTGAATGTGGCAGACCCGTTGACTAAGATTCTCTCACAAGCAAAACATGATCACACCTTAGTACTCTTTGGGTGTTAATCACATAGCGATGTGAACTAGATTACTGAATCTAGTAAACCCTTTGGGTATTGGTCACATGGCGATGTGAACTATGGGTGTTAATCACATGATGATGTGAACTATCGATGTTAATCACATGGTGATGTGATCTAGATTATTGACTCTAGTGCAAGTGGGAGACTGAAGGAAATATGCCCTAGAGGCAATAATAAAGTTATTATTTATTTCCTTATATCATGATAAATGTTTATTATTCATGCTAGAATTGTATTAACCGGAAACATAATACATGTGTGAATACATAGACAAACTTAGTGTCACTAGTATGCCTCTACTAGACTAGCTCGTTAATCAAAGATGGTTATGTTTCCTAACCATGAACAATGTGTTGTTATTTGATTAACGAGGTCACATCATTAGTTGAATGATCTGATTGACATGACCCATTCCATTAGCTTAGCACCCGATCGTTTAGTATGTTGCTATTGCTTTCTTCATGACTTATACATGTTCCTATGACTATGAGATTATGCAACTCCCATTTCCCGGAGGAACACTTTGGGTGCTATCAAACGTCACAACGTAACTGGGTGATTATAAAGGAGTACTACAGGTGTCTCCAATGGTAGATGTTGGGTTGGCGTATTTCGAGATTAGGATTTGTCACTCCGATTGTCGGAGAGGTATCTCTGGGCCCTCTCGGTAATGCACATTACACAAGCCTTGCAAGCATTGCAACTAATGATTAGTTGCGGCATGATGTATTACAGAACGAGTAAAGAGACTTGTCGGTAACGAGATTGAACTAGGTATTGGATACCGACGATCGAATCTCGGGCAAGTAACATACCGATGACAAAGGGAACAACGTATGTTGTTATGCGGTCTGACCGATAAAGATCTTCGTAGAATATGTAGGAGCCAATATGGGCATCCAGGTCCCGCTATTGGTTATTGACCGGAGACGTGTCTCGGTCATGTCTACATTGTTCTCGAACCGTAGGGTCCGCACGCTTAAGGTTTCGATGACAGTTATATTATGAGTTTATGAGTTTTGATGTACCGAAGGAGTTCGGAGTCCCGGATGAGATCGGGGACATGACGAGGAGTCTCGAAATGGTCGAGACGTAAAGATCGATATATTGGACGACTATATTCGGACTTCGGAAAGGTTCCGAGTGATTCGGGTATTTTTCGGAGTACCGGAGAGTTACGGGAATTCGCCGGGGAGTATATGGGCCTTATTGGGCCATACGGGAATAGAGGAAAGAGGCCAAAAGGAAGGAGGCCTGCGCCCCCCCTCTGGTCCAAATTGGACAAGGGGCGCAGCCCCCTTTTCCTTATTCCTCTCCCCCTCTTTCCCCTTCTCCTACTCCAACAAGGAAGGAGGGAGTCCTACTCCCGGTGGGAGTAGGACTCCCCTTGGCGCGCCTCCTCCTAGGCCGGCCGCCCCCTCCCCCTTGCTCCTTTATATACGGAGGCAGGGGGCACCCCATGACACACAAGTTGATCCTTGAGATCGTTCCTTAGCTGTGTGCGGTGCCCCCTGCCACCATATTCCACCTCGATCATATCGTTGTAGTGCTTAGGCGAAGCCCTGCGTCTGTAGAACATCAAGATCGTCACCACGCCGTCTTGCTGACGGAACTCCTCCCCAAAGCTTTGCTGGATCGGAGCCCGGTGATCGTCATTGAGCTGTACGTGTGCTAAGAACTCGGAGGTGCCGGAGTAACGGTGCTTGGATCAGTCGGATCGGAAGAAGACGTACGACTACTTCCTCTATGTTATGTCAACGCTTCCGTTGTGATCTACAAGGGTACGTAGATCAGACTCTCCCCCTCGTTGCTATACATCACCATGATCTTGCGTGTGCGTAGGAATTTTTTTGAAATTACTGCGTTTCCCAACAACCACAAGGTCGGGGGGCGCGCCCAGGGGGTAGGGCGCGCCCTCCACCATTGTGGCTGGCAGGTGGCCCCTCTCTAGTTCTTTCTTCGCCCAATATTTTTTATATATTCCAAAAATAAGCTCCGTGAAGTTTCAGGACTTTTGGAGTTGTGCAGAATAGGTCTCTAGTATTTCTCCTTTTTCGGTCCAGAATTCCAGCTGCCGGCATTCTCCCTCTTCATGTAAACCTTGCAAAATAAGAGAGAATAGGCATAAGTATTGTGATATAATATGTAATGATAGCCCATAATGCAATAAATATGAATATAAAAGCATGATGCAAAATGGACGTATCAGTCGTATCTCACGTGGCAGGCACGTCTGGGCCTCCTCATATCCGCCCTATATTTGGGTTGTATATGAGGGGTGGTCAGCCTGAACATATGGGGCATGTATAAGGGGTGTGGCTGGGTCAACATTTTGTGACCACTTACTGACTCGATGGTCTATCGGGACTAATAAAGAGGGTTTGAGGACTTTGACTATAGATGCTCTAAGAAGATAGTAAAAACTTTGTTTAGAATAACAGGGACCCCTCCCCCTTCCCCTTATTTGAATGAAACCAGACAAAAAGCATATGCGAAGCCTGTTCAATTCAGTCTACCTCACGAACAAAATAAGCTAAAAATTAAAACCTAGTTATCAAGAGAATAACTTGCTCGCAAGCAAATATCATGAGAGGGGGGTTTAATGACCCTACATTCTTGCTTTGCGAGTGCCCTCCACGTCGTTCATTCCACGTGCGCGGCGTGCCACTAGCTATCTGGTGCACTCCCCATTGTCCGATCTCCTAGGCTGCTACGCACCGCGTTGATTTCCTCAAGGGTCCATGACGCGTCGTCTGTGGGCATGATTAGGGCCACCTTTCTGTGATGCTTTCTATTGCTACTGCGTATGCCATCTCATGTGTTGGTCTTCATGTCGGGTGCGGCCGGGTTGGCGTGTATCTTTGGTTTCCCGTGGGGCTATTTGGTTCGCGCGAAATAGGTACACCCATTGATGAGTGTTTTTTTCTGGTGAATCAACCTGTAGTTGGATGGTTAAGAGGGCAGTGGTATCCCCAGCCCACCAGGGTTCAAGTCCTGATGCTCGCATTATTCCTGGATTTATTTCAGGATTTCCGATGATACACGTTCACTGGGTGGAGACGGTCACGTCAACTACGAGGCGACTGTGGTGACTTCGTCAATCTCAAGATGATATGTCGGCTTAGTCTCTCGGAGGTCCTCATAGGGGTAGGGTATGCGCGTGTGTGTTAATAGGGATGATTGTATGCATGTATATATTGTTGGGGAACGTAGTATTTCAAAAAAATTCCTACGATCATGCAAGATCTATCTAGGAGATGCATAGCAACGAGAGGGGAGAGTGTGTCTACGTACCCTCGTAGACCGAAAGAGGAAGCGTTAAGCAACGCGGTTGATGTATTCAAACGTCTTCGCGATCCAACCGATCAAGTACCGAACGTACGGCACCTCCGCGATCTGCACATGTTCAGCTCGGTGACGTCCCTTGTACTCTTGATCCAGCTGAGGTCGAGGGAGAGTTTCGTCAGCACGACGACATGGTGACGGTGATGATGAAGTTACCAACGCAGGGCTTCGCCTAAGCACTGCAACGATATGACCGAGGTGTGTTTCAATGGAGGGGGGCACCGCACACGGCTAAGAGAAACTTTGGTGTGTCTTTGGGGTGCCCCCCTCCCACGTATATAAAGGGGGAGGGAGGAGGAGGCCGGCCAAGGGGAGGAGGCGCGCCAAAGGGGGGCAATCCTAGTCCAAGTGGGATTCGGCCCCCCCTTTCCTATTCCAACTAGGAGAAGGGGGAAGGAGAGGGAGGAGAGAAGGAAAGGGGGGCCGGCCCCCTAGTCCAATTTGGTTTGGGCTAGGGGGGTGTGCGCCACTTCTTGGCCTTCCTCCTCTCTTCCACTACTAGGCCCATGAGGCCCAATAACCCCCCGGGGGGTTCCAGTAACTCCCCGGTACTCCGGTAAATACTCGATACACCTCGGAACCATTCTCGTGTCCGAATATAGTCATCCAATATATCAATCTTTATGCCTCGACCATTTTGAGACTCCTCGTCATGTCTGTGATCTCATCCGATACTCCGAACTACCTTCGGTACATCAAAACACATAAACTCATAATATCGATCGTCATCGAACGTTAAGCGTGCGGACCCTACAGGTTCGACAACTATGTAGACATGACCAAGACTCATCTCCGGTCAATAACCAATAGCGGAACTTGGATGCTCATATTGGCTCCTACATATTCTACGAAGATCTTTATCGGTCAAACAGCATAACAACATACGTTGTTCCCTTTGTCATCTATGTTACTTGCCCGAGATTCGATCGTCAGTATCATCATACCTAGTGCAATCTCGTTACCGGCAAGTCTCTTTACTCGTTTCGTAACGCATCATCCCGTGACTAACTCATTAGTCACATTGCCTGCAAGGCTCATAGTGATGTGCATTACCGAGAGGGCCCAGAGATACCTCTTCGATACACTGAGTGAAAAATCCTAATCTCGATCTATGCCAACTCAACAAACACCATCGGAGACACCTGTAGAAAATCTTTATAATCACCCAATTACGTTGTGACATTTGATAGCACACAAGGTGTTCCTCTGGTATTCGGGAGTTGCATAATCTCATAGTCTGAAGAACATGTATAAGTCATGAAGAAAGCAATAGCAATAAACTAAACGATCATAGTGCTAAGCTAATGGATGGGTCCTGTCCATCACATCATTCTCTAATGATGTGTTCCCGTTCATCAAATGACAACACATGTCTATGGCTAGGAAACTTAACCATCTTTGATTAACGAGCTAGTCAAGTAGAGGCATACTAGGGACACTTTGTTTGTCTATGTATTCACACATGTACTAAGTTTCCGGTTAATACAATTCTAGCATGAATAATGAACATTTATCATGATATAAGGAAATATAAATAACAACTTTATTATTATCTCTAGGGCATATTTCCTTCATATATATGTGTTTGCATCTGTATTGTTTTCTCAAACAAAAAGATGAGTGTTATTTTTAAGTTCATCACACCTGAGTTTAAACTGGTTTGTTTCATAAAAATTGAGATATCTGCTTCAATATTGCTACTAATGACTAATGAATGCAAAGGATTCCAAAATCCTATCTTTATTTTGTTTCCACAGAAAATGGGGCTATACATGGATAAAATCGAGCATGTATATGGAAAGGAATACAAAGAAGATAAGGAGAATTAAGTGGGAGGTGTACGAGAAGAAACAGAACGCAAGACGTCCAACCATACGACTGCAAGCGCTTGTATGTGCGGTCGTATGGCATGCCTGCGGCGCCCTCTCATCCAAGCCAACAACTTTTATAAAGGGGCAACGCCAAAAGGGAAACAGACCATCACAGAGATCTCCATCTTTGTCATCCATAGCAACCCTAGTCACTGCAATTTCCCATCTCCATCTCCACCAACATCACCGCAACATTCATCCTAATTAGCCACACCTTGTATTCATATTTCGCATCCAGCAACTATTGTAGCTTTGTAAGATATAATACCAACCAATCAATCCACTTAATGTTCTCTTCAATGGTTTCTTCTTGCGATCTGATTGTTATCTGTGATTAATCCGGTAAGGTCATGGGTTGAGTCATATCCCTACAACCCTATGTACTTATTGAAGGGTTTGATGGAAGTATTTTAATGTCTTGTATGTGTGAAATAAAATTGTGTCGTACTTGTATGTTATCTCATTCACGATCTTTGTCCCTGCAGGTACCCAAGATACCAGAGATCGGGCCACAAAGAGCCTAAGGGCAGAGAGAGTGTGAAACGTTATTCTAAACATCGGTGATGGAAAGGTTTAGTACGGTAGCGTGAATCCTATCTCTAGGATACAAGAGGTGTAGTCATTAAAATCCCATTGCTTTTGTATGATTTTATCTCAATTACCAAGGCAACCCAGAACGACAGATAGGGCCTTTGGTTGGACAACTGACTCCTAATGCAGGACGTGTGTCGTCAAGAAGTAATTTTGACACGTCCCCCACTTTGATATGTTGCCAGCACATCTTGACGGGTGACTTCTAGAGCACAAACAAATATAATCATGATCCCATTCGCAAATATATGGTTGTAAGAATAAGCCCTCATATCCATTCCTATTTTGATTATAAGAGTTCAACTATGCAACTTGATTTTGATCCGGTTAAAAACTGGAATTTATCGCAAAGCTGACTAGAAACCTTTGTCTTAAAGGTGCACTTCTCTCCTGAGTTTGATAACTCAGGATCACTCTGGGAAAAAAGACAAGAATTATTTCTGCTTTTTTACCAGATCACTAAAGGGATTCATCACCCATGCGCTCGGATCAGCGTGTGAGCATTGCATGGCCGGCCTTGCCCTGTGTATGGGTGTGCATGTGGCTTGCAAGGGGACTTGTCTGGTCGGCCTTGTTTGCGTATGCTCCGATGGTGGATGTTGTCGGGGCGTGATACGTCTCCAACGTATCTATAATTTTTTATTGTTCCATGCTATTGTATTATCTGTTTTGGATGTTTAATGGGCTTTAATATGCACTTTTATATTACTTTTGGGACTAACCTATTAACCGGAGGCCCAGTGCCAGTTTCTGTTTTTTTGCCTATTTTAGTGTTTTACAGAAAAGGAATATCAAACGGAATCCAAACGGAACGAAACCTTCGCGAGGAACTTTCTTGGAACAAAGGCAAACCAGGAGACTTAGAGTGGAAGTCTGGAACTCCGTGAAGCTTCCACGAGGAAGGAGGGCGCGCCCCCACCCTTGTGGGCCCCACGGAGCTCCACCGACGTACTTCTTTCGCCTATATATACTCTTATACCCTAAAAACATTAGGGGGAGCCACGAAACCACTTTTCCACCACCGTAACCTTCTGTACCCATGAGATCCCATCTGGGACCTTTTTCGGCGATCTGTCGGAGGGGATTCGATCACGGAGGGCTTCTACATCAACACCATTGCCTCTCCGATGATGTGTGAATAGTTTACCGCAGACCTTCGGGTCCATAGTTATTAGCTAGATGGCTTATTCTCTCTCTTTGGTTCTCAATACAAAGTTCTCCTCAATGTTCTTGGAGATCTATTCGATGTAATACCTTTTATGGTGTGTTTGCTGTGATCCGATGAATTGTGGATTTATGATCAATTTTATCTATGAACAATATTTGGTTCTTCTCTGAATTCTTATATGCATTATTTGATATCTTTGCAAGTCTCTTCGAATTATCGATTTAGTTTGGCCTACTAGATTGATCTTTCTTGCAATGGGAGAAGTGCTTAGCTTTGGGTTCAATCTTGCGGTGTCCTTTCCCAATGACAGTAGGGGCAGCAAGGCACGTATTGTATTGTTGCCATGAAGGATAAAAAGATGGGGTTTATATCATATTGCTTGAGTTTATCCCTCTACATCATGTCATCTTGCCTAAAGCATTACTCCATTCTTATGAACTTAATACTCTAGATGCATGCTGGATAGCGGTCGACGTGTGGAGTAATAGTAGTAGATGCGGAATCGTTTTGGTCTACTTAACACGGACGTGATGCCTATATTTCATAATCATTGCCTAGATATTCTCATAACTATGCACTCATCTATCAATTGCTCGGCAGTAATTTGTTCACCCACCGTAATACTTGCTATCATGAGAGAAGCCACTAGTGAAACCTATGGCCCCCAGGTCTCTTTCTTATTATACTGCATCTCTTTTATTTACATCGCATCTCGTTTACTATTTTGCAATCTATACAACAAAAATACCAAAAATATTTACCTTACTATCTTTATCAGATCTCACTTTCACAAGTGACCGTGAAGGGATTGACAACCCCTTTATCGCGTTGGTTGCGAGGTTCTTGATTGTTTGTGCAGGTACTAGGTGACTTGCGTGTTATCTCCTACTGGATTGATACCTTGGTTCTCAAAAACTGAGGGAAATACTTACGCTACTTTGTTGCATCACCCTTTCCTCTTCAAGGGAAAACCAACGCATGCTCAAGAGGTAGCAGGGCGGTCATGATAGTTGTTATCATTTCATCTGCTTGCATGTATGGGTCGATGTTGCCCAGCTATTTCACGCGTGCTCAGATATTAGATGTTATCGGTACGCATGTAGGCAACCTAGGACACCATGTAGTGCTTCCACTCCCCCTTCACGGCGCCGGCCACGCGTGAAGACAATGCGACAGTGGAGCCCGTGACCCTAGATCTTCTCCGCTGGTGACCATCGTCCATTTGCGAAAGTGGAGGTGGGTGTCGAGGTGATAAGGGGGCACGGAAGAGAAATTGGAATGACGATGCTTGAGGAAGAGGACGAGGGGGAGGATGTTGCGAGGGTGTAAACCCCACCCCCTCACAGTTGCACACCTTTCATATAAGAGTGATTTGCGAAGTGTTGATAGCATGCCCCAGCTACGTGCCATTAATTCTGTTGTTTCCCATGCGTTTTGCACTAGAACCAAAGGTAGATTAATTAATGCATCGAGGCGCACACCCACTTTCTTATGAAGACGTGACATTAGTGGAGCCCTTACCCACGTATGCACATTATGTTGACCGTCGAGACAAAAGCACCTCATGGGCACATGGGCTGACGGAGGGGATTCATGTGAGCTGACGGTGTCGAGTTGGACCATGATGATAGACCGAGCGCGGGAACACTTCATCGCTAAGGAATTGCCGTGCGGGAAGATTTCTGACATCTAGAGCAACACGAAAATAATGAAGGGCCTGGCGGAAACCAAGGTGGGCATGAGACACCTTAGGTGCGATTAGGCAATTAAAAAAATAGGATACCGAAGGACTTGTTGAACCGGTTTTCAGGATCGGTAACCGAATAACAAAGAACAACTCAAAAAAGCCGAGGAGCATCTCAGACTTGAATACCGGTTCAGGGGCTACTAACAGTGTCTGACTTCTACTAGCTTATAAGATAGTCCCCAAGGTCCTTGCTAATCGTCTCAAATTGGTGTTGCCTGAGGTCATCTCCGAGAATCAGAGTGCGTTTATGCATGGGAAACTAATCACAGATAATGTACTTATAGCATATGAGATCTCCCATTACTTGATGAACAAGAGGAATGGAAGAAGTGGTGTTGCGGCGATCAAGGCAGATATGAGTAAAGCGTATGACATAGTCGAATGGTGCTTTCTAGAGGCTATGCTATGCAAATTGGGATTCATCAGGGGATGGATTTACCTCATCATGAAATGTGTTAGGACTTACGGTACCAGATTAAGGTCAACGGAGAGCTCACTTGTCAATTTAGTCCGTCGCGAGGATTGAGGCAGGGAGACCCCATCTCTCCCTACATGTTTGTTATTCGAGCGGAAGGGTTGTCTGCACTACTGTTGGATGATGAGGAGAAAAGAGGCACCATGCATGGAGTTAAAGTTTGTCTGAGAGCGCCATGTGTGACACACCTCCTTTCCGCTGACGACTCCATGCTCTTGATCAAAGCTGACCAGCAGGAAGCATCAGCATTACACAAAGTTCTCCAGATGTAAGAAGACTCCTCCGATCAGTGCATCAATACTGAAAAGTCTGATGTCATGTTTAGTCCCAACACCTGTGATGATGATAGAAATTCAGTCAAGGCAACGTTGGGTATACAAAGTGAAAATTGGAACGATAAATACCTAGGTTTGCCCATCCATGTGGGATGATCTAGGAAGAAGGCATTCAACTACATTAAAAGAAGCATGTGTGGGCGAGTATATGGGTGGCACGAGAAGCTCTTGGCAGAGGAAAGTAAAGAGGTGCTTGTTAAGACAGTGGGACAAGCCACCCCGACATTTGCTATGTCCTGCTTTGATCTAACTAAGTCGTTATGTACGGAGCTGAACATTCTACTTGGCAAATTTTGGTGGAGCCAACAGGATAAGCAGAATGCTATGCACTGGATAAGCTGGGGAAAATGTCTCAACCAAAGGCGATGGGAGGTTTAGGTTTTCGGGACATGCACAACTTCAACTTGGCGATGTTGTCGAGGCAAGGCTGGCGAATAGTGTAAAATCCCACCAGCCTTTGTGCCAGAGTTCTGAAGGCACGGTACTTTCCGAACTGCGGTGTCCTCGAAGCTGAAGCCCACGATGGAATTTCCTACTCATGGAGCAGCATCTTACATGGTCTAGACCTTGTTAAACAAGTCTATATCCGGAGAATTGGTGATGGCTCAAAGGTTAACATTTGGCTGGACCCATGGATACCTAGGTCGTGGTCATGTCGGGTAATTACCCCGAGAGGGGCCAGCTTGCTAACATAGGTCCAAGAACTAATCTGCCCGTTGACCGGTGCTTGGGATGAGCGGCTCGTTAAGGACACTTTCTGTGCAGAGGATGTGCGGCACACACTACAGATTCCGCTAAGGAAAGGGGTGGGCGGCTTCATTGCATGGCACTTCGACGGCAAGGGCAATCACTCTGTGAAAAGTGCCTACAAGCTACAAATCGAGTTGGGAAAGCGGGAGAAAACGGAGCACCTAGCTCTAGTACATCGGGTGCTGGGCAGCTCGATAGATGCAATGATCCATCTTGGAAGCGCATATGGAAACTGCCATGTCCGGCAAAACTGCAGATATTTGTTTGGCGGATGAGACATGAATCTCTAGATCTGTGCACGAACATAGTGAGGAGAGGAATGAATCTGGAGTCCTCAAGTTGTTTCCTGTGCGGCAGAGGAGAAGAGGATGGTGGACATCTATTTATAAAATGCAAACTAGTTAAGGAGGTATGGCGGGAACTTGGCTTGGAACAGGAACGCACCAAGCTAGAAAGGATCACAGGCGTGCATGCAATGCTTGACTCCTTGTGGGAACTGGATGAGCAAAATAGGGTGCTGATCATAACCTTGTGGTGGAACTGGTGGAACAATAGGAACAAACGTCCGTGAAGGTGAACTACCGATGCACAGAGCTCGTCAGGCGTATTAGATGCAATGCATTGGAGTACGAACAGATCTTCGTGCCTGCGAAGGTTAAAGGGCGTCCTGGGAAGTGGCAACCGCCGGACAACGACGTGATCAAGTTCAATCTCGATGGGGCTTTTATCCCTGGGAATTCTTTCGGGGGCTGGGGAGTTGTCGCTCGGGACAATGCTGGGCAGGTAATTGTCGCTCGCGCTGGTCGGCAGGAACACATCCAGGATGCTTTTGGAGCGGAGGTCAGCGCCATGGCTGCGGCGGTAGCGACAGCAGCTGATCTTGGGTTCACTAGAGTTGTCTTCTGAGACAGATTCAGAGCTGCTTGCTAATGCAGTGGATATCCGAAAGGCAGACGCCACACCATATGCAGCAGTTATTGAAGATATCAAGTTCCAACTCAAGGTGTGGTTCTCCAAGTGGAGTGTGGCTGCTTGTATTCGGGCTATGAATTCTGTAACGCATGAGCTTGCTCAAATTGGCTGTAGAAGTTTATCAAATGGTTGTATGAAGTGGAACTCTAATGTACCGCCCACTGAGACTGTTTGTGTTTCGGGTGAAATGCCCGGCCGTAGTTAATCTATAAAGCCATGTTTTGCCTTCAAGAAAAAGTTTGTTTTCACCGTTGCTCTTCTGTAGTTTGACTTCAAAATATTTTTTCTACAGTTCAAAGGGGGCTGGGTACCTAGGAAGCATTCACACGTAGTGATGAAACAGACTCTATGGAGGCAATACCCTCAGAAATTTTTACCAAATCCAATGTACAAAATGCAGGGGTCATTCTCGTGAAGCACAGATTTCAGAGCACACGGCAGGAACTATTTAAAGGGTAAATCGAGTTCGCTTAATTACATATCCATTGTTGCTACAATATAGACTTAGGAAATCAAGGCCTTGTGACAAAGGCACACCGCCATCAGTTCTCACTTCCCTGGAAAATATATACAGCGGCCGGACAGCCACACACACACCTGAGCAAAGAAGGGTCGGCACTATGTACAGAGGAGGCAACCTAAGCACCACCTCCCAGCCTTTTTATTGAAGCTCAGGGGGCTCGGCCAGCATACTCGACAGGAAGAAGGGAACGTTGGCCATCCGTCATGACCGCCAGAGGCGTAGTAGAGCCCACTTACAATCAAGCGTAGCGAATCACATATTGTTGCCCATACCCACACTGACTCCGATCCTTTCTGCGACCTGCGATACAGATGTGCGGATGTGAGCAACCATATAATTTCTGAAAATTGCAGCTGATATGAAAAGGGACGTTGCCCACTTTCGTCGGCAGCACAAGACTAAAGAGATTCTTCAAAATACAACGGTTACCAGGGTGCACCTAACCAAGTAATAATCTGTAATACAACAGTTTGCTCCTAATGAACTGATCTTGGTAACAGCATACAGCTGCCAGATCTTTATTTGCAGTGTGTAATTAATCCCAACTACACTGACAGAAAAATGCCACTCCTAGATGCCATGTTTGCTATAAGGACAATATTTGATTTCTAGTTCAGTTTTGGAGCAGACAAGACAGAATGCTTACTTCCTTGAAGGAGTGAACATCACTGCCCCAAAGCCAGGCATCGCAGCCTGCGTCCCTAGCTCCCCACAAATGTGAGCAGGCCTTCAGGAATATTATTGGGTTTGGCTTTTCTGCTGCAACCTGTTAGCAGAAAAAAACAGAGAACAAGGGTTTAATGGCGAACATTAATAGGAAAACTGAAGGTCGAACTTATAGATACAAAGAACAGTAGCTGCAGGGTCAAGGTTCAGTTAACAAGCTTAGTTAAAGCAGCTCATCTGTAAATGGAAACCCACCTCAGCAGATACAGCAACTGCATCGAACCAGTGATCACAATTCAGGGCCTGTAAAAGTGGGTGGAGACGGGTGTCAAAGTTGGATACAACAGCTGTTCTCACGCCAGCCCTTCTCAATGCTTCGAAAACATATTTAGCGTCAGGGTCAATGAGCTGCCAGGCCTAGCAAACATAAAACAATTTGTGAGGTCAAACATACAATAGGATGTTTCAAATCATTTTGATTTATAGATTTTCTCTTACCTTCTCAGTTGTATAGTAATGATAAAGTTCCTCAAAGTACTCTAAATCTGAGCAGCCTGTAGAAGAACTAACTATATGTTGCCAAAAGGGCCTCCCATCATCAACATACCTGGAGAAATTGAGAAACATTAGCCCATGCAGCAGCATATTTTTTAACAGGTTTGAAATGTTAACATGAAATGTTTGACTGGATGAATCACAAATTTGTACTAAAAGGCAAGCTCGTATTTTATTATTATTCTGTGACATGATAGCTCCAGGTTCCAAGGAATTAAGGCTGATAAGAAACAGAAGAATCAAATCACCAGTACTACCTATCACCTCAGTCCATATATATGTTGCAAAAATCAGTTTTGTACGATTTCCATTCAGATTTATCTCCTGATAAGTACTATGAAAAACGCACCCAAGGATACTCAGTGCTCGTAAAGCACACAAACCAGCTAAAACTAACTGTGAATATGCCAGAAACTTAAGAATCAAATTCTCGCATAAGAATAAACTCTCTACTTTCTGAATACTATGTGAAACTTGAGAATCAATGTTCCTACCCCACAATTGTTCTTTTAGCACCACCAAAGACAAATAAAAGTATCTCGGCCATATCTGTCCAGGTTCTCACAGCCCAAATCTATGAACACACACGAGCGGAACGGGCTGCGGGAGTACGGATCAGATCGATCCAAACGCCACGCATTGCCTCACCGTGCATACCGCAGAGAAAACATGCAGGCCTCCGTCAACCATGGAAACGGCCAACGGAATCGAGCGGAACAAACAGAGGAGCGTGAATTGGAGGTGCGATGTGTGGGGGAAGGGCGTAGGCCGACCTGGGCCATGGGCTCCGTGGGGGCGAGGAGGGTGCCGGCGGCGTCGACGAGGATGGCCTTGTGCGTGATGTCGCCGTAGATGGCCCGCCGGTAGTCGTAGTACTCCCGCGCGCCCATCGGCTCCCACCGCGCGCCGCCCGCCCCGACGACCGCCTCCGGGGCCTCCGCCGCGGCCGCCGTCCCGAGGCGCCGCCGGCCCGCGAGCGCCGGCTGGAGCCGGGCCGCGGCCGCCGCGGTGGCCGAGCGCAGCCGCGCCACCGCCATTGTCAACGAGGTGGCGGGGTAGCGGGTCTCGGGTGGCAGGTGGGTCCGCGCGCCAGAGTCTCAGGTGGTGGTGGCGGCTCCGCCGTGCCGTGCCGGAGCGTGCGAGCGCGCGCGGTCGGTCTCTCCTTGTGGCGTGCGTGCGTGTGTGTGGGTGTGATGCGGTGTGGCCGTGTGTGGGTGCGCGGTGTTTATAGGCAAGCGGAGGGAGGGAGACGAGCGGCGGCCGGTGACGCGACCGTGATGGCTATTTGCTTCCTGTGGCTGCTTTCACCTCCTCCTTTCCTCGGGTTTCAGGGACTGTTTTGGGCGTCACAAAATTCCTTGCATTTTATTCACAAGTATGAGTACCTGTCTACCTTCCATTCCGTTTTAGAAAATGTTTTAAAATTTTCAATTTGGTGTATATAGACGTATTTTAATATGTTTATTCACGCTTCAGTCTATATGCAGTCTATATTAAAATATTCAAAACATCTTATATTTATGAACGAACAAAGTAATTTTTTTTCTAAATTAGATGTATATATATACATTTTAGGGTCTGACTATATCTCATCTAGATATGAGATAATATTCCACATCTAAGTATGACATCATCCCATATCAACAGCTAAACAAACCCACCCCTTGTCCGTCCGTTGTTTGTTTGTTTGTTTGTCTTGATTTTTTTAGAACAGTTCGATTTTTGTTGTCTGTGTGTTTCTCGTCAGCTCGCCCCTGCTCACGGGCCTGGGCCTCGATTCAGCTTGTGCTTCTTTGCTGACTTGTTTTTTTCTAACATGTGAGCGTCCGCAAAAAAGTCAATATTTGTAGGCCTAATATAATGCGCTTCTGCTGCAGGTGTGTAGGCTGCCGATGTGGATGAGTCTGACACATCGCGTAGAAAAGAAACCCGTTAATGTAAAACCTCTGTCTGCCTGTCACTCTCACCTTTATGCTTTGTTCCTTTTCTATTAGCACATGAGAAATCAACTTGCATGCATCAATCAAGTGTTTGTTTGGCAAAGTTGAAAATGGAAAACATGACACACACGAAAATATTTGTGGACGAGGTGAATATGATTTTTGAAAATACACGATGAACACTGTATAAACACATGATGAAAAAATTATAAATGTGCGATGAATTTTTTTTAAACCTGATGAACATTTTAAGATTCACATGGTGGAGACAAAAAATAAAAAAAAAGAGAAGAAACACATACACACAGAAATATTTATGTATGATTATTTTTTAAGATACTTCTTGAACATTTTACAAACACATCATGAACATTTTATAAAAAATGATGCTTTTTTAAATGTGGTGAACATTATAAAAGACACACGGTGGAGAAAAGAATCAAAAAAGAAAGAAAAAACACATGCACACAAAAAGTATTTATGGACGAGGTGATTTTTTTAAAATACACAATGAAAAATTTGTAAATACATGATGCTTTTTTTTAAACACGACGAACATTTTAAAAGCGAGGCGATCGACAAAAAATCAAAAAAATGGAAAAACTAAAATTATCAAATTGCATGTCGAAGGTGGACATGCAACTTGGTCAGTTGAGTTTTGGGTCAAGTGTGAAAATGCACATGGGTCAGGGCAAGTTGTGTGTCTCCGGTGGACATGCAACTAGGTCGGTTGAGTTTTGGGTCAAGGGTTGACATGCAACTGGGTCGGTTGAGTTTCGGGTCAAGGGTGGACATGAAAATGGGACGATTACGAGCCCAATTGCGACTCGAATGTGGACTAGCAACTAGGAAAACTATGAGCCCAATCGCGAGTCGAGGGTGGACTTGCAACATGGACAATTACGAAACTACGAGCCCAACTACGAATCAAGAGTCGACTTCCAACTGGGATTAAATAAACTACGGGCCTAGTTGCGAGTCCAAGGCGGACCTACAACTCAGATTAAAAATAAGACACATGCCGAGCTGCGAGTCAAGGTGGGCTTGCAACTAGATAAAATAACTACGAGCCTAGTTGTGAGTTGAGGGTGAATTTGCAACCGGGGCAACTACACAAAATTACAATACGAGTTGCAAGTCAAGGGTGGACTAGCAACTAAGAAAACTACAAAAAACTATGATACGAGTTGCGAGTCAAGGGTGGAGTTGCGATTGTGACAACAAAACTAGGGGCCCAGTTGTAAGTCGAGGATGGAATTGCAACTGGGACAACTACGAACCTACAAGGCCCGTTGCGAGTCAAGGGTGAACTTGCAACCAGGATGAAACAAATTATGGTCCTAGTTGGGAGTCAAGGGTGAACTTGCAACTGGGATAACTACACAAAACTGTGATGCCATTTGTGAGTCAAGGGTGGACATGCAACTAGGATAATAACAAACTATGAGCCCAGCTACAAGTTAAGCGCGGACTTCTAATTGGGATGAAAAAGAGAACACATGCCTAGTTACAAGTAGAGGGTAGACTTGCAACTACGACAACTATGAGCCCACTTGCGAGTCGAGAGTGGACTTGCAACTAGGACAACTATGAAACAATGAGCCCAGTTGTGAGTGAAGGTTCACCTTACAAATGGGTTGAAACAAACAATGGGCCCAGTTACAAGTTAAAAGTAGACTTGCAATTGTGATGAAAAACAAAAACACGGGCTCAAGTTGCAAATCGGTCATGGGCTTGCAACTCAGAAAACTATGATCTCAACTGTGAGTCGAGGATTGTGACGCCCGGATAGTTACGCTACAGTAACCCTCTGCTAATGATGCCACGTCACCTCGATTACTGTTGCTAATCTCGCGTTAGTTCAGAACCGATCCAAATTCAACTTTAAATTAAAGTCAACTGATAAAGTTTCCAAACATTAAAACTAAAATGTTCTAGAGGTGGCACATAATCCATAATAAATATTGGAGGAGATACCACATTTTTATAATGTGTTTGCATGTTCCAAAATTAATAAGACATTGATTTAAATGTTTAGTTAAATGCCTTTTTATTATTTTGAAATACTAAACTATTTCATTTAGTAGTCAAACTTGTTATCGCAGGGGCTTATATTACAACACTAATTTAGGTGCCAATTGTGTATTTTACAAAACAAAAATGAATTGAACAATAAATAAAATAGAGAAGAAAATAAGTAAAACAGAAAATAAAAATAAAGGCCACCCCCTCTCACTCATGGGTCTCAGCCCACCAGGCCACCACCAAGGCCGGCCCCACAGCCCAGCTTGCTCCCCCTTAACCCCCACTACCCCGAACCCTAACCCCAGTGCGCCCCACTTCCCTCCCCCCCACATCGCTCGATCCCCACCCTCTCCCTCCAGCGCCGCCAGGGGAGAGCCCCACGCACGAACCCCCACTCTCTCTCGTCTCTCTCGCAGCTACGCTCGCCCTCGATTCATTGCCGAACCGCCCCGCCTCACACCGGCGCTCCACCGCCACACCAGCGCCGCCCCGTCCTCACCTCCTCCCGAATGGCGCCCAGCGCTCGGCGCCCCCACCCGTCGCTACTCGACGCCGCAGCCACCGGATCGCCCACCACCTCGTCGGACCGCCTCCAGGCCGGATCGCTCCGTCCTCGACCTTCTCATCTCCTCCCCGCCGGCCGACCCCGACCGCTCTGCTCGCCGGCTTCTCCACGCCTCGCCATCGCCGGACCTCCCCGTCTCCTTCCCCGAGCCGTCTTCATCAAGCTCGCCAGTGTACATCTACAACGTGGGGTGAGGACCCCGTTCTTCCCCTTCCCCCTTCGGTCGCCGGCGACGACCGTGTCCAGCACCGCACCTGCACCTGCCGTGGACCGCGCCCTCGCACTGTCCGCCGCGCCCGCAGCCACGCGCCTGCCCTGCACGCCCGTTGCAGCCTGTTGCGGCTGCAGCTGCCGGCTAGCCGCACCTCGCCCGACGCGCCCCTGACGGTGCCCTCATGTGCATGCGCCCGGGCGTGGCCTCGCTGCCACTGCTGCCGCTTGCTACGCAAGCCGCTCGCCTCGCACCGCCGCAGCCGCCATCCGGGTTCGCCTGTTAACGGGCGCCCGCCCGTCACCCATTTCCCTTTCGCCGTTCGGGCTGTGCCCCCTGCCCGCACCCGCTAAGGCCCAGTGGCCTTATGACAAGGGGGACCCACCCCCAAAACATTTCAAAAAAAGTATTAAAAATAAAATTATTAATTAATTAATTAATTAACTTAATTAATTGTGATTAAATAACCTAATCAATTAACTAAATTAATTAAACCTGTTAAGTTAGTCTAAGTCAACGACATGTGGCCCCCCACCTAATCTGTTAAAATTAATTAAACTATTAATTTACACTGTCTCTATGACAGCTGGGTCCCACCAGCCAGTTTGACCAGTCAACGTTGACCAGTCAACTGCTGACTGGACTGTTGACCTTGACCCTGCCCCCACCTGTCATACACAGGGGCTGGCTACTGCTATGTATAAATAGTATTTTCAGTTTATTTTGAATTAAAGTAATTCTAGAAAATCATTAAAACTTTAAAAGAATCATATTAAAATAAACCGTAGCTCAGATGAAAATACTTTCTACATGAAAGTTTCTCAGAACGACGAGACAAATCCGGATACGCAATCCGTTCGTCCGTCACATGTCCCTAGCATAGCGAACACGCAACTTTCCCTCTCCGGTTCATCTGCCCGAAAATGCGAAATAATGGGAATACTTTCCCGGATGTTTCCCCCCTTCGCCGGTATCGCCTATCCCTACGTTAGGTCACCCCTAGCACAACGTATTGCCGCGTCTTGCTTTGTGTTGCATTTGATTGCTCTATTATTTATTGTGTTCCCCCTCCGTTACTCCTTTCCGGTAGACTCCGAGACCGCTGCCGATGTCCGTGTGTTCGACTACATCGAAGATGACCCCTCCTTCTTGCCAGAGCAACCAGGCAAGCCCCCCCTTTGATCACCAGATATCGCCTACTCTTCTCTATACTGCTTGCATTAGAGTAGTGTAGCATGTTACTGCTTTCCGTTATTCCTATCCTGATGCATAGCCTGTCCTTGCTACTACTGTTGTTACCATTACCCGCTATCCTACTGCTTAGTATAGGATGCTAGTGTTCCATCAGTGGCCCTACACTCTTGTCCGTCTGCCATGCTATACTACTGGGCCGTGATCACTTCGGGAGGTGATCACAGGCAAATACTATATACTTTACACAGTTACATTACCTGTGGTACTGTTCGGAGTTGGGGGCTGAAAGGGCAGGTGGCTCCATCCCGGTAGAGGTGGGCCTGGGTTCCCGATGGCCCCTGACTGTTACTTTATGGCGGAGCGACAGGGCAGGTTGAGACCACCTAGGAGAGAGGTGGGCCTGGCCCTGGTCGGTGTTCGCGGATACTTAACACGTTTAACGAGATCTTGGTATTTGATCTGAGTCTGGCTACTGGCCTATACGCACTAACCATCTACGCGGGGACAGTTATGGGCACTCGACGTCGTGGTATCAGCCAAAGCCTTCGTGACGTCAGCGACTGAGTGGCGCGCGCCGGATTGGACCGTAAGCCTGCTCTTGTATTAAGGGGGCTAGTTCTGCTTCCGGCCGCGTTCGCAATGTGCAGGTGTGCAAAGGGTGATCGGCCCAGACCCCTGCGCCATAGGATTTAGACCGGCGTGCTGACCTCTCTATTGTGCCTAGGTAGGGCTGCGACGTGTTGATCTTCCGAGGCCGGGCATGACCCAGGAAAGTGTGTCCGGCCAAATGGGATCGAGCGTGTTGGGATATGTGGTGCACCCCTGCAGGGAAGTTAATCTATTCGAATAGCCGTGATCTTCGGTAACAGGACGACTTGGAGTTGTACCTTGACCTTATGACAACTAGAACTGGATACTTAATAAAACACACCCTTGCAAGTGCCAGATACAACCGGTGATCGCTCTCTCACAGGGCGACGAGGGGAGGATCATCGGTTAGGGTTATGCTATGCGATGCTACTTGGAGGACTTCAGTCTACTCTCTTCTACATGCTGCAAGACGGAGGCTGCCAGAAGCGTAGTCTTCGATAAGACTAGCTATCCCCCTCTTATTCCGGCATTCTGCAGTTCAGTCCACATATGATAGCCTTATTCCATTTGATACCAATGCATACATATGTAGTGTAGCTCCTTGCTTGCGAGTACTTTGGATGAGTACTCATGGTTGCTTTCTCCCTCTTTTCCCCCAATCCCTTCTACCTGGTTGTCGCAACCAGATGTTGGAGCCCAAGAGCCAGACGCCACCTTCGACGACGACTCCTACTACACCGAAGGTGCCTACTACTACGTGCTGCCCGCTGACGACGACCAGGAGTAGTTTAGGAGGATCCCAGGCAGGAGGCATGCGCCTCCTTCGATCTGTATCCCAGTTTGTGCTAGCCTTCTTAAGGCAAACTTGTTTAACTTATGTCTATACTCAGATATTGTTGCTTCCGCTGACTCGTCTATGATCGAGCTCTTGTATTCGAGCCCTCAAGGCCCCTGGCTTGTAATATGATGCTTGTATGACTTATTTTATTTGTAGAGTTGTGTTGTGATATCTTCCCGTGAGTCCCTGATCTTGATCGTACACGTTTGCGTGTATGATTAGTGTACGGTCGAATCGGGGGCGTCACAAGGATGTACTTGCAACTAGAACAACTACAACACTAAAGGCCGAGTTACGAGTCAAGGATCGACTTGCTACTGGGATGAAAAAATGTAGGCCCAGTTGCAAGTCAAGGGAGGACCTTCAACTAGGGTGTAGAAACAAAACACATGTCGAGTTGCGAGCCAAGGGTGAGCTTGCAACTGGATGAAACAAACTACGTGCCTAATTACAAGTCGAGGGTGGACTTGTAACTAGGGCAACCACACAAAACTACAATACAATTTGCGAGTCGAGGGTGGACTTGGAACTGAGACAAGTACACAAAACTACGATACGGGTTACAAGTCGGGGTCGAATTGCAACTGGTATACAACAAAACTATGGGCGTAGTTGCAAGTCGAGGGTGGACTTGTAGTTGGGACAACTATGAGCCCAGTTGCGTGTCAAGGATGGACTTGAAACTGGGATGAAACAAACTATGAGTCTAGTAGTGAGTTAAGTATGGACTTGCAACTCAAACAACTACAAAAAATTGTGTTGCCATTTACGAGTCGAGGGTGGACTTGCAAACTACGGCAATAAAAAACTACGAGTCTAGTTGTGAGTCGAGCGTGGACTTGCGACTGAGATGAAAAACAAAACACATTCCTAGATGTGAGTCGAGGGCAGACTTGTAATTGGGACAACTATGAACCCATTTGCATGTCGTGGGTGAACGTGCAACCGCCTAGTTGCGAGTCAAGGGTTGACTTGCAATTCAGATGAAACAAATCATGGACCCGGTTGCGAGTCAAGGGATAACTTGCAATTGGGATGAAAAAAATAAAATAAAAGCTCCAGTTGCGAGTTGACAATGGACTTGCAATTGGGACAACTACAAACTCAGTTGCGATTTGAGTGTGGACTTGCCAACTGTTGGAAATATGCCCTAGAGGCAATAATAAATTGGTTATTATTATATTTCCTTGTTCATGATAATCGTTTATTATCCATGCTAGAATTGTATTGATAGGAAACTCAGATACATGTGTGGATACATAGACAACACCATGTCCCTAGTAAGCCTCTAGTTGACTAGCTCGTTGATCAATAGATGGTTACGGTTTCCTGACCATGGACATTGGATGTCGTTGATAACGGGATCACATCATTAGGAGAATGATGTGATGGACAAGACCCAATCCTAAGCCTAGCACAAAGATCGTGTAGTTCGTTTGCTAAAGCTTTTCTAATGTCAAGTATCATTTCCTTAGACCATGAGATTGTGCAACTCCCGGATACCGTAGGAGTGCTTTGGGTGTGCCAAACGTCACAACGTAACTGGGTGGCTATAAAGGTACACTACAGGTATCTCCGAAAGTGTCTGTTGGGTTGGCACGAATCGAGACTGGGATTTGTCCCTCCGTGTAAGCGGAGAGGTATCTCTGGGCCCACTCGGTAGGACATCATCATAATGTGCACAATGTGATCAAGGAGTTGATCACGGGATGATGTGTTACGGAACGAGTAAAGAGACTTGCCGGTAACGAGATTGAACAAGGTATCGGTATACTGACGATCGAATCTCGGGCAAGTATCGTACCGATAGACAAAGGGAATTGTATACGGGATTGATTAAGTCCTTGACATCGTGGTTCATCCGATGAGATCATCGTGGAACATGTGGGAGCCAACATGGGTATCCAGATCCCGCTGTTGGTTATTGACCAGAGAACGTCTCGGTCATGTTTGCATGTCTCCCGAACCCGTAGGGTCTACACACTTAAGGTTCGATGACGCTAGGGTTATAAAGGAAGTTAGTATGTGGTTACCGAATGTTGTTCGGAGTCCCGGATGAGATCCCGGACATCACGAGGAGTTCCGGAATGGTCCGGAGGTAAAGATTTATATATGGGAAGTCCTGTTTTGGTCACCGGAAAAGTTTCAGGGTTTATCGGTAACATACCGGGACCACCGGGAGGGTCCCGGGGGTCCACCAAGTGGGGCCACCAACCCCGGAGGCTTGCGTGGGCTAAGTGTGGGAGGGGACCAGCCCCAGGTGGGCTGGTGCGCCCCCCCACAAGGGCCCAAGGCACATGGGAGAGTGGGAGGGGGCAAACCCTAGGTCCAGATGGGCCTTAAGGCCCACCCTAGGGGGTGCCTCCCCTCTCCCCCTCTTGGCCGCCCCCCCCCCCCCCTTTCCCATCTAGGGCTGCCGCCCCCCTAGGGGTGGGAACCCTAGAGGGGGCGCACCCTCCTCCCTCTCCCCTATATATAGTGAGGCCTAGGGCTGCCCATAATAGGTGATCTGATCTCTGCCTGTTGGTGCAGCCCTCCCTCTCATTCTCCTCATATCCCGTGGTGCTTGGCGAAGCCCCGCAGGATTGCCACGCTCCACCACCATCACCACGCCGTTGTGCTGCTGCTGGATGGAGTCTTCCTCAACCTCTCCTTCTCCCCTTGCTGGATCAAGGCATAGGAGACGTCACCGGGCTGTACGTGTGTTGAACACGGAGGTGCCGTCCGTTCGGCACTAGGATCATCGGTGATTTGGATCACGACGAGTACGACTCCATCAACCCCGTTCACTTGAACGCTTCCGCTTAGCGATCTACAAGGGTATGTAGATGCACTCTCCTTCCCGTTGTTGCTAGTCTCTCCATAGATAGATCTTGGTGACACGTAGGAAAATTTTGAATTTCTGCTACATTCCCCAACAGTGGCATCATGAGCTAGGTCTATTGCGTAGATTCTATGCACGAGTAGAACACAAAGCAGTTGTGGGCGTTGATTTTGTCAATTTACTTGCCGTTACTAGTCTTATCTTAATTCGGCGGCATCGTGGGATGAAGCGGCCCGGACCGACCTTACACATATTCTTACGTGAGACTGGTTCCACCGACTGACATGCACTAGTTGCATAAGGTGGCTAGCGGGTGTCTGTCTCTCCCACTTTAGTCGGATCGGATTCGATGAAAAGGGTCCTTATGAAGGGTAAATAGCAATTGGCATATCACGTTGTGGTTTTGCGTAGGTAAGAAACGTTCTTGCTAGAAACCCATAGCAGCCACGTAAAACATGCAAACAACAATTAGAGGACGTCTAACTTGTTTTTGCAGGGTATGCTATGTGATGTGATATGGCCAAAGGATGTGATGAATGATATATGTGATGTATGAGATTGATCATGTTCTTGTAATAGGAATCACGACTTGCATGTCGATGAATATGACAACCGGCAGGAGCCATAGGAGTTATCTTTATTTATTTATGACCTGCGTGTCAACATAAACGTCATGTAATTACTTTACTTTATTGCTAAAAGCGTTAGCCATAGTAGTAGAAGTAATAGATGACGTGATAACTTCAAGAAGACACGATGATGGAGATCATGATGATGGAGATCATGGTGTCATGCCGGTGACGATGATGATCATGGAGCCCCGAAGATGGAGATCAAAAGGAGCAATATGATATTAGCCATATCATGTCACTATTTGATTGCATGTGATGTTTATCATGGTTTTGCATCTTGTTTACTTAGAACGACGGTAGTAAATAAGATGATCCCTTATAAACAATTTCAAGAATGTGTTCTCCCCTAACTGTGCACCGTTGCTAAAGTTCGTCGTTTCGAAGCACCACGTGATGATCGGGTGTGATAGATCCTTACGTTCACATACAACGGGTGTAAGACAGTTTTACACATGCAAAACACTTAGGGTTAACTTGACGAGCCTAGCATGTACAGACATGGCCTCGGAACACAAGAGACTGAAAGGTCGAGCATGAATCGTATGGTAGATACGATCAACATGAAGATGTTCACCGATGATGACTAGTCCGTCTCACGTGATGATCGGACACGGCCTAGTTGACTCGGATCATGTAATCACTTAGATAACTAGAGGGATGTCTATCTGAGTGGGAGTTCATAAGATGAACTTAATTATCCTGAACATAGTCAAAAGGTCTTCGCAAATTATGTCATAGCTTGCGCTTTAGTTCTACTGTTTAGATATGTTCCTAGAGAAAATTTAGTTGAAAGTTGATAGTAGCAACTATGCGGACTAGGTCCGTAAACTGAGGATTGTCCTCATTGCTTCATAGAAGGCTTATGTCCTTAATGCACCGCTTAGTGTGCTGAACCTCGAACGTCGTCTATGGATGTTGCGAACATCTGACATACACGTTTTAATAACTACGTGATAGTTCAGTTAAACGGTTTAGAGTTGAGGCACCAAAGACGTTTTGAAACGTCGCGAAACATATGAGATGTTTCGAGGGCTGAAATTGGGATTTCAGGCTCGTGCCCATGTCAAGAGGTATAAGACCTCCGACGATTTTCTTAGCCTACAAACTAAGGGAGAAAAGCTCAATTGTTGAGCTTGTGCTCAGATTGTCTGAGTACAACAATCATTTGAATCGAGTGGGAGTTGATCTTCCAGATGAGACAGTGATGTTTCTCCGAAGTCATTACCACCAAGCTGCTAGAACTTCGTGATGAACTATAATATATCGGGGACATATATGATGATCCTTGAGATATTCATGATGTTTGACACCACGAAAGTAGAAATCAAGAAGGAGCATCAATTGTTGATGGTTAGTGAAACCACTAGTTTCAAGAAGGGCAAGGGCAAGAAGGGATACTTCATGAAACGGCAAATCAGCTGCTGCTCTAGTGGAGAAACCAAGGTTGAACCCAAACCCGAGACTGAGTGCTTCTGTAATAAGAGGAACAGCCACTGGAGCAGAATTACCCTAGATACTTGGTAGATTAGAAGGCTGGCAAGGTCGGTAGAAGTATATTGGATATACATTGTGTTGATGTGTACTTTACTAGTACTCCTAGTAGCACCAGGGTATTAGATACCAGTTCGGTTGCTAAGTGTTAGTAACTCGAAATAAAAGCTACGGAATAAACGGAGACTAGCTAAAGGTGAGCTGACGATATGTGTTGGAAATGTTTCAAATGTTGATATGATCAAACATCGCACGCTCCCTCTACCATTGAGGTTGGTTTTTGCGTTGAGCATAGACATGACTGGATTATGTCTATCGCCATACGGTTATTCATTTAAGGAGAATAATGGTTACTCTGTTTATTTGAATAATACCTTTAATGGTCTTACGCCTAAAATGAATGGTTTATTGAATCTCGATCATAGTGATACACATGTTCATGCCAAAAGATAGTAATGATAGTACCACCTACTTTTGGCACTGCCACGTAAGTCATATCGGTATAAAACGCATGAGGAAGCTCCATGTTGATGGATCTTTGGACTCACTCATTTTTGAAAAGTTTGAGACATGCGAACCATGTCTATTGGTGTATATGCATGAAGAAACTCCATGCAAATGGACCGTTTTGTACTCACTTGATTTTGAATCACTTGAGACATGCAAATCACACCACATGGGCAAGATTACTGAAAGCCTCGTTTTCAGTAAAATGGAACTAGAAAGCAACTTGTTGGAAGTAATACATTTTTGATGTGTGCAGTCCAATGAGTGCTGAGGCGTGTAGTGGATATCGTTATGGTCTTACTTCACAGATGATTTGAGTAGATGTTGAGTATATTTACTTGATGAATCACGAGTCTGAATTATTGAAAGGTTCAAGTAATTTCAGGGTGAAGTTGAAAGATCGTCGTAACAAGAGGATAAAATATCTATGATATGATCATAGAGATGAATATCTGAATTACGAGTTTGGCACAGAATTAAGACATTGTGGAAATTGTTTCACAACTAATACAGCCTGGAACACCATAGTGTGATGGTGTGTCCGAACATCATAACTGCAACCTATTGGATATGATGCATACCATGATGTCTCTTATCGAATTACCACGATAGTTTATGGGTTAGGCATTAGAGACAACCACATTCACTTTAAAAGGGCACCACGTAATTCCGATGAGATGACACCGTATGAACTATGGTTTAGAGAAACCTAAGCTGCCATTTCTTAAAAGTTTGAGGCTGCGACGCTTATGTGAAAAAGTTTCAGGCTGATAAGCTCGAACCCAAAGCGGATAAATGCATCTTCATAGGACACCCAAAATAGTTGGGTATACCTCCTGTCTCAGATTCGAAAGCAATAAGGGATTGTTTCTAGAATCGGGTCCTTTCTCGAGGAAAAGTTTCTCTCGAAAGAATTGAGTGGGAGGATGGAGGAGACTTGATGAGGTTATTGAACCGTCTCTTCAACTAGTGTGTGGCAGGGCACAAAGAGTTGTTCCTGTGACACCTACACCAATTGAAGTGGAAGCTTATGATTTTTATCATGAGACTTCGGATCAAGTCACTCCCAGACCTCGTAGGATGACAAGGATGCGTACTACTTCAGAGTGGTACATAATCCTGTCTTGGAAGTCATGTTGCTAGACAACAATGAACCTACGAGCTATGGAGAAGCGATGGTGGGCCCGGATTCCGATAAATGGCTCGAGGCCATAAAATCCGAGAGAGGATCCATGTATGAAAACAAAGTGTAGACTTTGGCAGAACAGCTCGATGGTCGTAAGGTTGTTGAGTACAGATGGATTTTAAAAGGAAGACGGACAACGATGGTAAATGTCACCATTAAGAAAGCTCGACTTGTCGTTAAGAAGTTTCCCGACAAGTTCAAGGAGTTGACTACGATGAGACTTTCTCACTCGTAGCGATGCTAAAAGTCTGTTGGAATTATATTAGCAATTACTGCATTATTTATGAAATCTTGCAGATAGGATGTCAAAAACCATTGTTTCCTCGACGATTTTCTTGAGGAAAGGTTGTATGAGATACAACCGGAAGGTTTTGTCAATCCTGAAAGATGCTAACAAGTATGCAAAGCTCCAGCAATCCTTCTAAGGACTGGAGTAAGCATCTCGGAGTTGGAATGTATGCTTTGATGATATGATCAAAGATTTGGGTGTATACAAAGTTTATGAGAAACTTATATTTCCAAAGAAGTGAGTGGGAGCACTATAGAATTTCTGATGAGTATATGTTGTTGACATATTGTTGATCAGAAATGACGTAGAATTTCTGGAAAGCATATAGGGTTATTTGGAAAGTGTTTTTCAATGAAAGCCTGGATTAAGCTACTTGAACATTGAGCATCAAGATCTATAAGGATAGATCAAAACGCTTAATGGTACTTTCAAATGAGCACATACCTTGACATGATCTTGAAGGTGTTCAAGATGGATCAGTCAAAGAAGGAGTTCTTGCCTGAGTTGTAAGGTATGAAGTTAAGACTTAAAGCTCGACCACGGCAGAATAGAGAGAAAGGACGAAGGTCGTCCCCTATGCTTAAGACATAGGCTCTACAGTATGCTATGATGTGTACCGCACCTGAAATGTGCCTTGCCGTGAGTCAGTCAAGGGGTACAAGAGTGATCCAAGAATGGATCACAGGACAACGGTCAAAGTTATCCTTAGTAACTAGTGGACTAAGGAATTTTTCTCGATTATGGAGGTGGTAAAAGAGTTCGTCGTAAAGGGTTACGTCGATGCAAGCTTAATACCTATCCGGATAGCTCTGAGTAGAGATACCGGATACGTATAATGGAGCAACAATTTAGAATAGCTCCAAGTAGAACAGTTATTTGGAATAGCTCCAAATAGAACGTGGTAGCTACATCTAGGAGATGAAATAGAGATTTGTAAAGCACACACGGATCTGAAAGGTTCAGACCCGTTGACTAAAACCTCTCTCACAAGCAACATGATCAAACCTAGAACTCATTGAGTGTTAATCACATAGTGATGTGAACTAGACTACTGACTCTAGTAAACTCTTGGGTGTTAGTCACATGGCGATGTGACCTGTGAGTGTTAATCACATGGCGATGTGAACTAGATTATTGACTCTAGTGCAAGTGGGAGACTGTTGGAAATATGCCCTAGAGGCAATAATAAATTGGTTATTATTATATTTCCTTGTTCATGATAATCGTTTATTATCCATGCTAGAATTGTATTGATAGGAAACTCAGATACATGTGTGGATACATAGACAACACCATGTCCCTAGTAAGCCTCTAGTTGACTAGCTCGTTGATCAATAGATGGTTACGGTTTCCTGACCATGGACATTGGATGTCGTTGATAACGGGATCACATCATTAGGAGAATGATGTGATGGACAAGACCCAATCCTAAGCCTAGCACAAAGATCGTGTAGTTCGTTTGCTAAAGCTTTTCTAATGTCAAGTATCATTTCCTTAGACCATGAGATTGTGCAACTCCCGGATACCGTAGGAGTGCTTTGGGTGTGCCAAACGTCACAACGTAACTGGGTGGCTATAAAGGTACACTACAGGTATCTCCGAAAGTGTCTGCTGGGTTGGCACGAATCGAGACTGGGATTTGTCCCTCCGTGTAAGCGGAGAGGTATCTCTGGGCCCACTCGGTAGGACATCATCATAATGTGCACAATGTGATCAAGGAGTTGATCACGGGATGATGTGTTACGGAACGAGTAAAGAGACTTGCCGGTAACGAGATTGAACAAGGTATCGGTATACTGACGATCGAATCTCGGGCAAGTATCGTACCGATAGACAAAGGGAATTGTATACGGGATTGATTAAGTCCTTGACATCGTGGTTCATCCGATGAGATCATCGTGGAACATGTGGGAGCCAACATGGGTATCCAGATCCCGCTGTTGGTTATTGACCAGAGAACGTCTCGGTCATGTCTGCATGTCTCCCGAACCCGTAGGGTCTACACACTTAAGGTTCGATGACGCTAGGGTTATAAAGGAAGTTAGTATGTGGTTACCGAATGTTGTTCGGAGTCCCGGATGAGATCCCGGATGTCACGAGGAGTTCCGGAATGGTCCGGAGGTAAAGATTTATATATGGGAAGTCCTGTTTTGGTCACCGGAAAAGTTTCAGGGTTTATCGGTAACGTACCGGGACCACCGGGAGGGTCCCGGGGGTCCACCAAGTGGGGCCACCAACCCCGGAGGCTTGTGTGGGCTAAGTGTGGGAGGGGACCAGCCCCAGGTGGGCTGGTGCGCCCCCCCACAAGGGCCCAAGGCACATGGGAGAGTGGGAGGGGGCAAACCCTAGGTCCAGATGGGCCTTAAGGCCCACCCTAGGGGGTGCCTCCCCTCTTGGCCGCCCCCCCCCCTTTCCCATCTAGGGCTGCCGCCCCCCCTAGGGGTGGGAACCCTAGAGGGGGGGCACCCTCCTCCCTCTCCCCTATATATAGTGAGGCCTAGGGCTGCCCATAATAGGTGATCTGATCTCTGCCTGTTGGTGCAGCCCTCCCTCTCATTCTCCTCATATCCCGTGGTGCTTGGCGAAGCCCTGCAGGATTGCCACGCTCCACCACCATTACCACGCCGTTGTGCTGCTGCTGGATGGAGTCTTCCTCAACCTCTCCTTCTCCCCTTGCTGGATCAAGGCATAGGAGACGTCACCGGGCTGTACGTGTGTTGAACACTGAGGTGCCGTCCGTTCGGCACTAGTATCATCGGTGATTTGGATCACGACGAGTACGACTCCATCAACCCCGTTCACTTGAACGCTTCCGCTTAGCGATCTACAAGGGTATGTAGATGCACTCTCCTTCCCCTTGTTGCTAGTCTCTCCATAGATAGATCTTGGTGACACGTAGGAAAATTTTGAATTTCTGCTACGTTCCCCAACAGTGGCATCATGAGCTAGGTCTATTGCGTAGATTCTATGCACGAGTAGAACACAAAGCAGTTGTGGGCGTTGATTTTGTCAATTTACTTGCCGTTACTAGTCTTATCTTAATTCAGCGGCATCGTGGGATGAAGCGGCCCGGACCGACCTTACACATATTCTTACGTGAGACTGGTTCCACCGACTGACATGCACTAGTTGCATAAGGTGGCTAGCGGGTGTCTGTCTCTCCCACTTTAGTCGGATCGGATTCAATGAAAAGGGTCCTTATGAAGGGTAAATAGCAATTGGCATATCACGTTGTGGTTTTGCGTAGGTAAGAAACGTTCTTGCTAGAAACCCATAGCAGCCACGTAAAACATGCAAACAACAATTAGAGGACGTCTAACTTGTTTTTGCAGGGTATGCTATGTGATGTGATATGGCCAAAGGATGTGATGAATGATATATGTGATGTATGAGATTGATCATGTTCTTGTAATAGGAATCACGACTTGCATGTCGATGAATATGACAACCGGCAGGAGCCATAGGAGCTGTACGTGTGTTGAACACGGAGGTGCCGTCCGTTCGGCACTAGGATCATCGATGATTTGGATCACGACGAGTATGACTCCATCAACCTCGTTCACTTGAACGCTTCCGCTTAGCGATCTACAAGGGTATGTAGATGCATTCTCCTTCCCCTTGTTGCTAGTCTCTCCATAGATAGATCTTGGAGAACTATGAAACTATGAGTCCAGTTGTGAGTCAAGAATCGACTTGCAACTGGGATGAAACAAACTACGGGCCTAGTTGTGATTCAAAGGTGGACCTGCAACCAGGATGAAAAACAAAGCATAGGCTGAGTTGCGAGTCAAGTGTGGGCTTGCAACTGGAATGAAACAAACTACATGCCAAGTTGCGAGTCCAGGGTGAACTTGCAACTGAGACAACTACACAAAACTAATATACGAGTTGCGAGTCGAGGGTGGACTTGCAACTAGAACAACTACACAAAACTACGACACGAGTTGCGACTCGAGGGTGAACTTGCAATTAGGACAACTACAAACTACGAGCCCAATTGCGAGCCATGGATGTACTTGCAACTGGGGTGAAAAACAAACCACAGGCTCCAGTTGCGAGTCGAGGGTTGGTATGCAACTCGGACAAGAACGAGCTTAATTGTGAGTCGGCAGTGGACTTCCAAATAGGACAACTACAAAACTACGAGCCTAGTCACAAGTCAAGGGTTGAATTGCAACAGGGATGAAAAAATTATGGGCTCGGTTGCTAGTCAAGTGTGGACTCGCAACTGGGCTGGAAAACAAAACACATGCTCCAGTTGCGAGTCAAGGGTGGACTTTCAATTCAGACAACTATGAGCCCAGTTGCGAGTCAGTGGTGAACTTGCAATTGGAACAACTATGAAACTAAGATCCCAGTTGCGAGTCAAGGATTATAAGGACAATAAAGCGTTCAGACGCTTCTCCCACCGATCTAAACTCTACACATTTCTACCCTTCATCTAGACAAAAAAGAACCCTATATCTGCTCACATTATATAAATGGCCCTCGTCTCGGGCGGACTCTACAAATTCTTCACCATGCCACACGCAGAACAAAAACAAACAAAAAAGAAACAACCCCCAACAGCCGCATATATGGGCCCATGCGAAAAATAAAGACGAGACCATGCCAACACAAAAACAAACGGGAGAAGAGGACGTGTCACAAAAAAGAACGAGTTGACACAAGCATGCATGAATGAGTTTGTGCGGACATTAAAGCAAACAAATGAGACGGTTATATACTAAGATGAGACAACACTAAATCCCATCTAGATAAAATGTAGTCGTCCACAAAATACCATCTAGTTCGGATCAAAGTAGCCAAAAAATAGGAAATAAAAAGAAATGTAGTCGTCCACAAAAAAGATGCACCCCATAAAAATAAACCCAATACACAAAAACATGAAAACGGCCCACTAAAAAAGGTAATCGGGTCTCACTGGTTCACGAGGGACGAATAGAAAAGATGACACAACGACAACAAACACGACTCAGAAGCACGCGTATCTAACGATATATGAGTTAGATAAGACATTTTTAACTCACATCTAGATGAGAATTAGCAAAACCTATCCGAAACAAGACTCCAGAACGCTCTACGAAAATAGCCCAACAAAAGATGTACGAGCGAACAAGCTCACAAGCAGACACCAAACGCACGACGTGGCACGGGCCGCCCGGATAAAGCAACCCGTGAACAAGTTTTACGCAACATTTAAAGTGAACAGATGGTAGAACGGAAAAAGTTCATGAATTTAAAATAAATAAATAAAAATGAAAAAGGGAAGAGAAAAAAGAAAAATAAACGGAGAATAGAAAATATAAACAGAAAACATCCTAAAACACACGCAACTTATAAAAACAAATATGAAAATAGGAATAAACAAAATTGAAATGGACCCTAGATCACAATACGAAAACAGGCCAACAAAAGACGCACTCGGGAATGGGCTGACAAGTGGACATTGGACGCACGACGCGACATAGAGCACACGCAACAAAACAACCCACTATCAAGATGAGAATTAGCAAATCAGTTAAATAAAGTAACTTGTCTAAAAAAAGTTAAATAAAGTAATTGAATTTAAAACAAATTAATAAAAAAGGAAAAGAAAAAATAGAAATGGAAACAAGAAAATAAAAAATTAATGAATCTAAAAAGGTTCATGGTTTTAAAACAAAAAAACGTTTTGGTTAGAGGAAAAGGGAAATGAGAGTGAGAAGAAAGAATGGGAAACGGACTGATGGATGGCTCACGCGATTTTTTCTATACTACTTATAAAAGAGTAAACATTATCTTCTCTAAGTGCACCCCACAAAACATACACGGATACATTACCATCGAATGATTAGTTCCACTAAACTCAATCTAACGGCTAGCCTTAACCGAATCTGTTTTCCGTATGCACTTAGCAATTTACATTGACTGACCGTATTCCACCGCGGAGGAAAATATGAAAGTCCATGCCTGGTCAATTAGGAAACTATAATCACGGACACATCCTATTAAGAAACTAATCATGGGCAAATCTAATTATTAGGAAACTAATCACAAACCCATCCTATTAATAGGAAAAAAATCACGTGCATCCTATTATTAGGAAAATAATTATGAGCCATCCTATTAGGAAATTAATCACGGACGCATCTAATTATTGGGAAACTAATCATGGCTGCAACCTATTAGATAAATATAAAAAGACCTAAAAGGGCAGATCCAAACCATCTTAACCGTCAAATCATGTTATCTAACGGTTCAAATCCCTCCAATGGTAAGCACCAAACACGTTTAACGCTCTAATTACCCACCACTGCCATTGGTTATAAACACGTTTTGACTCAACGCTATCCCATGAAATCTGCCATGTAATTAATATCCTACCATTCTCGCGAAAAAGTAATTGATATACTACTAAATACCAACATGCAACAGATATATCTTACCTAATATAACGTGCAACTAATATACTACCTAATATAAACATGCATTGCACGTACATTATTACTAGTGTACAGAAACGAATGGATGCGTCTCTTCGGGTTACGCACATGTGCAACCCACATGAAAAACTGGACCAAAAGTGTGGCCCGACGAAGGACAAGCGAACAAACAAAAGGCCCACAAGCGCTCCCCTCCCTACGCGAGACAAAGCGAACGGGATGCACAACGACGGCCTAATCAAACAATTTGCACGAATATCTGATCTCCTAACCGTGTGGTGCATAAGTTAGATGTGAGATAACTATTTCACATCTAGATGTGAAATAGCAAACCCGTACATTTTAGTGTTTGTTCACTTATTTCAGTCTGTATATAATTTATATTAAAATAATTTAAACGCTATATAATCTAGAACATATGTGATATTTTTTCTTATTTTTTCACGAAAAGACCAATGACCATTCTTAAAGTCGACCAACCCTTAAAATTCATCTTTATATAAATTAGAAATTGCACACGGGGACTTGAGGACATAGACACCGTCCTCCTCCTCCTGTACACTTATATGTGTTGTGTCGTGGGACAAACTCGACACCGCCTTTATACTTCTGTAACATTGTCCATGCTAGATAAACATTGTTGATGCAGCGGCTAGGAAGTCTTCACACGAAGCCAAAAGACATCTAAAATAGGAAACAAATCATTCTCTCGTAGCAGAATATGGCGGAGAGGGTTGGACGACCATCCCATATCCGGCTAGAAAGGTCCCAGTAGACCTAACCTCACAAGCCCCCCGACGACGCCAAAGTTGGTCGACCGTTATCGGTCAGGGAAGGATCCAGCCAGAGGACCAAGACATGAAGCGTCTTTGTCTATTTCACCAATAGCACAAACCATATCCACCAACCCAGATGAGTATTGACTACACGATGGCATGTCGTCCTCTACTAAGTATATAAGACCTCCGCTAACAAGATAGATCGGAAGTTGGGGAAACATTGTTCTTAATATGCACAGCGTCGCCATTCTCATCACATTGTCGTAGCTAGTGAACGAAATCCAACCCTGACAAACTTAACTATAGCGGTGCAACGCAGTTTGGTGTCCCCACCTCCTCCCACCAACGGAGCAGCAACAGGAGGAGGATGGGACCTTGCGGGCGGAAAACGGGCGGAGCGGTGGCAGAAATCTAGGGTTCGTAGAGGAGGGCAAAGTATTTTTTTTTTAGAAATTTCAAATCTATTCGCCTTCAATCGTGGCAGTACAAAGAACACCAAAGATAATAAAAATTACAACCAGGTTTGTGAACCACATAGCGATGACTACAAGCAATAAAGCAAGCAGAAGACGCGTCACCATCATCGTCCCTCCCTCGTAGGAGCCGAGCAAATCTTGTAGTACACAATCTGAAAGTCGTCGTGTTAAAGTCCCATAGGACCAGCGCATCAGAACAGCAACCACCGCAGATGAAGAAAAATGTAGATCGAAAGGATCAAATTTGTAAACACCCAAACAGAGATGAATGATGACCGGATCCAAACAAATCCACCAAAGACCAACATCGATCAAATCCCGCGAGATCCGGCAGATACACGCCTCCACACGCTTTTTAACGATGCTAGACGCACCATCTAAATAGGCATAGATCGTGGGAGATATTATTCATACTAAAGGTCATCGCCGCGTCGAAGGGGGCCGAGGTCCTCCGCACCTCCATGGCCATGGGAGATGGGCGGACCGGCGGCGGCGCCGACAGAAGGAGGAGGAAAGCGTGGGATTTTTTTCTCGTGAATGAGGAAAAAGAAGACGTCACCTGTGGCATTTTTCGTAGCGTCTGACTATATAATCATCCCAATTTAGCTTAATAGATGATGTCGCAAAGTAAATCAACTCATGTACTACAACCTACAAACTATAATAATACTAATAAATTACAGTCACCTTTTTCTCGTGCCAAAGTTGTAACAAAATTTTCAAGCGACTGCGTATTTGCAGGACCAAACTAGATAAGGCATCGGTAGCGTGTGGATTTCTTTCTCAAAACCAAACATAATTTCCCAACTAAAAAAAACGATTCAAATCAAATATAAATGCATGGACCTCGAATGATGCTTCCAAACAGGCCCCGGCCGACCGAGCTCTCCGTGGCCTCGCTGTAACGGCGTAACCGGTGTGCATTATTTGGCAATCCTGCGAGGCATCAAACAAACTCCCAAGCTGACAGCGAAGTTGCGCAGAGAAGAAGCATAATCTCGCACTAAATCCGAACATGGCCTCCACGGGACACGTTTCGGGCTCGGCAGGCGAATCCGCCGTCGTTTCGGCGTATGATATTTGCTCCTCGCGTCCAGTCGATGCCGGCGCACATGCCGGGAGAATCCATTCCAGGTTATTACGGCAGCCTCCTAAATAAAATCGGCGAAAGCTCGCCGCAGACAGACCATGATGGGGACGGCATCGGTGAGTTGCGTGGCGCTTTGCTTGCTCTTGCTTGTTACAAACTGAAGCGCGAGTGACGTTGGTGCAGTGCAGCTACGGTGTACGTTATTATATTAATTTCTTACTCAACAAAGGTAGATGTGGACACAAAGCGTTTTTGTTTGGGTGGCGCTATTAGCTAAGAACACAGAGCCAGTGGGTTCTTCCCTCGCAACAAAATACGGCCGATGGTTTTAGTGTCTTGTTTTTGTACGCACATGTAGGAGCTACAAATATCGTGACGAAAGGGAAAAAATAATAGATCTGTCGATGTTGCACCTTAGGCTCCGTTTAGTCCGCTTATAAAATATTTTTGAAATTATTGTAGAATGCAAGGTTTCTGGGAAAAAAATCTAATTCTAGTGGAGTATATTCCAAGTTGTTTGGAACAAATAAATTTGGTAAAAGAAGTCTCTCATAAATTTTGTTATTATTTGTCAATGTTGACATTGAAATATGAATTCGAGCCGTACTAGTTTTGAAACCCTAGAAATATGGTTCTCCGGAATTCAGACCTTTTGGACTATCGTGAAAAACATGTACTTCCTTTGTGCTTGAAAAGAATGCCTATAAATTATTAAATTTTGACGGTGTCAAGCGATGTAATCTCTTGCAAAGAAAGCGATGTTAAGTTTGACCAAATTTACAGAAAACAATATTAAGAAGTATAATACTCAGGAAAATACTTTACTTTGTGTATTCAGTGGTACTAGCTAGTTTGATATCGTTGGTGTTGCTAGTTTTTTTTTCTTTTGTAAACTTAATGAAACTTTGCATGTTCAGATAAAATTTATACGTTTTCTTTGGTATTATAATTATTATTGCATCGACAAGCTTCCGCCATATCAAGGATGAGATTAAGAAGCGCTAGACCTACACTTCATCGGTAGGGTTTCTCTTTCTCTCTCGCATCTACGACGGCTAAGGCACTCATCCCCTCCAAGCTTCCGCGGCAAACCCGTGGATCTACCTACTACTCAGCTGGCCGGGAGGGAGGGAGGGGGTTCCAGTTCCTCGACTTTGGCTTGTAAGTTTAGGTTAGGGTTTATTTTCTCGCAGAATCAGTGTTTCAATGGATGATGACGCTTCATCTTCGAGCTGTTCGTTTGAGCTTTGATCTTCCTCGACTTCGTCCATTGGGACGAGATCAACGGAGCTCCGGCACAGATTCTTGCCGTTTCCTTGAGACGATGAAGTTAGGGTTTCTCACCATGCGTGCATGCCGGCGAGATTTGGTGTCAGACACTTCAAATCGATTCAATGGTTCAATGGCGACGAACACGGCTCTGGGGCATTGGTCCTTAAGGGATATGTGCATGACGACTTCCTGGCTCTCATCGACAAGGTAAGACACCTCCGGTAGAGGAGCGACGATAGTGACGCATCAATGGCTTGTTCTGGCGGCAGTAGTAGTCGTTCGGTGGTGTAGGGTCCTCGATGTAATTTTCATTATATTTTGATTTTTTTTTTGTATTTCTCATGAAACTTTAGAATGGATTTGGGTTCTTCCAGCACATACAGCGAAATTCCACGGCATGTCCTGCACGAGACATGTTTCAGGCTCAGCAAATATATCAGCTATCATTCCTTTCCCTTACGATACTCTTTCCTTTTTTTTTATGAGACTGTTATCTCCCGCAAAAGAAAAGACTGTTATCTGAGTCTGACGCGACCGCCTGGGATCGATTCCGGGTGGCTAATTACGCAGTACGTGTGGAGCTCATCGACGGGTCTTCCACCACGGCTGCCCCTCACCCGATTGAGCAACCGAAGCATCTCCCGCCAAAAATAAAGAAACGGAAGAATCAGCGACTCGGCGCAGGAGCCTACCGTAGGTAGTTGGGAAATAATGGATGGATTCCATGATGCGTGTTTACTCAGGGGTGTTTGGTTCAGGGACTTTTTAGTTCCAGAAATTAAAAAAATCCTTAAAAAATTCCTAAGAACCAAATGGAAGGGACTTTTTTTATAAGGACTAGAAAAAGACTCTATTAGAGAGTCTTTTTTGATTAGTCCCTGGGACTAGAAAAAGTTTTAGAACTTCTAAAACAAACACCCCCTCAGATGCAACTCGAACTGACTCTTGAGTGCCACGTCTGGTTAATTTGCTTGTGTGTTCGTCTTCAGGTCAGCACGAACTGACGTGCGAGCCAGTGAGCTTGGAACCGAGTGACTGTGCCCGTGTTATTTTAAGCCATTGTTTAGCGTATGTTCCGATGAAAAGTGCATGCAGGCAGGCCGCGGACGTAGACACAACCCATTTTCCATTTCGGTAAAGTTTAAAACGGTCGCCACCGCACCATAGAGCCAATGGTTTTCCCCTGGCCAGAACATAGAGCCGGTGGTTTCTCCTTCGTGTTTTGTGCACGAGCGTACGGCCAGCGTCGTGATGGAAAAGAACATTCTATTTAATCTGCATCTCTCTCTCCCTGAAAATGTGCACCTTTTGTTTACTGTATTTACCCGTGCATTTTTTTCCGAAAATTCTAATCTATTCATCAATCATGACAGTACAAAAAACACAAGGGGTAATAAAAATTACAACCAGGTATATGAACCACCTAGCAACGACTACAAACACTGGAGCAAGCCGAAGACGTGCCGCCGTCATCCCCTCTCCATCACCGGAGCTGGGCAAACCTTGTTGTAGTAGACACTCGGGAAGTCGTCGAGCTAAGGCCCCAAAGGACCAGCACACCAGAGCAGGAACCATCGCCGTTGAAGAGAGTTGTAGATCGAAAAGATTAAACCTGAAACCACACGAACGAAGATAAACAAAAACTGGATCCAAATAGATCCACCTAAGACCAGCACCAACCGAATCCCAGGAAATCCGACGGAGACACAGCTCCACGAATCCTCCGACAACACTATTAGCACCATCGGAACGGGATAGGACATGAGAGACATTATTGCTACTGAGGAACAACGCGGCCGCCACACAGCCCCAACCAAGACGTTCAACCTAGCAAAAACGAGAACGGGGTCCCTTCCGTTGGCGAGGGGCCGAGATCCTCCGCACCTCCACAGGCCAAAGGCCATCGGAGAAGGGCGGTTCCGCGGCGGCGCCAACGGGAGGAGGAAGGAGACTTTTCTTGGAAAGAAGGAAAGACTTTGTTGCTTTGTTAATCTGTAGGCACTACTATAGTCCACTACGTACTACTCCATACTTTTGACCAAAACTTCGAAAATGTGAAACTAGAACTGTCGGGGATATTCCCCGCGGTATGACCCGGCCGGAACTATGACCCGACCGGGCTTGGCGTTATCATTGGTAACCCGCCGGAGTGGCGATTTACGGATGGCCCTAATGGCGGGTCAGATAGAAGACTAGGCTCAAGGCCCAGAAGACCGGCTCATGTTATGGTGGGCCGGTTTACGAAGAAAGGCATAAGGAGTTTTCCTTTAAAGGGGCAGGCTAGGATTCCACTTGTATTAGACTAGTCCTAATCCTACTTGGACTAGTCATGTAACCCGCCCCTTCAACTTATATAAGGAGGGACAAGGCTCCCCAAAGAGGGATAAGCAAGAAGCAATAATCTCCAGGGCTAGACACAATCAGAGGAGAGCCGGTTTACCGGCGACTCCCTCATCAGCATAATGAGACCTAGTCACAAACAACATGTAGGGCTATTACCGGATGATGTTTCTCGGGGCCCGAAGCTGTCTAAATCTTTGTCTTGTGTATTGATCCGTCTCGTGTCTTTCGATTCCGACCAACTCCTTCAAGCTACCGCATAGATGTGTTGGTCTCACGACTAAGTCCTCATACTAGAACATCTGCTATGATAATTTCACAACAGTTGGCGCCCACCTTGGAGCTTGAGCACAGTGATGTTAAGTTTTTGGAGAGATCTCTCCTAAGGATCGAGGAGCTCGTAAATTTTTGGATAAAAAAGAGCCGGGCTGTATGCGTCGCCGTCGTGTCGTCTCAATCCGCCGAGTCCGAGATGAAATCTTCTGCACGAGGTGATTTATCTGCCACGTTACTACTCTGAGGCCAACTGAAGTTCAAGCGATCCGTTTGAACAAAGATTCCGCCGAGTTGCCGCAGCCGTGCTAGTCCTTGTTGTTCCGCCGAGTTGCCGTAGCGTCAATAGTGGTTGCCGCTCATAAGGGAATCAAGTCCCGAGGCGAACATCAAATCTGTCGCTGCTGCTTTACGCATGAAGACCAAAATCAACCCATCAATTACTACTCCATTATCCTCGGTGACGTGTGAAGGCACTAGTAAAAGTTGCTCAACCCGTTAAAAAAAGGGACGCGGATGTGGATCCGTCCAAACCAACCACAACCTGCGGCTGACTTCGCTCCGTGATAACCCACAAGTATAAGGAATCGCAACAATTTTCGATAAATAAGAGTGTCGAATCCAACAAGGAGCTAAAGGCAGAACAAATATTCCCTTAAATTCTATCGATCACCGATACAACTCTACGCACGCTTAACGTTCGCTTTACTTAGAACAAGTATGAAACTAGAAGTATTATGTAGGTGTTGTTGGATAGGTTTGTAAGATAATAAAGAGCATGTAAATAAAAAATAGGGGTTGTTTAGGTAAATACACAACTAAGTTAGTTTTAGTAAAGAGCTTTTTGTTATGAGAAAGTTATTTGTCCCTAGGCAATCGATAACTAGACCAGTAATCATTATTGTAATTTTATATGAGGGACAGACATAAGCTAACATACTTTCTCTACTTGCATCATATGCACTTATGATTGGCACTCTAGCAAGCATCTGCAACTACTAAAGATCATTAAGGTAAAACCCAACCATAACATTAAAGCATCAAGTCCTCTGTATCCCATACGCAACAACCCCCTTACTCGGGTTTGTGTTTCAGTCACTCACGCAACCCACTATAAGCGAATCATAAACGTATTACAACACCCTACAACGGGGATCCCTCACGCTTGCGCGACACGGAGAGCACCATAGGACAACACCAATAATAAAACATGCAACTCAAACCAATCTTGATCATCAAATAGCCCATAAGACAAAACGAATCTACTCAAACATCATAGGATAGCCATACATCATTGGGAAATAATATATAGCGTTGAGCACCATGTTTAAGTAGAGATTACAGCGGGTAAAAGAGAGGTTACACTGCTACATAGAGGGGGGAGAGTTGGTGATGATGGCGGTGAAGTTGTTGGTGAAGATTGCGATGATGATAATGGCCACGGCAGCGTTCTGGCGCCACCGGAAGAGAAGGGGAGAGGGGTCCCCTTCGTCTTCTTCTTCCTTGACCTCCTCCCTAGATGGGAGAAGGGTTTCCCCTCAGATCCTTGGCCTCCATGGCGTGGGAGGGGCGAGAGCCCCTCCGAGATTGGATCTGTCTCTCTGTCTCTCTCTGTTTCCGCGTTTTCAGATTCTACCCTTTCACTGTTTCTTATATTTCCGGAGATCCGTAACTCTGATTGGGCTGAAATTTTAACACGATCTTTATCCAGATATTAGCTTTCTTGTGGCGAAAGAAGGGCACCAACTGCCTTACGGGGTGGCCACGAGGGTCAGGGGCGCGCCCTATTGCCTCATGGCCCCCTCGGGCATCATCTCGCGTGGATTTTTCTTCCCAAAAATCATATATATTCCAAAAAAAATCTTCGTCAGTTTTTATCCTATTTTGGACTCCGTTTGATATGGATATTCTGCGAACCAAAAAACATGCAACAAACAGGAACTGACACTGGGCACTGGATCAATATGTTAGTCCCAAAAATAGTATAAAAAGTTGCCAAAAGTATATGAAAATTGAATAATATTGGCATGGAACAATCAAAAATTATAAATACGACGGGGACGTATCACTCTGCCTCCGTCGCAAATCCGTCGGTCGTTCCTGGTTCTACTTAATCTGGTAGATGTGTGTCCAGCTGAGGTTCCTCCCGGTTGATCAATAAAAAAGAAAAAGAAAAGGACAGCTAAGGGGAATCTGAAACCGGAAGAAGTACATGCATACAAGGGCAAATCAGTCAGCCCATACTCCGTGAAAAAAGGAATTGTTCCAGACCTGACAATTATTGACAGCGCTTTGCCTCCATCGGACTCCGTCGTACTGGCCTCCTGCGCTTTGCCTCCGTCGGAATCGCCACACACGCTCCACCTCGTCTTGCCTGTGCCAGCAAGCTGCTTCTGCTACCGTTTGCCTCCAATGGCCTCTACTGCTTCTGTTAGGGCCGGCCCTGAGTCGCCCCGTCTCTTGCGCCTTCCAGTGCGGCCTCTCCGGCGAGTCACCGAGCCCCTCCATTTGGATCTTCATATCGCCGGTTCTCCGCTGCTGCTATTCGCCTCGCCGGCGCCCTTCGGCCGCATCAGTTTCCAAACTGCCCCGGGCCGGCCCTGCCTCGTGCCGTCCCCACGGCCTCGAGCCGCCGCCTATGTGGCCAGCCTCGCCACCACCGCTACCAGCAAGTAGCCTCCGCCCGCGACCCGCTTGAAGGAAATATGCCCTAGAGGCAATAATAATAATGTTATTATTTTATTTCCTTATATCATGATAAATATTTATTATTCATGCTAGAATTGTATTATCCGAAAACATAATACTTGTGTGAATACATAGACAAAATAAACGTCACTAGTATGCCTCTACTTGACTAGCTCGTTAATCAAAGATGGTTATGTTTCCTAACCATAGACATGTGTTGTCATTCGATTAACGTGATCACATTATTAGGAGAATGATGTGATTGACATGACCCATTCCATTAGCTTAGCACCCGATCGTTTAGTATGTTGCTATTGCTTTCTTCATGACTTATACATGTTCCTATGACTATGAGATTATGCAACTCCCATTTGCCGGAGGAACACTTTGTGTGCTAATAAACGTCACAACATAACTGGGTGATTATAAAGGAGCTCTACAGGTGTCTCCAAAGGTAAATATTGGGTTGGCGTATTTCGAGATTAGGATTTGTCACTCCGATTGTCGGAGAGGTATCTCTGGGCCCTCTCGGTAATGCACATCACCTAAGCCTTGCAAGCAATGCAACTAATGAGCTAGTTGCGAGATGATGTATTACAGAACGAGTAAAGAGACTTGCCGGCAACGAGATTGAACTAGGTATTGAGATGCCGACAATCGAATCTCGGGCAAGTAACATACCGATGACAAAGGGAACAACGTATGTTGTTATGCGGTCTGACCTATAAAAGATCTTCGTAGAATATGTAGGAGCCAATATGAGCATCCAGGTTCCGCTATTGGTTATTGACCGAAGACGTGTCTCGGTCATGTCTACATTGTTCTCGAACCCGTAGGGTCCGCACGCTTAAGGTTTCGATGATAGTTATGTTATGAGTTTATGAATTTTCATGTACCGAAGTTAGTTCGGAGTCCCGGATGTGATCACGGACATGACGAGGAGTCTCGAAATGGTCGAGACATAAAGATTGATATATTGGGCGACTATATTCGGACACCGAAAGTGTTCCGGAGAAGTTTCGGATAAAACCGGAGTACCGAGGGGTTACCGGAACCCCCCGGGGGTTAATGGGCCTCATGGGCCTAAAGTGGAGAAGAGGAGGGGTGGCCAGGGCAGGCCGCACGCCCCCTCCCCCTCTAGTCCGAATTGGACAAGGAGGGGGGCCCCTTACCTTCCTCTCCTCTCTCCCTTCCTTCCCCCTCTCCTACTTGGACAAGGAAAAGGAGGGAGTCCTACTCCCAGTAGGAGTAGGACTCCTCCCTGGCGCACCTCCTCCTGGCTGGCCGCCCCCCCTTGCTCCTTTATATACGGGGGCAGGGGGGCACCTCTAGACACACAAGTTGATCTTCGTGATCGTTTTCTTAGCCGTGTGCGGTGCCCCCCTCCACCATACTCCTCAATAATATTGTAGCAGTGCTTAGGCGAAGCCCTGCGATGGTAAAACATCAAGATCGTCACCACACCGTCGTGCTGACGAAACTCTTCCCCGACACTTTGCTGGATCGGAGTCCGGGGATCATCATCGAGCTGAACGTGTGCTAGAACTCGGAGGTGCCGTAGTTTCGGTGCTTGGATCGGTCGGATCATGAAGACATACGACTACATCAACCGCGTTGATATAACGCTTCCGCTTTCGGTCTACGAGGGTACGTGGACAACACTCTCCCCTCTCGTTGCTATGCATCACCATGATCTTGCGTGTGCGTAGGAAAATTTTGAAATTACTACGTTCCCCAACAGTGGCATCCGAGCCTAGGTTTTATGTGTTGATGTTATATGCACGAGTAGAACACAAGTGAGTTGTGGGAGATATAAGTCATACTGCTTAACAGCATGTCATACTTTGGTTCGGCGGTATTGTTGGATGAAGCAGCCCGGACCGACATTATGCGTACGCATACGCGAGACTAGTTCTACCGACGTGCTTTGCACACAGGTGGCTGGCGGGTGTCAGTTTCTGCAACTTTAGTTGAACCAGTGTGGCTACGCCCGGTCCTTGCGAAGGTTAAAACATCACCAACTTGACAAACTATCGTTGTGGTTTTGATGCGTAGGTAAGATTGGTTCTTGCTTAAGCCCGTAGCAGCTACGTAAAACTTGCAACAACAAAGTAGAGGACGTCTAACTTGTTTTTGCAGGGCATGTTGTGATGTGATATGGTCAAGACATGATGCTAAATTTTATTGTATGAGATGATCATGTTTTGTAACCGAGTTATCGGCAACTGGCAGGAGCCATATGGTTGTCGCTTTATTGTATGCAATGCAATCGCGCTGTAAATGCTTTACTTTATCACTAAGCGGTAGTGATAGTTGTGGCAGCATAAGATTGGCGAGACGACAACAATGCTATGATGGTGATCAAGGTGTCACGCCGGTGACGATGGTGATCATGACGATGCTTCGGAGATGGAGATCACAAGCACAAGATGATGATGGCCATATCATATCACTTATATTGATTGCATGTGATGTTTATCTTTTATGCATCTTATCTTGCTTTGATTGATGGTAGCATTATAAGATGATCTCTCACTAAATTTCAAGATAAAAGTGTTCTCCCTGAGTATGCACCATTGCCAAAGTTCGTCGTGCCCAGACACCACGTGATGATCGGGTGTAATAAGCTCTACGTCCATCTACAACGGGTGCAAGCCAGTTTTGCACACGCAGAATACTCAGGTTAAACTTGACGAGCCTAGCATATGCAGATATGGCCTCGGAACACTGAGACCGAAAGGTCGAGCGTGAATCATATAGTAGATATGATCAACATAGCGATGTTCACCATTGAAAACTACTCCATTTCACGTGATGATCGGTTATGGTTTAGTTGATTTGGATCACGTAATCACTTAGAATATTAGAGGGATGTCTTTCTAAGTGGGAGTTCTTAAGTAATATGATTAATTGAACTTAAATTTATCATGAACTTAGTACCTGATAGTATCTTGCTTGTTTATGTTTGATTGTAGATAGATGGCCCGTGTTGTTGTTCCGTTGAATTTTAATGCGTTCCTTGAGAAAGCAAAGTTGAGAGATGATGGTAGCAATTACACGGACTGGGTCCGTAACTTGAGGATTATCCTCATTGCCGCATAGAAGAATTTCGTCCTGGAAGCACCGCTGGGTGCCAGGCCTGCTGCTGGAGCAACACCAGATGTTATGAACGTTTGGCAGAGCAAAGCTGATGACTAATCGATAGTTCAGTGTGCCATGCTTTACGGCTTAGAATCGGTACTTCAACGATGTTTTGAACGTCATGGAGCATATGAGATGTTCCAGGAGTTGAAGTTAATATTTCAAGCAAATGCCCAGATTGAGAGATATGAAGTCTCCAATAAGTTCTATAGCTGCAAGATGGAGGAGAATAGTTCTGTCAGTGAGCATATACTCAAAATGTCTGGGTATAATAATCACTTGATTCAATTGGGAGTTAATCTTCCAGATGATTGCGTCATTGACAGAATTCTCCAATCACTGCCACCTAGCTACAAGAGCTTCGTGATGAACTATAATATGCAAGGGATGAATAAGACTATTCCCGAGCTCTTCGCAATGCTGAAAGCTGCGGAGGTAGAAATCAAAAAGGAGCATCAAGTGTTGATGGTCAACAAGACCACTGGTTTCAAGAAAAAGGGCAAAGGGAATAAGAAGGGGAACTTCAAAAAGAACAGCAAGCAAGTTGCTGCTCAAGAGAAGAAACCCAAATCTGGACCTAAGCCTGAAACTGAGTGCTTCTACTGCAAGCAGACTGGTCACTGGAAGCGGAACTGCCCAAAGTATTTGGCGGATAAGAAGGATGGCAAGGTGAACAAAGGTATGTGTGATATACATGTTATTGATGTGTACCTTACCAGAGCTCGCAGTAGCACCTGGGTATTTGATACTGGTTCTGTTGCTAATATTTGCAACTCGAAACAGGGACTACGGATTAAGCGAACACTGGCGAAGGACGAGGTGACGATGCGCGTGGGAAATGGTTCCAAAGTCGATGTGATCGCGGTCGGCACGCTACCTCTACATCTACCATCGGGATTAGTATTAGACCTGAATAATTGTTATTTGGTGCCAGCGTTGAGCATGAACATTATATCTGGATCTTGTTTGATGCGAGACGGTTATTCATTTAAATCAGAGAATAATAGTTGTTCTATTTATATGAGTAATATCTTTTATGGTCATGCACCCTTAAAGAGTGGTCTATTTTTGATGAATCTCGATAGTAGTGATACACATATTCATAATGTTGAAGCCAAAAGATGCAGAGCTGATAATGATAGTGCAACTTATTTGTGGCACTGCCGTTTAGGTCATATCGGTGTAAAACGCATGAAGAAACTCCATACTGATGGACTTTTGGAACCACTTGATTATGAATCACTTGGTACTTGCGAACCGTGCCTCATGGGCAAGATGAGTAAAACACCGTTCTCCGGTACTATGGAGAGAGCAACAGATTTGTTGGAAATCATACATACAGATGTATGTGGTCCAATGAATGTTGAAGATCGTGGCGGATATCGTTATTTTCTCACCTTCACAGATGATTTAAGCAGATATGGGTATATCTACTTAATGAAACATAAGTCTGAAACATTTGAAAAGTTCAAGGAATTTCAGAGTGAAGTTGAAAATCATCGTAACAAGAAAATAAAGTTTCTACGATCTGATCTTGGAGGAGAATATTTGAGTTACGAGTTTGGTGTACATTTGAAAAATTATGGAATAGTTTCGCAACTCACGCCACCCGGAACACCACAGCGTAATGGTGTGTCCGAACGTCGTAATCGTACTTTATTTGATATGGTGCGATCTATGATGTCTCTTACTGATTTACCGCTATCGTTTTGGGGTTATGCTTTAGAGACGGCCGCATTCACATTAAATAGGGCACCATCAAAATCCGTTGAGACGACGCCTTATGAACTATGGTTTGGCAGGAAACCAAAGTTGTCATTTCTGAAAGTTTGGGGCTGCGACGCTTATGTGAAAAAACTTCAACCTGATAAGCTCGAACCCAAATCGGAGAAATGTGTCTTCATAGGATACCCAAAGGAGACTGTTGGGTACACCTTCTATCACAGATCCGAAGGCAAGACATTTGTCGCTAAGAATGGATCCTTTCTAGAGAAGGAGTTTCTCTTGAAAGAAGTGAGTGGGAGGAAAGTAGAACTTGATGAGGTAACTGTACCTGCTCCCTTATTGGAAAGTACTACATCACAGAAACCGGTTTCTGTGACACCTACACCAATTAGTGAGGAAGCTAATGATAATGATCATGAAACTTCAGAACAAGTTACTACCGAACCTCGTAGATCAACCAGAGTAAGATCTGCACCAGAGTGGTACGGTAACCCTGTTCTGGAAGTCATGCTACTAGATCATGATGAACCTACGAACTATGAAGAAGCGATGGTGAGCCCAGATTCCGCAAAATGGCTTGAAGCCATGAAATCTGAGATGGGATCCATGTATGAGAACAAAGTATGGACTTTGGTTGACTTGCCCAATGATCGGCAAGCAATTGAGAATAAATGGATCTTCAAGAAGAAGACTGACACTGACGGTAATGTTACTGTCTACAAAGCTCGACTTGTCGCAAAAGGTTTTCGACAAGTTCAAGGGATTGACTACGATGAGACCTTCTCACCCGTAGCGATGCTTAAGTCTGTCCGAATCATGTTAGCAATTGCCGCATTTTATGATTATGAAATTTGGCAGATGGATGTCAAAACTGCATTCCTGAATGGATTTCTGGAAGAAGAGTTGTATATGATGCAGCCGGAAGGTTTTGTCGATCCAAAGGGAGTTAACAAAGTGTGCAAGCTCCAGCGATCCATTTATGGACTGGTGCAAGCCTCTCAGAGTTGGAATAAACGCTTTGATAGTGTGATCAAAGCTTTTGGGTTTGTACAGACTTTTGGAGAAGCCTGTATTTACAAGAAAGTGAGTGGGAGCTCTGTAGCATTTCTGATATTATATGTAGATGACATATTACTAATCGGAAATGATATAGAATTTCTGGATAGCATAAAGGGATACTTGAATAAGAGTTTTTCAATGAAAGACCTTGGTGAAGCTGCTTACACATTGGGCATTAAGATCTATAGAGATAGATCAAGACGCTTAATTTTACTTTCACAAAGCACATATCTTGACAAAGTTTTGAAAAAGTTCAAAATGGATCAAGCAAAGAAAGGATTCTTGCCTGTGTTACAAGGTGTGAAATTGAGTAAGACTCAATGCCCGACCAATGCAGAAGATAGAGAGAAAATGAAAGATGTTCCCTATGCTTCAGCCATAGGCTCTATCATGTATGCAATGCTGTGTACCAGACCTGATGTGTGTCTTGCTATAAGTCTAGCAGGGAGGTACCAAAGTAATCCAGGAGTGGATCACTGGACAGTGGTCAAGAACATCCTGAAATACCTGAAAAGGACTAAGGATATGTTTCTCATATATGGAGGTGACAAAGAGCTCATCGGAAACGGTTACGTTGATGCAAGCTTTGACACTGATCCAGATGATTCTAAATCGCAAACCGGATACGTATTTACATTAAACGGTGGAGCTGTCAGTTGGTGCAGTTCTAAACAAAGCGTTGTGGCGGGATCTACATGTGAAGCGGAGTACATAGCTGCTTTGAAAGCAGCAAATGAAGGAGTCTGGATGAAGGAGTTCATATCCGATCTAGGTGTCATACCTAGTGCATTGGGTCCAATGAAAATCTTTTGTGACAATACTGGTGCAATTGCCTTGGCAAAGGAATCCAGATTTCACAAGAGAACCTAGCACATCAAGAGATGCTTCAATTCCATTCGGGATCTAGTCCAGGTGGGAGACATAGAGATTTGCAAGATACATACGGATCTGAATGTTGCAGACCCATTGACTAAGCCTCTTCCATGAGCAAAACATGATCAGCACCAAAACTCCATGGGTGTTAGAATCATTAGTGTGTAATCTAGATAATTGACTCTAGTGCAAGTGGGAGACTGAAGGAAATATGCCCTAGAGGCAATAATAATAATGTTATTATTTTATTTCCTTATATCATGATAAATGTTTATTATTCATGCTAGAATTGTATTATCCGGAAACATAATACTTGTGTGAATACATAGACAAAATAAACGTCACTAGTATGCCTCTACTTGACTAGCTCGTTAATCAAAGATGGTTATATTTCCTAACCATAGACATGTGTTGTCATTTGATTAACGGGATCACATTATTAGGAGAATGATGTGATTGACATGACCCATTCCATTAGCTTAGCACTCGATCGTTTAGTATGTTGCTATTGCTTTCTTCATGACTTATACATGTTCCTATGACTATGAGACTATGCAATTCCCGTTTGCCGGAGGAACACTTTGTGTGCTACCAAACGTCACAACGTAACTGGGTTATTATAAAGGAGCTCTACAGGTGTCTCCAAAGGTAAATGTTGGGTTGGCGTATTTCGAGATTAGGATTTGTCACTCCGATTGTCGGAGAGGTATCTCTGGGCCCTCTTGGTAATGCGCATCACCTAAACCTTGCAAGCAATGCAACTAATGAGTTAGTTGCGAGATGATGTATTACGGAACGAGTAAAGAGACTTGTTGGCAACGATATTGAACTAGGTATTGAGATACCGACGATCGAATCTCGGGCAAGTAACATACCGGTGACAAAGGGAACAACGTATGTTGTTATGCGGTCTGACCGATAAAAGATCTTCGTAGAATATGTAGGAGCCAATATGAGCATCCAGGTTCCGCTATTGGTTATTGACCGAAGACGTGTCTCGGTCATGTCTACATTGTTCTCGAACCCGTAGGGTCCGCACACTTAAGGTTTTGATGACAGTTATGTTATGAGTTTATGAATTTTGATGTACCGAAGTTAGTTCGGAGTCCCGGATGTGATCACAGACATGACGAGGAGTCTCGAAATGGTCGAGACATAAAGATTGATATATTGGACGACTATATTCAGACACCGGAAGTGTTCCAGAGAAGTTTCGGATAAAACCGGAGTACCGGGGGGTTATCGGAACCCCCCCAGGGTTAATGGGTCTCATGGGCCTAAAGTGGAGAAGAGGAGGGGCGGCCAGGGCAGGCCGCGCGCCCCCTCTCCCTCTAGTCCGAATTGGACAAGGAGGGGGGGGGGGCGACGCCCCCCCTTTCCTTCCTCTCCTCTCTCCCTTCCTTCCCCCTCTCCTACTTGGACAAGGAAAAGGAGGGAGTCCTACTCCTAGTAGGAGTAGGAATCCTCCCTGGCGCGCCTCCTCCTGGCCGGCCGCCCCTCCCCCTTGCTCCTTTATATACAGGGGCAGGGGGCACCTCTAGACACACAAGTTGATCTTCGTGATCGTTTTCTTAGCCGTGTGCGGTGCCCCCCTCCACCATACTCCTCGATAATATTGTAGCGGTGCTTAGGTGAAGCCCTGCGACGGTAGAACATCAAGATCATCACCACGCCGTCGTGCTGACGAAACTCTTCCCCGAAACTTTGCTGGATCGGAGTCCGGGGATCGTCATCGAGCTGAACATGTGCTAGAACTCGGAGGTGCCGTAGTTTCGGTGCTTGGATCGGTCGGATCGTGAAGACGTAAGACTACATAAACCGCGTTGATATAACGCTTCCGCTTTCGGTCTATGAGGGTACGTGGACAACACTCTCTCTCTCGTTGCTATGCATCACCATGATCTTGCGTGTGCGTAGGAAAATTTTGAAATTACTACGTTCCCCAACACCGCTGTCACGGCTGCCGCACCGCGCCACCATCTCACCACCCCTACCGGGCCCGCGTGCGCCGGCTACTACTGGGTCTGCTCCACTTTCCCGCTTACACGCGGGCTCTGACCTGCCACCAAGCTGGTCTCGGTCTGCGCCTCTTAGCCGCAGAGCCACCCGTTTTTGCCAGGCCGCACTTGCCGTGAGCCGCCGGCACCCCTCTGCAGCTGCAGCACCAACCTCAACCCGTTGTTGCTACAGTAACTACCTGGGTCTCTACAGTCTGAACGCTCGCTTTAGCTGTAGCCTGTCGTCATGGTCGCGACCCGCCACGGCCTTGTGCCACTTCAGACGCGCTCCGCCACATGCCGCTGTTGCTGGTTCATCTTTGTTCCAAGTTACTGCTGCATCCCACATAAGGCCAAGTACTGGTAGTACTTTGTCTGTTCAAAGGTTGAAACCGCAGTACAAGACATCCTGGACAGATTCTAGCGGACATTTCATGTCTGCTGTTCAAATACATCAGGTGATTTCTATCCATTTAAGTTTATTTTATTAAACACATTGTTTTCATCAAAGAACAATTACTTTGGTCTGTATATTTTTATGTGCAGCAAAGGTGGTGCCATATTGTGCCTATGAAGTGTACGTCAGCACCATCACGCACCGGCGTCTGCGCCCGCTTACTGATGGAACAGGTGGGCGCAAGTCGCCGCCCGTGCAGCTTAATCTACATCAACCCATCGGAGCCGCGTTGAGCCGCCCTTGCCGCTTTGAGCCGCTAGGGTTATATTAAGTCACCGGTCTGCCTAAGCCACCGGAACTATATTGAGTCGCTGGTCTACCTAAGCCACCTCTGTCGCGATAAACGGATCATCCGTCGTCCAAACAAATCAGGTGATATCCATCCAAGTTTGTTTTATTAGCACATGTTATTGTTGTCAAAGAACAAGTTTATTTTTGGCTTGGTCTGCAATATTGTTTATGCAGGGCAATTGTTTATGACAAAAAGTGATATTATACCACGGAGATTGAGGCATTCCAACATCTTTTGGCACAGGTGGTTGTCGTTACTCAACGGACTCCCGCACCGGCTTACAATGCCATGGCCGTCTCTCCCGACCGCACCAGCTTACAACACTGTGGCCGTCTCTCGCGACCGAGCCGACTTACAACGTCGTGGCCGTCTCTCGCGACCACACCGGCTTACAACAAGGAGGACAACTGTCCGTCCGCACCGGCTTACAACGCCATGGTCGGTTCATGTGTCTGTGCTGCCTCAGATATTGCGGTCGTCTTTACCTCCGTCTCTCGCGGCCTGGTCTACATCAACACACCGGGCCGCACCTGTCTGCATGATCTGTTTATTGAGTATGAGCAAGTCACTGCTTGGGTAGCCCGGTTTTCTTCCAACAAATTGGAGGCAAGTTATCATGTCTTATCAGCCGCCATCTACACTGGATGGCTCAATGGGTAGGTGCACAAGTCGTCACTGCTATGGTTTGGTTAACTTCAAACAGCCAGTTGGAGGGAACCATTGGCCGAGTTGCTGACACGGCTCATACGGGATCATTTATAACCCGCCGCAGTCACCTCAACCTTCTGTGGATTCACATCGCGCTATCAACGCCAATGGTATACACCTTTTGCTATGGTCAAATTTGGAGAATCTCGAGCCCACTCCTCGAGTCGTCTTGAGACTCGGGGGCTACAAAGGTATGACTCGGCAAAATTAGCATGTTTCAATGAATTCAAGAACTCCGGGTCATTGAAGGGAAAAATAACCCGACCCCGGAGATTACTGCTGGATCGATGAAAATTTAAGGGCCGTCAGAAGATTTCTGGCTCAAAATAAGGATTCTGGTTCAAAATCCAGTTCAAGGACAATCTCTCTCCCACAAAGCATTGAAGCTCTTAATATCCGGTTTAAAAACCGGTTTAAGGGAAATTTATTTACCACAAATATTTGAAGCTCTCAAATCCGGTTCAAAATACGGCTCAAGGTAAATTTATCTCTCACAAAGTTTTGAAGCTTTCAAATCCGGTTTAAAGTTCCAGTTTAAAAAGAATTAATCTCTCGCAAGTTCGAGTTCTCAGAAAGATTAAAGGGTGTCGAAAAGAGCTTGCTTTCATGATGCACGGTTCAAACATGGGTATCCCGCCTTACGGCTTATCTTATTATGGTCACTTGGGGGCTTCATGTTCATCGAGCATAGCTGTCAGTACCCTCTTGATCGGCGCAATGCCAAAACTTATATGGTCACTTGGGGGCTTCCTGTTCAAACATAGGTCGTATTTGAACCAAAGAGAACATAGCTGCCGATACCCTCTTGATCGGCACACCGCCAAACTCACTAGGGGGCTTCTTGATCGTATTCGAATCATAGCTTAACCCCTTTTGGGTCCGACTTGGATCGTATTCGAATCAGGGTCGTTAAAAACCTCTCAAGGTCATTCGAGGCTTCTTGTTCAAACATAGGTCATATTCGAACCAAAGAGAACATAGCTGTCGGTACCCTCTTGATCAGCGCAACGCCAAAGCCACTGGGGGCTACATGATCATATTCGAATCCTAGCTTAACCCCTTTGGAACGGTTTACTGGTCGTATTCGAATCAGAAGCCTTGATTTTCTTCTTGTTTGGATTAAGTTTTTTGAACACAATCTTTGATTTTGTCTTGAGACCTTTTCGTTCATATCTGAAGCATATATGTGTGGTTTCTATTTAATCCGGCTTGACTTTGGATGATAAGTCGCCAGAATATGACAATCATAAACATTTGGAAGTTTGGGGTTCTAAATATTGGGTTATCACCCTTACTGCAGTGGTATCTTAAACCGGTAGTACGATTCAATATCACAGGAACCGGTTTTCCAAACCGGATTATATTATTCAAATCTTTAATAGCCAACATGGCTGGATTTTTATTATGGTTATCAATAGCCAATATTATGATGGAGGTCTTCAAAGTCGCTTCAGCGCAATGGTTATTATTTTATTAATGGACATGATTTATTTTTACAATGGAGGGAATAGTCCCGAGTCGCTGCAGGCTTACGACCCGGCACTTGGGGGCTACATTATTCAAGTTGAGATTAAATCAAATATGCAAGTCTCATGTCGTTGCAAGCATGCACCATGACACTTGGGGGCTAATGTAAAGTCATTTTTTGATCAACTTATTGAAGACCCGACTCATCCCATTGTAATGAGCCGGCCCTTGGGGGCTACCATATGCTCCTGTCGAAAATTCAAGGTACACAAGCATTAATCCATTATATTGAATGGTCCACTATTCAGTTGGTAGAGTACAAAGCTCTTAACCTTGTGGACATGGGTTCAAGCCCCATGGTGAAGATTATATTATATGATGTTATTATCAATAAATTATATACAAAGTCCCAGCTCAGTATTATCTTACTAAGCCGACCCTTGGGGGCTACACGTTCCTGTTCAAGTTTACATGGTTATATCTACAAAGTCCCTGCTCATTATTGCATAATGACCCGGCCCTTGGGGGCTACACTGGTTGAAGTTTTCATGAGCATAAGGAAATTAAAAGTCCCAGGTTGCTGCAAGCATGACAACCTGACACTTGGGGGCTACAGGTGATATGCATATAAGGGAGAAAAAATCTTCAAATCCTCAGTTTGGAGTAGACCAGATTAACCCGGTGTCTGCAACAATCATGACCCGACATCATTTATTTATAACCCGTCAATTTTGGCAATCATAAATCGGCAAGATCTACATCTTTAAGCCGGCTGAATATCAGTTGAATATTTCAAAACCAATATTTTTGTCAAGTCAGAGCAATGAAGGCCGAATCAAATGAATTATTTCTTATAATATTTCTCTACAAGAGCCAATGTCAGCAAATTGGTTATGAAGCCGGCCTATTGATCCGGATTTTTTTAGAAGAAGTGCGTGGATTTTTTGCATTGGCAAGGTTTGGACATATCTGTTAAAAGAGATTTGCTATAAGATCTTGAGTATGCATCCAGGAGGAAATGACAAGGACTTAAAGATGATGAGGTGCCGGTTCAGGAAAATATTTAACCCGAAGCACAACCTATCAAGTTTGTTCTTGTGTTTATTTTTACAGGATCAATTTAACATGGATAAATCCAAATTAAACTGGGGGTTAATGTCGGGGATATACCCCGCGGTATGACCCGGTCGGAAGTATGACCCGGCCGACCTTGGCGTTTTCATTGGTAACCCGCCGGAGTGGCAACCCACGAATGGCCCTAACGGCGGGTCAAATAGAAGACTAGGCCCAAGGCCTAGAAAGCCGGTTCATGTTATGGTGGGCCGGTTTACGAGGAAAGGCATAAGGAATTTTCCCTTAAGGGGGCAGGCTAGGATTCCACTTGTAATAGACTAGTCCTAATCCTACTAGGACTAGTCATGTAACCCGCCCCTTCAACTTATATAAGGAGGGGCAGGGCTCCCCAAAGAGGGACAAGCAAGAAGCAATAATCTCTAGGGCTAGACACAATTAGAGGAGAGCCGACTTACCGGCAACTCCCTCGATGCTTTCTAAATCCTTGTCTTGTGTATTGATCCGCCTCATGTCTCTCGATTCCAACCAACCCCTTCAAGCTACTGCATAGATGCGTTGGCCTCACGACTAAGTCCTCACACTAGGACATCTACCGTGACAATTCCACGACAGTTGGCGCCCACCGTGGGGCCTGCGCACAGTGGTGTTGATTTCTTGGAGGGATCTCTCCTAGGGATCGAGGAGCTCGCAAATTTCTGGATGAAAAAGAGCCGGGCTGTATGCGTCACCGTCGTGTCGTCTCAATCCGCCGAGTCCGAGACGAGATCTTCTACACGAGGTGAGTTATCTGCCACGTTACTACTCCGAGGCCAACTGAAGTTCAAGCGATCCATCTGACCAAAGATTCCGCCGAGTTGTCGCAGCCGCGCTAGTCCTTGTTGTTCCGCCGAGTTGCCGTAGTGTCAATAGTGGCTGCTGCTCACGAGGGAATCAAGTCCCGAGGCAAACATCAAATCTGCCGCTGCTGCTTTACGCATGAAGACCAAAATCAACCCATCAACTACTACTCCATTATCCTCGATGACGTGTGAAGGCACTAGTAAAAAGTTGCTCAGCCCGTTAAAAAAAAGGGACGCTGATACGTCTCCAACGTATCTATAATTTTTGATTGTTCCATGCTATTATATTATCAACCTTGGATGTTTTATATGCATTTATATGCTATTTTATATGATTTTTGGGACTAACCTATTAACCTATAGCCCAGTGCCAGTTTCTGTTTTTTCCTTGTTTTAGAGTATCGTAGAAAAGGAAAACCAAATGGAGTCCAATTGACCTGAAACTTCACAGAACTTATTTTTGGAACGGAAGCAATCCAAAAGACTTGGGGTGTACGTAAGGGAAGCAACGAGGAAGCCGCGAGGCAGGGGCGCGCCCGCCCCCCCTGGGCGCACCCTCCACCCTCGTGGCTCCCCTGACGTACTTCTTCCTCCTATATATATATCCATATACCCTAAAACGATCGGGGAGCACAATAGATCGGGAGTTCCGCCGCCAGAAGCCTCCGTAGCCACCGAAAACCAACCTAGACCCGTTCCGGCACCTTGTCGGAGGGGGAATCCCTCTCCGGTGGCCATCTTCATCATCCCGGTGCTCTCCATGACGAGGAGGGAGTAGTTCTCCCTCAGGGATGAGGGTATGTACCAGTAGCTATGTGTTTGATGTCTCCCTCGCGTTCTTTATTTGGCACGATCTTGATGTATCGCGAGCTTTGCTATTATAGTTGGATATTATGATGTTTCTCCCCCTCTACTCTCTTTTAATGGATTGAGTTTCCCCTTTGAAGTTATCTTATTGGATTGAGTCTTTAAAGATTTGAGAACACTTGATGTATGTCTTGCCGTGCGTATCTGTGGTGACAATGGGATATCACGTGATTCACTTGATGTATGTTTTGGTGATCAACTTGCGGGTTCCACCCATGAACCTATGCATAGGGGTTGACACAAGTTTTCGTCTTGATTCTTCAGTAGAAACTTTGGGGCACTCTTTGAGGTTCTATGTGTTGGTTGAATTGATGAATCTGAGATTGTGTGACGCATATCGTATAATCATACCCACGGATACTTGAGGTGACATTGGAGTATCTAGGTGACATTAGGGTTTTGGTTGATTTGTGTCTTAAGGTGTTATTCTAGTACAAACTCTAGGGCTGTTTGTGACACTTATAGGAATAGCCCAACGGATTGATTGGAAAGAATAACTTTGAGGTGGTTTTGTACCCTACCATAATCTCTTCGTTTGTTCTCTGCTATTAGTGACTTTGGAGTGACTCTTTGTTGCATGTTGAGGGATAGTTATGTGATCCAATTATGTTATTATTGTTGAGAGAACTTGCACTAGTGAAAGTATGAGCCCTAGGCCTTGTTTCAACGCATTGCAATACCTTCTGTGCTCACTTTTATCATTAGTTACCTTGCTGTTTTTATATTTTCATATTACAAAAACCTTTATCTACTATCCATATACCACTTGTATCACCATCTCTTCGCCGAACTAGTGCACCTATACAATTTACCATTGTATTGGGTGTGTTGGGGACACAAGAGACTCTTTGTTATTTGGTTGCAGGGTTGCTTGAGAGAGACCATATTCATCCTACGCCTCCTACGGATTGATAAACCTTAGGCCATCCACTTGAGGGAAATTTGCTACTGTCCTACAAACCTCTGCACTTGGAGGCCCAACAACGTCTACAAGAAGAAGGTTGTGTAGTAGACATCAAGCTCTTTTCTGGCGTCGTTGCCGGGGAGGTGAGTTCTTGAAGGTATATCTTTAGATCTTGCAACCGAATCTTTTTGTCTCTTGTTTTAGCACTAGTTTAGTTTATAAAAGAAAACTATAAAAAATGGAATTGAGTTTTCCTCATACGCTTCATATTTTAATATCTTTCGTGAGTATGATGGGAAGGAAAATTGTGCCAAAGTGTTAGAAGAAGAATGCATTAAAATGTTTGGCATTAAATCTTTGAATGATGAGCATGATTACAATGTTGTTAGTATGAACTCCCTGAATATCCATGGTACTAATGATGATTGCACTAGTTATGTTGAAAATGTCTCCTATAAACATGTCAATGTTTGTGGAGTGCATTGGGTTTGTTAGTACACACCAAATAGGGAAGATAGATATTGCATGAGGCATAAGTACTTAGAAACTAAATTGTTGCAAGAAAGGCTAGATGATTGTGCTGAAAATTTAAATTTTCTTGGCCGTACTTGTGGACTTTCCAATGAAGAGGGTCATTTAGCTATCTGATGCAAATTGTTTCATGATCTTATCGTGTCCAAAAATTGTGATGACTTGATTTCCCTTGCACATTATAATAAACTCAGGTTGCTTATGGGTTACGAAGAAATGAAACGTATAACTAAGCATCTTTTAGAATTTGCCTGTTATAAACTTCTTGGTTTTGATCTATAGGGAATTTATATGTATTGTGCAGTGAATTGCATTGAAAATCCTTATATTGCCAACTACATAAAGAAAAGAAAGCAAATAGAAGATGAAGCACTACTAGGAAAAGGCCTGCTAGTCGCGCACCTGTTTTGCCTACTAATGGCGCACTACAGGTGCACCACTAGCATCACGCCATTAGAATTTTTTACTAATGGCACATCACGTGTGCGCCATTAGTATCTGGTATACTAATGGCGCACCATGCAGTGCACCATTATTATATCCCATGGTGCGCCATTAGTATGCCTCACAGGGGCCATATTTACCCATGTGCTCTGGCTTACTAATGACGCACTAGTTGATGATGCGCCACTAGTGTGCTCTGGCTTACTAATGGCGCACTAGTTGGTGGTGTGCCACTAGTATGAATATTAGGGATTTTTTCTTTTCTGATATTTTCACAGGTTACAAAATATATTGTTGGACAGAATATAAACATCACCACACAACAAAAACAGATTCATCGAATACAATAGAAGATTAGTCTCATCATACAATTCATCATATTAGTCTCCGAATTCAAAAGACCAAACAAAGATAGAACATTACAAGTCTCGAGACCGCGAGTAGCGAGTTTGTCTTCACATTACAAGTCGATATCGATCATCTAAACTACCATCACATAGAAGAGAGCTGCGGTCATCACGATGAGCATCATCGCGATGAAACTGGTCTTCATCCGGTTCCTCCTCCGCTCCCTCCTCTCTCCCGCTAGATAGCGCACGTATCTAGATTCCGCCTCCGCCCTAGTGGTGTACCTTTGTAACTGTTACCGCTGAAACGGTGAACCTATCTCCGACACTCCTCCCAGTCATCGTAGACTCCGGGAACCTTACCCTTGTACACAACATACGACGGCATCTCTATGCACTAGCCAAACAAAACGTTAGTAGCAATTCACAGACAATACATAAGCAATATATAAGTATGCAACAAAAGGATCGGAAGAGAAAAGCAAGACATTAATAGCATGATTCATGGTCCTACTAATAAATAGCATCCATTACATCTAAGTTGAATGGCTGTCCAAACCAAAGAGACATACAAGTTCATTAAAGTTTAATTATAACATGAGCTAATCGATATTTCAGAACTACACATAGCATCACTACTTTCGACTCGACTCAGGGACCGGAGCGTGGATGAAGCCGCCGTCTCTCGTGATGGTCATGAAATCGCGGGCATTTGTAGCGTTGTGTCTATCTCACTGTTGGATGGTTGATATCTGAGGTAGAACTGCCCTGAGGTACGAAGGACATCTTGATGGATGATTTCCACAAACTCCGACTGGATGCGAGTTGCTGGCCGTGAAGCTGGGAACCGGGGGCGGCCCCTGTTAGCCGCCCGCAATCCACGCATGCATCCCCTCAATCAAGGTAGGCACAATGGCGGTGAGCGTCGTTCCCAGTTGTTGTTGCACTTGCTTTTGGACAATCTTTGAAATCTGCGCACTTGTGCCTTGAGTTCTTGAACCTCGTGTGACTGGCTTTCCGAGCTAGTCTTTCCCTCCTGTCGCCCGCCAGCGTTATAGTATGACGACCATTTTGTGGACAAGCCTTTGTCGGCCACACGACCGGCTAACGACGGCTTACTAAGCTTATCCTTGTTTTTCATTATGTTCAACGCCCTATTTAGAGTGTTGTCCCAAGGGGAGCTCTGAGACGACCCCGCGCTACTGCTTTCAGTCTCTTGCAGAAGGAATGTGAACCATTTAGAAATTTGGCTTCATTAATTAGAATGCAACCATATGGAGCTAATTACGTGGGGGTGTATTCCTTACCAGAACACGCTCAAGCGCCCTGGTCTTCGGATCCGTGGTAAGCTCCTTTGTTACTGGGTCCTCCTTGTACCGGGCCCTGACATAGTTCCTAGTCTGCTTGTCTCGGTATTTCTCGAAGCGGGGCGGTAGGCCTTGCTCGGCATGCTCCGCGTCCTCCTTGTCCCATATAGGCTCCGCCACTCTGTAACTGCCGGGACCGAGTTGGTGGACCCCTAAGTTCAACTCTCGCATATCTTTCCCCCACTGACTTGATTCGGAGGTTGCGCTGCTCTCGCACTTGATCTTGAACTCCTTGTAGTCATCTTCGCTGATCGAAGGATTTTTCGCCTTGATCTTCTCATAACTATCACCTTTGTCAATCAGTCTCTTCACTGCGCTTCTCCATGTAGAAAGGGCCGTGCTCATCCTCATGAGGGCGGCACTGTTCACTTTATTTCCTGAGAGGCATGTGTTTGCAAAGTCAGCAGGGAACTTGTATCATTCGTGCAGCTTCGTGAAGAGGAGGCTGTGCAAATTACCTCGGTCCTTATGCCTTAGGTTCTCGGTGTTGATCGAGACGGTGCTCCGGAGAATGCACCTGAGCTGAACCGAGTACCCCTTGACTAATTCTTTGGCCGCCGTTGGATTCCCGTCGGAGTTCACTTCAGTAAATTCCTCCTTGACGGTGTCGAGCACGTTCGGGACCGGTCCTTCCGTTGCCTCTTCGGTTGGCTACCATTTGTGCATGCGCTGCCATCATCAGTGGTGGCATCCTCGGCGGCACCATCAGTGGTGTCATCCCCGACGCCACTAGGGGTTGTGTAGTTAGGATCGGTGTCTTCCACGACATCCTCATAGCGGTGAGGTTCTTCCTCCATCTCCTGGGACAACTCCCAGAATTGCTTGTGTTGGGGAACGTTGCAGAAAACAATTTTTTTTACATTTCACCAAGATCAATCTATGGAGTCAACTAGCAACGAGAGGAGAGTGCATCTACATACCCTTGTAGATCACGAGCGGAAGCGTTCAAGAGAACGGGGATGATGGAGTCGTACTCGCCGTGATCCAAATCACCGATGACCAAGTGCCAAACGGACGGCACCTCCGCGTTCAACACACGTACGGAGCGGATGACGTCTCCTCCTTCTTGATCTAGCAAGGGGGAAGGAGAGGTTGATGAAGATCCAGCAGCACGACGGCGTCGTGGTGGATGCCGCAGTGATCGCAGCAGGGCTTCGCTGAGCTTCTGCGAGAGGGAGAGGTGTAGCAGGGGAGAGGGAGGCGCCAAGACTTGAGGTGCAGCTGCCCTCCCTCCCCCTTTATATAGGCCCCCTAGGGGGTGCGCCGGCCCAAGGAGATGGGATCTCCTGGGGGGCGGCGGCCAAGGGGGTGGAGTACCCCCCAAGGCAAGTGGAGGTGCCCCCTCCCCTAGGGTTCCCAACCCTAGGCGCAAGGGGGGCCCAAGGGGGGGTGCACCAGCCCACTATGGGCTGGTTCCCCTCCACACTTCAGCCCATGGGGCCCTCCGGGATGGGTGGCCCCACCCGGTGGACCCCCGGGACCGATCCGGTGGTCCCGATACAATACCGGTGACCCCAAAACTTTCCCGATGGCCGAAACTACACTTCCTATGTATAATTCTTCACCTCCGGACAATTCCGGAACTCCTCGTGACGTCCAGGATCTCATCCGGGACTCCAAACAACTTTCGGATTACTGCATACTCATATCTATACAACCCTAGCATCACCGAACCTTAAGTGTGTAGACCCTACGGGTTCGGGAGACAAGCAGACATGACCGAGACGACTCTCTGGTCAATAACCAACAACAGGATCTGGATACCCATGTTGGCTCCCACATGCTCCTCAATGACCTCATCAGATGAACCACGACGTCGAGGACCTAATCAATCCCATACTCAATTCCCGTTCGTACGTTACTTGCCCGAGACTCGATCGTCAGTATCTGTCGGAGTAAATAGCCATGGGTAGTCTAGCCGGCTTCCCCCGACCCTTCTGAAAAAATTACGAGCCCGTCCGGCTCTCAAAGAACTCAAGACCTGGGGCCACCTTCCCCCTGCCGGCTATCTTCTAGGCCGGCTTCGGGGGGGGGGGGGGCTTTAGCCCTCATGAAGGAGGCCGTGGGAGGGCCGACTTCGAGAAGTCGGCGACAAGAAGGCCGACTCCAAGAAGCTGGCTCCCATAAAGCAGTCAAGATCGTACCCGCGAAGTCCGCGTCCACCCAGCAATGATGAAGCAGGGCGTGGCTACAGTGAAGCCTGCCACCCCCAAAACCCGGAGCACGCCCAGCACAGTGCGCCGTACGGGTAGCCACGACCCGTCCGGCGCGGCACTATTGCCACGGCGACCCTGACGCCGTCCACGATGGGCCACCAGCGTGGCCCCTGAGGCGGTGGGCCCCTTCGAGCAGAGAGATGCCGAAGGCGGCCACACCTCCTCCCAAGTCGGCCAGATGGAGAGCCGGCCCCCCATAGCCGGCCTGCCATCCCCCTCGAAGGAGACGCCCATTAAGGAGACAAGACACGGTGGGACTACAGTAATCGCCCGCCAGGGCGGCGGTACTGTAGCCACGCTTACCCCGACCAAGCCCGCGTCATCAGCACAGAGCAACAGTAACCAGCCACCGACCAGGCCCTGGACAGTGGGGCCTGCCTGTCGACCAGGGTGTCGGCAGCCGGCGGGACCCACCAGTCGGCGGGCCCCAGCAGCCGGCGCAGAAGCCGGCGAGTATAGTCACAGACAGCTGGGCCCCGCGCCCAGTCGGATTACCATTGTACCCCCGGGGGGTAGGCCTATATAAACCCCCCGGTGCACCCATGCAAAGGGTTGGACCCCAACTAGTTTTAGACACCTTACGAGGAGAAGAAGCAAGCTAGCCGTGCCCTTCTTCCTCCTTCCACCAAAACAGCTCAAGGAGCATTGTGTAGCTACTTGTTCATCTAGTGATCATGCGGAGACCCCACAGAGCAGCAGGAGGGGTGTTATCTCCACGGAGAGCCCTGAAGCTGGGTAAAGTACGTCGGTGAGCTTGTCTTCGCCTCATCCCGTTTCCAGGCACCGGCGACGTCTTATTGGCTCCCACAATGATAAGCCACCCGTTGGCATATGTCGCACCCACCACCCGACATTTGGCGCCCACCGTGGGGCCAGGTGCACCGTCGTCCGGAGACCTGTTCTGGACGGGAACCCTCTTCCTCCCTAGCGAGCGTAGCCAGCCCGGCACGCCCGATGGCGCTTGCCACGACGCGCTGCAAGGCGTCGCCAGCATCTGCGCGGCAAGCAGCCTCGCTGGTCTCCTCGACAAGGCCCGCATCTCCGACGAGCTTGCCTCCGATGCGGGCACCGACCACCTCGCCGACCTCCTTGGCCAGCTCCATGTCTCCAGCGAGCCTGCTACGGATCTGGAGTCGGTTGGCTCCACCGACCCGATGCCTGTCGACTCTGTCGACTCCGACACGGCCTCCTACGACACCTTCCCCACCAACGTCACGATCTACAACGACCCGCTCCCTCGGACCGACAATCACAATACCGTCACCACTGAGGTGATGGTTATCAGCCACGGCGATCCGGCCGACGAGAGCGCACATGACGCCCCGCGCGTGGCGGCCCACGACTTGTCCATCCCCCTTCCGGCTGATGCCGACGACGAAGCACTGGAGGCACGCCGTCTTGCCCTCCTCGCGGAGGGCCGGAGGCTGGCTTCCGTGAGATGCCTCACTGAGGCTTACCAGCGCGAAGCTAACCGCGCCGCCTTCGGCACGCCGGCCCCGGTTGGTCCAAGCCGGGCTGGTGCTGTCAGGCAATGCGGCGCCGTCATCGCCGACACGCTGGGGGTCGACCGCCCGGTCTATGCCACTCCGCTAGAGAACCTGCGCGCCGCCCAGGCGGCCGTGGACGAGTTGGACGACTTGGAGGCCGAAATCCTCCCCCACATGACCCGGCGCATACAACAACTGATTGACGCGGCCGCTCAGTGGCACGAGGCCGACGCCCGCGCGGGAAGCCCACCCCCACGTCGGGATCACGATGCGACGTCCCGGACGCCGGCTAAGAGTAACACCCGTGCGCGACGCGAGAAAGAGCCGGCTTCCAGCCGAAGCCGGACCCGAATCTCCATCGAGCGCGACGCGGACGGCCGTCCCCGATCCATGGAATGGCGGGGCAGCCCGCCTCCGCCTCGAGCTCGTGGAGAAAGATACCCCACCCCACCGCCAGTGGCGCACCCGACTCTCAGCGGCCGACTAGGTCGCCGTGAGGGAGTCGGCGAGAACGACGCCCGCCATCAGATCGACCGCCTGGCCAGATCCCTGGCGCTGGAAGAAGAAGACGATGTCAGCCCGCCCTGTTTTGGCCCCCGCATCCGCGACGAGCCCTTCCCCAAGGGGTTCTCGCTCCCAAGAGACACACCCAAGTACAACGGCTCCGTGAAGCCGGAAGACTGGCTGATCGACTACTCCACGGCGGTCAGCATAGCCAACGGCAACCGGCGCGTTGCCATGAAGTACGTGCCCCTCATGCTGCAAGGCACGACACGGACTTGGCTTAACAGCATCAAGCCTCTCAGCATCAACAGCTGGGCAGATTTCACCGAAGCCTTCGTTCGCAACTTCACCAGCACCTATAAGCGGGCTCCCAAGCCCAGGCAGCTCTCCCTGTGCGTACAGGGCCCAGCCGAGTCCACCCGCAACTACCTCACGCGTTGGGCCGAGCTTCGCAATTCTTTTGAAGGGGTGCACGAGGTGCAGGCCATCGAATACTTCACTGCCGGGTGCCGAGAAGGCACCCTCCTCAAGCACAAGCTTCTCTTCGACGAGCCGACTACCCTTGACGAGCTTCTGAACATCGCCGACAGATACGCCACCGCCGATTCTTCGATGAAGACCGAGCTCCGGGTAGACGCGTCCGGGAAAGTTCTTAACCCGACGCCCAAGACGCCGGCAGGAGATACCGGCCGACGCCAGCACCCGAACGACCAGAAGCGTAAGGGCCCTGCGCCGCCTCCCGCTAACCGGCAGGTGGCCACGGTCGAAGACACGCCGCCTGAAGGGCGGCCCGCGCCCAAAAAGCCCAAGGGCGGCCGGTCGGCTTGGCAGCCGGCTTTCTCCTACGAGCAAACTCTTGACGCCCCGTGCAAGTTCCATAGCGGCGCGAAGCCGTCCAACCACACAACCCGAAAGTGTAACTGGCTCGCCCGAATCTCCATGGGCGAAGGGCTCACGCTGACTCCTCCTGCCGGCCCGCCGCCTCTGGCTCCGCCGCCTCAAGCCGCCCGGCCCGCAGTCGGCGCCGTGCAGGACGAGTTCCTCGACAAGCAAGCATCCTACATCATCTTTACGAGCCAGCCCGAAGACCGGCGCAGCAAGCGCCGACAGCATCAGGAAGTCAGTGTGGTCGCTGCTAACCCAGCCGGACACATGCATTGGTCAGAGAAACCCATCAGCTGGAGCCGGGCCGACCACCCAGAGGTGATGCTGTCCCCCGGCTCCTATGCTTTGGTCCTGGAGGCCACCCTCGCGACGGACAGACGCGCCGCCCGCTTCTCCCGCGTGCTGATAGATGGCGGAAGCAGCATCAACATCCTGTACCGCGACACCCTGGAGAAGTTAAGTGTCAAGACGAAGCAACTTGTGCCGACTCGGACAGTGTTTCACGGCATCGTGCCCGGCTTGTCCTGTGCCCCCATTGGCAAGATCAAGATCGACGTACTCTTTGGGGACAAGGAGCATTTCCGCCGGGAAGTGATCTGGTTCGAAGTGGTGGACCTGGAGAGCCCTTACCATGCATTGCTTGGCTGACCCGCCGTGGCCAAGTTCATGGCGGTTCCCCACTATGCATACCTCAAGATGAAGATACCAAGCTCCAAGGGCATCAACACCATAGCCGGCGATTACAAGAAGTCTGCCGATTGCGCTGCGGCCAGCAGCCGACTGGCCGAGTCCCTTGTGATTGCCGAAGAAAAGAAGACGCTGGACCGGGTCGTGGCCCTGGCCAGCAAGCAGCTGAGCCAGCCCACCGACTCCAAGGAGCATGATGCCCAAGGATCTTTCCAGCCGGCCAAGGAAACCAAGAAGATACCTCTTGACCCCGAGCACCCCGAAAGGTTTGCCGTCATTGGGGCAAGCCTGAACAGCAAATAGGAAGGCGAGCTCGCCGATTTCCTCCGTGAGAATCGGGATATCTTTGCATGGTCCCTCAAGGACATGCCGGGTGTTCCGAAGGATTTCGCCGAGCATAAGCTACACGTGCGAGAAGACGCCAAACCAGTCAAGCAGCCTCTCCGCCAACTGTCAGAGGAGAAGAGAGGGATTGTAGGGGAGGAGATATCCCGGCTTCTGGCAGCCGGCTTCATTATGGAAGTTTTCTTTCCAGAGTGGCTTGCCAACCCGGTTCTCGTGCTGAAGAAGAATAATAAGTGGCGCATGTGTATAGACTACACAAGCCTCAACAAAGCCTGCCCCAAAGATCCCTTCGCCCTGCCAAGGATTGACCAAGTGATAGACTCCACGGCCGGATGCGAGCTGTTGAGTTTTTTGGATGCTTATTCAGGATACCACCAGATAAAACTAAACCCGGATGACCGCCTGAAGACCGCCTTCATCACGCCATTTGGAGCCTTCTGCTACTTGACCATGACATTCGGCTTGAGGAATGTCGGTGCCACTTTTCAGCATTGCATGCAGAAGTGCCTCCTCACGCAGCTCGGCAAAAATGCTCACGTCTACGTGTACGATATCGTGGTGAAGACGGAGAAGCGCGGCACCTTGCTGGAAGACCTGAAAGAAACATTCGAGAACCCGCGCCGGTTCCAAATCAAGCTCAACCCCGAGAAATGCGTGTTTGGAGTGCCAGCCGGCCAGCTCCTAGGCTTCCTGGTCTCCGAACGCTGCATCGAGTGCAACCCGGTGAAGATCAAGGCCATCGAGAGAATGGCGATCCCCACCAAGCTTCGAGAAATCCAGAAGTTCACCGGGTGCTTGGCCTCTTTGAACCGCTTCATCAGCCGGCTCGGAGAGAAAGCCCTCCCTCTCTACCGCCTCATGAAGAAGAGCACTCACTTCGAGTGGAACGACCAAGCCGATCAAGCCTTTCACGAGCTGAAGAAGATGTTGGCCACGCCGCCTGTCCTGGCGGCGCCGACTGAGAAAGAGCCCATGCTCCTTTACATTGCCGCAACCAGCCGGGTGGTCAGCACCGTCATCGTAGTCCAACGCCCAGAAGAAGGCCGAGCCCAGCCGGTCCAGAGGCCGGTGTATTACTTGAGCGAGGTGCTGTCCGCCTCAAAACAGAACTACCCGCACTACCAGAAGATGTGTTACGGCGTATACTTCACCGCCAAGAAGCTGAAGCCCTACTTTCAAGAGCATCCCATCACTGTCGTATGCACTGCTCCGCTGGCCGAGATCATAGGCAGCCGGGATGCATCCGGCCGGGTGGTGAAGTGGGCCATCGAGCTGGCCCCTTACACAATCTTCTACCAACCCCGCACCGCCATCAAGTCCCAAGCACTGGCCGACTTCCTCGCCGACTGGGCCGAGACCCAGTACCTGCCGCCGGCTCCTGACTCCACCCATTGGCGCATGCACTTCGACGGGTCCAAGATGTGCACCGTCTTGGGAGCCGGCGTCGTCCTTACCTCTCCCAAGGGCGACAAGCTTAGATACACGCTGCAGATCCACTTCGCCGCCTCCAACAATATAGCCGAATATGAGGCGCTAATACATGGGCTCCGGCTTGCCAAGGAACTCGGCATCCGCCGGATCCTATGTTATGGTGACTCGGATTTGGTGGTTCAACAATCATCCGGCAACTGGGACGCCAAGGACACAAACATGGCAAGCTACCGCTTCCTGGTGCAGCAAATCAGTGGATACTTTGAAGGATGCGAGTTCCTCCACGTGCCGCGAGCCGACAACGAGCCGGCCGATGCCCTGGCCCGAATAGGCTCCACTCGGCAAGCAATACCAACCGGCGTCGCTCTACAACGCCTCCTCAAGCCGTCCATCAAGCCGTCTCCAGAATCCGACTCCATCTTCGTGCCGCCCAACCCCGACGGGGCCGGGTCCGGCTCGAAGAACCAAGCAGGCGACCCAGGGACTTCAGTACTCGGCCCAGGGACTGCCGCACCCGGCCCGGGGACTGCAGTAGCTGGCCCGGGGACTACGTCAACGCAGCAGTCGGCGGCCAACTCCAGCACTTCATCACCCAGCCCACCCACCCTGGTGGCAGTAGCCACATTGGCGGTAGGGGAAGTCACAGCTCCATCATGGGCTCAATCCATCCTCAACTTCCTAGTAAACCAAGATTTGCCGGCTGACAAAACAGAAGCGAGACAAGTCCAACATCGAGCCGGAGCATACACGATCGTCAACAGAGAACTGGTCAAGCGCAGTGTCACTGGAGTCCTCCAACGGTGCGTCGAGCAAGGGAAGGGCATTGAAATCCTCAGAGATATACACCAAGGAGAATGCGGCCACCATGCCGCCTCAAGATCACTTGTCGCCAAAGCTTTCCGCCACGGCTTCTTCTGGCCGACTGCTTTGGATGATGCCAAAGAATTAGTTAAGCATTGCAAAGGCTGCCAACTTTTCAGCTCCAAGCAACACATGCCGGCTTCGGCACTCAAGACCATTCCCATCACTTGGCCCTTCGCCGTTTGGGGATTGGACATGGTGGGCCCATTCAAGACGGCGCGCGGCGGCATGAAACATTTGCTCGTCGCCGTGGATAAATTCACCAAGTGGATCGAGGCAAAGCTGATCAAGAAGCTGAATGGGCCGACTGCCGTGACATTCATCGCAGACATAACAACTCGGTACGGCGTGCCACACAGCATCATCACCGACAATGGCACGAATTTTGCCAAAGGAGCCTTGGCAAGTTTCTGCGCTGCATAAGGTATCCGGCTGGACTTAGAGTCCGTCGCCCACCCGCAGTTAAACGGCCAGGTCGAGCAAGCCAACGGCCTCATCCTCTTCGACATCAAGCCCCGACTGGTCGTACCTCTGGAGTGTTCAGCCGGCTGTTGGCTCGATGAGCTACCGGCTGTCCTCTGGAGTCTGCGCACCACCCCAAACAAGTCAACCGGCTTCACTCCTTTTTTCCTCGTGTACGGTGCTGAAGCAATCATCCCAACCGACATCGAGTTCGACTCACCTCGGGTGACCATGTACACGGAGGCGGAGGCCAAGGAAGCATGAGAAGACGGTGTTGACCTACTAGAAGAAGGCCGGCTGTTAGCCCTCATCCGGTCTGCCATCTACCAGCAGGGGTTGCGCCGCTACCATAGTCGGAAGGTCAGGCCAAGATCCTTCCAGGAGGGCAACCTTGTGCTCCGGCTGATCCAGCGAACAGCCGGCCAACACAAGCTCTCGGCCCCCTGGGAAGGCCCCTTCGTCATCAGCAGAGCTCTAGGCAACGACTCCTACTACTTAATCGACGCACAGAAACCCAAGGCACGCAAGAGAGACGACTCCGGCAAGGAGTCGGAACGACCATGGAACGCCAACCTCCTTCGAAGATTTTACAGTTGAAATGCAGTATGTACCACGTTAACTTTTGTACTAAGTACGAGACAATAGGCCTCCCCGAGGAGGACTCGAGGACTGCCATCTTTTATCTATGAATGAACAATATCATGCTTATGACCTTGTCATTTCATTTACTTATTCTGTCCGGCACCGGGTTCGACCAGTCGGCCCGGGGACTAACCGACTAAAGCTATATTAGAAGTCTTACCCGCGGTCAGGCAAGTAGTGTGCCGACACCTAGGCTTAGCTCTTGCCAAAGCCACAGTTCGAAGAACCGGCTGTTCGGCTGGCAAGAGCCAAAAGCAGGAAAGGGTGCGCACACGAAAAATGGCTAGGGACCAGCAGACTAATATAGCAGGAGCCGGTTTGCCGCCTACCGCCGACCGACTACCAGAGTAGCCGGCCGGCCGGTTTCCATTCACTTCACTTCAATCCAAGAAAGCTTGAGTACTTGCCTCCCCAAAGTGAGAAGGCGGCAAAGGAAAAAGCCTAAGGATAAAAAGCATACGTGAATGGAAACCAAACATGCACACCATAATGTTTACATAAAAAGACCTCTAAGAGGCCGACATCCAACATAGTTTGATACACCCCCAGCGGATGGAATTGCAAAAGCTTAAAAGATTGTTCCAAAAGACAACAAGCAGGAAAAATAAAGACGGCAAGTCAAGCTGGCGGAGCGGTTGACGAGCTGGGCTGGTCGGTGGAGACGGTTGCGTCGGCTGAGGGAGCGGCCGGCTGGTGAACTTCGGCTTGATCACCGCCTCCTGCAGAGGGCGCGGTTCCACGCACCTCGTTGCTGGAGGCACGATCAGCTTGAGGCTGGCCGGTTGTTCCACTAGCCGGCTCGACGTCTTCGCCGTCTTCGTCCTCGTCATCCTCGCCCTCATCGCTGGAGGCGATCTCCTCGGCCGAGTCCTCGCCCACCGCCGGGTCCAGGCCGAACCAGTCCTCCGGCTGGGCAACGCCATCATCATTGATCTCAGGCGCGAAGACACTGATGTCGGTACACTCAGCGATCATCGAGGCACGCTGGGCGATTGCCAGCCGCACTTCTTCCAGCTCCGCGTCGGCTTCCAGCCTCCAAGTACGCAGCTGGTCTAGGCTCAGTCCTGGGTACCAGGCGTGGACGAACTCCAATGCCCGCCCGGCTCCGAGACGGGCCGCCGACGCCTTCCAAGCTTCGAAATGGCCGACTGCGACCTCCAGCCAGTCGGTGGTTCGGCTTGGGGTGCGGGGGATCGTCTGGCCGGGCCAGAGGGTGGCCAGCACCTGCGCCCTGGCACGTTGAAGCCGGCGAAGCATCTGGTGAGCCGGCTGCAGCCGCGCTTGGACGGCCACGAGCTGCTCCTCCAGCGTCCGATTTGCGTCCGGCGCGACGTTGACGCCCGCCTGACGGCGCGCCTCGTGATGAGCCTCGATTGCTTGGGCGGCAAGGGTGGAGTGGCCGGGAAAGTAATCTGCGCAAAAAACGGGCGGCAGCACAAGTCAGCCCACGACCCCAGGCGGCCAGCAGGCAGAAGAAGGGCGAGAAAAGCATCTTACCATCGATCAAGTCTTCGATGCGGCCGAAGCCCGCATCCAGTGCTTGACAAGTCTCAGCCCAGCTCGCCGCCTCGGTCTCAAACTCCGCCTTCAGGGCGGCCTCGCTGTCCTGCGCCTTCTGCAGGTCCGCCTTGTGGCTTTCTTCCTAATCAGCCAGCTTCTTGACCAGGCAGTCGCGCTCCTGGACCAAGGTGGCATACTCGGCGTCCCTGACACGAAGGGCGGTCTGCGCCTCGCCAAGCTCTCTCCGTAAGTCGACGTTGGCTCCTGCAAAGAGCAAAAGACAAAAAAGAAAAATCAATGAAGGAAAGGTCGTCAAGGAAGATCCGACCTGACTGCTCAGCAGTCGGCCCGAATCTCGGGGACTACACCCAGTAGGTGCGCTGACGCGCCCCCACAGGAAACAGATAAAAACAAGCACTTACTTCGGCTGTTGGCCAGGTCGTCGATCTTCCGACCCAACTCCTGAGCCTGGGAGTTGAAGGCGGCGGCACGGGAATTATGATATTCCTGGAAGTTAAGATAGAAAGCAAAGGTAAGACGGTCGCCAAGAAAGATCCGACCCGACTGCGCGGCAGTCGACCCGAATCTCGGGGACTACACCCAGTGGGTGCGCTGACGCGCCCCCACGGAAGAAATCAAGGAAACAGAGCGGCCAAGAGCAAAAAACTTACCCGGATGGCGGCTCGCGTCGACAGGAACTCCTGCGTGTATTGCTGCAGGAGGGCGGCCTGAGCTCGCAGCTGACTCCGGACCTCTTGGGCCGCCACATTCAGCTCGCCGGTCCCCGCGCTGGAGGTCCACCCGGACGTAGCGGAGCTGGCCGCCTCCAAGGCCTCCGCCGACTGGCCGGCGCCTGCGGCTTGGCGCGACTCCGGTGGAGCGGTGCTTCCCCCTGCGCGCTGACGCGTCACCGGCTGTATTTTGAGGCCGGCTCCGACTTCAGGCGCGCCCCTGGCCGGCTCCATTGGCGCTGTTGACGACTGGCCGCCTTGGCCCGCGCTGACTGGCGCGGCCGGCGGTGTCCTCCCTGCGAAAACATCGAAGAGCTCCTCCCTTTGCGCCGACGGCGGATCTTGGATGATCTCGTCCGCCAGGGGAAATGGGGTGTCCGGGGCTACGGTTCGGAGTGGGATGGCGAGAAGTGGGGGTTGGTCGCGTGAGCCCTCCGCCTCTGTCTCCACAGTCGCCCGTTCCGCCTGAGCCCTGGCCGCTGCCTCGGCCCGCTCCTTCGCCGCTTGAGCTGCCTCCCGATCCGCCGCCTCCCTCTCTTCCCGCGCCTCACGAGCATTCCGCTCTATGGCTTCCATGAGGTCAGTGCGGGGATCCACGCGGCGGGAGCCTGAAGACCCTCCAGCCGGCCCGACGATGGAGCCGCTTGGGCCCCGCTCAAGAGAAAGCGGCGCCCTGCTCAGAAAACGGAGAAAATTCAAGAAGAATGATTCGAATAGAAGAACACAGCAAAACAAGCATATAGGCAGTCGGAGGCTTACGCCAAGACCGTCTGGGGCTGCTTCACCGCTTTCCGGAAGCGGGCCGCCTTTGCAGCCGCCTCGTCTTGCTTCGTCGCTGCGGCGGAGGCTTTGGACTTCTTCGGCCGATTGCCGAAGAGAGTTGACGCGGCCCGGCGCTTCGGAGCGCCACCGCCTGCAGCCGGCGCGGCAGACGAGCCCGCGCTTTGGCGGTCGGACGCCGGCTGGCGACATGGGACTTCTTCGGCGTCGGCATCGTCCGGCCAGTCCTCGAAGCTGGCGGAAAGCCCGGTGCCTCCGGGCTCAATGTTGTCCCAACGACGGCCTCCTCCATGGCGGCTGCCCCCAAGTCTGGGTCGTCAACATCGTCCACCGTGCGATCAGGGGTGTACTGACGTTCGATCCCTGCCGCCCCAGCCGGCGGAAGAAGAAGGGGATTCTGCTAACAAGAACCGGCTGATCAGAAGCCGGCCATCATGGAGTCGGCTGACAACAGAAAGAAGATAGAGAGAGAAGCTTACCACAGGCGGAGGATTGGCGCGAGAGTACGACACCTTGTCGTATCGCCAGTCCCCGGCGAGCTTGCAGTTGGCGATGTAATTGACCATGAGCACCACCTCCGCATGCGGCATTTCCCGTGTGCTCAGCCGGCTTGGGTCGAAATGCCGCTCATCTGGCACATCATGTGGGGCCGACTTTGAAGAGGAAGAATCCGGCGCTCCACAAAGGCAGCCACCAAATCAGATCCGCGCAGACCCTCCGATTGGATCATCACCCGAAGCCGGGAGATGGCGGCCTTCCCAGCCGGAGACAGGGACTTGGACCGGTAGCTCCATGACGGCTGCCTCCTAGCTGGCGGGACGGGTGCCACTATGGGCTAGTTCCCCTCCCCACTTCAGCCCATGGGGCCCTCCGGGATGGGTGGCCCCACCCGGTGGACCCCCGGGACCCATCCGGTGGTCCCGATACAATACCGGTGACCCCGAAACTTTCCCGATGGCCGAAACTACACTTCCTATATATAATTCTTCACCTCCGGACAATTCCGGAACTCCTCGTGACTTCCAGGATCTCATCCGGGACTCCAAACAACTTTCGGATTACTGCATACTCATATCTATACAACCCTAGCGTCACCGAACCTTAAGTGTGTAGACCCTACGGGTTCGGGAGACAGGCAGACATGACCGAGATGACTCTCTGGTCAATAACCAACAGCAGGATCTGGATACCCATGTTGGCTCCCACATGCTCCTCGATGACCTCATCGGATGAACCACGACGTCGAGGACCTAATCAATCCCGTACTCAATTCCCTTTGTCAATCGGTACGTTACTTGCCCGAGACTCGATCGTCAGTATCTGTCGGAGTAAATAGCCATGGGTAGTCTAGCCGGCTTCCCCTGGCCCTTCTAAAAAAATTACGAGCCCGTCCGGCTCTCAAAGAACTCAAGACCTAGGGCCGCCTTCCCCCTGCCGGCTATCTTCTAGGCCGGCTTCGGGGGGGCGGCCCGCCTTTAGCCCTCATGAAGGAGGCCGTGGGAGGGCCGACTTCGAGAAGTTGGCGACAAGAAGGCCGACTCCAAGAAGCCAGCTCCCATAAAGCAGTCAAGATCGTACCCGCGAAGTCCGTGTCCACCCAACAATAATGAAGCAGGGCGTGGCTACAGTGAAGCCTGCCACCCCCAAAACCCGAAGCACGCCCAGCACAAAGCGCCGTACGGGTAGCCACGACCCATCCGGCGCGGCACTGTTGCCACGGCGACCCTGACGCCGTCCACGACGGGCCACCAGCATGGCCCCCGAGGCGGTGGGCCCCTTCAGGCAGAGAGATGCCAAAGGCGGCCAATCCTCCTCCCAAGTCAGCCAGATGGAGAGCCGGCCCCCCATAGACGGCCTGCCATCCCCCTCGAAGGAGACGCCCACTAAGGAGACAAGACACAGTGGGACTACAGTAATCACCCGCCAGGGCGGCGATACTATAGCCACGCTTACCCCGACCAAGCCCGCGTCATCAGCACAGAGCAACAGTAACTAGCCACCGACCAGGCCCTGGACAGTGGGGCCTGCCTGTCGACCAGGGTGTCGGCAGTCGGCGGGACCCACCAGTCGGCGGGCCCCAGCAGCCGGCGCAGAAGCCGGCGAGCATAGTCACAGACAGCTGGGCCCCGCGCCCAGCCGGATTACCATTGTACCCCCGGGGTTTAGGCCTATATAAACCCCCCGGTGCACCCATGCAAAGGGTTGGACCCCAACTAGTTTTAGACACCTTACGAGAAGAAGAAGCAAGCTAGCCGTGCCCTTCTTCCTCCTTCCACCAAAACAGCTCAAGGAGCATTGTGTAGCTACTTGTTCATCTAGTGATCATGCGGAGACCCCGCAGAGCAGCAGTAGGGGTGTTATCTCCACGGAGAGCCCTGAAGCTGGGTAAAGTACGTCGGCGAGCTTGTCTTCACCTCATCCCGTTTCCAGGCACCGACGACGTCTTATTGGCTCCCACAATGATAAGCCACCCGTTGGCATATGTCGCACCCACCACCTGATAGTATCCCAATACCTTGTTTAGTCTCGTTACCGGCAAGTCACTTTACTCGTACCGTAATGCATGATCCCGTGATCAACCACTTGATCACATTGAGCTCATTATGATGATGCATTACCGAGTGGGCCCAGAGATACCTCTCCGTCATACGGAGTGACAAATCCCAGTCTCGATTCGTGCCAACCCAACAGACACTTACAGAGATACCTGTAATGTACCTTTATAGTCACCCAGTTACGTTGTGATGTTTGGCACACCCAAGGCACTCCTACGGTATCCGGGAGTTGCACAATCTCATGGTCTAAGGAAATGATACTTGACATCCAGAAAAGCTACAGCAAACGAACTACACGATCTTTGTGCTATGCTTAGGTTTGGGTCTTGTCCATCACATCATTCTCCTAATGATGTGATCCCGTTATCAATGACATCCCCATGTCCATAGCTAGGAAACCATGACTATCTGTTGATCAACGAGCTAGTCAACTAGAGGCTCACTAGGGACACATTGTGGTCTATTTATTCACACATGTATTACGATTTCTGGATAATACAATTATAGCATGAATAATAGACAATTATCATGAACAAGGAAATATAATAATCATTTTATTATTACCTCTAGGGCATATTTCCAACAGTCTCCCACTTGCACTAGAGTCAATCATCTAGTTACATTGTGATGAATCGAACACCCATGGAATGGTGTTGATCATGTTTTGCTCTAGGGAGAGGTTTAGTCAACGGATCTGCTACATTCAGGTCCGTATGCAGTTTACAAATCTCTATGTCTCCATTTTGAACACTTTCACGAATGGAGTTGAAGCGACGCTTGATATGCCTGGTCTTCCTGTGAAACCTGGGCTCCTTGGCAAGGGAAATAGCTCCCGTGTTGTCACAGAAGAGAGTCATCGGGCCCGACGCATTGGGTATGACTCCTAGGTCGGTAATGAACTCCTTCACCCAGACTGCTTCGTGTGCTGCCTCCGAGGCTGCCATGTACTCCGCTTCACATGTAGATCCCGCCACAACGCTTTGCTTGCAACTGCACCAGCTTACTACCCCACCATTCAAAATATACACGTATCCGGTTTGTGACTTAGAGTCATCCAGATCTGTGTCGAAGCTAGCATCGACGTAACCCTTTACGACGAGCTCTTCGTCACCTCCATAAACGAGAAACATTTCCTTAGTCCTTTTCAGGTACTTCATGATATTTTTGACCGCTGTCCAGTGTTCCATGATGGGATTACTTTGGTACCTTCCTACCAAACTCATGGCAAGGTTTACATCAGGTCTGGTACACAGCATAGCATACATGATAGACCCTATGGCCGAGGCATAGGGGACGACACTCATCTTTTCTCTATCTTCTGCCATGGTCGGGCATTGAGCCAAGCTCAATCTCGTACCTTGCAATACAGGCAAGAACCCCTTCTTTGACTGATCCATTTTGAACTTCTTCAATATCTTGTCAAGGTACGTACTCTGTGAAAGACCAATGAGGCGTCCTGATCTATCTCTATAGATCTTGATGCCTAATATATAAGCAGCTTCTCCAAGGTCCTTCATTGAAAAAACTTGTTCAAATAGGCCTTTATGCTTTCCAAGAATTCTATATCATTTCCCATCAATAGTATGTCATCCACATACAATATGAGAAATGCTACAGAGCTCCCACTCACTTTCTTGTAAATGCAGGCTTCTCCATAAGTCTGCATAAACCCAAACGCTTTGATCATCTCATCAAAGCGAATGTTCCAATTCCAAGATGCTTGCACCAGCCCATAAATCGAGCGTTGGAGCTTGCACACCTTGTCAGGATTCTTAGGATCAACAAAACCTTCCGGCTGCATCATATACAATTCCTCCTTAAGGAAACCATTAAGGAATGCCGTTTTGATATCCATTTGCCATATCTCATAATCTTAGAATGCGGCAATTGCTAACATGATTCGGACGGACTTCAGCTTCGCTAAGGGTGAGAAAGTCTCATCGTAGTCAACCCCTTGAACTTGTCGATAACCCTTAGCGACAAGCCGAGCCTTATAGATGGTCACATTACCATTCGCGTCTGTCTTCTTCTTAAAGATCCATTTATTTTCTATGGCTTGCCGATCAACGGGCAAGTCAGTCAAAGTCCATACTTCACTTTCATACATGGATCCTATCTCGGATTTCATGGCTTCCAGCCATTTGTCGGAATCCGGGCCCGCCATCGCTTCTTCATAGTTCGAAGGTTCACCGTTCTCTAACAACATGATTTCCAAGACAGGGTTGCCGTACCACTCTGGTGCGGAACATGTCCTTGTGGACCTACGAAGTTCAGTAGCAACTTGACCTAAAGTTTCATGATCATCATCATCAACTTCCTCTCTAGTCGGTGCAGGCACCTCAGGAACATTTTCTTGAGCTGCGCCACTTACCGGTTCAAGAGGTAATACTTCATCAAGTTCTACCTTCCTCCCACTTACTTCTTTCGAGAGAAACTCCTTCTCTAGAAAGGACCCATTCTTGGCAACAAAGATCTTTCCTTCGGATCTGAGGTAGAAGGTATACCCAACAGTTTCTTTAGGGTATCCTATGAAGACGCATTTTTCCAACTTGGGTTCGAGCTTTTCAGATTGAAGTTTCTTGACATAAGCATCGCATCCCCAAACATTTAGAAACAACAGCTTAGGTTTCTTCCCAAACCATAATTCGTACGGTGTCGTCTAAACGGATTTCGACGGAGCCCTATTTAAAGTGAATGCGGCAGTCTCTAAAGCATAGCCCCAAAATGATAGCGGTAAATCAGTAAGAGACATCATAGATCGCACCATATCTAATAGAGTGCGATTACGACGTTCGGACACACCATTACGCTGAGGTGTTCCAGGCGGCGTGAGTTGTGAAACTATTCCACATTTTCTTAAGTGTGTGCCAAATTCGTGACTCAAGTATTCTCCCCCACGATCTGATTGCAAGAACTTGATTTTCCTGTCACGTTGATTCTCAACCTCACTCTGAAATTCCTTGAACTTTTCAAAGGTCTCAGACTTGTGTTTCATTAAGTAGACATACCCATATCTACTCAAGTCATCAGTGAGGGTGAGAACATAACGATAGCCACCGCGAGCCTCAACACTCATTGGACCGCACACATCAGTATGTATGATTTCCAATAAGTTGGTTGCTCGCTCCATTGTTCCTGAGAATGGAGTCTTGTTCATTTCACCCATGAGGCATGGTTCGCACGTGTCAAATGATTCGTAATCAAGAGACTCTAAAAGTCCATCTGCATGGAGCTTCTTCATGCGTTTGACACCTATGTGACCAAGGCGGCAGTGCCACAAGTATGTGGGACTATCATTATCAACCTTACATCTTTTGGTATTCACACTATGAATATGTGTAGCATTACGCTCGAGATTCATTAAGAATAAACCATTCACCATCGGAGCATGACCATAAAACATATCTCTCATATGAATAGAACAACCGTTATTCTCGGATTTAAATGAGTAGCCATCTCGTATTAAACGAGATCCTGATACAATGTGCATGCTCAAAGCTGGCACTAAATAACAATTATTGAGGTTTAAAACTAATCCCGTAGGTAAATATAGAGGTAGCGTGCCGACAGGGATCACATCGACCTTGGAACCATTCCCGACGTGCATCGTCACCTCGTCCTTCGCCAGTCTCCGCTTATTCCGCAGCTCCTGCTTTGAGTTACAAATGTGAGCAACCGCACCGGTATCAAATACCCAGGAGCTACTATGAGTACTGGTAAGGTACACATCAATTACATGTATATCACATATACCTTTTGTGATGCCGGCCTTCTTGTCCGCTAAGTATTTAGGGCAGTTCCACTTCCAGTGACCACTTCCCTTGCAATAAAAGCACTCAGTCTCGGGCTTGGGTCCATTCTTTGGCTTTTTCCGGCAGCTTGCTTACCGGGCGCGGCAACTCCCTTGTCGTCCTTCTTGAAGTTCTTCTTACCCTTGCCTTTCTTGAACTTAGTGGTTTTATTCACCATCAAAACTTGATGTTCCTTTTTGACTTCCACCTCTGCTGATTTCAGCATTGCAAATACTTCAGGAATGGTATTTTCCATCCCCTGCATATTGAAGTTCATCACAAAGCTCTTGTAGCTTGGTGGAAGCGACTGAAGGATTCTGTCAATGACCGCGTCATCCGGGAGATTAACTCCCAGCTGAGTCAAGCGATTATGCAACCCAGACATTTTGAGTATGTGCTCACTGACAGAACTATTTTCCTCCATCTTACAGCTGAAGAACTTGTCAGAGACTTCATATCTCTCGACCCGGGCATGAGCTTGGAAAACCATTTTCAGCTCTTCGAACATCTCATATGCTCCGTGTCGCTCAAAACGCTTTTGGAGCCCCGGTTCTAAGCTGTAAAGCATGCCGCAATGAATGAGGGAGTAATCACCAGCACGTGTCTGCCAAGCATTCATAATGTCTTGGTTCTGTGGGACGGGTGCGTCACCTAGCGGTGCTTCTAGGACATAATCTTTCTTGGCAGCTATGAGGATGATCCTCAGGTTTTGGACCCACTCCGTATAGTTGCTGCCATCGTCTTTCAGCTTGGTTTTCTCTAGGAACGCATTGAAGTTGAGGACAACGTTGGCCATTTGATCTACAAGACATATTGTAAAGATTTTAGACTAAGTTCATGATAATTAAGTTCATCTAATCAAATTATTCAATGAACTCCCACTTAGATAAACATCCCTCCAGTCATCTAAGTATAACATGATCCGAGTTGACTAGGCCATGTCCGATCATCACGTGAGACAGACTAGTCAACATCGGTGAACATCTTCATGTTGATCGTATCTTCTATACGACTCATGCTCGACCTTTCGGTCTTCTGTGTTCCGAGGCCATGTATGTACATGCTAGGCTCGTCAAGTCAACCTAAGTGTATTGCGTGTGTAAATCTGTCTTACACCCGTTGTATGTGAACGTTAGAATCTATCACACCCGATCATCACGTGGTGCTTCAAAACAAAGAACTGTCAAAACGGCGCACAGTTAGGGGGAACACTTTCTTGAAATTATTATGAGGGATCATCTTATTTACTACCGTCGTTCTAAGTAAACAAGATGCAAAAACATGATAAACATCACATGCAATCAAATAATAGTGACATGATATGGCCAATATCATATAGCTCCTTTGATCTCCATCTCGGGCTCCATGATCATCTTGTCACCGGCATGACACCATGATCTCCATCATCGTGTCTCCATGAAGTTGCTCGCCAACTATTACTTCTACTACTATGGCTAACACGTTTAGCAATAAAGTAAAGTAATTTACATGGCGTTTCTCAATGACGCGCAGGTCATACAAAAAATAAAGACAACTCCTATGGCTCCTGCCGGTTGTCATACTCATCGACATGCAAGTCATGATTCCTATTACAAGAACATGATCAATCTCATACATCACATATATCATTCATCATTCATCACAACCTTTGGCCATATCACATCACAAAACACTTGCTGCAAAAACAAGTTAGACGTCCTCTAATTGTTGTTGCAAGTTTTTACGTGGCTGCTATAGGTTTCTAGCAAGAACGTTTCTTACCTACGCCAATACCACAACGTGAATTGCCAATTTCTATTTACCCTTCATAAGGACCCTGTTCATCGAATCCGATCCGACTAAAGTGGGAGAGACAGACACCCGCCAGCCACCTTATGCAACTAGTGCATGTCAATCGGTGGAACCGGTCTCACGTAAGCATACGTGTAAGGTTGGTCCGGGCCGCTTCATCCCACGATGCCGCCGAATCAAGATAAGACTAGTAACGACAAGCAAATTGACAATATCGATGCCCACAACTACTTTGTGTTCTACTCGTGCATAGTAACTACGCATAAACCTGGCTCATGATGCCACTGTTGGGGAACGTTCCAGACAACAAAAAAATTTCTTACGTTTCACCAAGATCAATCTATGGAGTCAACTAGCAACGAGAGGAGAATGCATCTACATACCCTTGTAGATCATGAGCGGAAGTGTTCAAGAGGACGGGGATGATGGAGTCGTACTCGCCATGATCCAAATCACCGATGACCAAGTGCCGAACGGAAGGCACCTCTGCGTTCAACACACGTACGGAGCGGATGACGTCTCCTCCTTCTTGATCCAGCAAGGGGGAAGGAGAGGTTGATGAAGATCTAGCAGCACGACGGTGTGGTGGTGGATGCAGCAGTGATCGCAGCAGGGCTTCGCCGAGCTTCTGCGAGAGGGAGAGGTGTAGCAGGGGAGAGGGAGGCGCCAAGACTTGAGGTGCAGCTGCCCTCCCTCCCCCTTTATATAGGCCCCCTAGGGGGGTGTGCCGGCCCTAGGAGATGGGATCTCCTAGGGGGGGGCGGCGGCCAAGGGGGTGGAGTACCCCCCAAGGCAAGTGGAGGCGCCCCCTCCCCTAGGGTTCCCAACCCTAGGCGCATGGGGGGCCCAAGGGGGGCCACCAGCCCACTATGGGCTGGTTCCCCTCCCCACTTCAGCTCATGGGGCCCTCCGGGATGGGTGGTCCCACCCGGTGGACCCCCAGGACCCATCCGGTGGTCCCGATACAATACCCGTGTCCCCGAAACTTTCCCGATGGCCGAAACTACACTTCCTATATATTATTATTCACCTCCGGACAATTCCGGAACTCCTCGTGATGTCCAAGATCTCATCCGGGACTCTGAACAACTTTCGGATTACTGCATACTCATATCTATACAATCCTAGCGTCACCGAACCTTAAGTGTGTAGACCCTACGGGTTCGGGAGACAAGCAGACATGACCGAGATGACTCTCTGGTCAATAACCAACAGCGAGATCTGGATACCCATGTTGGCTCCCACATGCTCCTCGATGACCTCATCGGATGAACCACGATGTCGAGGACCTAATCAATCCCGTACACAATTCCCTTTGTCAGTCGGTATGTTACTTGCCCGAGACTCGATCGTCGGTATCCCAATACCTTGTTCAGTCTCGTCACCGGCAAGTCACTTTACTCATACTGTAATGCATGATCCTGTGATCAACCACTTGATCACATTGAGCTCATTATGATGATGCATTACTGAGTGGGCCCAGAGATACCTCTCCGTCATACGGAGTGACAAATCCCAGTCTCGATTCGTGCCAACCCAACAGACACTTTTGGACATACCTGTAATGTACCTTTATAGTCACCCAGTTACGTTGTGACGTTTGGCACTCCCAAGGCACTCCTACGGTATCCGGGAGTTGCACAATCTCATGGTCTAAGGAAATGATACTTGACATCCAGAAAAGCTACAGCAAACGAACTACACGATCTTTGTGCTATGCTTAGGTTTGGGTCTTGTCCATCACATCATTCTCCTAATGATGTGATCCCGTTATGAATGACATCCCCATGTCCATAGCCAGGAAACCATGACTATCTTTTGATCAACGAGCTAGTCAACTAGAGGCTCACTAGGGACACATTGTGGTCTATGTATTCACACATGTATTACGATTTCCGGATAATACAATTATAGCATGAATAATAGACAATTATCATGAATAAGGAAATATAATAATCAGTTTATTATTGCCTCTAGGGCATATTTCCAACAGCTTGCCCAAACCCCCGGCCTCATCGTTGTGGGCCATGTTTCACTCTAAATAGGAAAAAAGTTTGGTCAAAAAGTTGGTTATTGTCAAGGAACAAGATCATGGTCTCATCATTTAGGGTCTGTCGACACCGAGGCATCCTAAAAGCTAAGCGTTTATCATTTTGGGTTTGTCGACGCCGAGGCACCCTAAAAGCCTAAGCTTTCATCATTTAGGTTTTTATCAACACCGAGGCACCCTAAAAGCCAAGGTTTTATAATTTATGGTTTGTCGACACCGAGGCATCCTAAAAGCTAAGTTAAGTTTTCATCATTTAGGGTTTATCGATGCCGAGGCACCCTAGGTTGACTGATATATATGGGTATCTTCTAATAATATACCCTATCAAGAAAAGGGAAGGAGAATTCTAAGTTGAGCCTAATCACTTGGCTCTATTGCCACCTATGGCAGTTGCTTTTTCGTCTGTCCACACATGAATTCAACATATGTGTTTAATGCAGCAAGCATAAAGGGGCAGTTGATCCTACTTAATTAAGTACTAAGATACCCCAGCCCATGCATTAGTCGCAAGTACCCCATATGTCCTATTTTTAGCAAAGTCATGCTAAAATTCACGGAAAATTTCAGCATGACCTGTGCTGAAAATAGGACATATGGAGTACCTGAATTTGCCGAAACGGAAGTTAATCGACATTTCGGCAAACTCAAGGGTCTCTCGGGGTACCTGCAAAATCATTACCCCACCCCTGCCCAGCTGCAACCCCACAACACCCGACAATATCATCACAACACGATGGTCGGAGACAAAACCCCCCAATATCATCAAAATACCCCAGTTATGAAGTAAAATTCCTGAAGTGTTCCTGGAGTAGAACCTGAAGTGTAGTCAGATGCTTCACCTATGTGCATAAAAATCATAAAAATTCAAAATCATTTGAAACCTGATCACTCGGACCACACCACATGCCACATCATACATAGTACATAGAGTTGACATCTCAGCATCGACCACACCACATGCCACATCATACATAGTACATAGACGATCCAACAGACTACATAGCAGGATAGTTTAAGCGTGAACCGCATCATACAAAATAGAAGAACTTCACTACACAACTGAAACTCAATTAAGCTAGTTAAATGGAGTTCATCTACTCACTAGCAGTACTACTAACTGGCAGTACTTAAACAAGTTAAGCTACTCACTACAGTACTGGCTACTCACTTAAGCTAGAAGCTACAAGTTAAACACATTTGTAGCACTGAGAAATAATGCTGAGATGTAGCAAACAAGTTAAGCTAGAAGCTACAGTACTGGCAACTAGTAGCAAGGAGTATAATGGCAATCATGTCCTTCCCTTCATATATTCATGATATAAATGGATTGTTCTACCTAGCAGGTTGTTGGAAATTCAGTTGCTTTTTAATTAGGACTAGCAACAAGACATGGTCAAATTTCAATTAAGAACATCTTGCATACATGATCAGGAGTACATCAAAATCTATTGAGTAGTTCTTGTGCTCATCCAGTAGCAACATCTTTCATACATGATCAGTAGTCATGTACCAAATTTTTATTTAAACTGAATTTGCAAACCACCAAGAGCTCTACTAGTTTCAGACTAGATTTACACTAAATACACTAGAGTATTTGACCAATAGTCATGTGAACTCTCTGAATTTGTAAACACTTCCAGACTTGAGCATTGAGAGTTCACAGTTGCAAAAATGCTCACAATTGCATTGAGAGCATTGATGAATTGAAGATCAACACAACGTTAAACTCAGCAATCCTAGATGAATTTGTAAACACAATAAAAATGGAAGTTTTATTACCCCTGAACATCTGCATCATAGATGCATATAGCCACAATTAACATGGTTCAAAAAAAAGGGGGCAGTACTGTTGCATCTTTCCATGCAAGATTCAGACACTGTATCATGCAAGATTCAGACATTGTATCATCCAATGCTCATATACATTTACTTTTAGTCTCAAGATTATTTGCATAGATGGGTCACTTGTTTATACTACTGCACATACCCCGAACACCACAACAACTGCTACTTCCGGAGGTAATTCTTTGTAGGTCTGATTTCTACCAGCGCCAAAAATATACAGTGTCTAATCGATCGATGGGTTGGATCAAGGAAAAAATGGGGGTGAGGGGGAAGATGGAATCAGGGGATCTGTACCTGCGGCGGCTGAGGCTGGAGGACAGCGCCGTCGACGAACTCGAGGGCGGGGGCACCGGATGCTCCTCTCGTTGATGGGGGAGGGGAGGCGCTGGAGGCAAACCCTAGCCACCAAGCGGACGAGTGCTGCAGCTAGGTGGAGTAACCTCTGCCAGAGACGACGGAGCAGGTGGCCGACGTCGTGGTTGGTGAGGAGCAGGTGGCTGGCGTCGTGGTTGCTGAGGAGAGCGTGAGGAAGAGCGCCCCGTGCGCGATGATGGGCCGCTTGCGTTGGCGGAGGCCTGGAGGATGGAGGGACCGATGGAGAGATGGAATCGGGGGCTTGAGAGATGTGATCGATTGGGGGAAGAAAGGGGATTGGCGATTTTAGTGGGGGTAGGCTTTGCAATGGCGCACCCCCTAGCGGTGCGCCATTAGAATTTATTTATTTTGAATAGCAATGGCGCACCCCCTAGAGGTGCGCCATTAGTAATCTTTTTTTGGATAGCAATGGCGCACCCCCTAGCAGTGCACCATTAGTATTTTTTTAGGATTTTTTGTTGCCTAGCGGAGGGCCGGCATCGGCGTCTTGAACCCTAGGGCTCGCTCGGTGGGGGGGGGGGAGGGAGGGGGTGGGTGGTCGTCGGCGGCGGTAGAGCGGGGGGTCGTCGGCAGCGGTGGGAGTGAGGGAGGGTGTGGGGGGGTCGTCGGCGGCAGTGGAGCGGGGGAGGGTGCGGGGGGTCGTCGGCAGCGGTGGAGCGGGGGAGGGTGCGGGGGGTCGGCGGCGGCAGTGGAGCGGGGGAGGGTGCGGGGGGGGGGGGGTCGTCGGCGGTGGAGCGGGGTAGGGTGCGGGGGGTCGGCGGCATCGGTGGAGCGGGGGAGGGTGCGGGGGGTCGGTGGCGGCGGTGGAGCAAGGGAGGGTGCGGGGGGTGCTCGGCGGCGAGGGGGATCTGGCGAGGGAGGGGTGCCCATGAATTAAATTTAAAAATATTCACGAGTTCAAAAAATATTAACAAATTCAATACTTTTTGTGAATTAGAAATTCAATACCATAATAAACATAAATAAATATTTGTGAGGACACTAGAACAGAAGAAATATCATTTCAATATGTCGAAATACAATCGAGAAATGAAGGGTACAATTTAAATACAATGGATCTTAGCTAGCTATCTGTTCACAATCTTCTTGCCCTTCTTTTTCGCAAATGGAGTTCTTCTGTGGAAAGGACGTCCTTTAGGTAGGGTGGTCCTGCTTCTTCTTATGGTGTATGGCACTTCATCGTCGTCGTCATGTTCCATCTTCGGGTCGCCGTACTTGTCGAAGTCTTGCTCATTGGCGACTCCATCCATTCCGATGATCTACCTTTTGCATCTCCTCACGACAACACGACTGGGCTTTGACGGGTCGATAATGAAGAAGCATTGGTCCACTTGGGAAGCCAGTACCCATGGCTCATTTTTCGCGGTGACGTTTGCGCCCGCGGTCTTGGATTTTGCTTCGGGTATAACCATGGTGGTGAAATACCAGTCTTCTTTTAGGACGCTCTTGGCCCATCTGACACGGAACATCGGGACCTTCTCTCCAGCGTAGCTCAGCTCCCAGATCTCCTAGATCCTTCCGTAGTATCTGTCCTTGTCGTTACCGGTGTAGGATTCCATTGTTACCCCGGAGTTCTGATAACCATCGCTCTTCATGTCCTTGTCCTCGGTGTAGAATGTGTAGCCGTTGATATCGTACGCCTCATAGGTCATCAGGTTGTGCTCGGTGCCCTGTGAGAAGGCAAATATGAGTTTTTCTTCCGCGGAAGAATCCTCATGTAAAGGGTACGACAGAAGCTTCTTCTTGAACCAACGCATGAAACATAAGTTGTGCTCTTTGATTATATCTCCGTCCGTCCTCTGTTGGCCTCGGTCATTGTACGTCTTCTCAACAAAGGTTTCATGCTCTACCACCCAAGGATCGACCACGTCTATGTGTTGTAGCGCGACTAGGTTTGCTCTTTCAAAGTCGGCGAGTCAACCCTCGAAGTCGACATGCATTTCGCAGCGACCCTCACGGTTACCCCATCCAGTGAGCCTGCCGAGGTGCCTGTTGACGGGCAGACCAACAGGGTTCTCGATGCCTAGATAATTCGTGCAGTAGGAGATGCACTCTTCAGTTAGAAAGCCCCTGGCTTTCCCTCTGGACGTGACATGTTGCGAACGTATCCTTTGATGACACCATTCATCCTTTCGAACAACATCATGTTGTGCTGGAACGTCGGCCCGAGTTGGATGATATCCTCCATGATATGGACCACCAGATGCACCATAACATCGAAGAATGCGGGTGGGAAGTACATCTCAAGCTCGCATAGTATCACCACGATCTCTTCCTGTAGCCTTCTGAGTTGCCTCACGCCAACCCACTTCCGAGAGATGACGTCGAAAAAGTTGCATAGGCCAAATAGCGTTTCACGGACATGCGCGTCCATAATCCCACGGATTGCAACCGGAAGTATTTGCGTCATGAGCACGTGACAGTCGTGAGACTTCATCCCGCTGAACTTCTACTTCGCTGGGTCTAGGTATCTGCTTATCTTCCCCGTGTAACCGTAAGGAAGTTTTACTCCTACGAGGCAGGTGAAAAACTGCTCGATCTCCTCCTGACTTAGAGTGAAGCACGCGGGAGGGTAGTCATTTCCGGTCTTCTTGGCCTTTTTTTGCCTTTGCAACGACTTTCCGTGTCTTGCTTTGCCTCATCATCATCATCATCATCATCATCATTAGCGTGAAGATCCTCCCTGATGCCCATTGATTTCAAGCCTGCCCTTGCTTTCGGCCCATCTTTGGTCCTCTCTGGCATGTTGAGCAGGGTACCAAGCAGACTCTCGCACACGTTCTTCGTGATATGCATGACATCAAGGCTGTGAGGCACACGGTGGATCTTCCAGTATGGCAAGTCCCAGAAAATAGACCTCGTTTTCCATACCTTCAGGAGCGGCTCTGGCGCCTTTCGCTTCTTTCCCGGCTCTGGCGCCTTTTGCTTCTTTCCTGGCAGTGGGCAATCTTTCCAATTTTTCAACAGCTCATCTATTTCCTCGCCGCTCCTCATACGCGGGCGTCTTCGGGGTTCGGTTTCACCATTGAACAGATCCTTGCGTTTTCTCCATGGGTCATCGTCGCGAAGCCACCTTCGATGTCCCATGAACACGGTTTTCTAAGACCCGAGATCTCTATCTAGCTGGCGATACGTTGTGTCATCCATGCACCTGACGCATCCAGAAAATCTGTGGACCACCTGTGTAACACCCCGGATATGATTTTCCCAATTTGTATTCCAACTCTTGCCGTTTCCGGCCTTAAGTTATTTTATTTTCTCGGGTTTGGGTCTTTGTCTCCGTGTGTTGTTATCGTTGTCATGCATCTCATATCATGTCATCATGTGCATTGCATTTGCATACGTGTTCATCTCATGTATTTGAGCATTTTCCTCGTTGTCCGTTTTGCATTCCGGCGCTTCGTTCTCCTCCGGTGGTCATTTCTACCTTTCTTTCATGTGTGGGGATCAAGCATTTCCGGATTGGACCGAGACTTGCCAAGCGGCCTTGGTTTACTACCGGTAGACCGCCTGTCAAGTTTCGTATCATTTGGACTTCGTTTGATGCTCCAACGGTTAACCGAGGGACCGAAAAGGCCTCGTGTGTGTTGCAGCCCAACACCCCTCCAATTTGGCCCAAAACCCACCTAAACCTGCTCCATCATCTAGAGCGTTTGATCATGATCGCGTGGGCGAAAACCACACCTCATTTGGACTGTCCTAGCTCCCTCTAGGCCTATATAAAGGTCTCTCCCCGAAAATCCGGATCTCCCCCGTCCAAACCCTAAAAATTCGTCTCCGCCGCCACCGGACACGTCCGGACGGCACCGGACGCATCCGCCGCCGCCTCCGTGCCAATCCTAGGCCGCCATGTGGCGCCTCACCGCCTCCGCGCCGCCGGCCCGGGCAGGTCCATCGCCGGCCCCCGAGAGCCCGCCGCCGCCCTCCTTCCCCGTCGCGCCGCCCGGGGCTTCTTCTTCCTCGCCACGCCACCGCCTTCGCACGCCGCGCCGGCCACCGCCGCCATAGCCGTCGACCATCACCGGCCGGTCGCACCTCGCCGCTGCCACCTCGTCCTCGTCGCCCGTCATCTTCCTCCTCGCCGCTCGCCGCCGCAGGAGGCCGGACCTCCTCCGCACCGGCCCGCCCAGCCACAGCTCAAGTCCGGCCGCCGTCGCCCTTCTCCGGCGAGCCCGCCGCCGACCTCGGTTCGCCCACCGCCGCTACAGTGTTTTCGCCAGATCCAGATCCGGGGAACAGTAAACCCTAGGTCGTTTTTTCTTCTAAGTCCTAAAAATCCCAGATCCATGTGCTCCTGTTCATCATGCTATATCTCCGTATCCGTAGCTCCGATTTTGGCATATAGCATATCAAAATGTTCGTCTCAGAGAGTACATCATTTAATTCCGTTGCATCATTTTAATTTGAGTTCATCTTGATGCCCGAAATGCTGTTAGAAGTAGGATACTTGAGATAATTGTCAGATCTGCTACTCCATTTAGACATTTGTCATTTTTGCCATGATTATTGTGTGCATGTTATGCCCTGATGCTCTACATATGTTTTGTTAAGGGTTTTGTCATCTTTCCAGAGGTGTAACCCATGTATTTTTGTGATGTGTGTCGTGACTAGCACAAGCTTGCCAAGTGAGGCACTTGGTAATTCTGATTTCAGGGACTTAGCATTTCCACTAAGTCCTTGAGCTGTTTATCTCATGTTGCCATATGTTCATGTTGTTTCCGAGTGATCCGTGCCTCTTTTGAGGATGATCAGTAAGGATGTTTTATTAATCTTGTAGTGCTCTATCCATCCATGTCTTTGTTTACAATTATGGAGCACCCTAGCTTGAGTCAATCGAGCTCTACTTTTGCTACTTCGTAAATCTGGGCAGATTGTCAACTTGTTTGCAATTTTGCCGATGTTGTTGTAGTTGATCCGTGCATGCTATGCTATAGTTCTTGCCATGTCTAGCTTGCATTTTGTGTGTTCTTGATAGATGTATGCTTAGCTTCTCATGACTTGCTCCGTAGTGAGTGCATCGAGCTCGTAAACATGCCTACTTGAGATATGTTTCAGCATGTGCCAGTTTTCACTAAGTCTGAAAACTGATTGTATTTTTGCTATGTTTACATGCTTGCAAATATGTTTTCTGATCCCTTTTGGTTCAAGGTCAGTAAGGGACTTTTGTTAAGATTTTTGAGTAGCTCCATGCCATGTTTTACTTTGCCTTGTTCAGATCCTGTAGCATGTAGTTTTGTTGCTCCAAAGTGGGCTACCTGATCTGAAATTCCAGACAAGTGTTAATTTCACTAAGTCTGAGATCTGTTTACCATATGCATTTTTGCCATGCTTGTTTGAACCTCTTAATGGATGAATTGGCCGTAGCTCATTGCTAGACTTTTTTAAGCATCTTGTATGCATCCCTGCCATGTATTTTGATGCCATGTTTGGGTGCTGTAGCATGTTCACCTCATTGCATTTAGATGGCTACTTGCTGTAAATCGCAGACCGGTGTCATATTTGAATCGCTTGCCATTTCCAAACCGTAACTCCGATTCCGGCGTTCTTTATATCGTTTTCAAGCAATTTCATATCATCTTTCCAGTGGCACACTTGGTTTTCCAAGTTGAGGCCAGGTTCATGCATTACCTGTCAAATCTTGCATATGCATCCCGCATCGCATCCCGCATAGCATACCATCTTTGCATCTTATTGTTTGATCCTTGCACGTGGTTGATTGTATCCTTGTTGCTTGTTTGTCTTGTTTGGGTAGAGCCGGGAGACGAGTTCGCTAACGAGGAGCCTGTTGAGTTTGCTTTCGAGGATCCAGTCAACTCTGATAGCTTTGTAGGCAAGATGATCATACCCTCGAAATCACTACTATCTTTGCTATGCTAGATTGCTCGCTCTTTTGCTATGCCAATGCTACGATGCCTACCTTTTGCTTTCAAGCCTCCCAAATTGCCATGTCAATCCTCTAACCCACCATGTCCTAGCAAAACCTTGTTTGGCTATGTTACCGCTTTGCTCAACCCCTCTTATAGCGTTGCTAGTTGCAGGTGAAGATTGGAGGCCGTTCCTTGTTGGAACATTTATTTACTTGTTGGGATATCATTATGTTGCCATGTTATCTTAATGCATCTATATACTTGGTAAAGGGTGGAAGGCTCGGCCTCTCGCCTAGTGTTTTGTTCCACTCTTGTCGCCCTAGTTTCCGTCATATCGGTGTTATGTTCCTGGATTTTGCGTTCCTCACGCGGTTGGGTTATAATGGGAACCCCTTGATAGTTTGCCTTGATTAAAGCTTTTCCAACAATGCCCAACCTTGGTTTTACCATTTTCCACCTAGCCTCTTTTTCCCTTGGGTTTCCGGAGCCCGAGGGTCATCTTATTTAACCCCCCGGGCCAGTGCTCCTCTGAGTGTTGGTCCACCTGTCAGCTGCCGGTGGCCACTAGGGGCAACTCTGGGCTGGCCTACCCATACCTAAGACAATCTGAGTGTGCCCTGAGAAAGTGATATGTGCAGCTCCTATCGGGATTTGTCGGCACATTCGGGCGGTGTTGCTGGTCTTGTTTTAACCTGTCGAAGTGTCTTGAAGAACCGAGATACCGAGTCTGATCGGAACGTCTCGGGAGGAGGTCTATTCCTTCGTTGACCGTGAGAGCTTGTCATGGGCTAAGTTGGGACTCCCCTACAGGGATTTGAACTTTCGAAAGCCGTGCCCGTGGTTATGGGCAGATGGGAATTTGTTAATGTCCGGTTGTAGATAACTTGAACCTTAACTTAATCAAAATGAATCAACCGAGTGTGTTACCGTGATGGCCTCTTCTCGGCGGAGTCCGGGAAGTGGACATGGTGTTGGAGTAATGCTTGCGCAGGTTGTCCTCTAGTTTCTTGCTCGCGCTTTGCCTCCTCTTCTCGCTCTCTTTTGCGAATAAGTTAGCCACCATATATGCTAGTCGCTTGCTGCAGCTCCACATATTTTTACCTTACCTTACCTTACCTTACCTATTAAGCTTAAATAGTCTTGATCGCGAGGGTGCGAGATTGCTGAGTCCCTGTGGCTCACAGATTACTATTACACCAGATGCAGGGCCTGATGATTCCGCTCCAGGTGACGTGCTCGAGCTCAAGTGGGAGTTCAATGAGGACTCTCAATGTTACTATGTTTCTTTTCCTGATGATCAGTAGTGGTGCCCTGTTGGGGGTGATCGGGACCATGTCGCATGTTGGGTTATCTTTTATTTTGGCACCGTAGTCGGGCCATGAGTGTTTGGTTGATGTAATGTTATTTATGTACTTGATTGACGTGGCGAGTGTAAGCCAACTATGTTATCCCTTTTATTATCTATATTACATGGGATGTTTGTGATGATTGCCTGACTTGCAACATATGCCTTCAATGCGATTATGCCTCTAAGTCGTGCCTCGACACGTGGGAGATATAGTCGCATCAAGGGTGTGACAACCTGCCCCGCGAGATATCCGTAACCGAGATAGTTGTGCACCATCGTGAGTAGTGCGGCTCTCATAGGGAAATATTCTTTCTCTGCGGCGTCCCATGTATTGGCTGGCGTTTTCCACAGCGTGTCTAGCTCCTCTTTCAGCAGCCCCAGATACAGATTGATGTCGTTCCCTGGTTGTTTTGGCCCTTCAATTAGCATACTCATGTGAATGTACTTCCTCTTCATGCACAACCTGGGGGAAGGTTGTACATCCACACAAACACATGCCAAGGGCTATGTGTGCTTCTCTGGCTGCCAAACGGATTGACTCCATCGGTGCTCGCGCCCAGCATGATGTTCCTTGGATCGTCCCCAAATTCTGGGTGTTCGAAGTTCAACGCTTGCCACTGGCTCGCATCCTTAGGGTGAGTCAGCATCTTGTCTTTTTTATTTATCTCCGGATCATTTCCGTCATCTTCTCGCTTCTTCTCCTCCCTATCCGCGTGCCAACGCAGGAGCTTTGCTAGCTTAGGGTCCGCGAAATACCGCTGCAGACGAGGAGTGATCGGAAAGTACCACACCACTTTTTGAGGAGCTTTCTTCCTCTTCTTGTATTGAGTGACGCCGCACACCGGACATATGGTAGACTCCGCGTGCTCGTCCCGATAAATGATTCAATTGTTCATGCTCACATGGTATTTCACGTGTGGTAAATCCAGAGGACACACGATTTTCTTCGCCTCCTCGAAAGTGGTCGGGCACTTGTTCCCCTTGGGAAGACGTTCGTGCTAGAATGACATGTTCTCGTCGAAGCATGCGTCGGTCATTTTGTGTTTTACCTTCATCTCCAGAGCCATGAGCGTTACTTTCAGGCGGGTATCCTCGGGCCTGCATCCTTCATACAATGGAGTAACCGCGTCTATCTCTAGTTGATCCAGCTTGGCTTTCTCTCGGGCGGCAGCTCTTGCATTATCCGTCTGCTTGAGAAGCAGCTCTTGAATATGAGGGTCCTGCAGCTAGCCCATCGATGGTCCATCATCGTCTGCTCCGGCATCTTCATCTTCCTCATCATCATGTCCGGCATCTTCTACATGATGACTGTGTACAGCATCACTGTCGTGATCATGTCCTGGAGATTCTTCATCTTCTCGTCCGCCCTCGCCGTGGTGGCTGTCTTGCTGCCCTTCCTCATTTCTTGCCTGGCCCCCATGGACGACTTCATAGTCATCTTCATCACCTTGCCACCGATAGCCATCCATGAAACCACGCAAGAGCAGGTGGTCCCGCACCTGCCCGGAATCCGGGTCCGCAATAAGGCTCTTCAGCTTGCATCTTCAACACGGACATCTTATCTCCGTCTTGTTCTTTTGAAGCATCTCAGCCTTCGCGGAGCTCAAAAACCTATTCACGATGCCTTCGGTCATCATGCGGACCATGGTCGCCTGCGGGGTAGAGCAAAACGATATTTTAGAACCAAGAAATTTTTTTTGGCATCACTTTCCCTAAAAATAGGACCAAAAAGAATGCATAGTGCCAAAATTCTTGCTGAAATGGAAATGAATCAACATTCCGGCAAAATATTGGCAACTATCGCATTTCAAATACCGGTACCTGCAAACACAAACATATATGCAACACCACAAACATATGCAACACCACAAGCATACATAGATCTAGCTAGGCCATAAAAAGTGCATGTGCACGTTGTTGGAGGGAGAAAAAAGTAGATCTACAACATAAAGAAAGCTTTCCCCTTACTTACCTATAAAAAAAGGTAATTTAACCACTTAATTTGGATGAATCTATGGTGCAAATGAGGTGAGGAGGAGGAGGCAGCCGAGACAAGCTTGGAGGAGGAGGTGGAGAGAATGAAGTGGGGAAAGTGAGTGTGTAGGTGGCTATCAAAAATATCTAGCTGGTCACAGGTTACTAGTGGCGCACCAGCTGGTGGTGCGCCATTAGTAGTTTTGCACAAAAATGATAGTAGTGGCGCACGTGGTGAGTGGTGCGCCATTACTAGTTAAACTAGTTTTAACTAGTAATGGCGCACTGTTCCCTGGTGCGCCATTAGTATTTTTGGAAAAAAATATGTTAGTAGTGGCGCACCATGGGTGTGGTGCGCCATTAGTGTCTATCACACTAATGGTGCACCGACACATGGTGCGCCACTGCTATATAGTAGTGGCGCACCACATGTCTCGTGCGCCATTAGTGTCCATATCATCTATAGCCCTTTTCCTAGTAGTGAAGAGAACACTAATGAAAGGGAAGAGACCTCCCAATATTCTCCTATTATTTCTTATGATGAATCAGGTAACGAGGAGAAGCCTTCTATTCAACCAATCTCATTAATAAGGAGCTCCAAAAAGAGGATTGAACCCACACATGATGTGTTGAAGAAGAAGAAAAGAAAAAGGAAGAGAGGTAAAAAGATACCTCCCCCAAATAATGCTGCTCCTATTACTATTGTGCCTCATGAAAAATATAATTGTGGAATATAATGATACTTCTTATGATCTTGAAAATCTTTTTGCCACTTGCTTGGAAGAATATGATAATTGCTATACTATTGGTACTATCCATACTATTAATGATGAGCGTGATTATGCTTATGATATGAAAAGGCCCAAGCTTGGGGATGCTATGTTTGATGAAGATGATGTTTTTGAGAATATATTTTCTGCAATTAATGTTTGTCCCAAGCTTGGGGATGCTACGTTTAATGAAGATGATACTTTTAGTTTCCCAAGTTTTGACATGCAAATTTATTATGATGATAGCATGCCTCCTATTTATGATGACTATTGCGATGGCACTTATGCTATAAAGAGTAGTGATGATTATATTTATAAAACTTGTCATGATTATGATTACCCCTTTTCTGAACATTACTCTTTTAATGTGGAAACAATTTATAGTATTCGAGTCTCCTATGATACTCTCACTATTCCGAATGAGAAGAATCTTGCTTATGTGGAGGGTAGTATATTTTCTATGCTTGTAGATCATGAAAAGAATGCTTTATGTGCTGGTTATATTGTTGAATTCATTCATGATTCTACTGAAAAGTATTATGAGGGAGGAACATATGCTTGTAGGAATTGCAATAATATCAAGTTTCCTCTCTATGTGCTTAAACTTTTGAAGTTATGCTTGTTTTGCCTTCCTATGCAAGTTGATTCTTGTTCCCATAAGTTGTTTGCTCACAAAATCCCTATGCATAGGAAGTGGGTTAGACTTAAATTTTCTAGTCATATTCTTCATGATGCTATCTTTATGTTACAATTCTTATCTTTTATGTGATCATCATTGAAATCATCATGCCTAGCTAGGGGCGTTAAACGTTATCGCTTATTGGGAGGCAACCCAATTTTATTTTTGTTCATTGCCTTTTGCTCCTGTTTAGCAATAAATAATTTATCTAGCCTCTGTTATTATTGAGCTTTTATGTTTTAATTAGTGTTTGTGCCAAGTAGAACCGTTGGGAAGACTTGGGGAAAGTCTTGTTGATCATGCTATAAAAAAAACAGAAACTTTAGCGCTCACAAGATTTGCTGCCATTTTTTTATTGGGGAGTGATATTCAGTTAATTATTTTTTCAGATGATTAATAGATAAATCCCTCACATCCAGAAGTTTATTTTATAATTTTTGAGGTTCCAAAAGTTTGCGTTAGTTACAGATTACTACAGACTGTTCAGTTTTTGACAGATTCTGTTTTTCATGTGTTGTTTACTTATTTTGATGAATCTATGGCTAGTAAAAGAGTTTATAAACCATAGAGAAGTTGTAATACAGTAGGTTTAACACCAATATAAATAAATAATGAGTTCATTACAGTACCTTGAAGTGGTGTTTTGTTTTCTTTCGCTAACGGAGCTTACGAGTTTTCTGTTAAGTTTTGTGTTGTGAAGTTTTCAAGTTTTGGGTAAAGATTCGATGAACTATGGAATAAGGAGTGGCAAGAGCCTAAGCTTGGGGATGCCCAAGGCACCCCAATATAATATTCAAGGACAACCAAAAGCCTAAGCTTGGGGATGCCCCGGAAGGCATCCCCTCTTTCGTCTTCATTCATCGGTAACTTTACTTGGAGCTATATTTTTATTTACCACATGATATGTGTTTTGCTTGGAGCGTCATTTTATTTTATTTAGTTTTGCTTTCTGCTTGAATAAAATACCAAGATATGAAATTCTTAAATGTTAGAGAGTCTTCATATAGTTGCATAATTATTCGAGTACTCGTTGATCTTCACTCATATCTTTCGGAGTATTTGTTGTTGCTCTAGTGCTTCACTTATATCTTTTTAGAGCACGGAGGTGGTTTTATTTTGAAGAAATAGATGAACTCTCATGCTTCACTTATATCATTTTGAGAGTCTCTAAACATCATGGTAATTTTCTTTGGTTATGAATTTAGTCCTAATATAATGGGCATCCAAGAGGGATATAATAAAAACTTTCATATGAAGTGAATTGAATACTAAGAGAAGTTTGATACTTGATAATTGTTTTGAGATATGGAGATGGTGATATTAGAGTCATGCTAGTTGAGTAGTTGTGAATTTGAGAAATACTTGTGTTAAAGTTTGTGATTCCCGTAGCATGCACGTATGGTGAACCGTTATGTGGTGAAGTCGGAGCATGATTTATTTATTGATTGTCTTCCTTATGAGTGGCGGTTGGGGACGAGCGATGGTATTTTCCTACCAATCTATCCCCTAGGAGCATGCGCGTTGTACTTTGTTTCGATAACTAATAGATTTTTGCAATAAGTATGTGAGTTCTTTATGACTAATGTTGAGTCCATGGATTATACACACTCTCACCCTTCCACCATTGCTAGCCTCTCTAGTACCGCACAACTTTCGCCGGTACCATAAACCCACCATATACCTTCCTCAAAACAGCCACCATAACTACCTATTATGGCATTTTCATAGCCATTCCGAGATATATTGCCATGCAACTCTCCACCGTTCCATTTATTATGACACGCTCCATCATTGTCATATTGCTATGCATGATCATGTAGTTGACATTGTATTTGTGTCAAAGCCACCGTTCATAATTCTTTCATACATGTCACTCATGAGTCATTACACATCCCGACACACCGCCGGAGGCATTCATATAGAGTCATATCTTGTCCTAAGTATCGAGTTGTAATTGTTGAGTTGTAAGAAAATAAAAGTGTGATGATCATCATTATTAGAGCATTGTCCCGGTTAGGAAAGGATGATGGAGACTATGATTCCCCCACAAGTCGGGATGAGACTCTGGATGAAAAAAGAGGCCAAATAATCCCAAAAAAGAGGCCATAAAAAAGGAGAAGGCCCAAATAAAAAAAATAAAAAAATGAGAGAAAAAGAGAGAAGGGACAATGCTACTATCCTTTTACCACACTTGTGCTTCAAAGTAGCACCATGATATTCATGATAGAGAGTCTCTCATTTTGTCACTTTCATGTACTAGTGGGAAATTTTCATTATAGAACTTGGCTTGTATATCCCAATGATGGGCTTCCTCAAAATGCCCTAGGTCTTCGTGAGCAAGCGAGTTGGATGCACACCCACTAGTTTCTTTTGTTGAGCTTTCATACATTTATAGCTCTAGTGCATCTGTTGCATGGCAATCTCTACTCACTCACATTGATATCTATTGATGGGCATCTCCATAGCCCGTTGATACGCCTAGTTGATGTGAGACTATCTTCTCCCTTTTTGTCTTCTCCACAACCACCATTCTATTCCACCTATAGTGCTATGTCCATGGCTCACGCTCATGTATTGCGTGAAGATTGAAAAAGTTTGAGATCATCGAAAGTATGAAACAATTGATTGGCTTGTGATCGGGGTTGTGCATGATTTAAATATTTTGTGTGGTGATGATAGAGCATAGCCAGACTATATGATTTTGTAGGGATAGCTTTCATTGGCCATGTTATTTTGAGAAGACATGATTACTTGGTTAGTATGCGCGAAGTATTATTATTTTTATGTCAATATTAAACTTTTCTCTTGAATCTTATGGATCTGAATATTCTTGCCACAATAAACAGAACTACATGGATAAATATGTTAGGTCGCATTCCACATCAAAAATTATGTTTTTATCATTTACCTACTCGAGGACGAGCAGGAATTAAGCTTGGGGATGCTGATACGTCTCCAACGTATCTATAATTTTTTATTGTTACATGCTATTATATTAACAACCTTGTATATTTTATATGCATTTATATGCTATTTTATATGATTTTTGGGACTAACCTATTAACCTAGAGCCCAGTGCCAGTTTTTGTTTTTTTCCTTGTTTTAGAGTATCGCAGAAAAGGAAAATCAAACGGAGTCCAATTGACCTGAAACTTCACGAAACTTATTTTTGGAACGGAAGCAATCCAGAAGACTTGGGTGTACGTAAGGGAAGAAACGAGGAAGCCACGAGGCAGGGGGCGCGCCCACCCCCTGGCGCGCCCTCCACCCTCGTGGGCCCCTCGTGGCTCCCCTGACGTACTTCTTCCTCCTATATATATATATATCCATATACCCTAAAACGATCGGGCAGCACAATAGATCGGGAGTTCCGCCGCCAGAAGCCACCGTAGCCACCGAAAACCAATCTAGACCCGTTCCGGCACCCTGCTGGAGGGGGGAATCCCTCTCCGGTGGCCATCTTCATCATCCCGGTGCTCTCCATGACGAGGAGGGAGTAGTCCTCCCTCGGGGCTGAGGGAATGTACCAGTAGCTATGTGTTTGATCTCTCTCTCTCATGTTCTTGATTTGGCACGATCTTGATGTATCACGAGCTTTGCTATTATAGTTGGATCTTATGATGTTTCTCCCCCTCTACTCTCTTGTAATGGATTGAGTTTCCCCTTTGAAGTTACCTTATCGGATTAAGTCTTTAAAGATTTGAGAACACTTGATGTATGTCTTGCCGTGCGTATCCGTGGTGACAATGGGATATCATGTGATTCACTTGATGTATGTTTTGGTGATCAACTTGTGGGTTCCGCCCATGAACCTATGCATAGGGGTTGACACACGTTTTCGTCGTGATTCTCTGGTAGAAACTTTGGGGCACTCTTTGAGGTTCTATGTGTTGGTTGAATAGATGAATCTGAGATTGTGTGATGCATATCGTATAATCATACCCTCGGATACTTGAGGTGACATTGGAGTATCTAGGTGATATTAGGGTTTTGGTTGATTTGTGTCTTAAGCTGTTATTCTAGTACGAACTCTAGGGCTGTTTGTGACACTTATAGGAATAGCCCAACGGATTGATTGGAAAGAATAACTTTGAGGTGGTTTCGTACCCTACCATAATCTCTTCGCTTGTTCTCCGCTATTAGTGACTTTGGAGTGACTCTTTGTTGCATGTTGAGGGATAGTTATGTGATCCAATTATGTTATTATTGTTGAGAGAACTTGCACTAGTGAAAGTATGAACCCTAGGCCTTGTTTCAACGCATTGCAATACCGTTTGTGCTCACTTTTATCATTAGTTACCTTGCTGTTCTTATATTTTCAGATTACAAAAACCTTTATCTACTATCCATATACCACTTGTATCACTATATCTTCGCCGAACTAGTGCACCTATACAATTTACCATTGTATTGGGTGTGTTGGGGACACAAGAGACTCTTTGTTATTTGGTTGCAGGGTTGCTTGAGAGAGACCATCTTCATCCTACGCCTCCTACGGATTGATAAACCTTAGGCCATCCACTTGAGGGAAATTTGCTACTGTCCTACAAACCTCTGCACTTGGAGGCCCAACAACGTCTACAAGAAGAAGGTTGTGTAGTAGACATCAGACGCAGATGTGGATTCATCCAAACCAACCACAACCTACGGCTGACTTTGCCCCGCCTCCGTCGCAAATCCGTCGGCCGTTCTTGGTTCTACTTAATCTGGTAGATGTGTGTCCAGCCGAGGTTCCTCCCAATTGATCAATAAAAAAGAAAAAGAAAAGGGCATCTAAGGGGAATCTGAAACCGGAAGAAGTACATGCATACAAGGGCAAATCAGTCAGCCCATACTCCGTGAAAAAAGGAATTGTTCCTGACCTGACAAATATTGACAACGCTTTGCCTCCGTCGGACTCCACCGTACTGGCCTCCTATGTCGGTGTACTAAAGTAGGGGTACCTTAGTATCCCGAACTTGTGCACGAGCAGTCGCAGCATCCCGCGGCAAGGCTTGCCGGGTGAACGCCAAGGTCCTCCGTGGTTCCTTTGGAGCCATTCAAGAACAAAGTATCCAAGACCCCGGCAGGAGGAGCTTGCCGGGAAGGAGACAAGACCCCGGCAAGAGGAGCTTGCCGGGAAGGCTAACCAAGGCCTGGTGAGCGACAAGCTCCCGGATGCGACAAGACAACGACCGCGGCAAGGCACTTGCCGCGACAAGCCTCCACTCTGTACCTGCGCTCCAGCACATCCACCAACGTGTCGCTCTGGGACCCTTCCAAAGCGTACGTGGCGGGAAGCTGTGCAGCCAGAGCTACACGGTGGCAAGCGGCGCTGACAAGGTTGCCATCGTGGCAAGCAGTGGCGTCCCTCGCGGTCCCTTTCTGCACCGTCTAGGCGACGCAGACAGGCATTTAATGCCTTTGTCCCCTGCCGTCGGGGTTAGGTATGATGCACTGTTGTAGGCGGCGGTGCCAACCGCATACCTTTTTACACTTTTACCCTCATCTATGTTGCCACCTGTCGGTGACCCCTTGAGCGTATAAAAGGAGGCCCATGCGCAACGTAGAGGGGGTCGGCCAACAGAACGCACCCACGCTCGGTCTCGTCAGCTGCTGGAGTGTACTGTAGCACACCGCGCTCCCAAGCAAGAAATCAATACAAACACAAAGCAGGAGTAGGGTTTTACGCATCCGTGCGGCCCGAACCTAGGTAAATTGATCGCATCGCTCGTGCGCTTCGCCTTGATCTGCTCTTTGTGATTTCTCGGCCCCCTGCCGAACCGAAAAGGGGCTTGGTCCGCCGATCCCCATAGGTGTCCGTGGGATCAGCACCCCCGACATCTTTGGCGCGCCAGGTAGGGGTGCGTCGAGGTTGTGCGAACCTGATCCGGCGTTCGCACGAGCCAAATCTTCATCATCTTCATCGATATGCCGCCAAAGAAGAAGGCTTCGGAGGCGGCTGCTCCGTCCGCGCCGTACCCACCATTGTCGCAGCAAACGGCTGGTGGGGTAGACGCCGGCGGAAGAACGGGCGGCGACGAGGGAGCTCACGGTGCTGCTCGGTCCAAGGACAAGACTGCGCTGCACATCGGCGGCACAGTCGGCTCCCACAACGACCGTGCGCATTCCAAGACCTCGGCGTCCGTACACGCACCACGCCCATCTCAGGAGGCGCGGGACCAGCAGCGTTATGGTACCCATGGTACCATATGTTTGCTGGGCCAAGATCAAGCTGGTGGATCCCGGAGTGCTCAAGACCAGCATGCGCGCCAACATGCTGGCGTGAGCGGGGCATGATCGCCTGGACGAGGTACTGCTCCTTCTAACGTAGTTAGAAGTCCGAGCATATCTCGCTCCTCGCACCGTTCGCCGCCACCGCCCGCCACTCCGGCAGAAGCTTTGGCGCGAGCTCAACTGCTTCTAGACTACCCTCCGGCAGCTGACAAGATCGACGACTGGAGGCCCACCATTCAGAGCCTCATCGGCTTCGCCAACGGCGACAACCCACGGCAGCCGAGTACTTCGCTGCCGCGGCAAGTCAGCCAGGAGCAAGCCGGTGGCGACTAGACCGGTGGGGGTGCACCCACTGTGCACTCTCCGCCCCAAAGGCCAAGATCGCCGACTCGCCGGATCCACCTCGACAGCGACTCCACCGCGTCGTCAGATCCACAAGCTCGTCGTGATCAGCGCCAAGTTCTTCGTGAACGACAGCAAGAAGACGCTCGTACGCGCATCAAGCGCCGAAGAGAAGCGCGACGTCAATCAGACCTGCGCGCTGGGCCCTCTGTCGATATGCATGCGCCAGGGGAACCAGGCGACTTGCCGTACGCGGTAGGTTGCCCTGTGTTTACCCGTGAGCTGCGGCAAGTCCAGTGGCCCAGCCAGAAGCATTTCAAGCCAGACGTACCGGAGAAGTACGACGGCAAGTCACACCCGTCGGAGTTCCTCAGCATCTACACCATCACGGTGCAAGCTGCCGGGGGGCGAGACGACAAGGTCCTTGCCAACTACTTCCCGATGTCAGGTCCTGGCTCATGCACTTGCCGGACAACTCCATATCTTCTTGGGCAGATCTGTGCCACCAGTTTGTCGGCGCCTTTACAGGCAGCCACAAACCTCATGGCCAAGAAAGTGATCTTCACCTGCTCGCCCAGAAGGAAGAAGAGCCCCTGCGCAAGTACATTCAGAGATTCAGCCGTGTACAGCGCAACATCCCAGACATCCACCCTACCATGGTCATCAGCGCATTCCATCAGAACGTGCGTAACCGCAGGATGCGGGAGGAGATGGCGATGAGCAGGATCAGAGACGTAAGTGAGCTATATGCCCTGGCCGACAAGTGCGCACGTGCTGAAGAAGGGAGGAAACTCCCCGGAGAGAATACTGGAGCAAGAGGATCTGACAGCGAGGATGCTGCCCCGGCAAAGAAAAACCGGCGGCGCAATAACAGGAAGAAGAAGGGCAAAGAGGTGCTAGTCGTTGAGCAGTCCGGCAACGACGATGGCGCCAAGCAAGCCAAAGTTGGCAGCACCGGCAAGGAGGTTGCCGCATGCACCAACTGCCAGGCTGTGGCAGCTGCCGACAAGCAGGACGGTTCCGACAAACAGTACTGCAAGATCCACCGCACCAAGGGCCATGACCTCTAGAGTTGCAAGAAAGTCGAGCAGCTTGTCCAGCAGCAAAAAGCTGAGTACGAGCGGCGCGACAAGGAGAGAGCTCAAGGAGGCGCTGGAGAAGCCAGAAAGAAGCGCGCTGGCCGGGGAGGACACCGAGGCAAGGCCAAGCAGCGGCAAGGAGACAGACCTCCCCGCGGCCGCGACAAGGATGACGATGATGACGACGACGAAGACATGGATGATTTCGAGAACAGTGAGCAGGAGTTTCAGAAAGCTACAGAAGTCTTGTGCATTGACGGCGGTGCTTCTCTGCATATTTCCCACCGCCAACTCAAGCAGTGGCTGCGGGAAGTTAATGCGGAAGAGCCATCTGTCGAATCGCGCAAGCTTCTGAAATGGTCTAGCACGCCTATCATCTTTGACATTGAGGACCACCCTGATCGCACAACTGCGGTCGGGTGCTTGCCATTGTTGGTTTCACCAACTATCCGCAACCTCAAGGTCACCAAGATGCTAGTTGACGGCGGGGCCGGCTTGAACCTGATCTCCTCCACTGTACTCCAGAAACTCCAGATCCCTGACAGCGAACTCGAAGAGACCGGTACCTTCCAAGGAATCAACTCGGGAAGGAGCAAGCCGAAGGGAAAGGTCACGTTGCCAGTAAGATTTGGCAGCGAGATGAACTTCAGGACTGAGAGGGTCACTTTTGACGTTGCCAATTTTCCATTGCCTTACAATGGGATACTTGGTCGTCCAGCGCTCGCCAAGTTCATGGCAGCCTCTCACTATGCATACAACATGCTCAAGATGCCAGGCCCAATAAGCGTCATCTCTGTCCCTGGCGACAAGAAGGATGCCCTTATCTGCGCCGACAAGATCTACCGGGAAGTAGCAGCCGCTACAGATCACAAGACGCTTGCCGCTGAAGCTCCCGGAGGGAAGAAAAAGACCAAGTTCGGCAAGAGCTCTGATGCCCACTCCGGCAAGCGCACCTCTTCGGAGTGCTGCGCTGCCGTCGAGGACGCACCATCGAGCTCCACCAGCAAGCGTAAGAAGGCGATGGCAGCTCCGCCAGAGACCAAGAAAGTGTCCGCCAAGGAGGACGGCACTAGTGGTATCTTCACCATCAGCGCCACTCTCGACCCTAAATAGGAAAGCGCGCTCATTGCTTTCCTGTGGGCGAATGTCGACGTGTTTGCGTGGCAACCGTCTGACATCCCCGGTGTTCCCAGGAAAGTAATTGAGCACCATCTTGCCATTTGTCCTCATGCGCGGCCCGTCAAGCAGAAGGTCAGGAAGCAAGCAATGGAGCTCCAAGAGTTCATCGTAGAAGAAATCAAGAAATTGGAAGCAGCAGGCCTTGTCAGAGGAGTGCTCCATCCCACGTGGTTGGCCAATCCTGTAGTTGTGCGCAAGGCAAACGGGAAATGGAGGCTTTGTATTGACTTTACTGATGTTAATAAAGCTTGTCCCAAAGACCCATTTCCCTTGCCGCGCATTGACCAGATTGTTGACTCCACAGCCGGATGTGATATGCTTTCATTTCTTGACACATACTCAGGATACCATCAGATCTTTATGGCAGAAGAGGATGATGAGAAAACCGCATTCATTACTCCATGTGGCACGTACTGTTTCATACGAATGCCTTTTGGATTAAAGAATGCCGGTTCAACATTTGCAAGAGTAGTCCATGTCGCTCTTAAGCCGCAAATACACAGAAATGTGGAGGCCTACATGGATGACATAGTGGTCAAGAGCAAGGACAGGGCAACTCTGATCCAAGATTTAGACGAGACTTTTGCAAATCTGCGCAAGATCAACCTCAAGCTCAACCCCGAGAAGTGTGTGTTTGGAGTCCCTTCCGACAAGCTTCTCGGGTTCTTTGTGTCTCAGCGGGGAATCGAAGCCAATCCTGACAAGATCAAGGCCATTGAGCAGATCGAAGCACCAAAGCACGTCAAGGATGTACGAAAACTTGTCGGTTGCGTGGCTGCTCTCAGCAGGTTTATCTCTCGGTCTGCTGAGCGCGCCCTGCCGTTTTTCAAAATTTTGAAACAGGCAGGTCCAATGAAATGGACTCCGGAAGCGGAGGCTGCGCTGTAGGACTTGAAGAGATACCTGTCCTCCACTCCAACACTTGTCGCACCTAAGCCACAAGAGAAGTTGCTGTTGTACATAGCGGCAACCAATCAAGTGGTTAGTGCTGCGTTAGTTGCGGAGAGGGAGGCAGATGACGAGCCAGCAACCGCGGCAAGCACATCCAGCGAGAAGCATGGGGCTTCCCCGACAAGCTCTGGTCCCGACAAGGATGGGTCCGCGCAGATGTGCGAAGAGATGCAGAGGAAAATGGTGCAGCGCCCAGTTTACTTTGTCAGTTCCCTTCTGCAGGGGGCTAGGTCAAGGTACTCTGGTGTGCAGAAATTGCTTTTCGGCCTTCTCATGGCCTCGAGAAAGCTGCACCATTACTTCCAAGCACATGAGATCATAGTTGTCACTCGCTTTCCGCTGAAGAGGATACTGCAGAATCCAGAAGCGACAGGCAGGATTGTCGAGTGGGCACTGGAACTGTCAAGCTTTGGCCTCAAGTTTGAGAGTACTTCAACTATCCAAAGCAGAGCATTGGCAGAATTCATAGCAGAGTGGACGGCAACACCAGATGAAGAAATTCCAGAGACGAGCATCCCCGTCAAGGAAGCGAACAAAGAGTGGCTCATGTACTTTGACGGTGCCTTCTCGCTGCAAGGCGCCGGTGCTGGCGTGCTGCTTGTCGCACCCACCGGAGAGCACCTCAAGTACGTAGTCGAGATGCACTTTCCCAAGGAGCAAGCGACAAACAATACTGCAGAGTATGAAGGCTTGCTTGCCGGTCTCAGGATCGCGGCAGACCTTGGGATCAAGAAGCTCATTGTCAGGGGTGACTCGCAGCTTGTCGTCCGCCAAGTAAACAAGAATTATCAAAGTCCGTTGATGGAAGCCTACGTTGACGAAGTGAGAAAGCTAGAAGAGCACTTTGATGGCCTGCAGATGGAGCATGTCCCAAGAGCTCAGAACGATATTGTCGATGGCCTGTCAAAGTGCGCCGCACTTAAGTTACCTGTGGAACCAGGGATTTTTGTGCTCAAGCTGACTCAGCCGTCCATAACACCGTCAACTGGACAGAGCAAGAAGAGGAAGTTGATTTCTGGCGACTATTTTCCGGCGGAGCTTCCCGAAGCCGCCGCCAAGAAAGTCCCCAAGACCAACACCAAGAGTGCTGAGGAGCAGTCTGCTCCGGCAAGCCATAGGGTTTGTTTCGTCGAAGCAGACGCTCCCGACAAGTTTTGCTCTCCGGCAAGCTTGCCGGGGAACGTCAAGCTCCGGCAGAGCCGCAGGCTCTTGTCGTGGAAGCGGATGTTCCCGCAGCTGCAGATATGCCTTTAGTCCTTGTTGTCGAGCCGCAAGCTCCAACATGGGCACAGTAGATTGTCCGTTTCCTTCAGACAGGAGAACTTCCCGAAGAACAAGAAGAAGTGGAAAGAGTAGCCCGGTAGTCTAGTATGTACCAGTTTGTCGATAACACACTGTGCAGAAGAAGACTCAACGGTGTGAAATTGAAGTGTATTCCCCGGAAAGATGGACAAAAGCTGTTGGCAGAGATACATGGAGGCATATTTGGACACCACATTGGTGCAAGAGCACTTGTCGGCAAAGCATTCCGGCAAGGCTTCTTCTGGCCGACAGCCCTCCAGGATGCAACTGCACAAGTAACCAAGTGTGAAGCGTGCCAGTTCCATTCCAAGCAGATACACCAGCCAGCTCAAGCTCTCTAGACGATCCCTTTATCCCGGCCATTTTCGGTCTGGGGGCTCGATATCCTCGGTCCCTTTCCCCGAGCAGTCGGGGGCTTTGAATACTTGTACGTTGCAATCGACAAGTTCACAAAGTGGCCGGAAGTGGAACCAGTGAGGAAGGTGACATCACAGTCAGCCGTCAAGTTCTTCAGGTCGATTGTTTGCCGTTTCGGGATCCCTAACAGGATAATCACCGATAACGGTACGCAATTTACGAGCCGCACCTTCATGCAGTACGTCCAAGATCTTGGCGCCAAGGTCTGCTTCGCTTCTGTTGCTCACCCGAGAAGCAACGGTCAAGCGGAGAGGGCAAATGCTGAAGTGCTGCGCGGGCTCAAGACCAGAACTTTCGACAGGCTGCACAAGTGTGGAAGAAACTGGATCGAGGAGCTGCCGGTGGTTCTTTGGTCGATCAGGACGATGCCAAATCGAGCCACTGGCCAGACACCCTTCGCTCTAGTCTATGGAGCGGAGGCAGTTCTCCCCACAGAACTTGTATACGGGTCGCCTCGAGTACTCGCTTACGATGAGCTCGAGCAAGACAGCTGCGGCAAGATGACGCGCTGCTCCTTGAGGAAGACCGTCTTCAGGCTGCTGTGCAAGCTGCTCGCTACCAGCAAGCTTTGCGCCGCTACCATAGCCGCAAAGTTAACACCAGAAGTCTCGAGGAAGGCGACCTTGTTCTTCGGCGCGTTCAGTCCGCCAAGAATTCCAACAAGTTGACGCCGAAGTGGGAAGGCCCTTACCGGGTGAAACGAGTCACTAGGCCTGGCGCTGTCCGCCTGGAGACCGAAGATGGCATCCCAGTGAGCAACTCCTGGAATATTGAGCATCTTCGCAAGTTTTACCCGTAGGGCGCGGTTGCCGGAACCTGTTCCGGCAACCACCTTTTGTACAAGTCTTGCCGCTGTTGCATGTAATCCTTTGTACAAAGCCGGGCGCAGACCCCGTGCCTAAATATCATGTGCTCCGCACACCTTGTTGATTTCATGCTTTTTATTATTTGCATATGTTATCTGACATTTTGTGCAGCACTTACCCCCGGTAAGCAACAACAAGCCATAAGGCTCCATATTTTTATTTCATCCTCTTTCTTTTTCGCAAGGAAAAGAAGGTTCTCTCGTGCACAAGTTTGCCGGGGGGGGAGGGAGAAGATAATGATATGGACCAGGCGTCGTTCATTAAGGTTTCGCCTTGCCGGAAAGCAAGTAACAGAAAAGATAAGTCACCAAAGTTTGAGCAATCAGATTCCCTTTAAATTTTTAAGTTATTTTCCTTGAACGACCGTGCTTTGTATGGAAAACTTATGCGCGGAGAAACCAGCTCGTAGTTAGTTGCGCCCTTACTGTTGTTTCGAGTCCGCTCAACAACTTAAGTGAGCTGCGACTAGCTGCGACAAGGTTTCTTGTCGGCTGCGACACCGCCAGCAGGCTGCTGACGTTCCGCACTCAGCGCTCGCGGCAAAGGTGCCTGCGCCGGCAAGTTCCCTAAAAGCGTAGGGTAAAACCATACAAAGGAAGGAATCAAGTAAAGGAAATAACATTGCAATCATTGCACAGAATAAAGTTATATTACAAGATAAGCTTGTCGCGGCTCTAACAAATTGTTCTCATGACGTGACCAGAAGCGACAAGAAAAGAAGAAAACAGGCGGCCTAATCTACGCGGTCGCCCTCGACCCTCTTGATCCCGCTCACCCTGTCCACAATGGGTGCGACAAGGGTCTTGAGCGCCTCCAGATCAGCATCCGGCGGCAAGGACCTGAGGACGTTGGTGAGGTTGAGGCCCGGATTGCGGAACGCCACCTTCATCAGCACCTTCTGAAGAGCTCCCGCGCAGATCTTGCGCAATTCGTCGACAAGCTGCTTCGGGATCCCTTCCCGGAGTCGCCGGAGTGCCGTCGCCACGCCCTTGAAGAACGAGGTGAGCTTGGCGCTGGGTTGGAGGTTCTCGTCGGAGGGATACCCGAGATCCCCCATTCCCAGCTGCGCCAGCTCCTTGTCAATGTCGGCGGCAACATCCACGAGCCCCTCCGTCCAGCGCTCCACATTCTCTCAGAATGTGCTCTGGGCGGCGGTGGCACTCGCCAGCAGCGCCTTGCCGGCCTTGACTTCCTCCTTCAGGGCCGTCTCCTGCTCCTTGGCACTGTCCAGTGTCTTGGTCAAGGTGATCACCTTCAACTCAAGATCTGCAGTGGAGTCCTTGGCAGCATCAAGCTCCTTGCCCTTCTCGGCGAGGCGGGTCTGTAGCTCCGAGTAGCTGACGGAGTCCTTCTCGCGCTCAAGCTTGAGCGCGGCAAGCTCATCGCCGCTCGCCTTGAGGTCGGCCTCCAGCTGCACCACCTTCGTTTCCAACTCATTCTTGGCGGCCTCGGCAGCTGCGGTAGCGTCTTTGGCTTGCTTGAGGGCTCCGCCAACTGTTCTCTCGCGTGCAGCAAGCTCCTCCTCGTGGCTGTCAAGATCGACTTTCCGCTGCACCAGCTCGCCCTCTTGCACGGACAGCTTCTCAGCGGCAAGCCTTTGCTGCTCTTCCACTTCAGCTTTTTCGAGGAGGAAGGCCCTCTACTCCTCGGCAAGCTGCTCCCGCTCCGCTGCCAAGGACCGGAGGGCTTCTTGATTTTGACCCCGGAGCTCTTCCGCGCGCTTCTCGATGTCAACTCCCGCCTTGGCGACAAGCGCTTCACGGGAATCCAGCTTGGCCTGCCGGGCGCGGTAGAGTGACACTAGCTTCCGCAGCAGCCGCTCCTCCTCAGGCTCGCCGCTGCTGCTGCTTGGCGCGTCGACAAGTGCCAGCCCGGCGGAGGCAAGCACTTCTCCGTCAAAGCTTTCTCCCTCAACCGGCGCCCTGGAGCTTGACGCCCAGGGGAGGTTGATGAAGATATCGTTGCCGGCCTTCAAGTAGATGCCAGGCTGCGGCTCTTCGGAGCCTGGCGCGGCGGCAGCGGCGGAGGGGTCAGCGGTTGGTGCAGCTCCTGGCGCTCCTGCGGCCTCCGGGTCGTCAGTACGATCGCCAGACTCCCCGCCTGCTTCTGCAGCGGCAGCCCTGGCGGCCTCTTCGCCGGCGGGCTCGTCAGCGCCGGCTGCGTCCTCGGCGGCAACGGCATCATCGGCGACAACCTCGGTCTCCATCGGCTCCGCAGCAGATGGGTCTGACAGCCGAAAAAAGGGGAGAAGATTCAAGCAAATATCCAAGAAAAAGAAAGAAGAAGAAGATCAACAAGAAGAAGAACCCAAGGGAAGTTCTGAAGCAAGAAGATTACCTGTGCCAGGATCTGCAGCCATGGTCTCCGCCGCCGGGGGGCCGCTGGCGCTATCCCTTGCCGGAGAACCCTCCCTTGCCGGAGGCTCCTCCCTTGGCGGAGAGTTCTCCCTTGCCGGGGACCTCTCCCTTGCCGGAGCACTCTCCCTTGGCGCCTCGGGGGCGGCCTCCGGGCTCTCCTGATGGGGCTGCTCTGCTCCTGCACAAGTCAAAAAACAGATATCAGCAAAGCAAGGATCTTCGTGCGCGCCCGACAGCGGAAAGCAAACAAGATACTTACGCTGGGGGCTGCTCTGGAGATCAGCCGCCGGGTCCGGCAAGTTTGTCTCAGGCGCGTCCGCTGCTGACGCGGCGGGTTCGTCCTCGATGACAATCACCGGCGCCTTGGCTCTCTTTGCCGCTCTCTGGGCCAGAGTCCTAAAAAGGAACCGATTCAGAGGGAAGCAAGTGAGATGCAAGATAAAACAGCAAGGATTGAAGAACTGCAAGAACAATATGAGAAACTTACTCTTCTTCTTCCTCGTCGGAGCTGAACACGGAGAAGTCGAAATCCGGCTCGCGTCCGGCGCGGGAAGGTGGAGGAGTAGGTTCCCTTGGCCGCTTGGCTGGAGCAGAAGCAGTGGTCCGGGAAGACCCTGCTCCAGTTGCCGCCGCAACATGGGGCGCTCCCGCGGCAACAGTGCTTGCCGCGGTGGAGCGTGTCGCGCGGCGCGGCGACTGTCGGCTCGCCTGCCGCCTCGCCACGTCCCCGGCCTTGCGAAGACGCCTTCTTGGTGGAGATGGAGGCTCTGCTTGCGGCGTACTGTCCGAAGATGAGGAGGAAGAGGAGTCGATCTCCAACGAGCCGCTCGTATCCTCGGCGGGTTCGCTTGGCTCGGCGTCACGCCCGGCAAGATCTTTCTTGCCGGCAGGCTCCTCTTGCCGGGCAAGCTCTTTCTTGCCGACAATCTCTTCTCGCTTGGCACGGTTTGCCGCCTCTACTGCCTCCGCCTCCTCCAAGGTGAAACCGAACTCGCCTGCCACTGCGGCTGCCGCTGCCTCTTCCAGCCTGGTGGCAATGCGCTTCAACTCCGCCTCGGTGGTGTCGCGAGTGAGGCCATCCGTCTTGTCGGGGCGGATCGGCACTTCTACCAAGTTGTCGAAGAACTGCTGCACGACGTCGTCTTCAGGCTCTTGCCAAGTTGGCACGATTCCATGCGAGTCGCACAGCGGCATCATTGCCCTGATGCGGTCGAGCGCGGAATTGTTGCACAATGGGACGACGCCCTGCGGCAACCTAAAGACTTCTGGGTGATCAGGATCATACTTGAAGAGCTCCTGCAGCATTGCGTTGAGCTCCAAGACAGTGAAGTTGTAGTTGAGGCCCGGGCGCAGCTTCATGATATCCGCCGCGTTCTCGAACTCCCAGGCGGGCCTCCTCCATTCCTGCAGGGGGGCGATGCGGCGGTGAAGGAAGTCTGCGCCAACGGCGCCTACAGAGAGTCTGGCAAGCCTAAGGCGTTGGATCCTGGTGACGGCAATCCTTAGCCTGCTGTCTTCCGGGGCCACGTCGCTCTAGTCGCTGCCGCGTGCTGCTGCTACTTGGCGCCGGGCGGTAAATGGCTGCGGGTTCTCGTCAATAATCCAACACCAATCTGCTCTCCACTCCTCCCACTTGCCGCGGAATTCCCCCTCCAGATACGAATCCTTCTTGCCAGCCCTTGAGATCCAGGCGATTTCGCCGGATAGAGGCTCTCCTCTCTCTACTTGGGGCATGAAGAAATGGCGGAAGAGAGCTACATTTGGGTGGACTCCGACGAAGTTTTCGCAAAGGTGTGCGAAAACTGCCATGGTGAAGACGGCGTTGGGGGTGAAGTCAAGGAGGCAGAGGCCATAGGTGTTCATAATGTCACAGAAAAACTCCGAGAAGGGCGGGCAAAGCCCGCAGTAGAAGAACACAGCAAAGAAGGGATATCCCTGCGGAGCCATTTTGTGAGCAGTGGCTGGGAGTACCTTGGTGCTCGGATGTGCTCGCGTCTCCGTCGACCAGAAGAGGTAGTAGTATTCCCTCAGCTCCTTTGCGGCAAGCTTGAGGGGTAAGATGGCCCGCTCCTTCCGCAGCGCCGCAAGCCGCTGCGCCTCGGTCGACTTCACGGCTTTCCCCTTGTCGGCTTTCGGAGCCATGGCGGAGGTGGTGGAGGAGGTCGACGGCGTTGGTGGTGCTTGTGGCAATGGGGGGCAGGGCGCTGCTCTCTTGCTGCTTTGGGAAGACGGAGGCGGGGCGGAGGCTTCTGAGATTGGAGAGGAAAGGGGGCGAGTGGGCGCACTACCCCTGCTTCCCCTTGCTTATAAAGGTGGAGGTGGCGGACGTTCCGCCTTTCCTAATAAAGAAACCGCCCACGATCTCTCCCACGACGCCGTGTTCGACGCGTGCCGTGCAGGGAGGGCGCGGTGGATGCGGAGTGAGACACGGCGTAACCTAGGCCGCGCGTCCCCATGCCCTGTTTTGGGCCTGGCCCAACAGCGCTCGACACCGTGTATGGCCCAGGCCCGGGGCTCCTGTCGGTGTACTAAAGTAGGGGTACCTTAGTATCCCGAACTTGTGCACGGGCAGTCACAGCATCCCGCGGCAAGGCTTGCCGGGTGACCGCCAAGGTCCTCCGTGGTTCCTTTGGAGCCATTCAAGAACAAAGTATCCAAGACCCCGGCAGGAGGAGCTTGCCGGGAAGGAGACAAGACCCCGGCAAGAGGAGCTTGCTGGGAAGGCTAACCAAGGCCCGGTGAGCGACAAGCTCCCGGATGCGACAAGACAACGACCACGGCAAGGCACTTGCCGCGACAAGCCTCCACTCTGTACCTGCGCTCCAGCACATCCACCAACGTGTCGCTCTGGGACCCTTCCAGAGCGTACGTGGCGGGAAGCTGTGCAGCCAGAGGTACACGGCGGCAAGCGGCGCAGACAAGGTTGCCATCATGGCAAGCAGTGGCGTCCCTGGCGGTCCCTTTCTGCACCGTCTAGGCGACGCAGACAGGCATTTAATGCCTTTGTCCCCTACCGTCAGGGTTAGGTATGATGCACTGTTGTAGGCGGCGGTGCCAACCGCATACCTTTTTACACTTTTACCCTCATCTATGTTGCCACCTGTCGGTGACCCCTTGAGCGTATAAAAGGAGGCCCATGCGCAACGTAGAGGGGGTCGGCCAACAGAACGCACTCACGCTCGGTCTCGTCAGCTGCTGGAGTGTACTGTAACACACCGCGCTCCCGAGCAAGAAATCAATACAAACACAAAGCAGGAGTAGGGTTTTACGCATCCGTGCGGCCCAAACCTGGCTAAACTGATCGCGTCGCTCGTGCGCTTCGCCTCGATCTGCTCTTCGTGCTTTCTCCGCCCCCTGCCGAACCGGAAAGGGGCTCGGTCCGCCGATCCCCATAGGTGTCCGCGGGATCAGCACCCCCGACATCCTGTGCTTTGCCTCTGTCGGAATAGCCGCACGCGCTCCACCTCATCTCGTCTGTGCCAGCAAGCTGCTTCTGCTGTTGTTTGCCTCCAATGGCCTCTACTGCTTCTGTTAGGGACGGCCCTGAGCCACCCCGTCTCTTGCGCCTTCTAGTGCGGCCTCTCCGGTGAGTCACCGAGCCCCTCCATTTGGATCTTCATATCGCCGGTTCTCCGCTGCTGTTGTTCGCCACCTCGGCGCCCTTCGGCCGCATCAGTTTCCAAACTGCCCCGGGCCTTCCAGAAGAAAGCCCTCGAGCCCTGCTCGAGAAGGGCACCGGGCGCGCCTTCCTATGTGATGGAGGAAGGCGCCCCTAGAGCGGGCGCTGATCCTGACGAGGCTCCGGCTATGAAGCCACCCTCCTGAGATCCTGCGCATCGCAGCTGCTTCTTCTTCTTGGGGATGGCCTCAGGAGGGACCTCGCCCTTGTTGTCGGGGTCGTCGATTGCTGCAGCTTGGAAGGCACTGCTACCTCTTGAGCACTTCGTTGGATTTCCCCGAAGAGAAGGGGATGATGCAGCAAAGTAGCGTAAGTATTTCCCTCAGTTTTTGAGAACCAAGGTATCAATCTAGTAGGAGGCTATGCGCGAGTCCCTCGTACCTTCACAAAAACAATAGCTCAACGCAATCAACATGCTTAGGGGTTGTCAATCCCTTCACGGTCACTTACGAAATTGAGATCTGATAGAGATGATAAACAATATTTTTTGGTATAGAGATGCAAAGTGAAAAGTAAAAGGCAAAGTAAAAACGCAAAGCAATAATAAAGTGATGGAGATTGATATGATGAGAAAGAGACCCGGGGGCATAGGTTTCACTAGTGGCTTCTCTCAAGAGCATAAGTATTCTATGGTGGGTGAACAAATTACTGTTGAGCAATTGATAGAATTGAGCATAGTTATGAGAATATCTAGGTATGATCATGTATATAGGCATCACATCCGAGACAAGTAGACCGACTCCTGCCTGCATCTACTACTATTACTCCACTCATCGACCGCTATCCAGCATGCATCTAGAGTATTAAGTTAAAAACAGAGTAACGCCTTAAGCAAGATGACATGATGTAGAGGGATAGTTTCATGCAATATGATAAAAAAACATCTTGTTATCCTCGATGGCAACAATACAATACGTGCCTTGCAGCCCCTTCTGTCACTGGGAAAGGACACCGCAAGATCAAACCCAAAGCTAAGCACTTCTCCCATGGCAAGGAAAACCAATCTAGTAGGCCAAACCAAACTGATAATTCGAAGAGACTTGCAAAGATAACCAATCATACATAAAAGAATTCAGAGAAGATTCAAATATTATTCATAGATAGACTTGATCATAAACCCACAATTCATCGGTCTCAACAAACACACCGCAAAAAGAAGATTACATCGAATAGATCTCCACGAGAGAGGGGGAGAACATTGTATTGAGATCCAAAAAGAGAGAAGAAGCCATGTAGCTACTAACTATGGACCCGTAGATCTGAAGTAAACTACTCACACTTCATCGGAGGGGCTTGGATGATGATGTAGAAGCCCTCCATGATCGATGCCCCCTCCGGCGGAGCTCCGGAACAGGCCCTAAGATGGGATCTCGTGGATACAGAAAGTTGCGGCGGTGGAATTAGTTTTTTGGCTCCGTATCTAATCGTTTGGGGATACGTGGGTATATATAGGAGGAAGAAGTACGTCGGTGGAGCAACAGTGGGCCCACGAGGGTGGAGGGCGCGCCTGGGGGGGGGGGGGGGCAGGCGCGCCCCCTACCTCATGGCTTCCTGTTAATTGGCTTGACGTAGGGTCCAGGTCTCCTGAGTTGTATTCGGTGAGAAAATCATGTTCCCGAAGGTTTCATTCCGTTTTGACTCCGTTTGATATTCCTTTTCTTCGAAACCCTAAAACAGGCAAAAAACAACAATTCTGGGCTGGGCCTCCGGTTAATAGGTTAGTCCCAAAAATAATATAAAAGTGGATAATAAAGCCCAATAATGTCCAAAACAGTAGATAATATAGCATGGAGCAATAAAAAAATTATACATACGTTGGAGACGTATCAAGCATCCCCAAGCTTAATTCCTGCTCGTCCTCGAGTAGGTAAATGATAAAAACAAAAATTTTGATGCGGAGTGCTACTTGGCATAATTTTAATGTAATTCTTCTTAATTGTGGTATGAATATTCAGATCCAAAAGATTCAAGACAAAAGTTCATATTGACATAAAAATGATAATACTTCAAGCATACTAACTAAACAATTATGTCTTCTCAAAATAACATGGCCAAAGAAAGTTCATCCCTACAAAATCATATGGTTTAGTCATGTTTCATTTTCGTCACACAAGAATTCTATCATCATGCACAACCCCGATGACAAGCCAAGCAATTGTTTCATACTTTAGTAATCTCAAACCCATAAATTTTCACGCAATATATGAGCGCGAGCCATGGACATAGCACTATAGGTGGAATAGAATATAACGAGGGGGTTATGTGGAGAAGACAAAAAAGGAGGAAGTCTCACATCAACGAGGCTAATCAATGGGCTATGGAGATGCCCACCGATTGATGTTAATGCAAGGAGTAGGGATTGCCATGCAACGGATGCACTAGAGCTATAAATGTATGAAAGCTCGACAAAAGAAACTAGTGGGTGTGCATCCAACTTACTTGTTCACGAAGACCTAGGGCACTTGAGGAGGCCCATTGTTGGAATATACAAGCCAAGTTTTATAATGAAAAATTCCCACTAGTATATGAACGTGATAACATGAGAGACTCTCTACTATGAAGATCATGGTGCTACTTTGAAGCACAAGTGTGGCAAAGGATAGTAACATTGTCCTTTCTCTCTTTTTCTCTCATTTTTTGGGCCTTTTCTTTTTTATGGCCTTTCTCTTTTTGGGGCCTTCTCTTTTTTATGGCCTTTCTCTTTTTTTTATTCCTCACTTGGGACAATGCTCTAGAAAATGATGATCATCACACTTCTATTTATTTACAACTCAATGATTACAACTTGATACTAGAACAAGGATGAATCTATATGAATGCCTCCGGCGGTGTACCGGGATATGCAATGAACCAAGAGTGACATGTATGAAAGAATTATGAACGGTGGCTTTGCCACAAATACTATGTCAACTACATGATCATGCTAAGCAATATGACAATGATGAATGTGTCATGATGAACAGAATGATGGAAAGTTGCATGGCAATATATCTCGGAATGGCTATGGAAATGCCATAATAGGTAGGTATGGTGGCTGTTTTGAGGAAGATATAAGGAGGTTTATGTGTGAAAGAGCGTATCATATCACGGGGTTTGGATGCACCGGCGAAGTTTGCGCCAACTCTCAATGTGAGAAAGGGCGATGCACGGTACCGAAGAGGCTAGCAAGGATGGAAGGGTGAGAGTGCGTATAATCCATGGACTCAACATTAGTCATAAAGAACTCACATACTTATTGAAAAAATCTACAAGTCATCAAAAACCTCGGTACTACGCGCATGCTCCTAGGGGGATAGATTGGTAGGAAAAGACCATCGCTCGTCCCCGACCGCCACTCATAAGGAGGACAATCAAATAACACCTCATGTTTCAAATTTGTTACATAACGTTTACCATACGTGCATGCTATGGGACTTGCAAACTTCAACACAAGCATTTCTCAATTTCACAACTTCTCAACTAGCACGACTTTGATATTATTACCTCCATATCTCAAAACAATCATCAAGCATCAAACCTCTCTTAGTATTCAAAATACTCCTAAGAATATATTTTTTACTAATCTTGAATACCTAGCATATTAGGATTATTTAAGCAAATTACCATGCTATTTAAGACTCTCAAAATAATCTAAGTGAAGCATGAGAGGTCAATAGTTTCTATAAAACAAATCCACCACCGTGCTCTAAAAGATATAAGTGAAGCACTAGAGCAACAACAGACTACTCCGAAAGATATAAGTGAAGGTCAATGAGTAGTTGAATAATTATGCAACTATGTGAAGACTCTCTAACATTTAAGAATTTAAGATATTGATACTTTATTCAAACAGCAAGCAAAACTAAATAAAATGACATCTAAGAATAGCAAACATCACGTGAAGAAGCAAAAACTTAGGATCAACCGATACTAACCGATAGTTGTTGAAGAAGAAAGGTGGGATGCCAACTGGGCATCCCCAAGCTTAGACGCTTGAGACATCTTGAAATATTATATTGGGGTGCCTTGGGCATCCCCAAGCTTGAGCTTTTGTGTCTCCTTAATTCCTCTCATATCACGGTCTCCCTAAATCTCAAAAGCTTCATCCACACAAAACTCAACAAGGACTCGTGAGATAAGTTAGTATAAACCATTGCCAAAACCTTATCATACTCTACTGCAGCAAATAACTAAAATTATTATTCAACATTGCATACTAAATGCCTCTGCATATTTAATAGTCATATCCTCAAATAGAATCATTAAAGAAGCAAACATATGCAAACAATGCAAACATAACAGCAATCTGCCTAAACAGGACAGTCTGTAAAGAATGCAGCAACATTCATACTTAACTAGCTCCAAAAATTATGAAAGAAAATTCCCACTGTAGTAAATTTATCATAGATTAATATGCAAAAGGTTTCAACATTTTATAACATTCTGAATTTTCTAGGGAATTATTGCAACATCGGTGAACTTTGTGTTTTCAAACAGCAACATGAGGACTTGTAAAATAGGCATAGTAAAGGATATCAATGCCACCTTTATTGAAATAAAATATGCAAAACATTGTTCTAAATAACATCAAGCAAATCTTAACAAAATAAATTGATGCTCCAAGGAAAACACATATCATGTGGTGAATAAAAATATAGCTCCAAGTAAAGTTACCGATGAACGAAGACGAAAGAGGGGATGCCTTCCGGGGCATCCCCAAGCTTAGGCTCTTGTATATCCTTGAATATTACCTTGGGGTGCCTTGGGCATCCCCAATCTTAGGCTCTTGCCACTCCTTGTTCCATAATCCATCAAATGTTTACTCAAAACTTGAAAACTTCACCACACAAAACTTAAAGTAGAAGATCTCGTGAGCTTCGTTAGCGAAAGAAAAAAAAAGACCACTTCAAGGTACTGTAATGACCTCATTCTTTATTTATATTGGTGTTAAAACTACTGTATTCCAACTTATCTATGGTTCATAAACTATTTTACTAGCCATAGATTCATCAAAATAAGCAAACAACACACGAAAAACAGAATCTGTCAAAAACAGAACAGTCTGTAGTAATCTGTAGCTAGCGCAAGATCTGGAACCCCAAAAATTCTAAAATAAATTGATGGACGTTAGTAATTTATCTATTAATCATCTGCAAAAATAATTAACTAAATAGAACGCTCCAAATAAAAATGACAGCAGTTCTAGTGAGCGCTAAAGTTTCTGTTTTTTACAGCAAGTTCAACAAGACTTTCCCCAAGTCTTCCCAACGGTTCTACTTGGCACAAACACTAATTAAACACAAAAAACACAACCAAAACAGAGGCTAAATAATTTATTTATTACTAAGCAGGAGCAAAAAGCAAGGAATAAAAATAAAATTGGGTTGCCTCCCAACAAGCGCTATCGTTTAACGCCCCTAGCTAGGCATAACAAGCAAGAATAGATCTAGGTATTGCCATCTTTAGTTTTCAACTTTTTAGTGGAATCAAGATCGAATCCGGGAGGTTCTTTATGTTTCCCTTCATATTCTTAAATTTTCAGATCTAACGAATCCAACCGCTTATTGCAAAGGGTAATCAACAAGTTCATGCGGTGAATATTTCCACTAATGTTCTTAAGAGGTTCAAGAGATTTCTGCAAGATTTTAGTAACTTCCCAAAAAATTTCAAAAACTTGTGTCTCTTCCTGGGTAGGATGAGGCCCCTTTTGTTCAGGTTGTGTTCCCACTATACCTTCTATAATTTCAAGCGCAATATGGGGATCGATTTCAATAAAATTGTCATTGGCAACGCAATCCAAGAGTTGTCTATGAGACATATTCAATCCAACATAAAAATTGCGAAGCAAAATTCTCACATTTATTTTAGAGGTACAATTACGATAAGACTCCATTATTCTCAACCAGGCATCTTTTAAGTTTTCTCCTAGTCTTTGTTTAAAGTGAAAGATCTCGAACTCAGGGGTCAACGGAGAAGATAAGGGACTAGCCATAACAACACGCAAGCAAACTAACACACAAGCAAACAAAAAGAAAGCGGGCAAAAAGAGGCAAATAGAGAAAGAGAGGGAGGATAGAGAGAGAGAGAGGGTGAATAAAATGGCAAGGGTGAAGTGGGGGAGAGGAAAACGAGAGGCAAATGGCAAATAATGTGATGCGGGAGATAGGGATTGTGATGGGTACTTGGTATGTTGACTTTTGCGCAGACTCCCCGGCAACGGCGCCAGAAATTCTTCTTGCTACCTCTTGAGCACTGCGTTGGATTTCCCCGAAGAGGAGAGGATGATGCAGCAAAGTAGCGTAAGTGTTTCCCTCAGTTTTTGAGAAGGTATCAATCCAGTAGGAGGCTACGCGCGAGTTCCTCGTACCTACAAAAAACAATAGCTCAACGCAACCAACACGCTTAGGGGTTGTCAATCCCTTCACGGTCACTTACGAAAGTGAGATCTGATAGAGATGATAAATAATATTTTTGGTATAGAGATGCAAAGTGAAAAGTAAAAGGTAAAGTAAAAAAGCAAAGCAATAATAAAGTGATGGAGATTGAAATGATGAGAAAGAGACCCGGGGGCCATAGGTTTCACTAGTGGCTTCTCTCAAGAGCATAACTATTCTACGGTGGGTGAACAAATTACTGTTGAGCAATTGACATAACTGAGCATAGTTATGAGAATATCTAGGTATGATCATGTATATAGGCATCATGTCCGAGACAAGTAGACCGACTCCTGCCTGCATCTACTACTATTACTCCACTCATCGACCGCTATCCAGCATGCATCTAGAGTATTAAGTTAAAAACAGAGTAACGCCTTAAGCAAGATGACATGATGTAGAGGGATAGTTTCATGCAATATGACAAAAAAACCATCTTATTATCCTCGATGGCAACAATACAATACGTGCCTTGCTGCCCCTTCTGTCACTGGAAAAGGACACCGCAAGATCGAACCCAAAGCTAAGCACTTCTCCCATGGCAAGAAAAACCAATCTAGTAGGCCAAACCAAACTGATAATTCGAAGAGACTTGCAAAGATAACCAATCATACATAAAAGAATTCAGAGAAGATTCAAATATTATTCATAGATAGACTAGATCATAAACCCACAATTCATCGGTCTCAACAAACACACCGCAAAAAGAAGATTACATCGAATAGATCTCCACAAGAGAGGGGGAGAACATTGTATTGAGATCCAAAAAGAGAGAAGAAGCCATCTAGCTACTAACTATGGACCCGTAGGTCTGAAGTAAACTACTCACACTTCATCAGAGGGGCTTGGATGATGATGTAGAAGCCCTCCGTGATCGATGCCCCCTCCGGCGAAGCTCCGGAACAGGCCCCAAGATGGGATCTCGTGGATACAGAAAGTTGCGGCGGTGGAATTAGGTTTTTGGCTCCGTATCTGATCGTTTGGGGATACGTGGGTATATATAGGAGGAAGAAGTACGTCGATGGAGCAACAGGGGGCCCACGAGGGTGGAGGGCACGCTTGGGGGGAGGGGGGCAGGCGCGCCCCCTACCTCGTGGCCTCCTGTTTATTGGCTTGACATAGGGTCCAAGTCTCCTGAGTTGTATTTGGTGTGAAAATCACGTTCATGAAGGTTTCATTCCGTTTGGACTCCGTTTGATATTCCTTTTCTTCGAAACCCTAAAACAGGCAAAAACAACAATTCTGGGATGGGCCTCTGGTTAATAGGTTAGTCCCAAAAATAATATAAAAGTGGATAATAAAGCCCAATAATGTCCAAAACAGTAGATAATATAGCATGGAGCCGTCAAAAATTATAGATACGTTGGAGACGTATCATGCACGCTCAAGGGAGCACACTGCATCTCTTTCTTCACATGGGACCGTGATGATCCCGCCGATTCCCGGCATCTTGAGGACATTGTAGCCGTGATGGGTCAACGCCATGAACTTGGCCAGGGCTAGATACCCGAGGATGGCGTTGTACGGCAGGCGGATGTGCGCGATGTCAAAGTCGATGAGCTCGATGCGGTAGTTCTTGTATTCCCCGAAGGTGACAGGGAGGCGAACCTGCTCTATCTGTGTGGTGGAACCGTCGGTCACTCTTGAGAAAGGCTTGGTGGGCTGAAGCTGGTCATACGGCACTTGGAGGCTGTCGAACGTGTCGACGGACAGGACGTTGAGCCCTGCGCCGCTGTCGATGAGGGTCTTGGTAACTTGCACGTTGTTGATGACTGGGAGCAAAGCATCGGGAGGGCGCCAGCGGTAGCTGCGCACTTGAGCTGGTCCACTGAATTGAACGTAATGGAGCACAGGGACCATCTGAGCGGGCACGTGGCTTCGAGCTTGGGGAGGACTGCATTCACTTCACGAGCAAACTGCTTGAAGATACGCTGCAAGGCTGGGGCCTGGGCTCCGCCCAAGATGCAGGTGATAGCGTGCGGTTCCTGGAAGCCCCCAGCCCCCTCATCCTGATGATGTTCGTCATTCCTTCTTGGCGGTGGTGGCAGCAGAGGGAGTCCGGCGTTGCCTTGAGGACGATCCTCACGAGGCTGATCCCTCCAGGCGCCCTCGCGAGGCTGATCCTGCCAGTGCTCCTCATGAGGCCGGTCGCGGCATTCCTAGCGCGGGCCATGGTCGTCCCAGTGTCCGCCACCATGTCCTCCTCCTTGGCCGTAGGCCCGGCCGCCGCGCTCGGGGCGTCGACCGAAGCGCCCTTCGCGAATAGCTCTGAGCTCTTGACAGTCACTGGTGTTGTGGGTGTTCAGGTTGTGGAAGGCACAGAACGGATGGCTGCCCTTGGATGACTCTGGCTGGTCTCTGCCATGCTTGGTGTCTAGTTCCACTGCGAGCACTGCTGCTCCTTTGCGCTTCACGTCCTTGGCCTTGGCTTTCTTCTCCTCTGGTTCCTCAGCAGGGAGCTCGAGGAGGGAGAGGCGCCCCTCCTCAGCTCTAGCACACTTGGTCGCGATGTTGAACAGCTCCAGGGTCATGCACAGCTCTTCATGGATGGCGAGCTCCTCCTTCATCTTGACGTCGCAGACGCCATCAGAGAACACAGAGATGATGGCATCATCGGTCACCTTGGGGATCTTGATCCGTGCGTTATTGAAGCGCTTAATGTACTTTTGCAAGGTCTCTCCTGGTTGTTGCTTGATGCGGCGCAGGTCGCCCGCGACCGGGGGGGCGGTCGCAAGTACCCTGGAAGTTGGCGATGAAGCGGGTGCGCATTTCGTCCCAGTAGAAAATTGAGCCTGGAGGCAGGTTCAGGAGCCAGGAGCGGGCGCCCTCCTTGAGAGCCATGGAAAACCAGTTCTCCATGAATTTCGTCCCCGTTGGCCGCTGCAAGAACTCCTCGAGGTCGGGGGTGCCGTCGTAGCGAGGAGGCAGATCTGGCTTGAACTTGCCTGGCCAGGCGAAGCTATGCAGCTCGGGGGTGAAGGCGCGGCAGCCAGCTGTGGTCACCGAGACCCGTCTTGGGGGTGGAGCTTGGTCTTGATGGCGTCCGAGCCCTGCCACTACGGGTGGCACACGATCTTGTCGCAGCAACCGGTCCTGGCGCGGTGGTGCAAGGAGGGGCGGAGCATTTTCTTGCGGTCGAGGGACCTCTTGACAACTTCTTTCTTCACGCACGGGCGCGGGACGCGGCGGGTCGCATCACGGAGCCGCGCGTCTTGGCGCCAGGGCGCCGTCTTGGGGCTGAGGTGGTGGAGGCGCTCCGTGAGCTACATCGACCGTAGCTGGCAGAGGGCGAGGCAGAGAGAGGGCCGGCGCAGGAGAGCCCCCTGCGGTGCGGACAAGCTCGGTGATGCGGTCGAGCCAGTCCTCGTAGAGGTCGTTGACCGGGCGGTAGCGCAGGAGCTCGTGCGCCATGAGGAGCGCGACCCGTGTGTCCATTGGAGGACGACGTGCATGGCAAGAAGAACCGGCCGGGGTCAGCAATGGAGTAGCGGTGCGGCCGTCCTGCCGCACCGAGGGATGCAGCGAGGATGTTTGCTGCTCATTCCCCGCCGGGCCGGTGGCGGCGTTGGCAGTAGGCGATGGGGAACGACGAGGTGGCCCGCCGACGGGAGCCGTTGAAAGGATCGATATGGTTGAGTAGAGGGGGGGGTGAATAGGCAACTAACAATTTTTAGATTTTCATTACCAAATTAAACTTTGCATCAAAGTAGGTTGTCTAGAAGTGCAACTAGGTATGCAACCTATATGATGCAACAACAACAAGCACACAAGCAAGCAAGGGAAGTAACACTAATAAGCTTGCACAAGTAAAGGTACGTGATAACCAAGGATGGATCCGGTTGATAACCCACAAGTATAGGGGATCGCAACAGCTTTCGAGGGTAGAGTATTCAACCCAAATTTATTGATTCGACACAAGGGGAGCCAAAGAATATTCTTAAGTATTAGCAGTTGAGTTGTCAATTCAACCACACTTGGAAAGTATCTGCAGCAAAGTGTTTAGTAGCAAAGTAATATGATAGTGATGGTAACGGTAACAAAAGAGTAACGAAAGCAAAGTAATGTTTTTGGTATTTTGTAGTGATTGTAACAATAGCAGCGGGAAAGTAAATAAGCGTAAATCAGTATATGGAAAGCTCGTAGGCATAGGATCAATGATGGATAATTATGTCGGATGCGGTTCATCATGTAATAGTCATAACATAGGGTGACACAGAACTAGCTCCAATTCATCAATGTAATGTAGGCATGTATTCCGAATATAGTCATACGTGCTTATGGAAAAGAACTTGCATGACATCTTTTGTCCTACCCTCCCGTGGCAGTGGGGTCCTTACGGAAACTAAGGGATATTAAGGCCTCCTTTTAATAGAGAACCAGAACAAAGCATTAGCACATAGTGAATACATGAACTCCTCAAACTACAGTCATCACCGGTAAGTATCCTGATTATTGTCACTTCGGGTTTAACGGATCATAACACATAATAGGTGACTATAGACTTGCAAGATAGGATCAAGAACTCTCATATATTGATGAAAACATAATAGGTTCAGATCTGAAATCATGGCACTCGGGCCCTAGTGACAAGCATTAAGCATAGAAAAGTCATAGCAACATTAATCTCAGAACATAGTGGATACTAGGGATCAAACCCTAACAAAACTAAGTCGATTATATGATAAATCTCATCCAACTCATCACCGTCCAGCAAGCCTACGATGGAATTACTCACGCACGGCGGTGAGCATCATGAAATTAGTGATGGAGGATGGTTGATGATGACGACGGCGATGAATCCCCCTCTCCGGAGCCCCGAACGGACTCCAGATCAGCCCTCCCAAGAGGTTTTAGGGCTTGGCGGCGGCTCTGTATCGTAAAACGCGATGAAATATTCTCTCTATTTTTTTCTCCCCGAAAGCAGTTATATAGAGTTGGAGTTGGAGTCGAGAGGTCTCCAGGGGGCCCATGAGGTAGGGGGCGCGCCCTAGGGGGGGGCCCTACCCTCGTGGCAAGGGTGTGGCCCCCTTGGTCTTCATCTTTGGCGAGGATTTTTTACTATTTATAGTAAGATATTCCGTGGAGTTTCAGGTCATTCCGAGAACTTTTGTTTTCTGCACATAAAACAACATCATGGCAATTCTGCTGAAAACAGCGTCAGTCCGGGTTAGTTCCATTCAAATCATACAAGTTAGAGTCCAAAACAAGGGCAAAAGTGTTTGGAAAAGTAGATACGATGGAGACGTATCAACTCCCCCAAGCTTAAACCCTTGCTTGTCCTCAAGCAATTCAGTTGACAAACGGAAAGAAATAAAGAAAAACTTTTACAAACTCTGTTTGCTCTTGTTGTTGTAAATATGTCAAGCTAGCATTCAAGTTTTCAGCAAAGATTATAACTAACCACATTTGCAATAATTCTCAGGTCTCATGATTACCCGTATCAATAGCATAATCAACTAGCAAGCCATAATAATAAATCTCGGATGACAACACTTTCTCAAAACAATCATAATATGATATAACAAGATGGTATCTCGCTAGCCCTTTCTGAGACCGCAAAACATAAATGCAGAGCACCTTTAAAGATCAAGGACTGACTAGACATTGTAATTCATGGTAAAAGAGGTCCAATCATAGTCACACCCAATATAAATTAACAGTAATGAATGCAAATGACAGCCGTGCTCTCCAACTGGTGCTTTTTAATAAGAGGATGATGACTCAGCATAAAAGTAAATAGATAGGCCCTTCGCAGAGGGAAGCAGGGATTTGTAGAGGTGCCAGAGCTCGGTTTTCAAATAGAGATGAATAATATTTTGAGCGGTACACTTTCATTGTCAACATAACAACCAAGAGATGGCGATATCTTCCATGCTATACACATTATAGGCGGTTCCCAAACAGAATGGTAAAGTTTATACTCCCCCTCCACCAACAATCATCAATCCATGGCTTGCTCGAAACAAGAAGCGCCTCCAACATACATCAGGTCCCAGGGGGAGTTTTGTTTTGCAATTATTTTTGATTTAGTTTGCATAAAGGATGGGACTGGGCATCCCGGTGACCAGCCATTTATCTCGTGAGTGAGGAGCGGAGTCCACTCCTCTTGAGAATAACCCGCCTAACATGGAAGATACAGGCAGCCCTAGTTGATACATGAGCTATTAGAGCATACAAAACAGGATGATTATTCGAAGGTTTAGAGTTTGGCACATACAAATTTACTTGGAACGGCGGGTAGATACCGCATATAGGAAGGTATAGTGGACTCATCTGGAATAACTTTGGGGTTTAAGGGATTGGATGCACAAGCAGTATTCCCGCTTAGTACAGGTGAAGTCTAGCAAAAGACTGGGAAGCGACCAACTAGAGAGCGACAACAGCCATGTACATGCATTAAAATTAATAAACATTGGATGCAAGCATGAGTAGGATATAATCCACCATGAACATAAATATCGTGAAGGCTATGTTGATTTGTTTCAACTACATGCGTGGACATGTGCCAAGTCAAGTCACTTAAATCATTCAGAGGAGGATACCACCCTATCATACCACATCATAACCATTTTAATAGCATGTTGGCATGCAAGGTAAACCATTATAACTCATAGCTAATCAAGCATGGCACAAGCAACTATGATCTCTAATTGTCATTGCAAACATGTTTATTCATAACAAGCTGAATCAAGAACGATGAACTCATCATATTTACAAAAACAAAAGAGGTCAAGTTCGTACCAGCTTTTCTCATCTCAGTCAGTCCATCATATATCATCATAATTGCCTTTCACTTGCACGACCGAATGATGTGAATAATAATAAGAGTGCACGTGCATTGGACTAAGCTGGAATCTGTGAGCATTCAATAAACAGGAGAAGACAAAGCAATATGGGCTCTTTTGTCAGATAAACAATAATGCATATAAGAGCCACTTCAACAATTTAATCATGGTCTTCTCCTACCGACTCCCAAATAAAAGAAAAGAAATAAAACTATTTACACGGGAAAGCTCCCAACAAGTAAAAGAAGAATAGGAAATCTTTTTGGGTTTTCTTTTTAATTACTACTACAAGCATGGAAATTAAATTAATTAAAAGCTACAACTAATTTTTTGGTTTTTCTTAAGGTTTATTAAACACACAAGAAGAAAGCATAAAAGGAAATAAACTAGCATGAATGATACAACGAAAAAGTATGAGCACCGACATCTAGCAATGAGTGTGTGTGAACATAAATGTAATGTCGGTGGGAAATACGTACTCCCCCAAGCTTAGGCTTTTGGCCTAAGTTGGTCTATGGCCACGGCTGGCCTGGCTGATATCCATAATAATAGTTGTTGGGGTCGTACTATGACGAGGAAGAAGAAGGCTCCGATTGCCACTAGCTGGCAATCATCTTCGGATCCCACTGATAGTTAGACTGTCGTGAAGGATCAAATTGTGGTTCCAGTTCTGGCTCCTCGGTTGGTGCAGGGTTTCGGTAGGCATGGATAGCCGTCAATGGAACAAGGTACGTGCCTACAGTCAAATCAAACAAAGAAGGAGCAGGCATGGTAATAGTCTCAGGATGATGTTTGTTAAAGAACAATTGATATTTAAGCTCTCCTGCCCTATTCTTAACAATAAAATCATGTGCTACCATACTTTTATAATCTAGATAAACACGAGGCAGCACTTTTTCTTCCTTCTCAGCATGCCTAATAGGTATGTTAAAATGTGCAGCGAGGCGTGAGACATAGATGCCTCCAAAGATGGGGCCTTTGGTACGGTTCATACTTAACCGTCTAGCAATAATGCCGCCCATACTAAAAGTGTTATCACTGTATAAACCATGGAGCAGAATAATTATATCAGGGATACTAAGGTTTCCACAGTTTCCGCGTCCAGTTAAGCAACGACTAGCAAATAATGCAAAGTAATGTAGAACAGGAAAATGTATGCTAGTGATTCGTGCATCGGAAACCTTCCTAGTTTCTCCTACAGTGATAGTATCAATAAACCCCTCCACATCAACATGATGTGGTTCTTCTGTCTTGCCCTCAAAAGGGACTAAACAAATCCGACAAAAATCATAAAGTGACATCTCCTTATGCTCATCATATAAATGAAACTCCACCGTAGGTGGCGAGTTCCTAGAATGGAAATGAAAGTTTTGCACAAAGGTATTTGTGAGTAAGAGATACTGATCGCATTAGTCATGGAGGAAAGAGGTGCGGCCTGCATTATGAGCCAATTCATGAAAATCTTCATAAATCCCGGCTGCTCTCAAGAAATCATCAGAAGGCCATTCACACGCCCGAATCTCCATGGTGCGCAGAAAATTATACTTAGGCTTCGGTGGCTTTTCCTTCGAGCTTTGTCTCGATGAGCCCCTCAATAATCTCCTCATCATTTTCTAAAAAATTCTGAAATTTTTAGTAACTTCAAAATAAAAGTAAACCAAACTCAATAATATTGATAGCAACCACTCCTACAAGTGCCTAGGGCCAATATCATGCATCAAAACTACTTTTGACCATATAAATTTGACATGCAAGCTCAAGAACAGGGTCACCTAAGCAGCAAAAATTTGCAATGAATAAAGTACTAGAATAAAAACTAATTGGACCAATGGAGGAGTCACATACCAAGGAACAATCTCCCCAAGCAGTTTTGTGAGAGGTGCTTTGAGCAAGGAGATCGAAAATTATAGCAAAGAGGGCTGGAACTCGTGCTTGAGTTGGTTTTTCGTGTTTGTGGGAGGAAGAAGAAGAAGATGGGTGCAGGAATAAGTGGAGAAGGGCCACCGTGGGCCCACGAGGTTGGGGGCGTGCCCTAGGGGGGTGGGCACGCCCTCCACCCTCGTGGCAAGGTGGTTGGCCCCCCTGGTGTGTTCTTTGTTCCATAAATCCTCAAATATTCTAGAAAAAGTCATATTTAATTTTCAGGGCATTTGGAGAACTTTTATTTTCGAGGTATTTTTATATTGCACGGATAATCAGATAACAGACATAAAATTATTTATTTTTACTTTATTTCAACTAAATAACAGAAGGTATAGAGAGGGTACAGAAGGTTGTGCATCTAGTTTCATCCATCTCATGCTCGTCAAAAGGATTCCACTAAACAAGGTTGATCAAGTCTTGTTAACAAACTCATTCCGATTAACATGAAACCGGAGAAATTTCGAATAACACTAGGTTACCTCAACGGGGATATGCACATCCCCAATAATAAGTATATCATATTTCTTATTGACAGTAGGAATAGGAAATTCAAAACCTCCAAATATAATCGACGGAATTTTTCCAATAGAGTTGATACTATGAACTTGAGGTTGTTTCCTCGGAAAGTGTACCGTATGCTCATTACCATTAACATGAAAAGTGACATTGCCTTTGTTGCAATCAATAACAGCCCTTGCAGTATTAAGAAAAGGTCTTCCAAGAATAATAGACATACTATCATCCTCAGGAATATCAAGAATAACACAGTCCGTTAAAATAGTAACGTTTGCAACCACAACAGGCACATCCTCACAAATACCGACATGTATAGCAGTTGATTTATCATCCATTTGCAAAGATATTTCAGTAGGTGTCAACTTATTCAAGTCAAGTCTACGATATAAAGAGAGAGGCATAACACTAACACCGGCTCCAAGATCACATAAAGCAGTTTTAACATGGTTTCTTTTAATGGAGCATGGTATAGTGGGTACTCCTGGATCTCCAAGTTTCTTTGGTATTCCACCCTTAAAAGTATAATTAGCAAGCATGGTGGAAATTTTAGCTTCCGGTATCTTTCTCTTATTTGTAATAATATCTTTCATGTACTTAGCATAAGGATTTGTTTTGACTATATCAGTTAATCGCATACGCAAAAAGATAGGTCTAATCATTTCAGCAAAGCGCTCAAAATCCTCATCATCTTTTTTCTTGGATGGTCTAGGAGGAAAAGGCATGGGTTTCTGAACCCAAGGTTCTCTTTCTTTACCATGTTTCCTAGCAACAAAATCTTTCTTATCATAACGTTGATTCTTTGATTGTGGGTTATCAAGATCAACAACACGTTCAATTTCTACATCATTATCATTACTAGGTTGAGCATCATCATGAACATTATCATTAATATTATCACTAGTTTCAGATTCATTACCAGATTGTGTTTTAGCATCAGACATAGAGATATCATTTGGATTATCAGGTGGTTCAGCAATAGGTTCACTAGAAGTTTGCACAGTTCTATCATTTTTCTTTTTCTTCCTTTTGGAAGAACTAGGTGCATCAATATTATTTCTCTGAGAATCTTGCTCAATTCTCTTAGGGTGGCCTTCAGGATACAAAGGTTCCTGAGTCATTCTACCAGTTCTAGTAGCCACTTTAACAGCATAATCATTTTTCTTACTATTCATCTCATCGAGCAATTCGTTTTGAGCTTTAAGTACTTGTTCTACTTGAGTGGTAACCATAGAAGCATGTTTGCTAACAAGTTTAAGTTCACCTCTAATATTAGCCATATAATCACCCAAGTATTTAATCATATTAGCATCTTGTTTTAATTGTATACCAAAATAAGCATTGAAGTCTTCTTGCTTAAACATAAAATTATCAAACTCATCCAAGCGCTGACTAGCAATTTTAGTAGGAGGGATTTCAGCTTTATCATATCTATAGAGAGAATTTACCTTTACTACCTGTGTCGGGTTATCGAGGTCTGGAGGTTCTTCAATAAATAAAGGATTAAGATCATATGTTTCTTCGATAGACGGTAAATTAAGACCATGTATTTCTTCAATAGGAGGTAAATTCTTAACATCTTCAGCTTTAATACCTTTTTATTTCATAGATTTCTTTACCTCTTGCATATCTTCGGGACTGAGAAATAGAACACCTCTCTTCTTCGGAGTTGGTTTAGGAATAGGATCACTAATTGGAGCGGGAGCTGGCTCAGGAGGTGCCCAATTATCTTCATTTGTCAACATATTATTCAATAAGATTTCAGCTTCATCCAGTGTTCTTTCCCTGAAAAGAGAACCAACACAACTATCCAGGTAATCTCTGGAAGCATTGGTTAGTCCATTATAAAAGATATCAAGTATTTCATTTTTCTTAAGAGGATGATCATGCAAAGCATTAAGTAACTTGAGAAGCCTCCCCCAAGCTTGTGGGAGACTCTCTTCTTTAATTTGCACAAAGTTGTATATTTCCTTTAAAGCAGCTTGTTTCTTATGAGCAGGGAAATATTTAGCAGAGAAGTAGTAAATCATATCCTGGGGACTACGCACACAACCAGGATCAAGAGAACTAAACCATATCTTAGCATCACCCTTTAATGAGAACGGAAATATTTTAAGGATATAAAAGTAGCAAGATCTCTCATCATTAGTGAACAGGGTGGCTATATCATTTATTTAGTAAGATGTGCCACAACAGTTTCAGATTCATAGCCATGAAAAGGATCAGATTCAACCAAAGTAATTATATCAGGATCAACAGAGAATTCATAGTCCTTATCAGCAACTCACATAGGTGAAGTAGCAAAAGTAGGGTCAGGTTTCATCCTAGCATTTAGAGATTGCTTATTCCATTTAGCTAATAACCTTTTGAGTTCATATCTATCTTTGCAAGCTAAAATAGCTAAAGAAGCTTCTCGATCAAATAAATAACCCTCAGGAATAACAAGTGATTCTTCATCATCACTTTCATCATCATAATCAGATTCAATATTTTCAATCTCTCTAGCCCTAGCAAGTCGTTCCTCGAGAAAATCACCAAGTGGCACAGTAGTATCAAGCATAGAAGTAGTCTCATCATAAGTATCATGTATAGCAGAAGTGGCATCATCAATAACATGCGACATATCAGATCGAATAGCAGAAGCAGGTTTAGGTGTCGCAAGCTTACTCATAACAGAAGGTGAATCAAGTGCGGAGCTAGATGGCAGTTCCTTACCCCCCCCCCCCCTCGTAGTTGAGGGATAAATTGTTGTCTTAGCGTCTTTCAAATTCTTCATAGTGTCCAGCAGATATAAATCCCAAGTGACTCAAAGGATAGAGCTATGCTCCACGGTAACGGCGCCGGAAATTAGTCTTGATAACCCACAAGTATAGGGGATCGCAATAGCTTTCGAGGGTAGAGTATTCAACCCAAATTTATTGATTCGACACAAGGGGAGCCAAAGAATATTCTCAAGTATTAGCAGCTGAGTTATCAATTGAACCACACCTAGAAACTTAGTATCTGCAGCAAAGTGTTTAGTAGCAAAGTAATATGATAGTGATGGTAATAGTAACAAAAGAGTAACGAAAGCAAAGTAATGTTTTTGGTATTTTGTAGTGATTGTAACAATAGCAGCGGGAAAGTAAATAAGCGTAAACCAGTATATGAAGAGCTCGTAGTTATCGGATCAATGATGGATAATTATGCCGGATGCGGTTCATCATGTAACAGTCATACCATAGGGTGACACAGAACTAGCTCCAATTCATCAATGTAATGTAGGCATGTATTCCGAATATAGTCATACGTGCTTATGGAAAAGAACTTGCATGCCATCTTTTGTCCTACCCTCCTGTGGCAGCGGGGTCCTTACGAAAACTAAGGGATATTAAGGCCTCCTTTTAATATAGAACCGGAACAAAGCATTAGCACATAGTGAATACATGAACTCCTCAAACTACGGTCATCACCGGCAAGTATCCCGATTATTGTCACTTCGGGGTTAACGGATCATAACACATAATAGATGACTATAGACTTGCAAGATAGGATCAAGAACTCTCATATATTGATGAAAACATACTAGGTTCAGATCTGAAATCATGGCACTCGGGCCCTAGTGACAAGCATTAAGCATAGCAAAGTCAAAGAAACATCAATCTCAGAACATAGTGGATACTAGGGATCAAACCCTAACAAAACTAACTCGATTACATGATAAATCTCATCCAACCCATCACCGTCCAGCAAGCCTATGATGGAATTACTCATGCATGGCAGTGAGCATCATGAAATTGGTGATGGAGGATGGTTGATGATGACGACGGCGACGAATCCCCCTCTCCGGAGCCCCGAACGGACTCCAGATCAGCCCTCCCGAGAGGTTTTAGGGCTTGGCGGTGGCTCGGTATCGTAAAACATGATGAAATCTTCTCTCAATTTTTTCTCCCCGAAAGCAGTTATATAGAGTTGGAGTTGGAGTCGGGAGGTCTCCAGGGGGCCCTCGAGGTAGAGGGCGTGCCCCCACCCTCGTGGCAAGGGTGTGGGCCCCCTGGTCTTCATCTCTGGTGAGGATTTTTTATTATTTATTGTAAGATATTCCGTGGAGTTTCAGGTCATTCTGAGAACTTTTGTTTTCTGCACATAAAACAACATCATGGCAATTCTGCTGAAAACAGCATCAGTCCGGGTTAGTTCCATTCAAATCATACAAGTTAGAGTCCAAAACAAGGGCAAAAGTGTTTGGAAAAGTAGATACGATGGAGACGTATCACCGGTGAAGACGAGGATGTGTTACCGAAGTTCCTTCCTTTTGAGGGGAAGTACGTCTCCGTTGGAGCGGTGTGGAGGCACAATGCTCCCCAAGAAGCCACTAGGGCCACCGTATTCTCCTCACGCCCTCACACAATGCGGGATGCCATGATTCCACTATTGGTGCCCTTGGAGGCGGCGACCGGACCTTTACAAACAAGGTTGGGGCAATCTCCACAACTTAATCGGAGGCTCCCAACAACACCACAAAGCTTCACCACAATGGACTATGGCTCCGTGGTGACCTCAACCGTCTAGGGTGCTCAAACACCCAACAGTAACAAGATCCGCTAGGGATTGGTGGTGGAATCAAATTTCTCTTGGTGTGTAGATCGGGGCCTTCTCAACCACTCCCGAGCAAACCAACAAGTGTGATTGGCTAGGGAGAGAGATCGGGCGAAAATGGAGCTTGGAGCATTAATGGAGCTTATGGGGGAAGAGGTAAGTCAACAAGGAAGAAGGGGACCCACTTTTATACTAAAGGGCCCCATCCAACCGTTACCCCCAAAACAGCCCCGCAGAGGGTGGTACTACCGCAGGGGGCAGCGGTACTAGCACTGGACCCAGCGGTACTACTGCTCCCCCTTGCGGTACTACCGCCCAGCCTGGGAGGGCTTGAAGATAGAGGAGGGACCGTGCCCAGCGCGGTACTGCCGCGGTAGTAGGGCGGTACTACCGCTCTCGAGCGATACTACCGCACCTACTACCGCTGCAAGTGCCACTCAACCCGACACGAGAAGCGCCGCCCTCGAGTCGAGGCGGTAGTGGCCTAGTACCGTAGCGGTACTGCTGCTGAGGGCCCTCAAGCGGTACTACCGCTGGGCACCGTGGTACTACCCTTGGGGCCAAAGCCTGCCCATTCAGCAGGGAATCAAACCTCCAATGACACGGGAAGGCCCAGAGGGTGTGAAACGGAAGTGTACGTGATGATTCCACCCTGGGATTACCAAAGCGGACCCCCTCTTGATAGTACGGTGACTCCTACGAAACTAGTCCACCAAACAAGAAACGAAAGAGCTACACCGTCTTGAAAAACACTCCGAGGGGAAAGAAATCATCTCGTGCCAAAGGATGGATCTCTGAAATTCTCAAAGCACACGGTTAGTCCGCAAACATGTTGTCATCAATCACCAAAACTACATCGAGAGAGATATGCCTTAACAGCCGTCTGAGCAACGTGGGCGGCAAGGGCAGCCCGGCGCTCAGCACGAGTGCGGTGCGCGTCTGCCATGGAGACAACAAAGCAACGGAGCGCGGAGCGATGGAAGGAAGCTTCGGCGCACCCCTACCTGGCGCGCCAAATGTCGGATCACGGGTTCCGGCAAACCCTTGAGGTTCGAACACTGGGGTGCGCGCAAAGGTTTTCTCCTTATCGATCCATGCCCCAGCTCTCTAAGATCTTGCGGACGAACTCGACGAACTCACAACACAGAAAGACACAAGATTTATACTAGTTCCGACCACCATTGTGGTGTAATACCCTACTCCAGTGTGGTGGTGGTCGATTGGCTCTTGGGCTGATGATGAGCAGTACAAGGGGAAGAACAACCTCCTGAGGTTGAGGTGGTCTTGTGCTTGGTGAACTTGTGTGGGTGAGATGATCTTGGATCCGCTCTCGACTTGTGATCAGGTCGATCCTCCCAGGTCCGTCCCTCCACTGTGGTGGCTAGTTCTACTTATATAGTCCCTGGTCCTCTCCCCAAATATTGAGCGGGAAGGGAGCCAACAACGGCCAATTCAAAAGGGGACAACTAGTATAAGTTATCCTGACAAAGGTGGTCTTCGCCTACCAAAGGTTCTAGTAGTGACGTCGTCTTGGGCTCCATGGTGACCTCCGTCCTGCCGTCCTTCTGGTCTTGGTCTCATTGCACCAATATGGAAACCTTTGCTTGATGCCTCGGTACTCCGCGCCTGCGCTTGCCCCCTTGGCACCAAAGAGGAAACGAGGACACTGCGCACGCTGGCGCCCGCCTGGCACCCGCCTGGTCTCAATCGTCATGGCTCATGTCACGAGGACCTCGCAAGGTTTGCCTTGCCTTGATCTCTTTGCCCCTCGTGAGCCTACCTGGCAAGGCTGCCCCTGAGGAGGTCTTGCATCGCCCGCCTCACGAGGCTTGGCCCCTCACGAGGGTCTTGAATGCCTTGTCGATGAAGATGGGTCGTACAGACCTGCCAGCCCAGCCACGCCGCGGGCCGCATGTAGGCAAGTCTAGGGACCCCCGTTCCTAGAACGCCGACAAGGGCCGTGCGCGCGCCGCAACGATAGAAGCCTGTTATGCATGCACGACATGTCCAGCTCGCCTACATGCATGCACGTAGCTAGCCTACCTGCATGCGCCGCCGCCCACCTCCATGATGCGTTGATCGACCTCTTTTTCACGCGAGCCGCCACGGACGCTGACCAGCCTCTTTTTCACGTGAGCCGCCACGGACGCTGACCGGCCTCATTTTGAACGTGGCAATTAAAGTGGCATATCGATCGACACGACTCATTTGAACGTAGCAAATCCAAAGCGCGGCCGGTGCCACTGCCCTTCCCTTCCCCTTCCCCTATTTAAACCACCACCTATTCTCCACACATCCATTTGCGGCGCCCCCTTCTCTTCTTCACCCAAACCTAGAGCACTCTCAAAGCGAGGTGAGGATGTAGTACAATGGCCCCATCTTCGAGCTCCTACCGACCGTGTCGGAGAGACGGTATCCGGCCAGCGTCGTTGTGGAGAGGACGCTCCGCTTGTGGGCGTTCACACGCTGGAGGGGTGCAAGGGGGTTTGTCGAATGGTTCCTCCGTGCGGGCTTCGCCCACCTCCCGGCGGGTTCGCCGGTGATGTTCCGACTGGAGGAAGTGCGTCCAAATTCCAGGACTCTGCCAATAGGGCTCACCATCACCTTCACCAACAGATTTGATGCGTACTACTTCCTCGGTAATGTGTTTTGGTGTGGATGCGAATTCATCGCATTCACAACCCAAAACATCTTCACAAACTTCGACTGCATCTTCCCCACCCGCGATGGTACGCACAGCCTCCCCTACTACATCGGCCAGGACGGCATTGAGAGGGAGTAGTGAAGATGGTGCTTAAGTCCCGGTCTCGATCGTGAGCTTGTCTTGCCCTAGGGTGTTAGTCCTTTTTATCTTTTATATATTTCTATCTTAATTATGTCGTTGGTTGTACCGTGAACTTTTAATCTCTGTCGTGTTATCCCCTAAGAACTTTGTTATGCTTGCTACCCTTATTTGATATGTCGTTTCTTATCAGTGTTTTTGCTTGCTATTTCTATCTTATTTGACATGAGATAAATTTCTAGATGGATATGGTGCCGTACACGAGCCCTTCTGCTAAATCAATCAATGATTGAGTATTCCTCAATGAAAACCAGCAAGTTTTCGCCCATTTAGAGTACGGTCAAGTTTTCGCACACGTGGATAATGGAGTAGTTGAAGTGTAAAAAAGGAAATTAAAGCTAGAAAAATGATCCATGTTGATGTTGAAAAGAAGAAGAAGAAAAGCTAATTTTTTTGAATTGTTGGTGGCCCTATTCCGTATATTGTATGAACAAAAACAAGCTAATTTTTGAATAGTTTGTGGACTATGCTATGGTTTAGGGTACCCTATGTTTAATGTAAGAAGTATGCTATGGTTGCTACTTTTTATGTTATGGATGTATGCTTGCTACGTGAGATATCGGTCGATGGATATGGTGCCGTAGCCGAGCCATAGACAAGCTCTCTAGATGGATATGGTGCCATAGCCGAGCCTAGACATGCTCTCTAGATGGATATATGCTGGCTAATGGTGCCACCGGACTTTATTTTAGACGTGGTTTCAGATGGATATCATGATCTACATAATTAAGTCTGACATGTTCTTAATGAAAAACAAAAACAAAAAATCCTGTATACAATATTTTTCTTGCAACAAAAACTTGTTTATAATACCCGCATGTCAAAAAATGAAAGTGTTGTGTCGTAGGCTATATACAGAAGGAAATTTCCATGATATGTACAAATAAATTTAACATGTGCAAGTCCAACAATAAATCGATTTACCATCATGCACTATTTTTGTTCGGCATGGCAATAAATGGATTTACCATGGTAATAATCAAGGGAAAAAACAGAGCCAGCGCGTGGGCCTTCGCCAGTCAACGCAATGAGATGGCCCAACTAGAGCTTAGTTTCAATTTGAGCTCTAGAACTACGTTTTTTTCTTCTACGGTCGGAATTGTCTAACGAAACTGAAGAAACTGAAAATGTACTAAACTGACGAAACCGACGGTTACCCAAAACTGACATGATCCACAAGTTAAGCAACACAGATCATAGAGCACATGATCCACAAATTAAGCAACATAGAGCATAGAGCACATGGTCCACAAATTTAAGCAAATCGTAGAGCACATGATCCACAAATTTAACCAAATCCTAGAGCACATGAAACCACACTAATAACATATCGAACGAGTGATGACCAACAAGTAAGAAAATCCTAGAGCAACTACACAAAAATAAAAGGGATAAAATCCTAAAGCTATCAGATTCGCCTGCTTGTTCAATTGAATCATCTGCTTCAAGTTCTTGTTCATCTTCTTTATTTCCCCCTTCACATCTGCATCCCTAACTGTCTAAATAGCACTTTCAGAGACCAAATTCGTTGTTGCTGACGGCAGATTGAGCTCCCGGGTTGGGGCCCCATTGAATTGAATCCGTTTAACATAATCATCCAGCCATTCAAAATGTGTGCATTTCTTCACGATATGAAACGAAAACATGAGCCCTAAATCCTAGATGGAAAAAGAATTAAAAGCAAATAGAAAAAGAAATCAGAGAAAAATCATGAGATCTAACCTGCACCTTTGGCTTGCTCTCGCATTTCATGAACTTGCACCCATAGTTGCCATTCTTGACCTCCTTCGAAGTCAATCGTATCAGTGGCACGCTACGCGGATAGTCGGAACATCGCTCCATGGGAAGTGGACCATACTGGGTCCACGAGGGGCGGGAGGCTGAAGTGGAGCTCGACATATCGCCCAAAGTCGTCAGAGAAGAAGAAGCCGAGGAGTGGCTCCTCTCGTCGCCGGAGAAGAAGAAGTAGAGGAGGAGTGGCTCCTCTCATCGCTGCAGAATAAGCACCAGAATAAAGGGCATACCCAAAGAAAGGGAAGGCACAACCAACAAGTCTCGCGGATCGCCTCTGGTGGATCGCCCCACAATCCAACGATACAGAGCCGTCCATGTGATCCAACGGTGCGGAGCCTGCTCGCAGCCTGCCCTCGAATTACTTCTAGAAGACCACATCTGAGGGTTGTCGCTTGGCGCTAGGGTATGATCGAACGGCTGACGTTCAGAGCTAGGGTTAGGCGAAACCCCGCGGGGTTTAGAGGGGTTTTTTGAGCTGGTCAACGGGGTTTCAAAGGCTTGGACTGAGCATAAATAATTTAAAAAATCAAAAAAAACATGAAACCTTCGCCGTTCGTCGTTTTATAGGACACACTAACGAGGAAAAATACTAAACTTGGTATACGTACATTTAGAGAAAAAAAGCCTAGCTAGCACGATCGAGGTAAAATGAGCACCACTAATTAAAAAAATCAAAAAAATATAAAACATGTGCACAATGTTGTCTTGTGTGACATGTTACCAACTTTGTCTATGGACATTTTCATGAAAAAACCTTCACACATATGAGCTATCATGTACAACGTTTCATAGAGACCAAGGAGAGGAGGTAGGGTTTCCCTTCAGTTTTTGATAATTTAAAAAATTTCAAAAAATATCACCAAAGCTTGATTTCAAAGTGAATAAGAAGGATCTGAACTTAGTATTCCATTTTCATATGGTAAACGTGTTATTTAATGGTTTTCTATTAAAGTATATTTTTTTGAAAAAAAATGTAAAAAAATAGAAAGATTAATTCAATAAATAGTGATTCTTCGAATCTACACTATAGATTGATTTGGTGTTAACAAAAAATATTTGGCTCATTTGGAGTAGGTCCAAAAAACATGATTACAAATGGGGATGTTTACCCTAGCTTGGGAGCTCATTTGGAGCACATTTCTCATGACTACATGTTTTGTAAACGCAAAAGAGATCAGATTGATCACCTAACGTTTATAATAGTTCAGCAAACTGTGCAACTCACACCACAGGGGAATGGACTGAAGTGTTGGTTCAAATTCAAAGTTTGCCTAAAATTCAAAGTTTGCCTCAGTAGTTCAAATTCAAAGTTTACATATAGAATTATTACACCTTACAAGTTTTCACAGTACTTCAAATTGACGTTAGAATCCTTATTACAAATCTTTAAAGTTCAAAGTTTATGACTTGCATTCAAGTTCAAATTCAAATATGTGCCTTGCTCCTTGTGTTCCGGGATGGGTTAACCGTCTTGCTTCTGCTTTCCCTAGCTGGGATATTTTGTGCTTTTGAAAGCTTTGTCCTATTGCTTCTGATCTTCACTTCTGGTGGTGGCAGTTCTGTTGAGCTTTGACTGATCGAGCAAGTGATGACCAGTTGACGGTCATCTTTGGGCTCACTAATCTTTAAAGGAACTTCAGACAAAATAACTTCCTCCTCTCTTATAGCTTCAAAACCTTCGTAAGCCATGGTTTCAAATTCCGCATCAGATGATGGTTCAACCGAAGTTTCTTCCTCTCTAGGTCTTTTATGTCTTGTGCCTCTAATTATCCTAGAGCTGGGTCAAACAGAAATAAGCTTAGCCATCAATAAAAAAGAGAACAAATGCAAAAAATGGAAAGATTGCACACATACCAAGATGCTACTTCAGTTGCTTCATTCTCTAAACTTGCTGCATTCTCCTCTGCTGCATTATCCTCTAAACTTGCTGCATTCTCCTCTGCTGCTGCTGCTTCCCATTGTTCCTCTTCTACAAATGATGCATAAACTGGATTGGTACAACGCCTAGCAATATGCCCTAAGATACCACATCTTTTACACTTATGCTGTTTTTTACACGACCCTCTTCACCAGCTCTTATCATGTTTTTCCTTGGTCTTCCTGGTGGTCTAGTACAGGAGAATGGAGTTTGAACCCTGGGTCTACTATGTTCCATTGGTCTTTTCCCAAGAGTGCAGGCACATTTTTAGCATAAGCAACCCTAAATTTGGCAACAGAGAAATATTCAGAGCAATACTGGTCAACTTCACCATCTTCACCTCCAATAATAGTCATGAGATGTAGGGCATGTATGCACGGCTTCCCGTGGATCTGCCATTGCCTACAGCTGCATTCATTGGTTGCAGGGTTCACTGGATATCTCCATTCCCTATTTTTAATCTTAGTGTATGTCACCTTAGCCTCGTATGTCGACGGTCGAATGCATTTCATTCTTAGTCATCTTGCCTTGGCATGCAATGCCTTAATCAAAGATGGGAGCATAAGATGGCCAACATATATTGTGTTTCTGCAATTCTTTTACGAAGAGCCATCTTCACCATGATCATCTACCTGATCTTATCAAATGCTTGCCACAACAATAGCCCTTTCACTAACTTGAACTTTGCATTGAAACACTCAGCGAGGTTATTGGTCACATAGTCTACTTTGCAGATTTCATTGAATTTGCTTGTTGACCACAACTTTTCATGATGTTCATCCATGTACTCCTTCACCAAAAGGATTATGAGCATACAACACTCTCAAATGGTGCTCATGCTTCCTCAAGTTGCATGTGTATGATGCTGGCCATAGATTCTCATCATAAGCTTTGCCTTTGAATTTCTTTTTAAAATTCTGTGCTAGGTGTCGCATACATTCCCTATGTTCCACTTCATGGAATACAATTTCTACTGCAGTTTCTAAACCCTTGCAAGCATCTGTGTGTATAACTAAACATGAGGGTGTACCTATAATGTTGTGCAACTGCTACAGAAACTAGACCCAACTCTCCTCACTCTCTACCTGCAACACACCAAATGCAACTGGGAATAGCCAGTTGTGTCCATCAACTGCAGAAGCTGCTGCTAGCTGGCCTCTCCATCTTCCATTCAAAGCAGTCGCATCGACAGCCAAATAGGTCCTACAACCATTCAAAAAACCCTGCCAGGAAGCCTTGAAACAAACAAAAGCCCTCCTGAAGCACTGTGATGCCCCGAGACCGATGTGCCAGGTGTCCTCCAGTTATTCGCTGTCGTTGTCATGTCATTTGCTTGCGTGTCACATCTTATCATGTCATCATCCGCATTGCATCTGCATGTTTTCGAAAACTTGCATCCGTCCCAGTCTCCTCGTTCTGTCCGTTGTCCGTTCTGATCCCAAACACACTTGCACGCGCCCACAACACGTCCGAAATATTATTTTATAAGTGGCCGGAAAATGTTCTCGGAATGGGTTGAAAGTTGGCATGCGGTGTTGTTTTGTTGTTAGTAGACCGCCTGCCAAGTTTCACCGCGTTCGGAGTCCGTTTGACGTCCCAACGGATAAATATAGCGGCAATAGTAGCCGGTCTAATGTCGGACGTTTTCGGTCTCCGGAAACAGTCGCCGGGCCTCCCTCTCTTCTCTTCTCTTCTCTTAGCTCGAGACTGTCTACACAGCCCACTACCTACCGCCAGGCCTAGCCTAAGCTCTCTCATCAGCCCGTGGCCCTCCTCGCGCGCGCGTCCGAGAGCTGTCCCGGACCCGAACCGGGCAGTCGTCACCGTTGGATCCGGATCATCCCCAAACCTCTACAAAACGTCTCCCTTTTCTTAATTGGGCTCCCTAACCCATTTATTCGCAACAACTCATTTTCGATCGGAGGGACCTAACCGCCCTATAATGATCTCTTTTGCTATATATAGACATCCTTGTCCAATTATAGACCAAACCCTAAATTCTAGGTTGTTTGTTCCCCTAGTCGCCGCCACCTACAGCCTCCCCCCTCCTCGGATCTGCCGTCGCCACCCGCTCACCAAATCTTCCCCTGGGATCCCCTCCCGATCCAGCCCGCCAACCAGCAACCCCCACCTCTCCCTCTTAGATCGACCCCACGCTCGATCCCGAATGGATCAAGGTGCTGCCTTCGCTCCCACATCTCCTCTGGATTCATCCCGAGACCAACCAGGCCCCGAGCGACCTCGCTCCCCTGCCGTCGCCGGCAACCGTGTCACCAGGATCCAGCAAGGAACAAAGCTCCTCGCGCCGAGCAACCCTCCTGGCTGCCTCCCTCCTCCCGTGCTTCAAACCAAGGCGGATTGGAACCAGTGCTTGAGCCCTCCTGTACCTCTCCTCGAGCTCGGTCGCCTCAACGTCGTCCTCCCCTTCGTCTTCCCCTTCTGTTCTTTCCTTCCTCCTTCCACGTCGTAACTCCCTCCAACCCCCTCTGTTTTCTTTCACAGGGAGAACAAGACACACCGGCCTCCATGGATTTCGCACCGGAGCTCCATTCGCGTCGGATCCCCCTCTTTGACCTTCGCTGACTTCGTTCCACGCGCTCCCTGTGCTCGTCAGGGCCGCCAAGTCCCACGCCGCCGCTGGTCTTCTACCTATCGAGGAGAGGAGGACGAAGCCCCTACCTCGAGCCACTCCAGCGCTTCAGTCGCGCGTTCACCGTGCCCTCTCGCTGGTCCAACTCCAGAGACAACGTGGGCCTCCTCAAGCGCCACCCAGTGATCCAGCCGGCCCACTGCTCCATCATCCTGGGCCGAAGCCCACGGGTGAGGCTAGCTCTAGCACCTCCCCTGTGCACTTCTGGGCCTGTTAGTTTCGACCCAGTGTTGTTTTTTGTCCTGGTGCGAATTTGTCTAATTTCTAGAGAAAGACAGTTTTGCAGAAAAGCCCCTATTCTTCATGCATTTAATAACTTCACAGCCGTGCATCGGATCTAAATAAATTATATATGAAAGTTGCTTAGAATTTTGTCTAGTTTAATAATATGCAACTTTCATCCATGTTTGAAATGTTAAAAATGTTGTTTGGTTAAATTTGCCCCTATGCCATGTTAAAATGATTTATTTCATAACTAAATAACTGTAGCTCCAAATTTAATAAACTTTATAAGTAAATGGGGTAGAAAAATGCCTAGATTATCATGATGGATTTACTTTGCATGTTTAACACCTCTAAAATTGTGTTTAGGGCAGAACAGTACCAAATCTAATATATGCACATGAGGTGTTTCCCGATTTGTTGTTTGTTGTTCCGCCCTCATTTAAACTTGCCTAGATAGGTAGTTTTCTTTTGCTTCACCTCTTTCCATGTTAATCAACATTTAATATTGTTGGGTACATAAACGAGATCGAACTAAATAAGTCATGTGGTGTTTTCTTCAATATGCAACTCCGTTGCATAATGTGCTCCACTTAATTTGTAGGATTGTTTGTGCACTTTGCCATGCCATGCCTCATTAAACCGGACATGCATCATACTTGGTTGTGCATCATGCCATGTTTATGTGTTGGTTGTTTACTATGTTGTGTGCTTCTTTCCGGTGTTGCTTCTTACGCGGTTGGGTCCGATAACGTTGCGTTTGTGAGGATCCGTTGGCTACGCCCGTCTGTCTTCATGGACTCGTTCTTCTTCCTTGCGGGATTTCATGCAAGATGACCATACCCTCGAAATCACTTCTATCTTTGCTTGCTAGTTGCTCGCTCTTTTGCTGTGCCTATACTGCGATATCTACCACTTGTTTATCATGCCTCCCATATTGTTGAACCAAGCCTCTAACCCACCTTCTCCTAGCAAACCGTTGTTTGGCTTTGTTACCGCTTTGCTCAGCCCCTCTTATAGCGTTGTTAGTTGCAGGTGAAGATTGGAGCTTGTTCCATGTTTGGAACATGGATATTTGTTGGGATATCACAATATCTGTTATTTAATTAATGCATCTATATACTTGGTAAAGGGTGGAAGGCTCGGCCTTATGTCTGGTGTTTTGTTCCACTCTTGCCGCCCTAGTTTCTGTCATATCGGTGTTATGTTCCCGGATTTTGCGTTCCTTACGTGGTTGGGTTATAATGGGAACCCCTTGACAGTTCGCCTTGAATAAAACTCCTCCAGCAAGGCCCAACATTGGTTTTACCTTTTGCCACCTAGCCATTTTCTTTCCCTTGAGTCGGCCGGCTCAAGGGTCATCTTATTTTAACCCCCCCGGGCCAGTGCTTCTCTAAGTGTTGGTCCAACCCAGAGCACCGTGCGGGGCCGTCCCTTGGCAACTTGGGTTACGTTGGCTCCCATACGCTTAGCTTATCCGGTGTGCCTTGAGAACGAGATATGTGCAGCTCCTATCGGGATTTGTCGGCACAATGGTTGGTCTTGCTGGACTTGTTTTACCATTGTCGAGGATGTCTTGTAACCGGGATTCCGAGCCTGATTGGGTCTTCCCGCTAGAAGGAATATCCTTCGTTGACCATGAGAACTTGTGATGGGCTAAGTTGGGACACCCCTACAGGGATTTGAACTTTCGAAAGTCATGCCCATGGTTATGGGCAGATGGGAATTTGTTAATGTCCGGTTGTAAAAAACCCGAAGTTGATCTTAATTAAAATACATCAACGGCGTGTGTAACCGTGATGGTCTCTTCCCGGCGGAGTCCGGGAAGTGAACACGGTGTTGGAGTAATGCTTGACGTAGGTTGTTCTAAGATCACTTCTTGATCATAGTTGTTCGACCGTGCTTTTGCCTTCTCTTCTCGCTCTCTTTTGCAAATAGGTTAGCCACCATATATGCTAGTCGCTTGCTGCAGCTCCACATCATACCTTTACCCTACCTATAAGCTTAAATAGTCTTGATCGCACGGGTGTGAGATTGCTGAGTCCCCGTGACTCACAGATACTTCCAAAACCAGCTTGCAGGTGCCGAGGTTACCATGCAGATGACGCAACCAAGCTCAAGGAGGAGCTCGATGAAGATCTTGTTCTTTGTGTTGTTTCGTTCTAGTTGATCAGTAGTGGAGCCCAGTTGGGGTCGATCGGGGACCGTGTCGCTTTTGGGGTAGTCTTCTTTTATTTTGGTTCCGTAGTCGGACCTTGATTGTATCTGGTTGATATAATGCTTTATTCATGTATTTGTGTGAAGTGGCGATTGTAAGCCAACTATGTATCTTTTCCCTTATTGTATTACATGGGTTGTTTGTGAAGATTACCTCACTTGTGGCATTGCTTTCAATGCGTTTATGCCTCTAAGTCGTGCTTCGACACGTAGGAGATATAGCCGCATCGAGGGCGTTACAAGCACTCCTTCTCCATTGCCTTCCCTTTTAATTTGTACTTAACTATATGCTTGTCAATCTCTACAACACTCCTTGGACTAGCCGTCTCCACTTCAGCTTTGAAGGTGTAAAGAAACTGAAAACTCTCATTCCATGGACCATTAATCCTATCAAGAGCCCTTTCCTTCGCATAGAAAATCTTCATGTATTGTACATTAATCTTGTACTTCTCAAATAGCTTCCCATGGAGTGCTGTTGGACCAACTGTTGGTGTTTCCCTCACCCAATCCAAGATTGCATCTGCCACCCACCTAGTCTTTGCAAGCTTAGATTTGTCCTTTCCCCCTCCCCCTTCAGGTGGGCAAGTGTGCCCATGTGGGTTGCTTTTTATCTAAAACAAAATGAAAAATGATGTCAAATACAGTTAAGAAACAGTATGCATGATCTGAATATAGAATGGATAAATAATCTGATAACAATATTCAGTTCTAATACCAGAATCAATTTTCTCTTTCGCATAGTGGATGCATGCAACCTCCACTTACGCCTATCATAAGGGCAATGAATAGTGAATCTTCCTGGCTCCCTCCAATCAACCTTATAAGAGTTTTTAGTGAGAAAGCAATATGTAGTCACTGCATTACGATAGTCCACCATCGATTCAAATACGGTTCCTGGAGTAAGGTCAAGATTCTCCCTGTTCCACTGAATTGTTGGCATGTCCTCGCCATCATATTCTTGTAAAACTAAGGAGTCGATGTTCTCCTCCCTCTCTTCATCGTCAGTGTCATCAAATCTAGCACGGCTGCTAGGCTCCTCTGCATATTCATCTTCCACTGCCTGTTGACTGACTCTATCTACCAGTTCAGGGAATAGAATCCCATCCTCATCATCATGTCGAGGCAATTCCTCGTCAGGCTCTGCATCTACTTCTACATCAGGTGCAGAAGGGAGAGGAGAAGTGGCAGAATTAACGGCAGCCGACATGTTGTGGCTTTCAGAACCACTAGGTTTACTTTGTCTTGACCTACAAGGAGTGCGAGGACGCTCGCTATTAGCAGAGACAGATGATGTCTGAACACCCTTCGAGATACGTTGTTTGCATGCCTGAAGCACACAGATATGAATTTTACCGAAACGATTGTCAGCATTCAAACTAAATAGCAATCCCAGATGCTCATCACAAGTTAATGGGAGAATTCTCTGCTCGGTACTGTCGAAATATCTCAGTTCAATAGCATCGGCAGGGCTCCACGGATACTCACAACAGATTGCCTCGCGGAAATCTCTGAACAAAATGCTGGTTTCTACCACTTTAGGATAGAAAAATCCATAATTCACACACGGTTTAGTTCCACGTAGCTCGCTAGTTTCCATTCTAACTGCCAACCGAAAAGCAAGTGCAGGATCAACCCTATTCGATTGAAATAAGATAAAGGGCACAGTTAGGCCGAAAATTTTCAGATAAATTGCGCTGATTCACACCAACAGTGGTCAAATACAGCCTAATTTACGAATCTCCTAATCAATTTGAGAGGAAAAAGATGCTTACCCAGGTGGAATCCATGAATTATCATCATGTGATTCGACCCAATCATCTCCACGGTCGATGGGCTGGACGGGGTGCCCACCGACATCGCTTCCTAATCCAAGATGGGGAGAGAGGGTAGATGCGGCGGAGGCAGAACGATTGCGGCGGAGGCGGCACGACTATGGTGGAGGCGGCAAGAGTGCGGCAGAGGCGGTAGAGGCGGCATGACGGCGGTAGAGGCGGCACGACAGAGGCGGAGGGGGCAGCGCAGAAGCGACTGGATCTGATTCTGGTTATAGTGAGTGTCAGTTTCGCGGGCCCACTGGTTACCACGTAACAATCAAAATGTGGACTCCGCCCTACGTGGGCCCACTAGTCAAAGTTAACGGCCAAGCCACCCGACGGCAATGTCCTCTGTGACCAGTTCTGAGGGTTTCAGGCAAGGGAGTGGGGAAAAGTGAGCAAAAGTTAAGAGCGTGGGGATGAATGAGTAGAACTAACGAACCAGGGGTACAGAAATAAAAATCCATATTAAGAAAGGCACACATCAAGTGTTGATGGTGCAGAAATCGTCTAAGTTCAAGAAGAGTTGGTCCAAGAAAAAAGGCTAAGGAAAAGGGCACAGAGACGGTAGCCTCCGCCACTGCGCCGAAGTCTGGACCGGACTCGAAGACCATTTGCTATCATTGCAAGGAGACCGGTCACTGGAAGAGGAACTGTGGCAAGTGGCTTCCAGAGCATGGAAAGAAGGCCGGAAATGCTTCTTCAGGCAAAGGTACACTTGTTGCATATGTTATAGACATTTACCTTGCTGACAAAGCTAGTAGCTCTTGGGTATTTGATACCGGATCGGTTGTTCATATTTGCAACTCGATGCAGGGGCTGGTAAGAACTAGGCATGTGGCACAAGGGGAGATTGACATCAGGGTCGGTAATAAAGCAAGAGTTGTTGCGTTGGAGGTCAGCATGATGCATCTCCAGCTTCCTTCTGGATTTATTTTGGAATTGAATAATTGTTATTACATTCCTGCACTTAGTCGGAACATTATTTATGCCTCATGTTTGATGATTCAGGGTTATGAATTCAATTTAAAGGACAATGGTTGTTCGTTTTATTTGAATGGTATGTTCCACGACTATGCACCCATTGTTGATGGGCTATTTATATTGAATCTGGAACATGAACCGGTCTATAACGTGAATGTCAAGAGGCATAAGCCTAATGAGATAAATCCGACATACTTCTGGCATTACCGGCTTAGACAATTAGTCTGAAACGCATGAAGAAGCTCCATGATGATGGGCTCCTAACTTTGTCCCACTTTGAGTCGTTCGAGACATGTGAATCATGCTTGCTCGGCAAGATGACTAAGTCTCCTTTCGCAAAGAGTTGCGAGAGGGCGTCCAAGCTATTGGAACTTATACATAGTGATGTGTGTGGTCCAATGAGCACAACTACCAGAGGTGTCTATCAGTACTTCGGGACTTTTACCGATGACTTGAGTAGATATGGATATATCTATTTGATGAGCACAAGTTGGAAACTTTTGAAAAGTTCAAAGAGTTTCAAAACGAGGTTGAGAATCAACTCGGCAAGACTATAAAGCTTCTACTATCTAATCGTGGAGGTGAGTACATGAGCCAGGACTTTGATGATCATCTAAAAAGACGAGGTATAGTACCTCAGCTCACACCTTCGGGTACGCCACAGAGAAACGATGTGTCGGAATGGAGGAATAGGACCTTGTTGGACGCGATACGGTCAATGATGAGCAAATCAGATTTACCCTTGTCATTCTAGGGATACGCTCTAGAAACTGCAGCTTTCACACTTAACAGGGTACCATCAAAATCCGTAGACAAGACACCACATGAGATGTGGACCGAGAAGACTCCCAGTTTGTCTTTTCTAAAGATTTGGGGTTGTGAAGCATTTTTCAAGCGACTTATGTCAGACAAGCTTACACCTAAGTCGAATAAATGCATATTCGTGGGATATCTAAGGGAAACCTTGGGATATAGCTTCTACAACCGGGAAGAGAACAAAGTGTTTGTTGCTCGGAACGGGGTTTTCCTTGGGAAAGAGTTTCTCATACGGGAGGCCAGTGGGAGGACGGTCCGACTCGAAGAAATTCGAGGACCACTCGGGGACGGCTCGGCTGGTGATGAGATCATATCGGAGTTAGTCAAAGAACCCGTGGTGGAAGCGGCATCGGAACCACGGAGGTCGAAAGGATTGCACAGAGTGCATGATGTATTGTTGCTAGAAGGCGGCGAGCCGGCAACATATGCAGAAGCGATGGTGAGCCCAGATTCCGAGGCATGGCTAGAGGCCATGAGATCCGAGTTAAAGTCCATGGATGAAAATCAAGTCTGGGACTTGGTTGATTCGCCGCCTGGCGTAAAGACCGTTGGTTGCAAGTGGGTCTTTAAGAAGAAAACCGATGTGGATGGAGATGTTCAGATCCACAAAGCTTGGCTTGCCGCTAAAGGTTATGGACAAGTTCAAGGAATTGACTACTACGAGACTTACTCGCCGGTAGCGAAGCTAAAGTCGGTGAGGATCGTACTAGCTATACACTACAAAAAAAGGCACATCCATGACATTTTGGGCCGAACAATTTTTTTTTGTCATACTTATGACACTTCTATGACGATAATTGTGACAAAACCCGGTATCATCATAGATGTGGTGGGATCCTACTTCTATGAAAAAAATCATGACAGAAACTGAGCTTTTCGTCTTGGGAGGGACGGAGAAGCAGCCGCATGACATTCTTTGGGCCGTCCATGACGGAAAAAACCGTGGTAGAAGCGAGGGCGAGGAAAATTTCGGGGAGTTCCCGGTTACGGTGGGTGGTCGGGGACCGACCGATGTACGTTTCTCTCGTACACGTACGCGCGTGTGTGCGAGGCATTGGGCTCTAACTAAACCCGAGCGAAGCGTTGGGCTCTAACTAAACCCGAGCGATTGCACTAGCTACGTTACTGAACCCGACTGATTCCTTCGCTACTGCTGCTAACTGAAGCCAATTGATGTTGCCTCTGGATGAACAGTGAGCATTGCTGGGGGGGTTTGGATGAACAGTTCCCGGTGGGGGTGGATCAACATGACCCCGTGGTGTTGCCTCTGGATGAACAGGACCCCGATCGATCGAGCTGGTTGGGGCTGGATGAACAGGACCCCGTGGAGGGCTGGATGAACAGGACGACCCCATGGAGGGCTGGATGAACAATAGATGATGGAGGGCTGGAAGAACAGTAGCCCGTGGAGGGGTGGTTGAACAGGAGCCCATGGAGAGGGCTGGTTGAATAGTAGCCGGTGGAGTAGCACGCGGTGGAGGCTGGATGAACAGTCGCAGGTGGAGGCTAGAGGAGGTCGACGGTGGATGAACAGTAGCCCGTGGAGGCTAGAGGGGGTCGACGGTGGAGATGAACAGTATTCCATGGAGTCTTGTTTTGCGGTACGCCACACCCCTCTCGATGAACATGACCCCCGTTTCGACCGTAGCGCTCCAACACAAGTCCGTTTCCTCCGTTTTGCGGTACGCCACACCCCTCCCGATCAATAGGACCCCTGTTTCGACCGCAGGAGGTCCGTTTCTTCTGTTTTGCGGTACGCCAGACCCCTCCCAATGAATAGGATCCCGTTTCGAACATGGCCGGTCGAACACAAGGCTATTTCCTCCGTTCTGCGGTACGCCAGGCCTCGTTTCCATCGGCTGTTCCGTCCAAGCCCTCCTGATGAACACGACAATGCATTCCGTTTCGACCTAGCCGGTTGGCTCCCCATGAACACGAGGACGACGTTGTTTCTCCGTTCCGACCCAACCATGTACACGAGCCCTGGTCGTACGTATGCGCGAGTAGGCGTTCAAGACCCTGCCCGTATGTACGTATGTGGTCGTATTTTCATTCTTGCAAACTGGCCGTTGTACGTATGTGTACATGCTACGTGCGCGCCTCTACTACGACACGTGCACGCCTCTACATCGACCAGTATGTACGTACACGTTCGCGACCAGAATGACAATGCTACGTACGCTTCGACCAGGTGGGTCCCGACTGTCACGCACTTCCTTGCCTGCGAAGATGTAGCCAGTGGGTCCCAGCAGTCAGTGGGCGAATCGTTTTTTTGCCCGGACTCACTTCCTTGTGTGCGAAGATGTAGCTGCTGGGTCCCAACAGTCAGGGGGAACTTTTTTCGTGAAATACGATGGCCCGTCCGGTGGGTCCCCGCTGTGAGGTGGAGGAATAATTATTTTGCGTGTAATAAGGAGGCACTTCCTTGCTGCGGCCGTGGACCCAGCTGTCAGCCTCTCCATGTACAATCCTTGTCCGATGGAAGTCGTTCCTTGACCACGTTGACCACGCCGCACTGAGAGCACCAGGGCGGTGGACGATGGTGAGGCCTAGGAAGGGGACGACGCAGAGCCGGGGAAGACGCAGCAGTGGATGCCCACGCGTAGAGGAGTATGAGGGTTCACTGGTTTGCTGTGGTGTGAGGCTGCCGTCGCCGTAGAATAACAGGGGGTGTGGGTGAGTAGAGGGATGCCCTGGCCAGCAGTGCGAGTAGTAGGGGGCGGTGAGGCCTCCGCCGCATCGCAGCCGGCCATGGGAGGCAGGAGCACGAGGCACGACCGGCGCTGGTTTGGGCGGCTGGAGCAAGAAGACCACAGGTTGAAGAAGCACTACGGCTATTGTATGGACATCGTATGGTCACTCGAGCTAGAATCGTTCATATTGACTAAGTTCACAAAGCACTCCGTCCCCGTCAACTTAGTAGGCCCACAAGTCAGCCTCCCACCAAGGTGGGTCCCAACTAGCAGGGGGAGTATTCATTTTTTTGTGCGTAATAAGGAGGCACCTCCTATGGGTCCGAGCTGATAGCAAGGGGAATGTTTTTTTCACGAAATGCATTGCCCGTCCGGTGGGTCCCAACAGTCAGGGGGGAAACGTTTTTTTTCGTGAAATACGGTGGCCCGTTCGGTGGGTCCCTGATGTCAGGTGGAGGAATAATTATTTTCCGCGTAATAAGGAGGCACTTCCTTGCGGCTGCCGTGGACCCAGCTGTCAGCCTCTCCACGTACAGTACTCTTCTGATGGAAGTCGTTCCTTGACCACGTTGACCACTCCGCGTCGAGAGCACCAAGGCGGTGGACGACGACGAGGCCTTGGAAGGGGACGATGATACATCTCCAACGTATCTATAATTTTTGATTGCTCCATGCTATATTATCTACTGTTTTGGACATTATTGGGCTTTATTATCCACTTTTATATTATTTTTGGGACTAACCTATTAACCGGAGGCCCAACCCAGAATTGTTGTTTTTTGCCTGTTTTAGGGTTTCGAAGAAAAGGAATATCAAATGGAGTCCAAACGGAATGAAACCTTTGGGAACGTGATTTTCTCATCGAATACAACTCAGGAGACTTGGACCCTACGTCAAGACACGTAACAGGAGGCCACGAGGTAGGGGGCGCGCCTACCCCCCCCCCCCCCCCCAGGCGCACCCTCCACCCTTGTGGGCCCCATGTTGCTCCACCGACATACTTCTTCCTCCTATATATACCCACGTACCCCCAAACGATCAGATACAGAGCCAAAACCCTTATTCCACCGCCGTAACTTTCTGTATCCACGACATCCCATCTTGGGGCCTGTTCCGGAGCTCCGCCGGAGGGGGCATCGATCACGGAGGGCTTCTTCATCAACACCATAGCCCCTCCGATGAAGTGTGAGTAGTTTACCTCAGACCTACGTGTAGCGACCCGACCCGAATGGATCAAGTCTACTATGCTCCGGTGTCATCCCTGGATCAGTAATGCTGACACCACACAGTACTTCGAAGGATTTATAGCAGAGTGGCAATCACACACTTATTACATCGATGTCTCAAAGAGAACTTATTACAATAAATATGGCTTAAGGCCATCTAAGATCGATAACAGCGGAAGACTTGGAAGATAAATGGGTCCATCAACTCCAACGGCATCACTGAGTATAGAACCACGACCTAAAAGCACCTTAATCGTCGTCTGAAAAGTCTGCAACATTAACGTTGCAGCCCGAAACGGGTCAGCACATGGAATATGCCGGAAAGGTAACACATAGAGAGTAATGGAATGTAACAGCTATACTATATGCATATTTGGCTGGTGGAAAGCTCTATGGTTACTGTTTTGCGCAAAGCCAGTTTTTCCCTACTACAAAGGAATAAATTTTATTTAACTATCATGGTGGTTGAACATCGAGAATGGTTGACAGCATTCCGATCCCAATTAAGTGAACAATTAAAACCCATCAATATTAATTAGAAGTAACATGTTGAGATTCACATGATATTCAAGTACTAGATACTCAAGATGTCCATAACCGGGGACACGACTAATCATGATTAGTTTATTACACTCTGCAGAGGTTTGCGCACTTTTCCCCACAAGACTCGATCGCCTCCGCTGGATTTCTCGCACTATCGGTGTTTGAGAAACGGATGACCGAGACACAGTCTTTCAGAAGCGCTAGCACCTTACGATGGATAGACCGGTACACCTACTTTCCCCTACATCTGGTAGTCTACCCTGTAAGAGTTCACACGACTTAGTCAACTATGCCAGAGCCCATATTGGCTTGTGGCTGCACACGGAAGTTTCTAGTATGAAAGATCTTATGATCCCTTTGAGCCTGGGTGGCGGTCCATAAAAAAACAGGCAAGTCCTGATAGACATCAGGTGCCTCAATCCACCCAGATGTGTGTTTAAGTTGCCACCTTAGATAAACCATTAAAATTATCAATCTCACATCTGTCATGGATATCACTCACCCGATCCACATCTACTAGCATAGCATGGCATGATAAGCAAACGTAGAAGTAACTCCCAAAGGTTTCATAATAAACAGGTAATAGGTACTACCTCATCTACTTCCCACCCCACAATTTAATTAGATCCTAATCATGCAATGTGTGAGGATTGATCTAATGCAATAAAAACTGTGTTGTAGAAAAGGTATGATCAAAGTGTTACTTGCCTTGCTGATGATCCGTGAGTCCTAGGGATTCGAAGTAACAGGCGGCATAATCCGGGTAATCTATCGCAGACAAACAACAAGCATACAATAAGTACTCATCTAATGCACAGGTAAACTCGAACAAAAGATCGAACCAGATAATTCAACTTAAGAACTCCGGTTGCAAAGAAAGAAAGAACCGAACGAAACAACGGAAAACAAACGGCGAAAGAAAACAACTCGGTTCTAGCAAGTTGAAACTAGGTCAAATTTTACCGTAGCAAAAACTGGTTTAAGTTGATTAGTCGGAACGGCGGTTTTGAAACGAAACTCCGGGCGCTTGAATCACCTGATTCCGATAAACGAGCGAGAAGATAGACTGGAACGAAGATAGGATCTGAGATCGCGATCGCGGAATAAATCCGACGAAAAGAAAAAGAAGAACGGCTTAAACGAACGGACGTTCGTTAACCGAGAATAATCCGGTTATCACGTTCGTTAGGACGAACGGTCCGGCGAACGGTCTCTAGGCAACTAAACCGAAAGCAAAACAAAAACCGATCTAGGATTTCGATAAAAACTGAAACAACGAACGAAAAGAAAACGAATCGGAAGAAAAGAAAAGAACCGGAACGGTTTATAAGAAAAACCGAACCGAGGGGATAGAGAGAGACGCGGCGCGGGGCTACCTCCGGCGAGGGGCGGCGTAAGGGCGGCGGCGCGGGCAACGGGTGGCGGCGGCGGTGGTGTAGGGCGGCGGCGGCTTGGGCGCGGGGTGGGAGGCGCTTGGGGCTTGGTGTGGAAAAAAGGGGGGTGTGGGGGTATTTAAGAGGAGGAGGGGAGAGGAGACTTGGGGGAGGGGCAAGAAAAGAGGAGGGGGAACTAGAGTCCTACTAGGACTCGGGTGGGGCGGCGGCGGCGGCCACGCACTGGTGCGCGCGCGGGGGGAAGGGCGGCCTAGCCCGGCCGGCTGCTGGGCCTTGGCCCAGGGGCGCTGCGGAAAAAAAAAATTAATCGGTTTCGCGCGCAGAAAAACACAGAAAAGAAAATCTAAACGAACTCCAAACTTCCCAAAGTAAATTTTCCCTGACTCCTAAAATTGAGTCGAACAAAATGAACTTTTCTCGGGACCTAGATGCAAATTTTGAAAACGCGCATTTTTCCCTAATCCAAATAAAAGGCAAATAAACTCCGACAAATCCAATGATCCTCTTTTCAAAATTTGAGAAGAACTCAAATATGACAATGACGAAATCTCCAACTCTCTCCGAGGGTCCTTGAGTTGCGTGAAATTTCTAGGATCGACCAAAATGCAAGAAAATATGATATGCATGATTATCTAATGTATAACATTCCAAATTGAAAATTTGGGATGTTACAAACCTACCCCCCTTAAGATGAATCTCGCCCTCGAGATTTGTGTTGGCTAGAAAATAGGTGAGGGTGGTCCTTGAGCAAATCTTCTTCTCTCTCCCAGGTGGCTTCATCCTCTGAGTGGTGGTTCCACTGAACTTTGCAAAACTTGATAACCTTACTGCGGGTAACTCTGCTGGCATAATCGAGAATCTTGACTGGTTTCTCTTCATACGTTAGGTCGTCCTTCAACTGAATTGCTTCCAATGGCACTGTATCTCTTAACGGTACATCCGCCATTCTTGGCGTGACATTTCTTCAGCTGAGAAACATGGAATACGTCATGAACTCCTGACAGTCCCTCTGGTAATTCCAACTTATAAGCGACTTCTCCCATACGTTGCAAGATCTTATACGGTCCAACGAAATGCGGTGCTAATTTTCCCTTAACTCCAAAGCGCTTAACTCCTCGAAGTGGGGATACTCGGAGATACACTCTGTCTCCGGTTTCGTAAACTGTCTCCTTGCGTTTAGAATCTGCGTAGCTCTTCTGCCTGGACTGGGCTACCTTGAGCCTATCGCGAATCAACTTAACTTTCCGTTCAGACTCCTTAATCAAATTCGGTCCAAAGAATTGACGGTCTCCAACTTCGTCCCATGACAACGGTGTCCTGCACCTCCTTCCGTATAAAGCTTCGAAAGGTGCCATCTTCATACTCGTTTGGTAACTGTTGTTATAAGAAAACTCCGCATACGGCAAGTTATCGTCCCAACTAGATCCATAATCTAGTGCACAAGCTCTTAGCATATCTTCCAAAATCTGATTGACTCTCTCTGTCTGTCCATCTGTCTGCGGATGAAAAGCGGTGCTGAACTCTAGCCTGGTTCCCAAAGTTTCATGCAACTGTTTCCAAAACTTTGAGGTAAATTGGGTTCCTCTGTTTGATACAATACTCCTTGGAACTCCATGCAAACAAATGATCCTAGTCATGTATATCTTTGCCAACTTAGCACTGGTGTAAGTGGTCTTGACTGGAATGAAATGTGCTACCTTCGTCAAACGATCAACTACTACCCATATCGAGTCATATCCTGCTTTCGTCCTGGGTAGTCCTGTGATAAAATCCATGCCTATCTTATCCCACTTCCATTCGGGTATCGGCAATGGTTGCAACAATCCGGCTGGCTTCTGATGCTCTGCCTTTACTCTATGACATACGTCACAAACTGCTACACATGCTGCAATATCCTTCTTCATTCCGGTCCACCAGAATGTCTCCTTCAAATCCAAATAAATCTTGGTATTTCCTGGGTGAATCGAATATGGTGAATCATGTGCCTCTTGTAGAATCAACTTCCTGATCTCCGGGTCATTTGGCACATAAACACGGTCCTCAAACCATAGGGTATCGTGCTCATCCTCACGAAATCCCTTTGATTAGTTTCTCCTTTATAGAAGCGATCTCCTTGTCCGATTTCTGAGCCTCTCTGATTTTATCCATCAATGTTGACTGAATCTCCAATGGTGCTACATAGCCTTTCGGAACTATCTCTAAACTTAGTTCACGAAGGTTTTCTGCTAACTCCTTGGGTATTTCTCCCGTCATCAACGTATTGACATGGCTCTTACGGCTCAATGCGTCTGCTACTACATTAGCTTTTCCGGGATGGTAATGCAATCTCATATCATAATCCTTGATGAGCTCCAACCATCTCCTTTGTCTGAGGTTCAACTCCTTCTGCGTGAAAATGTACTTCAAACTCTTGTGATCCGTGTACACCTCACAATGATTTCCAATGAGGAAATGTCTCCATGTCTTCAATGCATGCACTACGGCTGCTAACTCCAAATCATGTGTGGCATAGTTCAACTCATGAGGCTTCAGTTGTCGTGAAGCATACGAAACAACTCTCCCTTCCTGCATAAGCACTGCTCCAAGTCCTCAACGTGAAGCGTCGCAATACACCTCATAATCCTTGGTCTGATCTGGCAAAATCAACACTGGTGAGGTAACCAATCGTTTCTTCAACTCCTGGAAACTAGCCTCACACTCCTCAGTCCAATTGAACTTGGTATCCTTCTTCAACAACTCTGTCATAGGCTTCGCAATCTTTGAAAAGTTCTCAATGAATCTCCGGTAGTATCCTGCGAGTCCAAGAAAACTTCGGATCTCTCCAACTGTCGTTGGTGCTTCCCATTCGGTTACGGTCTCAACCTTTGTGGGGTCAACTGCTATCCCTTCTCCGGATATAACGTGTCCGAGGAATCCTACTTCCTTCAACCAAAACTCACATTTGCTAAATTTGGCATATAACTGATGTTCCCTTAGTTTCTCCAAAACCAAACGCAAATGTTCCTTATGTTCTTCTTCATTCTTTGAATAAACCAGGATATCATCAATGAACACTACGACGAACTTATCCAAAAACTCCATAAACACTTTGTTCATCAGGTTCATAAAATAGGCAGGCGCGTTAGTCAATCCAAATGACATAACGGTATACTCATACAGTCCATATCTTGTGGTGAATGTTGTCTTCGGAATATCCTGTTCTCGAATCTTCAACTGGTGGTACCCTGATCGCAAATCGATCTTGGAAAATACTTTAGCTCCTTGCAAACGATCAAACAGATCATTAATCATTGGCAGTGGGTACTTGTTCTTGATGGTTACTTCGTTCAATCCACGGTAATCAACAACCATCCGTAATGATCCATCCTTCTTCTCCACTAGAAGTACGGGTGATCCCCAAGGCGAAGAACTTGGGCGTATGTAACCTTTCTCCAGTAACTCCTTAATCTGATTCTTAATTTCTACCAAATCTTTTGTAGGCATCCTGTACGGTCTCTTTGATATTGGGCCTGTACCTGGCAATAACTCAATCAAAAACTCAATGTCTCTATCCGTTGGCATGCCTGGCAACTCTTCAGGAAATACATCAGGAAAATCCTTTACCACTGGTACTTCCTCCTGCACAACTCCTGTTAGGCAATTTACTTGTGTCCTATTTGGCACATGCCGGGATACATACTTGATCCTTCTTCCTTCCGGCGTTGTAAGCAAAATTGACTTACTAGCACAATCGATGTTTCCTCCATACATCGACAGCCAACCCATACCGAGAATTACATCCAGACCTTGGGATTCCAGAATAATCAAATCCGTTGGGAAAACGTGCCTTCCTATGCTTAATGGCACTTGAAAGCATCCTTGACTGGCCATGTACTCTGCTCCTGGCGAGCTTACTAGCATAGGCGTTTTAAGAATCCTAGTGGGCAGGCTATATTTTTCCACAAATCCCCTTGATATGTATGAATGTGATGCACCAGTATCGAAAAGAACGAGTGCGGTAAATGACTTAACCAAAAACTTACCGATTACTGCATCAGGCTGATCTTCAACCTCCTCCACGTTAACGTGGTTCACCTGTCCCCTATTGAAAGGGTTTGGCTTCTTCCCTGAGCTTCCATTGCCATTTCCATTCTGGCCTTCAGGACATTCATTAGCATAATGTCCGGTCTTGGAACACTTGAAACAGGTGACTTGACTCAGGTCTCTCTTGGATGGGGTTGATGGGGTGGTCCGGTTCTGGCCGTTGCTTCCTCCATTCCCATTACCATTCTTGTGGCCATTGTGGTTGTGCGAACTACCTCCTCCATGGGTATGCTGAAACTAAAATCCCGATTTAGGGGTAAAACGGGGCTTCTGCTAGGCTCCAGGGTTATACTTTCCCTGTCCATACTTCCTCTTGTGGTTCTCAATCTGCTGTTGCTTCCCTTCAATCATGATGGCACGATCTACCAACTCCTGATAGTTGTTGAAACTTGCTACCATCAACTGCATGCTTAACTCATCATTCAATCCTTCCAGGAACTTCTCCTGCTTGGTTGCATCCGTAGCGACGTCATCTGGGGCATAACGTGCTAACTTGCTGAGGTCGTCAACATACTGGCCAACTGTCCTTCCTCCTCGGCGTAAGTTACGAAACTCACGCTTCTTCATGGCCATAGCTCCTGCTGAAACATGTGCAGTGTGGAAAGCTTGCTGAAACTGATCCCATGTGACAGTGTCAACTGGGAAGGTGGCTGTGAAATTCTCCCACCATGCTGTCACGGGTCCGTCAAGCTGATGTGCGGCAAACTTCACCTTCTCACCATCCGTGTATCCTGCAGTGGTCAACTCCCTTCCTATCTTGCGAAGCCAATCGTCTGCTACTATCGGCTCGATGCTACTGGAAAACACCGGCGGATTCAGCCTAAGGAAACGGGCTAAGTGGTCAACATGTGGTGGTGGTGGTGGTGGGTTGTTGTTGTTGTTTTCCTGGTTCTAAACTAACATCTGCATCAATTGATTCTACTGCTGGATCAACTGAGTGAGCTCCGATGGAAATCCATTGTCACGTCTCGGAGGCATCTGAGGGTTTAGAAAGGATGAGATATAAGAATAGAGTGAGGTCTAAAGAGAAAACACTACCCCAATGCACATGAGCAAATGCACACAAAATTCACTTCATTCAATTCAAACAAGGGCTTACAATCGATCTAGCTATCGCAAAAGTGCTCGAACTATAGTGTATACATGGGGGAAAATACTACTAATATTTGGTGGTCATCTAGAAATTTGAACCGATGGAAGACTCCATGATGTCCGCTCCAGCTTCGTCTTCAAATTCGGGTTCACTTGGATCCGAATCGGTGTCGTCGAGGATGATGTAGTTGTCCGGACATGCGGCGTACATGTCTTCCTTCCTGGATTCTAACTCCCTCTTGAGGTCTTCAATCTCTTGCTTGAGATCGCCGTTGTGTCTTGCTAGAGCTACGATCTCGTCCATGTAGTCCTTGCGTGTAGCCTTCAGTTCTCCTTCTAGCTCGATGATCCTTGCCTTCGCATTCTTCAACTCTATCATATCATTGCACATCTGGTTCTCGTGCCATCGAATGTGTTGGTTTAACTCCTGGATGAATGCTGCAATGGATCTATCCTTCTTGGTGCTGACTAACTCCCATTGTTCATCTCGGCGTCCGCAAATCTGGTATGTAGTGTCCTTGAGGTCTTCTTGATAAACTTCTCCAATGCGTCCTATGGTGATATGGGCTGCCATGCTCCTTCCTAGACTCCAGGTTGGTGCATTGAAAACACTATCTATGGGCTTCGTGATTGGCGCGAATGTCCTTCCCGGAACATGAGCTTGAATCTTCCAGCGCTCCTCTTCAGGCAGAGTGGCGTTGAAGGTTCCCGTGAAACTTGGTAATCCAATGTTTAGGTACTTGGTGACTTCCTTCAAGTGAAATCCAAAAGGTGTGCCTTCATCCGGTTGAGCGTACTTGATCTTCGCGTCCTTCATCCTAAAGAGTAGAAAAGATGAGGAGTTAGAAAATGAGGAGGGAATAGTGACCTATGGCTTTAACTTAGTGGTCGTGTCCTACAGTCAGCGTGTGATCTGATACCATCTCTGTAGCGACCCGACCCGAATGGATCAAGTCTACTATGCTCCGGTGTCATCCCTGGATCAGTAATGCTGACACCACACAGTACTTCGAAGGATTTATAGCAGAGTGGCAATCACACACTTATTACATCGATGTCTCAAAGAGAACTTATTACAATAAATATGGCTTAAGGCCATCTAAGATTGATAACAGCGGAAGACTTGGAAGATAAATGGGTCCATCAACTCCAACGGCATCACTGAGTATAGAACCATGACCTAAAAGCACCTTAATCGTCGTCTGAAAAGTCTGCAACATTAACGTTGCAGCCCGAAACGGGTCAGCACATGGAATATGCTGGCAAGGTAACACATAGAGAGTAATGGAATGTAGTAGCTATACTATATACATATTTGGCTGGTGGAAAGCTCTATGGTTACTGTTTTGCGTAAAGCCAGTTTTTCCCTACTGCAAAGGAATAAATTTTATTTAACTATCATGGTGGTTGAACATCAAGAATGGTTGACAGCATTTCGATCCCAATTAAGTGAACAATTAAAACCCATCAATATTAATTAGAAGTAACATGTTGAGATTCACATGATATTCAAGTACTAGATACTCAAGATGTCCATAACCGGGGACACAGCTAATCATGATTAGTTTATTACACTCTGCAGAGGTTTGCGCACTTTTCCCCACAAGACTCGATCGCCTCCGTTGGATTTCTCGCACTACCGGTGTTTGAGAAATGGATGACCGAGACACAGTCTTTCAGAAGCGCTAGCACCTTATGATGGATAGACCGGTACACCTACTTTCCCCTACATCTGTTAGTCTACCCTGTAAGAGTTCGCACGACTTAGTCAACTATGCCAGAGCCCATATTGGCTTGTGGCTGCACACGGAAGTTTCTAGTATGAAAGATCTTATGATCCCATTGAGCCTGGGTGGCGGTCCATAAAAAAACAGGCAAGTCCTGATAGACATCAGGTGCCTCAATCCACCCAGATGTGTGTTTAAGTTGCCACCTTAGATAAACCATTAAAATTATCAATGTCACATCTGTCATGGATATCACTCACCCAATCCACGTCTACTAGCATAGCATGGCATGATAAGCAAACGTAGAAGTAACTCCCAAAGGTTTTATAATAAACAGGTAATAGGTACTACCTCATCTACTTCCCATCCCACAATTTAATTAGATCCTAATCATGCAATGTGTGAGGATTGATCTAATGCAATAAAAACTGGGTTGTAGAAAATGTGTGATCAAAGTGTTACTTGCCTTGCTGATGATCCGCGAGTCCTAGGGATTCGAAGTAACAGGCGGCGCAATCCGGGTAATCTATCGCAGACAAACAACAAGCATACAATAAGTACTCATCTAATGCACAGGTAAACTCGAACAAAAGATCGAACCAGATAATTCAACTTAAGAACTCCGGTTGCAAAGAAAGAAAGAACCGAACGAAACAACGGAAAACAAACGGCGGAAGAAAACAACTCGGTTCTAGCAAGTTGAAACTAGGTCTAATTTTACCGTAGCAAAAACTAGTTTAAGTTGATTAGTCGGAACGGCGGTTTCGAAACGAAACTCCAGGCGCTTGAATCACCTGATTCCGATAAACGAGCGAGAAGATAGACTAGAACGAAGATCGGATCTGAGATCGCGATCGCGGAATAAATCCGACGAAAAGAAAAAGAAGAACGGCTTAAACGAACGGACGTTCGTTAACCGAGAATAATCCGGTGATCATGTTCGTTAGGACGAACGGTCTGGCGAACGGTCTCTAGGCAACTAAACCGAAAGCAAAACGAAAACCGATGTAGGGTTTCGATAAAAACCGAAACAACGAACGAAAAGAAAACGAATCGAAAGAAAAGAAAAGAACTGAAACGGTTTATAAGAAAAACCGAACCGAGGGGATAGAGAGAGACGCGGCGCGGGGCTACCTCCGGCGAGGGGCGGCATAAGGGCGGCGGCGGCGCGGGCAAGGGGCGGCGGCGGCGGTGGTGTAGGGCGGCGGCGGCGGCTTGGGCGCGGGGTGGGAGGCGCTTGGGGCTTGGTGTGGAAAAAAGGGGGGTGTGGGGGTATTTAAGAGGAGGAGGGGAGAGGAGACTTGGGGGAGGGGGTAAGAAAAGAGGAGGGGGAACTAGAGTCCTACTAGGACTCGGGTGGGGCGGCGGCGGCGGCCACGCGCTGGCGCGCGCGCGCGGGGAGGGGCGGCCTGGCCCGGCCGGCTTCTGGGCCTTGGCCCAGGGGCGCTGCGGATTTTTTTTTTAAAAAAATCGGTTTCATGAGCAGAAAAACACAGAAAAGAAAATCTAAACGAACTCCAAACTTCCCAAAGTAAATTTTCCCCGACTCCTAAAATTGAGTCGAACAAAATGAACTTTTCTTGGGACCTAGATGCAAATTTTGAAAACGCGCATTTTCCCTAATCCAAATAAAAGGCAAATAAACTCCGACAAATCCAATGATCCTCTTTTCAAAATTTGAGAAGAACTCAAATATGAAAATGACGAAATCTCCAACTCTCTCCGAGGGTCCTTGAGTTGCGTGAAATTTCTAGGATCGACCAAAATGCAAGAAAATATGATATGCATGATGATCTAATGTATAACATTCCAAATCGAAAATTTGGGATGTTACACTACGGGTCCATAGTTAGTAGCTAGATGCCTTCTTCTCTCTTTTTGGGTCTCAATGCAATGTTCTCCCCCTCTCTTGTGGAGATCCATTCGATGTAATCTTCTTTTTGCGGTGTGTTTGTTGAGACCGATGAATTGTGGGTTTATGATCAAGTCTATCTATGAATAATATTTGAATCTTCTCTGAATTCTTTTATGTATGATTGGTTATCTTTGCAAGTCTCTTCAAATTATCAGTTTGGTTTGGCCTAGTAGATTGATATTTCTTGCAATGGGAGAAGTGCTTAGCTTTGGGTTCAATCTTGCGGTGTCCTTTCCCGGTGACAGTAAGGGCAGCAAGGCACATATTATATTGTTGCCATCAAGGGTAACAAGATGGGGTTTTCTTCATATTGCATGAGTCTATCCCTCTACGTCATGTCATCTTGATTAAGGCGTTACTCTGTTTTAACTTAATACTCTATATGCATGCTGGATAGCGGTCGATGAGTGGAGTAATAGTAGTAGATGCAGGCAGGAGTCGGTCTACTTGTCTCGGACGTGATGCCTATATACATGATCATACCTAGATATTCTCATAACTATGCTTAATTCTGTCAATTGCTCAATAGTAACTTGTTCACCCACCATAGAATACTTATGCTCTCGAGAGAAGCCACTAGTGAAACCTATGGCCCCGGGGTCTATCGTTATCATATCAATCTCCTACTACTTAGTTATTTACTTTGCCATTTACTTTGCCTTTATTTTACTTTGCATCTTTATCATAAAAATACCAAAAATATTATCTTATCATATCTATCAGATCTCACTCTCGTAAGTGGCCCTATAGGGATTGGCAACCCCTATTTGCGTTGGTTGCGAGGATTTATTTGTTTTGTGCAGGTGCGAGGGACTCGCGCGTAGCTTCCTACTGGATTGATACCTTGGTTCTCAAAAACTGAGGGAAATACTTACGCTACTTTGCTGCATCATCCCTTCCTCTTCAGGGAAAACCAACGCAGTGCTAAAAAGAGGTAGCAAGAAGGATTTCTGGCGCCGTTGCGGGGGAGGTCTACGCAAAAGTCAACATACCAAGTACCCATCACATACCCTTATCTCCTGCATTACATTATTTGCCATTTGCCTCTCGTTTTCCTCTCCCCCACTTCACCCTTGCCGTTTTATTTGCCCTCTCTCTCTATCCTCCCTCTATTTGCCCGCTTGCTTTTTCTTTGCTTGTTGTTATGGCTAGTTCTTTACCTTCTACCTCTATGTCTGAAATTGGGGACACTATTGTCGATAATAATTTTGATGCTCCTACTAAAGAACCCACTCTCTCACATATAAAAAGATTCCGTGTTGGTAGTGGAAATATTTTTGGAAAAGGAGTTATTCAAGATTTCTTTACTTGTGCCGGTGCTTTACCCTATATGGGTAGTGATGAAGCTATGTACCTATGGTAGGGTCATGGATCTGTCCAAGATACCCTCCCCAAGGACATCTCTAAAGGAGCCAGAAGCACTCAAAGAAAAATCATCATCCACTCGACCATGAAGCTATGTTCCACTCGACAGTCTCGAAGACACTCGACCGTATGGACAATCACTCGACTACCAGAAGACCTAGAGCCACTCCACTCTGCAACGGTCAGGAATTAAGTCATAGCTTTAATGGTCATTACGCAGCTTTATTGTAGGCGTTACCAGTAACGTCCCCATCTTTATGTACCTTAAACCCTTTCTAACTGAGGGCGGGAGGGGTCTAGCGAACTCTATATAAGCCACCCCCTCCTCAGGGACAAGGGTTCACACCCTCTGTAACACACACACGTATAATCCAGTCGACCGCCTCCGGGCTCCGAGACGTAGGGCTATTACTTCCTCCGAGAAGGGCCTGAACTCGTAAAACTCGCGTGTACAACTCCTCCATAGCTAGGATCTTGCCTCTACATCCCTACCCCCATTCTACTGTCAGACTTAGAACCACGACAGGTAGTTCTATCCTTCATAGAACTAGTAGTCTTGCGGACGCTATTGCCATGCTTATAGTTGAACTTGAAAGGCAATTCATGCACATGCATCCTTCCATACAAAGGATTTTCCTAGAATTTTCTAATATTGAGCATTCTTCTGTTAAGCGTGTCGTTACTATCTTTTTGGCTCATGAGTTTCGATTCATAATAGAAGAGGCCAAAGAAATCTTTACGCATTATAGGGTGTACGCTTTCCGTCCTCCCATAGAGGCCATCCTCTTTGATCAAGAAGAAATAATGCGTTTTCAATCTCTAGACTATGTTGCTTTCAATGAAAATCTTAGAAAAAGGGTGCCTACCAATGTTTTAGTTGATAGAATTTCTGAACTTAATGATGATTTGGCTATTTGAAATAATGAATTGGGATATTCTCTTGAATATAGGCTCACAAAGTTCTGTCAAAAGAATGCTTATAATGATGAATTGGTTGTGCAATATGAAGGACCGAAGGAGGAACCTATGCCTCCCAAGGTTGATCTTGGAGACCTTTGTCCCAATAAATTTAGCCCTTTCGATTACTTTTGCTTGCCTCAAAGAAAACTTGCTGCTGAACATACAGAATATGAAATGAGTTTTAATAATCTATCTTACTATTATGGAAACACCTAGATCTATTCTTGTTTGTTATGCCTAGCTAGGGGCGTTAAACGATAGCGCTTGTTGGGAGGCAACCCATTTTTATTTTTTCCTTGCTTTTTTCTCCTGTTTAGTAATAAATAAATTATCTAGCCTCTGTTTTGGTTGTGTTTTTTGTGTTTAATTAGTGTTTTTGCCAAGTAGAACCGTTGGGAAGACTTGGGGAAAGTCTTGTTGAACTTGCTGTAAAAAATAGAAACTTTAGCGCTCACGAGAGCTGCTGTCATTTTTATTTGGAAAGTGATATTTAGTTAATTATTTTTGCATATGATTAATATATAAATTCCTCACGTCCAGAAATTTATTTTAGAATTTTGGGGGTTCCATATCTTGCGCTAGCTACAGATTACTACAGACTGTTCTGTTTTTGACAGATTCTGTTTTTCGTGTGTTGTTTGCTTATTTTGATGAATCTATGGCTAGTAAAATAGTTTATAAACCATAGAGAAGTTGGAATACAGTAGGTATAACACCCATATAAATAAATAATGGGTTCATTACAGTACCCTTAAGTGGTCTTTTGTTTTCTTTCGCTAACGGAGCTCACGAGATTTTCTACTTTATGTTTTGTGTTGTGAAGTTTTGAAGTTTTGGGTAAAGTTTTGATGGATTATGGAACAAGGAGTGGCAAGAGACTAAGCTTGGGGATGCCCATGGCACCCCCAAGATAATCTAAGGACACCTAAAATCCAAAGCTTGGGGATGCCCCGGAAGGCATCCCCTCTTTCGTCTACTTCTATCGGTAACTTTACTTGGAGCTATATTTTTATTCGCCACATGATATGTGTTTTGCTTGGAGCGTCTTGTATTATTTGAGTCTTTGCTTGTTAGTTTACCACAATCATCCTTGCTGTACACACCTTTTGAGAGAGCCATACATGATTTGGAATTTGTTAGAATACTCTATGTGCTTCGCTTATATCTTTTAAGTTATATAATTTTGCTCTAGTGCTTCACTTATATCTTTTAGAGCACGGTGGTGGATTTGTTTTATAGAAACTATTGATCTCTCATGCTTCACTTAGATTATTTTGAGAGTCTTAATAGCATGGTAATTTGATTAAAATCCTAATACGCTTGGTATGCAAGATTAACAATAAAACTTTCTTATGAGTGTGTTGAATACTAAGAGAAGTTTGATGCTTGATGATTGTTTTGAGACATGGAGGTAATAATATAAAAGTCGTGCTAGTTGAGTAGTTGTGAAATTGAGAAATACTTGTGTTGAGGTTTGCAAGTCCCGTAGCATGCACGTATGGTAAATGTTATGCAACAAATTCGAAACATGAGGTGTTATTTGATTGTCTTCCTTATGAGTGGCGGTCGGGGATGAGCGATGGTCTTTTCCTACCAATCTATCCCCCTAGGAGCATGCACGTAGTACCGAGGTTTTTGATGACTTGTAGATTTTTGCAATAAGTATGTGAGTTCTTTATGACTAATGTTGAGTCCATGGATTATACGCACTCTCACCCTTCCATCCTTGCTAGCCTCTTCGGTACCATGCATTGCCCTTTCTCACATTGAGAGTTGGCGCAAACTTCGCCGGTGCATCCAAACCCCGTGATATGATACGCTCTTTCACACATAAACCTCCTTATATATTCCTCAAAACATCCACCATACCTACCTATTATTGCATTTCCATAGCCATTCCGAGATATATTGCCATGCAACTTTCCATCATTCCGTTCATCATGACACATTCATCATTGTCATATTGCTTAGCATGGTCATGTAGTTCACATAGTATTTGTGGCAAAGCCACCGTTCATAATTCTTTCATACATGTCACTCTTGGTCCATTGCATCCCGGTACATCGCCGGAGGCATTCATATAGAGTCATCTTTGTTCTAGTATTGAGTTGTAATCATTGAGTTGTAAATAAATAGAAGTGTGATGATCATCATTTTCTAGAGCATTGTCCCATGTGAGGAATATATATAAAAAAGAAGAGAAGGCCCAAAAAAAGAGAAAGGCCATAAAAAATAGAAAAGGCCCAAAAAGAAAAAAATGAGAGAAAAAGAGAGAAGGGACAATGTTACTATCCTTTGGCACACTTGTGCTTCAAAGTAGCACCATGATCTTCATAGTAGAGAGTCTGACATGTTATCACTTTCATATACTAGTGGGAAATTTTCATTATAGAACTTGGCTTGTATATTCCAACAATTGGCCTCCTCAAGTGCCCTAGGTCTTCGTGAGCAAGCAAGTTGGATGCACACCCACTATTTTCTTTTGTTGAGCTTTCATACATTTATTGCTCTAGTGCATCCGTTGCATGGCAATCCCTACTCCTTGCATTAATATCAATCGGTGGGCATCTCCATAGCCCATTGATTAGCCTCGTTGATGTGAGACTTCCTCCTTTTTGTCTTCTCCACATAACCCCCCTCATTATATTCTATTCCACCTATCGTGCTATGTCCATGGCTCACGCTCATATATTGCGTGAAAGTTTATAGGTTTGAGATTACTAAAGTATGAAACAATTGCTTGGCTTGTCATCGGGTTTGTGCATGATGATAGCATTCTTGTGTGACGAAAATGAAACATGACTAAACCATATGATTTTGCAGGGATGAACTTTCTTTGGCCATGTTATTTTCAGAAGACATAATTGCTTAGTTAGTATGCTTGAAGTATTATCATTTTTATGTCAATATGAACTTTTTGTCTTGAATCTTTCAGATCTGAATATTCATACCACAATTAAGAATAATTACATTAAAATTATGCCAAGTAGCACTGCGCATCAATAATTCTGTTTTTATCATTTACCTACTCGAGGACGAGCAGGATTTAAGCTTGGGGATGCTTGATACGTCTCCAACGTATCTATAATTTCCGATTGCTCCATGCTATATTATCTACTGTTTTGGACATTGTTGGGCTTTATTAACCACTTTTATATGATTTTTGGGACTAACCTATTAACCGGAGGCCCAGCCCAGAATTGCTGTTTTTGCCTGTTTTAGGGTTTCAAAGAAAAGGAATATCAAACGGAGTCCAAACGGAATGAAACCTTCGGGAACGTGATTTTCTCATCGAATACAACTCAGGAGACTTGGACCCCATGTCAAGACACATAACAGGAGGCCACGAGGTAGGGGGCACGCCTATAGCCCCCTAGGCGCGCCCTCCACCCTCGTGGGCCCCCTGTTGCTCCACCGACGTACTTCTTCCTCCTATATATACCCACGTACCCCCAAAGGATCAGATACGGAGCCAAAACCCTAATTCCACCGCCGTAACTTTCTGTATCCATGAGATCCCATCTTGGGGCCTGTTCCGGAGCTCCACTAGAGGGGGCATCGATCACGGAGGGCTTCTTCATCAACACCATAGCTCCTCCGATGAAGTGTGAGTAGTTTACCTCAGACCTACGGGTCCATAGTTAGTAGCTAGATGGCTTCTTCTCTCTTTTTCGATCTCAATACAATGTTCTCCCCCTCTCTTGTGGAGATCTATTCGATGTAATCTTCTTTTTGCGGTGTGTTTGTTGAGACCGATGAATTGTGGGTTTATGATCAAGTCTATCTATGAATAATATTTGAATCCTCTCTGAATTCTTTTATGTATGATTGGTTATCTTTGCAAGTCTCTTCGAATTATCAGTTTGGTTTGGCCTACTAGATTGATCTTTCTTGCAATGGGAGAAGTGCTTAGCTTTGGGTTCAATCTTGCGGTGTCCTTTCCCGGTGACAGTAAGGGCAGCAATGCACGTATTGTATTGTTGCCATTGAGGGTAACAAGATGGGGTTTTCTTCATATCGCATGAGTCTATCCCTCTATATCATGTCATCTTGCTTAAGGCGTTACTCTGTTTTTAACTTAATACTCTAGATGCATGTTGGATAGCGGTCGATGAGTGGAGTAATAGTAGTAGATGCAGGTAGGAGTCGCTCTACTTGTTTCAGACATGATGCCTATATACATGATCATACCTAGATATTCTCATAACTATGCTCAATTCTGTCAATTTCTCAACAGTCATTTGTTCACCCACCGTAGAATACTTATGCTCTCGAGAGAAGCCACTAGTGAAACCTATGTCCCCCGGGTCTATCTTTATCATATCAATCTCCTACTACTTAGTTATTTACTTTGCCATTTACTTTGACTTTATTTTACTTTGCATTTTTATCATAAAAATACCAAAAATATTATCTTATCATATCTATCAGATCTCACTCTCGTAAGTTGTCCTATAGGGATTGACAACCCCTATTTGTGTTGGTTGCGAGGATTTATTTGTTTTGTTCATGTGCGAGGGACTCGCGCATAGCCTCCTACTGGATAGACACCTTGGTTCTCAAAAGCTGAGGGAAATACTTATGCTAGTTTGCTGCATCATCCCTTCCTCTTCGGGGAAAACCAACGCAGTGCTAAAAGAGGTAGCAGACGACGCGGAGCCAGGGAAGATGCGGCATTGGATGCCCACACAGAGAGGAGTACGAGGGTTCACCGGTTCAGCTGCGGTGTAAGGCTGCCATAACCGCAGAATAACAGGGGGTGTGGGTGAGTAGAGGGATGGCCTGGCCAGCGGTGCGAGTAGTAGGGGGCGGTGAGGCCTCCGCAGCATTGTAGCCGGCCACGGGAGGCAGGAGCACGAGGCACGACCGACGCTGGTTTGGGCGGCTGGAGCAACAAGACCAGAGGTTGAAGAAGCACTATGGCCGTTCGATGGACATCATACGGTCACTGGAGCTAGAATCGTGCATATTGACTAAGTTGACAAAGCCCTCCGTCCCCGTCAACTTAGTAGGCCCACAAGTCAGCCTCCCACTGTACTTGGTCCTAGCTAGCAGGGGGAGTATTCATTTTTTTATGCGTAATAAGGAGGCACTTCCTTGTGTGTGAAGATATAGCTGGTGGGTCTGGGCTATCAGCGGCGGTACCGTTTTTTCATGAAATCCAAAGGCCCTTTAGGTGGGTCCCAGATGTCAGGTGGAGGAATCATTATTTTGCGCGTAATAAGAAGGCATTTCCTTGCATGCGGCCATGGACCCAGCTGTCAGCCTCTCCACGTACAGTCCGCTTCAGATGCATGTTGGTCATTGACCACATTGACCATGCCGCGCCGAGAGCACCAGGGCGGTGAACGACGGCGAGGCCTAGGAAGGGAATGACACAGAGCCAGGGAAGACTCGACAGTTGTTTCCCACGCGGAGGGGAGTACGACTGTATGAGGGTTTACTGGTTTGTCTGCCGTCGCTGGAGAATAACAGCATGTGTGGGTGAGTAGAGGGATGGCTAGGCCAGCGACGGGAGTACGATGGGACGGTGAGGCCTGCGCGGCAGCATAGCCGGCCGCAGGGAGGAGGGAGCAGGCAGTCCCGCCGGCGCTTATTTGAGCGGCTGGAGCAGGAAGAGCAGAGATTGAAGAAACACGACGGCCGTTGGATGGACATCCAACAGTCACTGCTTGTGCGTCAACCTTTTTTTAGGAAAGCGTCAAATCTGTGGAAAATAGCATACAACCCATCTTCCATTATTTCTAATAATTTACAGCCCATTTGCTAATTCTTAAGGTTTTTTTGGAGCCCATATTCTTTTTGTTAGCATTACAGCCCATATTGTGGCCACGGTTAAAAAATTATACGAAATTTTGCATATTTCGGTGAGGTCCGAACTGTTTTTAATCCCGAAATTTCGAGTCACATTCAAACTGATTTTAAAAATAAATGTATATCAATATAAAATCCAACAAATTCTCCATGCATAAAAACCAATGCAATTTAAAATCTCAAAATGAAAAAAATAAATTTGAAACTAATTGCCGGTTTGATGTGTTTTAAAAATGTACAACCCATTTCTCATTATGGATAGGCCAATTTCTCGGCCAGCCAAATGAAGCTCTCCTCGTCTTGAAAGATTTGCAGCCCATCTGGCCTGACAAAGCGACTTACTTGGCAAATCACAAAAAAACTGGGCTATGGCCGTGGACCCAGCTGTCAGCCTCTCCACGTACAGTACCCTTCCGATGGAAGTTGGTCGTTGACCACATTGACCACGCCGCGCTGAGAGCATGAAGGCGTTGGACAAGGCCGAGGCCTAGGAAGGGGACGACGTGGAGCCGGGGAAGACGCGGCAGTAGATGCCCACGCAGAGAGGAGTACGAGGGTTCACTAGTTCGGCTGCGGTGTGAGGCTGTCGGCGCCGTAGAATAATAGGGGGTGTGGGTGAGTAGAGGGATGGCCTGGCCAGCGGTGGGAGTAGTAGGGGCGGTGAGGCCTCCGCGGCATCGCAGCCGGCCACGGGAGGCGGGAGCACGAGGCACAACCGATGGTGGTTTGGGCGGCTAGAGCAAGAAGACCAGAGGTTGAAGAAGCACTACGGCCGTTGGATAGACATCGTACGGTCACTGGAGCTAGAATCGTTCATATTGACTAAGTTGACAAAGCCCTCCGTCCACATCAACTTAGTTGGCCCGCAAGTCAGCCTCCAACTATTGTGGGTCCCAGGTAGCAGGGGTATTCATTTTTTGTGCGTAATAAGGAGGCACTTCCTTGTGTGTGAAGATATAGTTGGTGGGTCCGACCTCTCAGCGGTGGGAACGTTTTTTCGCGAAATACAGAGGCCCTTCCAGTGGGTCCCAGCTGTCAGGTGGAGGAACCACTATTTTGCGCGTAATATGGAGGCATTTTCTTGCGTGCGGCCATGGACCCAGCTGTCAGCCTCTCCATGCACAGAATACTTCCAATGGTGTCGTTCGTTGACCATGTTGACCACTCCGCGCCAAGCACATCCAAGGTGGTGGACGACGGCGAGGCCTAGGAAGAGGACGACACGGAGCCTGGGAAGGCGTGGCAGTGGATGCCCACTCGAAGAGGAGTACGAGGGTTCACTGGTTCGGCTGTGGTGTGAGGCTACCGTCGCCGCAGGGCCTGGCTAGCGGTGGGAGTAGTAGGGGGCGGTGAGGCCTCAATGGCAGCACAGCCGGCCACTGGAGGCAGGAGCAGGTGGTCTCGCCGGCGCTGGTTTGGGCGGCTAGTGCAAGAAGAGCAGCGATTGAAGAAGCAGCAGGACCGTTTGATGCAAATCCAACGATTACTGCTGCTAGAATCGTTTGTTGAATAAGTTGACAAGCCCTACGTATGCGTCAACTTAGTAGGCCCACAGGCCAGCCTCCCAACCGGTGCGCCCCAGATGTCAGTGGGAGGAATCATTTTTTTCGTGTAATAAGGAGGCAGTTGATTGCGTGAGGCTAGGCCAGCGGAGGGAGTAGGGTGGGCCGGGGAAGCCTGCATAGCATCACAGCGGGCCACAAGAAGAGGGAGCAGGCAGTCCCGCCGGCGCTAGATTAGGCGGCTGGAGCAGGAAGATCAGAGATTGAAGAAGCACGTCAGCCGTTGGATGGACATCCAATAGTCACTGCTGCTAGAATCGTGTATTGATTGACAAAGCCTTGCGTAAACAAGTCAGCCTCGAAATCTGTGGCGTGTACAACCCATTTGCTATTATTGTTTTAATTTTTACTCATTTTCTAATTCATATGAAATTTATTGCAGCCCGTTTTCCATTTTTAGAATTGCTGCCCATTTTCTGGTCAGTACCAGAGTTAAAAAAATTAACTAAATATGTGGGAAATCTTCAAAAATTTGCAATTTTTTGTTGGGGAACAAAATACTCTTTATCCAAAAATTAGTAGCCATACTAAAACAAATTCAAAAATAAATTAGTACTATGTCATGTTAAATCCAATGAAATACTCCCTCCGTCCGAAAATTCTTGTTTTAGATTTGTCTAAATACGAATGTATCAAGTCAAGTTTTGGTATTAGATACATTCATATCTAGACTAATCTAAGACAAGAATTTTGGGACGGAGGGAGTATAAGATATCACTGAAGAACAAAAACAAAAAAAGAAACTAATATCCCATTTGCTATAATTTTTTTGGAATTTTCAATCCTTTTTGACATTGCTTTTAACAGACACTGACCATCCTCTTTGGCCAGGCCGGAATGCATCTTGCAGCCCAATAAGTCGGAGAAAACAAATAGGCCGAGCTTGGGTATTCTTCAAAAAGAAATACTGGGATACCTATTTTCCTAAAGAAAAAACTGCTGGGCTGGTCATGTTGTTAGACGGGCCACAGAGACCGCACAACTCAGGTTATAGCTTGCTCCTCCGAATTACTACTCAAAAAAAGTTGTGCAATTCTGTCGTTAATTGACTATACATTGAAAATAATGTGGGTCCCAGATATCAGCAGGGTGGATTAGAGTAAAAATACGAGGGGTTCATCTGAGTAGTAAAAGAGGCGCTTGCTTGTGTTCAGGAGTGGACCTGGTGGGTCTGTACTGTCATACTCACAACTACAGTCCTCTCCCAATTCACTATGTTGACAGGGACCGTTTCGAAAAAAACTATGTGTTTGTCATTCTAACAACACATTTATTCAACCAACAGACAAAATATACTATTGATTGTACATTGAAAACAACAGCAGAAGCAACCAAGGCTGGGGGTGCAACGGAAGCAGTAAGCAGGCTAGAAGAGTGAAGACACAGCTCTCTCTTCCAAACCAAACATCAGCCATCATTACAAAAGGGCTACCAAAAAGAATAAGTATATGCATCAAACTAAATAAAGATCCTACTACACCAAGTGTATGCATCTAACTAACTGGCTAAGTTAGACGTTACTATTTATTAAGCTGTGGAGATTGGCTGGCGGCTTGAACCAGATGGGTGCCTGACGGGGGAAACTCCAGCCACCAGGTAGAAGTCTAATACTTGCGACCCTCTCTCCTACTTTGGGCTGCAGAGTGTGGCGGCACATATTAGGTTATGGTGCATGCAGAGACGCATGGTACGTTGTGTACACACAGTTTTGCCTAATGAACGAAACCATGTTGCCATCATGATCCTTACCGTCAGGTATCTCCTAGTTAATCGGATAATTCTGTCCGACAATCAGAGAGAGTGTACCAAGGCTACTTACCAACCTCCAGTCAAAAATTCCTGAAGGCCCAGAGAAGCTGGGATCTTGCTCAAAGACCTTGCAGTGACTGTGATTGTATTCCGCGAAACAACACGTCCGGTACGTGCGAATGATCATCAATCGTTCGCCATCGTCTGGTCAAGCCAGGAACCACCTGCAACTGCCATGCCGCTTTTCTTTGAAAGGTTCTGGGATTAGCAAGGGTAGGGACACCAGGCGGCCTACAACATCATATCAAGTTGGAGTCAAATAACCCTCAAAAATAAGTTGGAGTGGAATAAAAAGGGCTCTTGATGTAGTCAATCTTAAGAACATCATGTTATGAGCTTGAATATTTTTTCAGTAAATGTTGACAGTAATATAAGCAAACCATCATGATATCATAGGAAAGCAACATACTGCTGTAACAGCCGTTTGTAGCGATGACTGGAGTAGGCCAGCAATACGTCCAGCCGTAGAAGGAGTCGACAGTGTAAATGAAGCCCTTGTGTTCAATGGCATCAGAGAACCATGGAGGATGTATGATCCTGCGATGGACGTGCAGATTTATCCACTTACCACAGTGACCTGTCAGATAGGCGAGACCGCGGTTGAAGAATGCAATTAGTCTGAAGTCTTTATAATTCGCAGATCTTGTGGGCACTTGGTAGATTACAACCTTGAGCAAATCAGTTGGCTACTGTAAGATTCCGAGTATTCTGGGCCACGGTGCCAAAGCAGTGCAGTGTTAATCGAAGGAAGGGGGATCAATCGCCGGGTGTAGACCTCCACGAGCATCTAGCTGCCGCGACCGTCGACGAGCACCATCCAAGACGTGTTCATACCAACCCAGTACATACCGTTAATGTAGTTGAGGGTGACGGGGATCGGATCGCAGCCAAGGGGGTTGATGCTCGCCACCCTACGATCGTTATGCTGCGTGACACGCCGTTTCTGAAGATCAGGCGACATCAGCAAGCAAGGAGATGGCTTAAAAAGCTCCGGCCTGAGGGCTTTGAGTAAATGGTACAGCCTCGACGAGCACGCGGTGAGCGGCATGGTACTGAGATTGTCCACACGCGAAAAAATGAGCTTGACTACCTCTGTGGGGAGCGAATTCCAGCCACTCTTTCGGCGGACGCTGCTCGGTTCTGCCATTGTTAGTGCTTGGCTTTTGAACGAGGGGGAGGCGCCTTAGCGGGGATGGAAGAGCGGACAAAGATGGAGAAGCAAATATGTGTTGCAGGAAGTGGACAGGTGATGATGACTACAACACACCGCTTGACTTACGAGACACATACCAGCAGCGTAGGGTCATATCAAAGTCAGACAACTTGCTTGAGTGATCACAGTACTGGTACTCCCTACAGTACCTACTACTATGCCCTAACTTGCTTGAGTAGAGTAGTGGAGTAGGACTCTGCTCTACTACTAGCATCGGAGGAGTAGTATATTCTAATCTAAAATAGTTACAAACTTCAATGCCCGAGTGCGGAACAACTACGAACCACCATCGGTGCTAACTCCAATCCAAAGCAAACGTTCGCTGGGAGACATGGCAGTTGCAAACGCCCGCGACGCAGTTACAGTACGTGTGTAAGGGTGGCGGTTTTGTCAAATACTATAGCTTAAAAACAGGCCACCGTCGGATGGAAATCTGACGGTTACGTGGGATTCGCCAGGATTGTGCTCGTGTTGAACAATCGCCAGATATCATTACTAAAAAAAGTTTAAAACACCTGGGGATATAACTTGCACCGGCTGACCACTAACAATGATACTAACATAGTTGTAAAATGGTCAAAGACCGTGTCTACGTGGTGTTTGGAATTATATGCAAAAAAAATAGCAAGATGCCCGTGCATTGCATGGCACATCATCATCACCAACTCGTTTTTTTCTCTACTCCTACTCCTATAAAAGACTCAGTTGGTGATGATGGAGGCGAGGAGGCGTTTTCAGCCGGGCGTGCAGTGGACGATGCAGTACTATTCAATCTATTATATACTTAAGACAAAAGGCAAACAAGCCATCACGTTAATCCATATATACTAAAAATTTATTATCCATTGATTCTATTTAGAACGGTCCAGATTTAAAGATGAATACAACATCTACTCGGTGCAATAAATCATTGACACGTATAAAGATATCTATCGCGGAAAAGAAAGAAGTCCAGTCTTTGGCACGTACAAAAGAGTTTATCATGGGCACGTATGCCATCATGTGTCATAAAAGGAAATCCAAGAAACTCTATGCTTTTTTTTGAAATGGAACACATCGATTCCATACTTAAACTGGCTCAGCTAATCTGCTGGCCCGTCCAACATTTACATTGTCAGGTAGGTCCTCAGACCACACATGCGAGACTAGGAAAAAGGCCAATCCGGTTCAGCTTCCAAACAGAATACAAGTCCGGTTGCAAGACTGCTGCTTGCTTGCCGAAATTTAAGCCGGTCCAAAAACTAGAGGAACTCACGTATACAAATAAAAAGGCAAAATCCTACTATGACACGTACAATAAAAGCAGATGCTAAACATAATAGAGAAAAAATGAACGATGCAAGCCTATTAAATAGGAGCGTACACGCGGTCAGCCCAACATGTTGTAGATTCTAAAAAAAACATGTAGTACAAGGACATGATTTTTTTAATCTTTGACTTGGTACATGGACACAAATTAATAACGGCTCGAGAGGCCATAGACTTTTTTTAGCAGTTTGTCTAATTCATATTTAGATGTTTTTTAAGGATGTCACATCTAACCTCCCACAAATATATAATGAAGCAACAAGAAATAAAAAAAAACTAGGACAAAAAAAATAGACCACAAACAGAGTGAAAATCAGTTTAGATGTGACATAACTATGTCACATATAGATGTATCTTAGACAGACCCTTTTTTTAGATGGAGGCTATAGGCTAGCTCTACACATGCTGTTACACAAATAGGAATTCACGGTGGGCAAATCAGTGTTGATGTCATCTGCTCAATTAATCAAATCTTACGTACAAATATTATAGATAATACCGGCAACCTAATTAATCAAATCTTGCATGCAATTAGTGTTTTAGTGGCACTCAAGAACTGGCCGATGCATTTGTCGGCATATCCTTCCAAACTCCGTATATTTACTTTTAGTTTAACATAGATTTTCATCCTTTCGCGTCTAATTAGCTATCAATGATTGAATCATAAGGCATTGATTTTTCTAGCACACAAAAAAACTTGATTAAAAAGGATGGTTCCAGTCAAACTTTTTTACCATTGGCTATGAATATATATGAAATTATTTAGTTCGATCAAGTAAAAGTAATATATTTTATCTTTTATGGGACTTTTTTAGCACTGTAACTATAATTTCATGTGAACATATTCAATTGAAGAATGATGCTCGGAGTTTTTTTACCCAGGATCATTTGAATATCTGAGTCAACATGTACACAAATTGTTAGAGAGTGACTAGCAAATCAGATGGTTGCCCTGAAACGAAATTAAATGATAAACTAAAAGATAATAGCAAGTTTTTTTTATGAAATCAATACATGCATAGTCCACCAATAACAGTACTTGCAATCAGTTTATATGAAATTGTTAGTTGGATTTATAGAAAATCGGAATTAATAAGTAAACATTAACAGAAACTATTTTGTATAGTGCATTACCCCTAAATCACTAAATTCAGACTAACCTTTATATATACAACATCTTATTCACTAAACAAATACTTCACATTTCTTCATATATGGATATGAAAGATAAAAATTCATAGGTAATTTGACATTCTTCTTTCCTGCAAAATATAAAAGAGTCAAGGAAAAACTCTAAAAGAGTCCATAATTAGATAAATCCTGGAAATTGTCGGTCAAGAATTAATACATGAAACCTATCCTAAAATTCGAATAAAATAAAAAGTTATAGAGTGAGCAGTTTTCATTCTATGACATGCACTATTTAGCTTAACAGAGGTTACTGATGCATGTATTCGAAATTATAACAAAAGGGCCGGAAATAATATAATATAGGTCACTGTAAGCAATACATTATTGTAAGTGACAGATATCATGGTCTGAGAAAATCCAGAGAAGTGGTAGATGTAAAAAAAACCAGAGAGTATGTGCATTAATAGAAATCTTCTATTAGGTGCGGATGACATAGTATAACAGGAATCGATGAATCACTTCAAATGTGCTATGCATGTTTAACGAGTGAATTGCATCAAGGAGGCAACACAATGTTGTGGTAGTAGAGGTAAATGTTGTAATCTTCAAGCAATGGAAAAAGTGTAGTAAGTTAGTTTAGTTGTGTTGAAAATATAAGTTAATACAAATAACATGGCCATGGTAAAACAAAGATAAGTGACAATGATGGTGCGGAAGAGATATTATTTTGCATATTTATATGAGATCACACCAATGGTGTTACATGGCATTACGTGAGCAACGATATAGGAACTTATAGTAAGATGAGCATGTACAAACTTTGGCCGTCTATCTATAAAAGAATACCTCACTTTTAAAATAAAAATAGTGCATTTTATTTATCAAGGGTGTTTATTTTTAAATACTTTCACTTATTGTGTTAGGGACTCCTACTTTCAAATATAAAAGCATGCATAATAATATTTAGAAAATCTAGCCGCGCAATTGTGTGGGTCACCCCGCTAGTTTGTTATAAAATAACAAAGAAGAGTAGTAGAGATAGAGATAAGAGTAGACATAGAGACTTATGCCTTCACTATGTAGGCGAAAAGCGGTGCTAAATTTGCTTTTTGGGTATTTGGCACCGATGCCCTACATTGCCCAAGCGATGCCAAACAAAAATTTCTGGGCACTGGAGCACCATCTACTGCTTCGTGTGCTACTCCTGCGCTCCATTCGGCGGCCGCAACGTCCCCTACAGCCACTCCCTCATGCGCTCCATTCGGTGGGCGCTGTTGAAATTTGGGGAGCGCACTCTCGCGACTGCTGGCAGCCACGACTTCACGGACGACGATTTCTTCCCCGACCTCGGCAACCTCTTCCTCAACGACATGGGCGACAACCTCAGCGCCAACGGTACTGCTCCCGTTGCACCGTATGTGTTTTTGTCCTTCCTATTCGAAATCGTGGTAGAATTCGTGTTTCTACTCTGTATCCTACTAGATTCTATCTGTTCATCTACTATTCCAGTCCACATGATTAGTTTAATCTCTATTATAGCTGTCATGATTTATTTTATGCTTATTCGGATTAAATCTCGTAGTAACTTGGTCATATATTCAACTGGCGCAATGTCCCCTACAGCCACTCCCGTTTCATGGACGGCCTGGTCGATGCCTCCAAGGAGCCCTTCATCTACTGCTATGAGTGCCCGATGCCGTTTTGGGGCTCGCCGGCGGACATCGTGCATCACCTCACGGATGCGTGTAGCAGTCACTATTGGCCCTTGGCGGAGAACATCAAGTACGAGACGTGCTACCCGTTCACCATGCCGGAGTCACTGGAGGATCACCGCCGCCTGCTAGTCTCGGAGGAGGACGGCAGCGTCTTCCTCTCTTTATCATGGGCACCGGCGAGGCCCGCGCAGGCCGCCGCCCCATCTCTGTAGTGTGCGTCAGGGGCGACGCCGCTGACGCTGACACTAACACGAGGCCGATGTATGGGTGCATGCTCACTGTTACTACCCCTCCGAGGTATGTGGGCGGCGACACCAGCTCCATCATGCTGACTAGGACTGTGTAGAGCTGGGACCTTCCCGCCGATGTGGATATGGAAGACGCATGGTATGATTTACCCCCCAATGCCCGGTGCACGGGGACTCCAAAGAGGTCCACCTAGACATACGCATTATCAATTTAAATGTTGATCATTAGTCTTCGCTCAGTGTAATCCGCTGTCTAAGCATGTGGAGACTTACATGCATGATCTTGCTCTATTGGAGTACCGCGCATGAATAAAAGTGTATCCATTTATAGTTTAGTATAGAATCTTCCTTGCATGAATTTTTACTACAGTACTGGTGAAAGACTTACTATGAACCATTTCTTACATCTCCTCTGCCCCTTCCAAGTCATCCTGATTTAATCCCTTCGTCTAGGTGTATAAAGGCATGGTTAATACTTAATAGTATAGCCAACTATTGACTATAAGAAAGTGCCATGTCATCTGTAGCCAACATGTATAACAATTGATACTCAAAAACTAATTCTTAAAGATCATTTCTTGCAAAGCACAATAAGTGTTATTTCTTCACAAGTTTTGGATGCAGGTTGAACAATTGAACGCTTTTGTTCGCAAAAGATACCTTTTTATCTATTTCAACCGGATGTTTGTGCTAGAGATGACCCCCACATCCATTGTCAAAATAAACAACTCCCCGATCAATGCATTTCACTCTTCCGTGCAACGCACGGGCACCTTACTACTATAGATTAGTACGACCAAAAATTAATCTAATATTATATATAGTACTATAAATGTTGATGCATGTCACCTAAAATTTTATCATTGAAAACTATATTCAAATGCGAATCCAACGATATAGTGTTTGGTGACATGCACTAACATTTTGTCAGTTAAATCTTCAGTCAAATTCAATGGGAGACTAATAAACCACAACCTATGTAGTACAAGTGTAGAGGGCGGCGCTGAACGGGAGTCTCACACTCACCCCGCTCGTGACGCGGCAGTAAAGCCGTCATATCAGAAAACCCAACCACTGCCAGTAATAAGTGGCCTGGTAAAATAAACGGACAAGCAACCATCACATCCCTCCGTCTTTTTTGCATTTCATCTCTCTGCATTTACTTTCTCCGGTTCATCTCGCACACTCATCCCTAGCTACTACTCCTAGTATCCCTAGCTACTACTCCTAGGGCTAGTTCTTTTGGCGGCTTAAAAAATAAGTCGTCTCTTCCCCAGCTTTTCCCATAAGACTAGTCACAGAGGAGAGTAACATTAAGGTGCCTCACTCATTTATTTGGGCTTCTAAACTACTACTAGTACCTCCGTCCTGGTTTATTCGTCACCATTGTAATTTGTGGTAAATTTTGACCAAAGATTTGACTGATAAAATGTTAGTGCATGTGACATGCACAAACATTTCATTAGTTAAATTTATGATCAAAATTTGACACAGATTACAATGGGGACCAATAAACCAGGACGGAGCTAGTAGTAATGGGATTACTACTAATCTAGAAGCCTATACAAACTGGCCCCTGGTACTCCTACTAGTAGTACTAGTACTCAAGTTGGAATTCCAATTGCACGGCACAACTTGTTAGGCAAAAAATTCGATACAGGGTGTAGGAAGCGGTTTGGGAACTTGCATGCCTTTCCGATCAGTGAGATACTCCATACAAAGTACGACGGAGAAATAACCACAGAGAAAGAAGCTAAAGGTAAACAATCAAACGAGCATTTTTGCATTGGATTGTTTCACAAGCTTGACTAGTGATGTTTTTCTACTTTTACAAAAACCGCATCGTAATGTTAAAACGTGCATTTGCACGTACATAAGTAATAGTAGTACTCCCTCCGTCTAGGTGTATAAAGTCTTCCCTCCTTCTTGGTCATGGTGCACAACCAAAGATGACTTATTCACCTGGACGGAGGGAGTAGCACAATCTGCAAGCATATAAAGAGAGAGACGTGTTGTGTGATAGTATATAGTAAAGTTTATGCTATGTGCACCTACTTACAAAATGCGTACAAATACACAAGGTTTCCAAACTTTCCCTCTTACATACTTAATTAAGGGCGCTAATAATTCCCGAACGTTCGGGATTTATCATTTGCGTCCCAAAACTAATGAGATCACCTTATGATACTAAATTATACTCCTACTAAAAGCCACGGCGCTCGCAGGAGCGCTTGTGGCGCGCCACGAGTGCCCTGGTGCGCGGCCGTTTCCCAGCGCGCCGACACAAGGCCTCTTCCTCAGCCTCACAACTCGTGAGGTGCTGATTGGCCGCTTGCCGGCGGGCGAGCGCGATCTCACCGGTGTGGTGATCCGGCGCCAATAGGTACTCCTCCTCGCTGGAAGCGTGCACCCTGTCCATGTATCGCCAAGCGTAGATGAGGCGCTTGGGCCCGACTGTACTCAGGGCTTTGGCACGGCCGTCCTCCGCCACCCTCACAGCCCTTGCATGAGCCTTCTGCCAAAGAGCCAATTGCCTGACTCTCTCGGACATGACATAGACCTGCCAGGCAGCTTGCCCCGCGGCACACTTCTCTTCCCCGGCTTCTTCTTCGCCTCTATTTTGGCTTTCTCTATCGGCGGCAAAGCCTCCCACATAGCGACATCCATTTCTTTCCAAAGCTCCTCAAGGCTGGGGGGGCTCAACGGGCGGCGCGGCGTTCTCATCGTAGCGAGGAGCCGACGCGAACTCCGATGCGCGTGCTGGCAAGATTGGGAACGCTGACGCATCCACCTCGAGGTGTCGCGGCGAGGAGTGGAACGCCGACGCGTCCTCCTCGACTAGTGGCAGCGAGGAACGGAACTACGACACGTGACCGTCCAGGCGATGCAACGAGGGGCGCCTAGGGCTTGGGAGGGGCGATGCCATGGTGGTCGACATGAGAGGGAGGGGGGCGAGATAGCGATGAACGTGAGCGTTCTTCCGAATGTCGTGGGAGGCGCAGTATTTATAGCGAGCAATGGCACACCTATGTAAGATATGGACTGAGCTGCACTGACTTAACTACATGTCCAGTTGCGTCACTGACATGTGGGCCAGACCTCTGTTGGGCCCATATGTCAGTGACCCAATGCACCTGCAGTTAAGTAACTGAAGCAGCGTCCCGGAAGATATGTTGTGTGATTAATATAACAGCTACTCCCATCACATGCTCAGATTTCAAGGTGTGTTAATTCATTGCATGTGAGGATTATGAGAAACTTGACCAACGCATGTACTTCATGCATGCATGCATTGCATGCATTGGTAAACACAATTCTTTAAGAAAAACGAGCGCATTAATTGAGTGCTTTTACAAACCATGAAAATTATTCCACCACTCATCATCTACCTTGGTTGGTGAGATTTTTGAATTGAGCCCTATAAACCGGAAAGGAGGTAGTACGTGGGCATATTTGTTGGAGTATACTACAGGGGAGGGAAGGGAATAATGCACGGGAATAGCAAACATTGGTAAACACATTTTTCTGTGAAGAACGACAGCATTAGTTGAGTACTTTTGCAGACTAATAAACTATTCCATCGCCTCTATCTTGCTAAGAGTAGGTAAATTTTTTGAATCGAGCCATTTAAACTATAAGGGAGGTAGTAGTACTCTAATAGCTCTTGTTGTGATGACAAGATAGGACATGGCACGCACCTGGACGGAGGAACTAGTCTGCATTGTGCATTTAAGTTTTGTCTGAAGTCAATGTACCTCTACTTTGACCAAACTTATAGAAAAATGTATCAACATTCACAATGTCAAATTAATATTTTTATACTCATTATAAAATGTAGTTCTTATACTCATTATAATTAGTATTGTAGATATTGATATTTTTAGTATAAATTTGGTCAAACACTTTGCAAACGGTTGACGGAAGTAAAAAGGACCAGAGGGAGTATCATGCATGCGGAGTAGGCAAAAAAATTGCTCATTTATAGCCGGTTGAAGTCTCAAAGGGCGCAACCGCACGAGGGAGGCGAAGGTCGTGGGAGGCGCGACGGTTGACGAAATTCAGTGAAGTTACCCACGCGCCGGCATGGCGTGCGAATAGGCAGAAGCTATACCGTTAGGCCTACGATATGGGTCTAGTAGACATGACATCTAGTGGGTCCCGCATAGTTCTCGAGAACTCTTTGGGGGCTTGCAGCCATTTATCTACCGGGCAAGCCAGCAACCCCACGCTGTTCGCACGCCCTACTCGTCCCCGTCTTCTACTAGTACAGTACCTTACAACAGTTCGCTCCCAGTCGTCCCGTCCTTTCACATTACACCAGTTCAACTTCTCCTAACCCTCCTCCAAAATCCATGGCCTCCCAAATCTCCATGGTCGCCGCTGAGTACCAGGTTAGAGCCATCACCAGTGATGAGTTAACTCATCGTCATCTACACACGTGGATCCGCGACGGTGAAAGCATGCCTTCCTCGCTTCCTACGCATGTTCAACAGTTCAACGGATGAGTGGGTTGATTGGCTAGATGTTGACTACACCACAGTCCTGCAAAGAGAGAAGATTCTAAAGGAGGCAGAGAAGAAGAAGCCCGCTGTGATCCAAGTTTGCGTACATAATGTGTGCTTGGTCTACCACATATGCCATGCCGACGTTGAGTGACAGGATTTTAACAACTTCCTCAAGGACGAAAGAGTGAAATTCGTTACTGTAGACTTTAGGAACGACAGGGATGTCCTGGGTCGGATAGGCCTCGTTGTAGGCCAGCCCTTCGATCTCCAGAAGGCAAGCCTGGTGTCCTCCTCTCAGCCTTCAATGCTGAGCCTGGCAGCAGCCATGATTGATCCTTCGTACGCTAAACTAAAGAAACCTCACCACGAGTTTCATCATGCATGGGAGTCGAAGACATTAGATGAAGATCACATCCTATACGCAGCAATGGATGCCCACCTTTGTTTAAATATCTACAAGGGTTGGATGAAGAAGCAAAGCCCAGTGTCCGGTTCAAGCAAATAAGCATCGGCGAAGAGGAAGAGGAAGAGGGACGAGGACGAAGTTGAGGACGTGGACTCGGACTCCGAGTAGGTGGCAGTGTCGTCGCTCATGCTAGTTCTACTGCAGTGTCAAGCGGACTAGTTGCTTAGTTTATTTTCAAGGGTGTGTTGTGCTGAGGCCCCAGCAGAACTATGTTTATGTTCTTTCTCGTTATTTGAACTCTTTAGTACGTACAGTAGTACTAGTACTATGTCTTACTATTGTTCTTCTTGCAGTTGGTACTACTGCTCGTATCTTCGTGTTCCTACTGTACTTAATATGTTAGTACTAGTAGTATAATTTGGGTCATCAATTTGTGAAAGAAGTTCGATGGAGCGAAGGAAGAAGATGGCAGAGAAGCTACCCCAGTATCTATATTAGGGTGGCAGGGTGCCCATGATCTATCTTATGAGTGTTGGGTGTGGAATGCAGTTTGTCAGAAAAAAAAAGGATCATGCCCGGGGTTAAACGGATGGTGGGGGTGGGGGAGCATGGCGGTGGCAGGAGGTTCAGGGGAGGGCGCGGCAGCGGCAGGCGGTTAGGCGTGTGGCGGGCGGAGAAGATGAACCGTGCATCAATTTCGGAGGTTGAAGAAGCCCTTCTAGCCATCCATGTTGCATCAAACGGCTCACAAGAGTCGACTGACCCAAATTGCTCCTTCAGATTGCAAGATCCACGTGGTTCAAGGTCTCGAAGGTAGATTCCGCTTCCACACCCGGTTTGTGGGCTCAACGCGTGCGCGACCGGCTTCCGCCGTGACAGCCACCATGCGCGCCTCCTCCGTGCGGGCGGAGACGATAATGACACACTAGTTCCTCCACATCGGCATGCTGGAGCACGATCTCGTCCTCCTCTTTGTACGCTGCGTGCATAGACGGCTCCACCAGCTGCTCGCGTCCTTGGCAGCATGGCGGCATCGCGAGGAGGGACTGCAGACGACATGAGCGGGCGAGCCTTCGGCTTCATGGCACAGGGATGGCGGCGACACGGCGGTGATGGGCGAGAAATTGTTGGCCGGAGCAGGCGGGCGGCGGCATGCGCAGTGGCGGCGGCATATTGATGAGTGCGCGTATGGGAGCTTAGTTTAGTTTTATATAGGGTTGGTCAAACTTAAAATAAAATCGTACTAGTACATGCAAACATTAGACTTAGGCAGTGCTTTTATTAGTTACCACAGCCACGATACGGAATCATGTGTAAGTGTGTGAACCGCGGCCGTGCGGTTGGTCGAACGGTGCGTCGTCGTGTCGCGCTCGAAGGACATCCACCGAACCTTTTTGTGTGTGTGAAAACAATCCCCGAATATTACTCAACTTTTTTTTCCTCGAAAAGTTCTTGATGCTAAAATATTTCCATATATTTGAATTTAGCTCCAGTTTGTGTTTATTTGGATTTGGACGTTTTAGGTGCGCCCTAGTTTTTTTAATACTGATTTTGTGTGTGTGATTGAGAGAGAACATGTGTATGTGTCCATATGTGTGTTGTGGCGGAAGGGCAATGTGGAGATGGTGTGCGTGTGATAGAGACATAGAGAGGTGTGAATGTGCAAATGATCATGCTTGAGTGAGACATAGGCAGATGTCGATACATTGTGTATACATGAGAGAACGGTATTCTATTTTACTTGTGTGTGTGTGTGAGAGAGAGAGAGAGAGGAGCATCCGTAACACAACAACCATCTCTCTCGATTCGTCCGTCCCTCGCACGATCACATGTAACACATGCATAAACGCACACATTTTGACACCCTCACCGGCCCCTGCCCACCTCAAGGCCCGCACATCGCTATCTATCTCGCATGCACAATCTCTTCGTGAATACCCTGTTTAGCATGTAGCTTTCCGTCACATACACACACATTTCTCTCCTTAGGTTTGTTTTCTCTCAATATCTGACACACACACACAAACACACACAGAGCACACAGCACACACACACACCCCCTCCCCCGAGCACATAATTCATCCCCATCCAAGGTTATATGGCGACGACTCTCACTTGTGCTTCTCTGCACCCCAACATGCACAACACCTCAATCTTCGAAGAGGGCATCGAGGAGACCGAAGACGGCGACCACACTACACTAGAGAATGCGGGGCCATTTGGAAGCAGGATGATGTGACGACGGCTGACTGACTCCTCCCCCACCCTCTCTCTCTCGCACAAAATTACCAATCCCTCTCTCCCCCGCACAAATTTATCAATCCCTCAACACACGAGATCCTTCCCCTCTTGTCCATGTTTTTCCAGCTCTCTCATCGAACCTGTTGTCTCTTCTCCTTCCACGTGTACAGAATCCAGATGCAAGTGCATCTCACGTATATTACATGTCTCCATTTTTCTCACAGACCTAACTTCTTCCCCTGTGTGTGTGTGTGTGTTTCGTTAGGTTTTTCTCCTACTCTCTCATCCACATACATACAATCTTTCCCGCCCTATCTGCTCCATCTTCGCAAGCTCTCTCTGCACGTTTCATTCACACATTGGGATATGTTCAAAATGTTGCTTTTATAATGGCTGATGTAGAGTTATTGTTGGTTCTGTTGCATCCTACAAAGTAATAACTATGAAATGCATTTTGATTGTCATTTGACTGGGATTATGTGAGTTTGAGCATGTTGTGAAGTACTATAGACCTCGTATACATCTTGGAATTTGACAATGGTTGTAACTATAGAATTGTATAGACCATTACATTCGAAGTAAGTAGCCTAATATATTTATTTCACAATTTCAACAAATGATTAATTCACTACATACTAAGAAAACAAATGTGTACACCCTCCATTTTTATTGAAGTCCGCGTATTAGCATTGGTCAAAGTCAAGTTTTGTAAACTCTCAGAAAGTCTATAACAAAAAATATTAACATATACAATAACAAATAAATACCATTAGATTCATTATTGAATGTACTTTCACATCATACATATCTGTTATGGTAAATGTTTATATTTTTCTATAAACTTGGTCAAACTTTAGGAAGTTTGACTTCGGTCAAACCTAATATGCAGAGTTTACTAGTACTACTCGCTAGTTGCTTAGCCGAATCACCCAACATGCCACACAGGGAGTTCAGTGTCACAAAATTTTGAGGTCGGCGGGAAAATCTCCCGCGACCCCGATTCGAGCAGTGGGAAGTTACCATCATAGCCTTCGGAACAGGCCTACGGATGACGGTTGGTAGGGGGATGTTCTCGTAACTTCAGGTTCACCCTACCCAGCCAACCCCACCCCGGCACCCAGAGTAGTACACCTGCCCATTTTCTATCCCCACCGCAAAATAGACTTCTCCACGGCACCGCAGCCTCCGTGCCCCTCCCCTTCTACATCGGCGCACTCGTCCACCGCAGCGCATCTGCCTCATCGACGACCTCGTACGCCGCACTAGAGCCGATCCACCGTCGTCATCATACACGGAGCCTCTTCCCCGGCACCGTCTTCCACGGTATCGGATCTGCTTCCCGGAAGCCGACGCCAAGCGTAGAAGCACCACCGTCGTGGACAATGAACTGACTCCCGTTGCCGACCATGACTCACAGAGGCTGGTGCGACCATCGTTATCCTCCTCGATTGGTAATGTGTGTATTGAATCACTTAGCAGTACATGTGCAGTTCCAATTTTGTTCATACCTACCCTTCAAATTTCCTAGGTGTTATTGTTCCCATAAAAGTAATTGGTTATAGCCTCCATTGTCCAACAGAATATCAGCTTGTAATTGTGCGTCGCTCCTGTATTGCATTGTGCTTGGGTAGGTTTTTCATCTGCAACCAGTAGTGTGGCCAATGATGGAAAGTTTTTTAGAACTAGCAAGATGCCCATGCGTTGCACGCATCAAGATGCATTTGTATGAATAGTTTATCTTGTGGGAGAAAAGGGTGAACAAGGAAAGGCCTTATTTGCAAATCTGGAGAGGGGTGTGGGTATCTTTTTGCAAAATTGCCATTATTTCCTTCCTATCTCTCAGATATAAATCGGACGGCCTATATTGTAGGATGGCAGGCACACCACATCACCAACTCTGTTTTTTCATAAGAAAAAAAAGTAGAGAAAAAAGTAGAGAGTAGAGAAGTAGAGATAAATATAAAATATAAAATAAATATAATAGTAGAGAAGAGAGTAGAGATTGAAAAGACGTCGGGAAAGGATTGCGCACACGCGGGAAAAAGCGGCCGGGCGTGCACTAGTTTTGGCGCGCGGCGTCCGGCGCGCTTTAGAAAATCCAACGCCCTCCCACCGCTCTGTGCCTTGCCACCGCTCTCTCCCTGCTCTGTGCCTCGCCACCGCTCTCTCCCTGCTCTTTCTCGTCTCACCGCTGCCGCGCCACCATGCCGCCGCGTCGCCGGGAAACTTGGGGATACCGCGGCATCGTGCGTGCCCCTCCGATGGCTTCTCCGCCGAGATCCGGTTCCGCGGGATGCACTTCGGCCTCGGCAATTTCGACACCGCCAACGAGGCCCCCCGCGCGTATGAAGCGGCGGCGTGCCGCCTTTGGTGGCCTCATAGAACATTGAACTCCCCCACGTGCCGACGCGGGAGCGGGCACAGGAGCTCGTGCCTCTGCCGCGGCTTATTACCGACGAGAATCGTTGCGACAACCGGAGGCGGGAGCACCGTCTCGGCATCGCCGAGATGGATGAGGAAGCCATGGTGCTGTGGCACCAACACTTCCCGCAAGACATCATCAATGAGCTCGAGTTCTACACGCAAAGGAGGGCGGAGAGGGATAAGAGGAGGGCGGAGCGAGCCGCCTATCGCGAGGACAAGCGTAGGCGAAAAGCGGACGCTCAATTCAACATGAGGCTAGAGCAGCGTCGCCCTGGGAATCCGACGACGATCGGTATCTTCACGCCTACAATCAGACGTCGGAGGAGGACTTCACCGAGGAGGAGTCGGACGACGAGGAGTAGTTGAATAATCTATTTTTTATCTATCAATGCTAAGAAGTATCCTCTGCTCTCTAGTCTCTACTCTCTATCTCTACTTCTCGATCTCAGCACTATAAACGCTTTTTTAAAGCGCCGCGCATTGCGATTCTGTTGGAGATGCTCTAACATGGCAGACGAGTGCTTTAATGTTGCCCACAAGATACGCGAGTATTACTAGTAGTATATTTTTCTTGCCATGTTGAGATTTTAAAACCATGAGTGCGAACATGCAGAGGAGCAATGAAGACCAAACACGGGATATTGGGGACATCTTCAAGGAGTGTGGCAAGTTAAAGAGGAGCTGCACTAAACCTGTAAAACGAGATTTGGTAAGTAACACCCTTTCAATTACTTTCGTTTAGCCTCGTGTTATTCGATGTGTATATGTTCTAGTTTCTGTTTCTCTTAAGCCTCGTGTTCTTTGATGTGTAAAAAGAAGAGTCTTAATCGTCCTAATGCATTTGTTTTTAGCTTGATGTAGGAAGTGGGTGTTCTCACCTTGTAGTATGTTTGTTATATTTTTTCCTTTTGAATTCACTTCTCCCAGTTATGTTTATCTGGCTTCTACTAAATGGATCTGGGTTGCTAGTATTGATCTAAAAACGAAGTAACTTCATGTCAGGATGCAGTTCCTGCGAGGAGGGAAGTATGGTCAGCCTCGAGATCATGTTTCCAAAATGTGGCTGGATTACACACAAGGTGCCAGTTCCCTAATGATGTTGGATTAGACACAAGGTGCAAATTCCCAGATGATGCTGGATTACACACAAGCCAGGTGGAGTCGTCAGTTGTTCGTGTCCTCGTGGCTCTAATAAAGGCTGAAAGAAAGCGTGCAGCAGCCCTTGAGAATGTAGCCGAGTTCCTGAAGAAGCCAAAAGAGCAATCAGATGCTCTCTTCACCCATGCCAAAGAAGAGATGGAAGAAGCCGGAAATAAGCTAGTAGAGGCAGAGCAGGCTAGGCGTCTCCTGCTATCTAAAACTGTTGCCAATACAAAATTTCCTTCATAGTAGCTAGGTTCAAATGTTTATCCAGTCAACATGCATGTTGTGATGTCCGTGCATCTACTGATGTGGCACAAAATATTTGAGGGAGTCCTGGATTAGGGGGTGTCCGGATAGCCGGACTATACCTTCGGCCGGACTCCTGGACTATGAAGATACAAGATTGAAGACTTCATCCCATGTCCAGAAGGGACTTTCCTTGGCGTGGAAGGCAAGCTTGGCGATACGTATATGTAGATCTCCTACCATTGTAACTGACTCTGTGTAACCCTAGCCCTCTCCGGTGTCTATATAAACCGGAGGGTTTTAGTCCGTAGGGAACAACAATCATACCATAGGCTAGCTTCTAGGGTTTAGCCTCTCGGATCTCGTGGTAGATCTACTCTTGTACTACCCATATCATCAATATTAATCAAGCAGGACGTAGGGTTTTACCTCCATCAAGAGGGCCCGAACCTAGGTAAAACATCGTGTCCCCTGCCTCCTGTTACCATCCGGCCTAGACACACAGTTCGGGCCCCCCTACCCAAGATCCGCCGGTTTTGACACCGACATTGGTGCTTTCATTGAGAGTTCCTCTGTGTCGTCACTTTTAGGCCCGATGGCTTCTCCGATCATCAACAGTGATGCGATCCAAGGTGAGACTTTTCTCCCGGACAGATCTTCGTATTCGGCGGCTTTGCACTGCGGGCCAATTCGCTTGGTCATCTGGAGCAGATCGAAAGCTACGCCCCTGGCCATCAGGTCAGATTTGGAAGTTTGAACTACACGGCCGACATCCGCGGAGACTTGATCTTCGACGGATTCGAGCCACAGTCGAGTGCGCCGCACTGTCACGATGGGCATGATCTAGCTCTGCCGCTGAACAATGCCCTAGAGGCCGCATATGTGTTCGCTCCGACCCCTAGCTCGGAGCCGATCACACCAATCGAGGATGGGTGGTTAGACACCGCCTCGGGGGCTGCAATCTCTACGGCGATCAAGTCGAACACCAGCCTTGTCCTCTGCGAAGCCCATGACTCCAAGGTGCCGGACTCCTCTCCGGATTCCGAGCCCTCCGCGCCCCTACCGATCGAATGCGATTGGGCGCCGATCATGGAGTTCACCGCCGCGGACATCTTTCAACACTCGCCCTTCGGCGACATTCTAAATTCACTCTGGTCTCTCTCTTTGTCAGGAGAGCCCTGGCCGGACTATGACCGACGGGATTGGGACATGGACGACGAAGAAATTCGATGCCCACCCACCACCCACTTCGTAGCCACTGTCGATAATTTAAACGACGTGCTCGACTTCGACTCCGAAGACATCGACGGTATGGACGACGATGTAGGAGATGAACATGAACCAACGCCTATAAGGCACTGGACAGCCACCTCATCTCATGATGTATACATGGTGAACACACCCAAAGGAAGCGACAACGAGGAACACAGGGATGCAATGAGGGATCGTTCACTCGAAAAGCAATCAAAGCGACGACGTAAGCGCCGCTCCAAGCCCCGCCTCGAGAGAGACAACAGCCATACAAACCCAGCCATAGAGCAGGACAAGCCGGCGGACGACGAACATGCCTTCGAGCAAGCGTCCGAACAGGGCAACTTGGATAAACAAACCGAACACCCCGTCTCCGGCGAAAACAACAGTCTGGATGACCTTGCGCAGGATAAACTCATGGAGCAAAAGAACCTCCACAAAAGGCTCGTCGCCACTGCGCATAGCCTAAAAAAGCAGAAGCGGAAGCTCAAAACTGCGGATGATGCACTCAGAATCAGATGGAGCAAAGTACGCAACACCGCAGACAAATATGGCGGCAGTCGCCGCACAAAAAGTTATCCAAAGCGAAAGCTACTACCTGAATTTGACGAGGAGGCCTTAGAGCCCCCGCAATCAAAAAATAGGAAAGCCATCCGGTCGGATGGACGACTGCATGGCTAGCATGGAGCGGCAAGCGGCGCCGCACACAAGCTGGCACGCGATCCACCAAAGGATCCGGATCAAAAAGACGGCCCAGCCAGATCTATATACGGGCCAAGAAAGAAAGCTCTAGTAAGCAATGCAACACAACAAATATCCGAACATCACGGCACACCCAAATACAGGGGTGCCGCACACCCCCTATGTTTCACCGATAAGGTGCTGGACCATGAATTTCCAGCGGGATTCAAGCCCGTAAACATAGAGGCGTATGACGGAACAACAGACCCTAGGGTCTAGATCGAGGATTATATCCTCCACATACACATGGCCAGAGGAGATGACCTCCACGCCATAAAATACTTACCCCTCAAGCTTAAAGGGCCAGCCCGACATTGGCTCAAAAGCCTTCCCGAAAACACCATTAGAAGTTGGGAAGAGCTTGAGGATGCTTTCCGGGCAAATTTTCAAGGGACCTATGTCCGCCCTTCGGATGCAGACGATCTCAGTCACATAACTCAACAGCCTAGAGAGTCAGCCCAGAAATTCTGGAACAGATTTCTTACTAAAAAGAATTAGATAGTCGACTGTCCGGATGCCGAAGCCCTGGTAGCTTTTAAGCATAACATTCGAGATGAATGGCTCGCCAGACACCTCGGCCAAGAAAAGCCAAGAACAATGGCCGCATTAACAAGCCTCATTACCTGCTTTTGCGCAGGAGAGGATAGCTGGTTGGCTAGATGTAGCACCAGCAGCCCAAGTACATCCGAAGTTAGGGATGGAAACGGAAAACCCTGACGCAGCAAGGACCAGCGCCGGAATAAGGGAAACAGCCCAAAGAGCACGGCGGTCGACGCCGGATTCAAAAGCTCATGGCAGAATCAGAGAAAGCCGCCCCTGAAGGATAACAGGGACGAGCTATCCAACTTAAACAAAATCTTGGACAAGATATGTCAAATACACAGTACTCCCGGGAAGCCTGTGAACCATACCCACAGAGATTGTTGGGTCTTCAAGAAAGCTGGCAAACTCAACACCGAACACAAGGGGCTCGACACACCAAGTGAGGACGACGACGAACCCCACAAGCAGAGCACCAGGAAACAAAAGGATTTCCCACAAGAAGTCAAAACAGTAAACTTACTTCACGTGATGAACAGAACGGCGCCACCAGAGATATGCGCCATACGGCCTATCCCAAAGGAGTCTCGCCAATGGTTGTTAAAACCGATCACCTTCGACCATCATGATTACTCTAGAAGTATCCGGAACGCGGGCTAGACTGCCTTGGTATTAGATCCAATAATCGGCGGACTCCACTTTACAAATGTCCTAATGGACGGCGGCAGTGGTCTAAACCTGTTATACCAGGACACAATCCGCAACATGGGGATAGACCCAACAAAAATTCGCCATAGCAAATCCTCCTTTCAAGGGGTAACGCCGGGCCCGGATGCCTGCTGTATGGGTTCTCTCCGGCTAGAAGTTATGTTCGGCTCCCCCGATAACTTCCGTCACGAACACCTAACTTTCCACATCGCCCCATTCTCAAGTAGCTATCAAGCACTGCTGGGACGCGAAGCTTTCGCCCGCTTTAACGCAATACCGCATTACTCATCTCTTACGCTTAAGATGCCCGGTCCACGAGGCATCATCTCATTAAAGGGAAAACATTGAGTGTTCCTCTCGCGCGGAAGACAATGTGGCTGCCTTGACAGCCCCACAATAAAGCGGCTTCACCAGCCAAAGCACCTAAACAGGTCGTCAAGACCACAAACACGGCTAGACGAGTCCGGCATAAACATACAATTGATAAAGGTTGAATAGCCGTATACCCCTGTACTAGGGGCTCCACGCATATAAAACAAGAGACAATAAAGCTCAGTTTTACCCATTTCGATTTATACTTTGTTTATTTAGTATAACTTATGTTCGGCACGATCTTTCTTCAACTAAGTTCCTCTCTTTTACAGATGAACACCGTGCTACGCCCGTCCAGGATATGGCACAACGGAGACATAGGCGCAGACGTGCAGCAGGGACCCGTTCCAAGGATTCTTTTCAGATTAAGACCCTGCGTAAACCTTTTTTACTGTCTCTTGTTGATACACATCCCCTGGTTTCTTGGTATAACCAAGGAGGAGGCTGGCGTTTTGGCATGTGGCCACGTCAGAGTTTTGCGCGTACCTGGACACTAGGGGCTTATTACTAAGGGCCTTATCCCGTCCGTCCTCATAAAGACCGAATACCTTAGGGAGTGTTCGGTGTCGCGAGTTTGGCCTTATATGCATCAGCTCCGAATCATGTCTTTGGTCAAATGTTGGGTTTGCCTGGCTCCTGCGTTTTGCTGCCTTACGTTCCACTCTATTAGCTAAGGCGGCACCAGGAGAACTACTGCGACTGTGCCCCGGTTCGGCCAGGCGAGCACCTCAGTAGAGAAAGCCGAAAACCGACTGTCATGAGCGTGAGACTGGTCAACCACTCGATGAATTACCGGAATCTTTAGGATTCCTCCGCATTAACGAAGGGCCGTTTCCCGGCCAGGCACATACGCGCCCCGAGTTCGGGCGAGCGCAGGCGCCACCAGGGGCTATATAAGTAGCCTCACTGTCAAACTCCTATGGCTAAGTGAAAGTGATAAAGCATCATAGTCCGATTGCCTAGTTCGCTGCGCTATCACCTCCTTTGTAGGACCAAGACGTTGGATCAAGTGTGAAAATGCGCCTTCTGCGAACACCCCCGCATTATGTGCGTGGGGGCTGAAGCCGACGACTGCCATCTTTCAGATTATATATACATCTATGTTAAACGGTCACACAAGAGGTATTATAATACTTGCAGGCACAAGTATAAAAAGCTTCTACAATTTATCAAAATATTGTTTTACAATAATATATGCTATTCGAATATAGTATCCTTCGAGCACTGCGTCTCTATTAAACGAGCGCCTTGCAGAACTTCCTGAAAATAGTGCTCGGCAGGTACTCGGCTTCCATCCGAGTCTAGGGATGCAACAGCGGTGGCCTCCATTTCCGCCCAGTATGTCTTGACACGGGCAAGAGCCATCCGCGCACCATCTATGCACGCTGACCTCTTCATCACATCGATATGCGGCACCGCACCAAGGAACTGCTGCACCAAGTTGAAATAACTTTTCGGCTCTGGCCTCTCTGGCCATAGATGACTCATGACATACTTCATGGCGAGTCCGGACAACCTATTCAGCTTGGCCCATTCGGCCAAACGATCGGCTAATGACAGTGGACACTCTGGATTGTGGAACTGCGACCAAAAGAGCTTTTTCACTTCGCGATCTTCTTGATCTCGGAAGTGTTCGGCCGCATCTACGGCACTCGCTGCCAAATCCAGATAGGTGTCTGCCGTACTCCACATCCGGTTTAACGAAGCATGTTTAGGATCACAGAACTTCCTCCGCATCATAAAGGGCTTTCCAGCCGCGATCTCTCCGGCCTGACGCAGCTCCTCCTTCATAGCTCTCATCACAGGGCGAGCATCCTTGGCATCGGCAACGGCCTTCTCCAGGTCCGTCGGTTCCGCCTGATCTTCTTTTTCAAGAAGCTTGCAACGGTCAATAGCGCTCTTCAGCTTCACAGCCATCTCAGCCATTTCCTTCTTGCTTCAGCAGTGAGCAGCCTGTTTGGCTTTCAGCTCTTCAATTGCCTTTCCGGCAGCCGCATCACTTTTTCTGGCTTGCTCCTTGGCTCGGGCAAGTTCTGCCCGAAGATTCTCCATGGCAGCAGCACCATCTCCATCAAGCGCACACACTGTAAGATACTGGCATAAAGCTCCTCTTACCAGGTGCCACCGGAGTAATTACATACCTTGTGCCTCGTCAAGCCGCTTGTTGACAAGCGTGATGTCGGCATCTACCACGTCAAGTTGCCGCTTTAGCTCGGCAAATTCATCAGTCCGGCTGGCCACCCGACACTTCGCCACCTACATATGAAGGCGGCATATTAGACCTGCGATTATGATCCTCTGCGTGCCGTCACTTTTGACAACGCACAGAGTCTTAGGGGCTACTATCTACACAGGGCGCATCTTATTTATGCGCAACTGTCCAAAAAGGATACATTATCTCACATACCTCAAAGCCCGTCAGTAAACTCCTGACGGCCGCATGCAATCCGCTCTCCGCGGATGAAATCCTCTCAATCACCGTACCCATCAATGCACGGTGCTCCTCTAAGATAGGTGCTCGCCCTAGCAGATCCTTCAGCTCTTCTGACCGTGCACCAGACGGTGCCAGACTCGTCCGATGGCCCTTTTCGAAGGCCGGACACGGAGGGCTTTGGGGGGGCATATGACTACCTTCCGGCCCTGCCGGATTCGGAGAAACCCTCCGCGACGATACCTTAGGGTCGCCCGCCTCGTAAGGCGGTACGGCAGGGGGAGGCGTTCCTCTCTCCATCATCTCCGGAAGAAAATCCCCCGAAGACGAGCTCTGCTGACAAGGGCTAAGGTCCGAGCTACAAGGTAAATTTTCGATTACTTTTCTCAGATATAAAGCAGGGATTTCTCTCATTTACTAAAAATAAAACTCCTCTCTACTTATGGCTCGGTGGAGGGCTGATCCACTTGAGGGCATAATTCGACCGAAGTATCCCCCAGCACAGGACCCTCTGGCGAAGATTTCTTCCCTCGCTTTGAGGCCATGGTCTTCGGGTCTTCAGAGGCGGTCCTCTTCTTCCCCTGAGGAGAGGAATTTTCGATTCCTCCCTTCCAAACAGCCTCCTTCAAGGAGGCCGTAGCTTCCTTGTCCCCGCCCTCGCTTTCCTCCGAAGGCACAACCTCCAACATCCTGACTAGCACGGGACCCGGTGAAGGAAATATGCCCTAGAGACAATAATAAAGTTATTATTTATTTCCTTATATCATGGTAAATGTTTATTATTCATGCTAGAATTGTATTAACCGGAAACATAATACATGTGTGAATACATAGACAAACAGAGTGTCACTAGTATGCCTCTACTTGACTAGCTCGTTAATCAGAGATGGTTATGTTTCCTAACCATGAACAAGGAGTTGTTATTTGATTAACGAGGTCACATCATTAGTTGAATGATCTGATTGACATGACCCATTCCATTAGCTTAGCACCCGATCGTTTAGTATGTTGCTATTGCTTTCCTCATGACTTATACATGTTCCTATGACTATGAGATTATGCAACTCCCGTTTACCGGAGGAACACTTTGGGTGCTACCAAACGTCACAACGTAACTGGGTGATTATAAAGGAGTACTACAGGTGTCTCCAATGGTAGATGTTGGGTTGGCGTATTTCGAGATTAGGGTTTGTCACTCCGAGTGTCGGAGAGCTATCTCTGGGCCCTCTCGGTAATACACATCACATAAGCCTTGCAAGCATTATAACTAAGATGTTAGTTGTGAGATGATGTATTACGGAACGAGTAAAGAGACTTGCCGGTAACGAGATTGAACTAGGTATTGGATACCGACGATTGAATCTCGGGCAAGTAACATACCGATGACAAAGGGAACAACGTATGTTGTTATGCGGTCTGACCGATAAAGATCTTCGTAGAATATGTAGGAGCCAATATGGGCATCCAGGTCCCGCTATTGGTTATTGACCGGAGACGTGCCTCGATTATGTCTACATTGTTCTCGAACCGTAGGGTCCGCACGCTTAAGGTTTTGATGACAGTTATATTATGAGTTTATGAGTTTTGATGTACCGAAGGAGTTCGGAGTCCCGGATGAGATCGGGGACATGACGAGGAGTCTCTAAATGGTCGAGACGTAAAGATCGATATATTGGACGACTATATTCGGACATCGTAAAGGTTCCGAGTGATTCGGGTATTTTTCGGAGTACCGGGTAGTTACGGGAGAAGTAATGGGCCTTGATGGGCTTTAGTGGGAAGAGGAAAAAGGCTGCTGCGCCCCCCCCCCTCCCCTTTCGTCCGAATTGGACTAGGGAAAAGGGGGGCGGCCACCTCTCCTTTTCCTCCTATTCCTTCTCCCTTCCCCCCCTCTTGGTGGACTCCTACTAGGACTTGGAGTCCTAGTAGGACTCCCTATCCTGGCCGCACCTTTGCCTTGGCCGGCCTCCTCCTCCTCCATCCTTTATATACAAGGGCAGGGGGCACCCCATAGACACACAAGTTGATCCACGTGATCTATTCCTTAGCCGTGTGCGGTGCCCCCTGCCACCATATTCCTCGATAATACTGTAGCGGAGTTTAGGCGAAGCCCTGCCGCTGTAGTTCATCAAGATCGTCACCACGCCGTCGTGCTGACGGAACTCTTCCTCGACGCTTTGCTGGATCGGAGCCCGAGGATCGTCATCGAGCTGAACGTGTGCTAAGAACTTGGAGGTGCCGGAGTAACGGTGCTTGGATCGGTCGGATCGGGAAGACGTACGACTACTTCCTCTACGTTGTGTGATCGCTTCCGCAGTCGGTCTGTGTTGGTACGTAGACAACACTCTCCCCTCTCGTTGCTATGCATCACCATGATCTTGCGTGTGCGTAGGAAAAATTTTGAAATTACTACGTTCCCCAACACCCGGCGTGGTCTCGGGGAGGGGGGCCGAACACCTGGTTAGCTTTGCTTTCGCTATCCACTCCTGTTTAAAGGACAACTCTTTTAAGGGCAATTTTATAAATATGCGGACTGCGACTCTGGGCATAGGGCTACTTACTTGAGTATCCGGGCGGTTGCAGCTCAGACCTGCGTCCTCGGTCAAGTCCGGACACATTGCTTGTGATCCGAAGAACAATTTGTACATCTCCACGGGTGTCGCGCCCATAAAATGTTGGAGAGCTCGTGGTCCCTCCGGATTGAACTCCCACAGGCGGAGGGGACGACGTTTGCAGGGCAGAGCTCGGCGAATTAGCATAACCTATGTCACCGCGACCAGACTGATATCTCTTTCTAGGAGATCTCAAATGCGGCCCTGCAACAAGGGCACATCCTTGGATGGACCCCAGTCTAGTCCTTTATTGACCCATGACACTAGTTGTGGTGGGGGACCCGAGCGAAAGGCAGGTGGCGCCACCCACTTGGAGCTCCTGGGAGCGGTGATATAAAACCACTCTCGTTGCCATAGGCTGGACTCCTCTTGAAAAGAGCCCTCGGGCCATGGAGCACCAGCATTCTTGCTTATAAAAGCACCTCCGCACTCCGCGTGCCGTCCCTCGATCATCTTCGGCTCTACTTTGAAGGTCTTGAGCCATAGTCCGAAGTGAGGAGTAATACGGAGGAAGGCTTCACACACGACGATGAATGAGGAAATATGGAGGATGGACTCCGGGGCTAAGTCGTGAAATTCCAGCCCGTAATAATACATGAGCCCCCTCACGAAGGGATCCGTCGGGAAGCCTAGCCCTCGAAGGAAGTGAGACATGAACACCACACTCTCACCAGGCTTGGGAGTGGGAATGACCTGCCCTTGAGCAGGCAGCCTATGCCAGATTTCACCGGTCAAGAACCTGGCCTCTCTCAACTTCAGCACGTCCTCCTCCGTGACGGAGGAGGGCATCCATCGGCCTCGAAGGTCAGAACCGGACATTGTCGAAGGTCCGAAGCGCCTGAAATCTAGAGCCTTGGGTGTTCGAACTCGAGGCGAAGGGCGAACTTGTTTGAGATTGAAAGAAAGGAGTAAGGCCTTGGTCTCTTTATAAGAGGTCGAATACCAAGGGCCCTCCCCGTGACCGTCTGGGACTCGCCTTTGATCGAGAAAACATACCAACAGGTACGGTTGGGTTACCCACGCCCGTATTGATGAGAATCCTGGAATAAGGGGACACGATCTCTGCTTTAACAAGATGTGCCAAGGAAACCGCCTAGCTAAACGCACTGAGGTGGGACAGTAAAACAATTCGAATAAAGACTTGGCCGTAGTGTGATATCACGCTGCGGAATACGTCAGAAGATTAGATTTGTGTAAATATTATTCTCTCTATGGCAATATGTGGAAACTTATTTTGCAGAGCCGGACACTACCTTTGTGTTCAAAATCTTCTATGAAGTACTTGGAGGAGGAACCCGCCTTGCAATGCCGAAGACAATCTGCACGCCGGACTCGTCGTTATTGAAGCCTGGTTCAGGGGCTACTGAGGGAGTCCTGGATTAGGGGGTTTCCGGATAGCCGGACTATACCTTCGGCCGGACTCCTGGACTATGAAGATACAAGATTGAAGACTTCGTCCCATGTACGGAAGGGACTTTCCTTGGCGTGGAAGGCAAGCTTGGCGGTACGGATATGTAGATCTCCTACCATTGTAACCGACTCTGTGTAACCCTAGCCCTCTCCGGTGTCTATATAAACCGGAGGGTTTTATTCCGTAGGGAACAACAATCATACCATAGGCTAGCTTCTAGGGTTTAGCCTCTCTGATCTCGTGGTAGATCTACTCTTGTACTACCCATATCATCAATATTAATCAAGCAGGACGTAGGGTTTTACCTCCATCAAGAGGGCCCGAACCTGGGTAAAACATCGTGTCCCCTGCCTCCTGTTACCATCCGGCCTAGACGCATAGTTCGGTACCCCCTACCCGAGATCCGCCGGTTTTGACACCGACAATATTTGTTCAGGTCATGTAATACCAGCAATTACTTTTCAAACAATAACAGACGAAGCATTGGACATGGTATAGTTCACACGCAAGCCCGACATTCCAAGTTCAACTTCCACATCAAACTCAAGTTCACAGATATCTGCACATTCATACATAATGCCCACAACCATGATTCACTTCAAAGCCAAAAAAAATTGAGGAGAGCTATGAATAAAGAAAAGCCTCTAGTTCCTGCTACCAGTGCGAGCACAACAAGTCAAGACCATGCATAATTAATTATATTCTGGTCATTTTTTGTGTTCTAAAATGCCGGTCGGCTCGCGGAAGGATGAGTTGCCGGCACACGTGCGGATTCAATGAAGGCAGGCGGGGCAGTCTGAAGCCGGTTGCATACGGCGAGGAGGCGTGTTCAGCTGGGCCTGCAGCGAGTGGGGCCCTCTTGGCCGGCACGTCGGTTCAATGCCTGCGCTATGAGAGGTCGCGTTCGTGTCAGAGCAATCACTCCCTCCAGTCCTTTTTTGTTTGGGTATAACAAAATCTCGTTTTCCATTCACATTTTACAAGTAAAATTCGTGGAAAAACTTTGACCCAAAATACGATGGGGACTAGTAAACCAGAACGGAGGTAGTAGTTTTTTTAATCAAAGAAGGGTTTCCCCCTTCCGATTTTCATTACTGAAAACCAACATCTAAATCTAAACCATAGTATTTTCCCTAGAACTACCAGGTTCAACATCTCGCAACATAAACCCATACAACCATACGCCAAGGAGGTACGTAGTACTATGAATTCCATTTTCACTCCATACCAATCGTTCTAAAAACTACTTAGTACTTATAATGCGCCATTGAAAATTGGAACTCTTAATCCTGCTAAAAATGATATTTTAAACGTGGCTACTCGATCTGTGGCAACTGGCGAGCCACCGCCTCCAAGTCGTTCACCTGTGGTCCCGACCATCAACTCCTATGGATCAAATTATCACGTGAGCTGACTATTCCTACAAAGGTGCGCTCCACCACGTACCCGGTACCCGCGAATGCAGCAATCGTGCACCTAGGGTTTTAGGGTTTATTTGTTAACATTGCCTTTATGTAACACTCATGTGTGCGAGACAACGAGAGACCGACTGTGTGCATGCGCCTCTTCTCTTCGTATATGTACTCCACTGTTTGTCTGGTGTCCAAAAAATTATAATAACTGCTAGCAATGTGCCAATGCGTTGCCACATGATCAGAGTAGATTAATACATATTCACCGATTTGATAGAAAAAAGTCTAGTTTTGAAATACGTATATCACTAAAAATATGTTATGTTTCACTCAAAATATATTTCTTTGAGGGTTTTGATGAGATAAGGGAGGAATGTTGTTGGTTTCAAGATTCGAGAAGTGGTATATGTCTAATTTCTACTCTTACTAGCAAGATCCCCATGCGTTGCACGGAACATCAAGATCTTGTGGGAGAAAAGGATGAACGAGGGAAGGCCTTATCTGCAAATCTGAAGAGGAGTGCGGGTAAATTTCCATAGTTTCCTTCCTATCCGTCAGATATAAATCAGACGGCCTATATTACAGGATGGCAGGCCCACCATCATCACCAACTCTGCTTTCTATCCCTACTCTTATAAAAAGCATAATCGGCGATGATCATGTGCCTGCCATCCTACAATATAGGTCGTCCGATCTATATCTGACAGATAGGAAGGAAACTATGGCAATTTGGCAAAAAGATACCCACACCCTTCTCCACACTTGCAAATAAGGCCTTCCCTTGTTCATCCTTTTCTCCCACAAGATAAACTACTCATACAAATGCATCTTGATGTTACGTGCAATGCATGGGCATCTTGCTAGTTGTTGCAAAAAGCCCATGTGTGTGTGAGAGAGAGAGAGAGGGAGAGAGGAGGAGGACGATGTGCATGTGTGACAAAGACACAAAGAGTGTGTGTGCGAGAGGTATAAGCTTAAAATGATGCGATAGTGTGTGTGTGTGTGTGTGTGTGTGTGTGTGTGTGCACGATCGAGAGGGCGTGTCTCAAGAAGGGAAGAAAAATCTACATAGATACAAAGAGCGGGAGAGAGACATGTATGCGATAGTGGAAGCACGAGTGTGCGGGTGTATAAACCTATCTAGAGCCTAGTCGATAAATGTTTGTGAGAGAAATACGAGTCGGGGGTGCGAAAGTGAGAGTTTTGAGTGTGAGAGAGAGAGGCGGTAGTCGGGAAGGGGAGTGGAAGCAGGAGTTTTGTGTGTGTGAGAGAGAGATGGTAGTCGGGAAGGGGAGTGGAAGCAGGAGTTGTGTGTGTGTGTGTGAGGGAGGGGGAGTTTGTCTGGTCGGTAAACAAATGAATAATGTCAGTCTGGGATGGAGACGAAAAGGAGACCGCAACAAATGTTGTGTCTATAGGAGAGAGAGAGAGAGAGAGTAATTTTAGTAGTATGATTCATATCTAGAGACATATCGGGTGTGTGAGAGAATCACATAGAGAGAAAGACAAAGTGAAAGACGAGTGGAGACTGTGTGTGGTGGTGAAAAAGAAAGCTTAGGTACCTAGTGATACGAGAGAATGGTAGAGACGTGAGAGATAATGAAAACCATGTAATGTATAATGATAGGGAGAGTGTGACACTTCTCAAGGGAGATGTCGAGAGACCATGTTTGTGAGGATAGGAGAAACATGAAGTGAGCATGCAGGTGAGCTGGAGAAAAGAGAGTGATAGCTACACGAAGGAGCATGCATGCGAGAGAGATGGGCATGAAAGGAGTGAACATAAAAGGGATTCAAATATTTGAATTCGAGACAATGATACATGTAATCCATAATCGAACCAAAATTGATCTATCAAACATGCATGTTCATATGAATTCACGCGCATCTATGTTATTTAATATGTAGATATTTCTGATCCATACATTTTAGTAGAACATAATTTGGTTTAATTTTTTGAATTCAACCTTATGATTTTGAGATCATTGTATTTGTAAATCATATTATACATATAAAGGAGCAGAATTCTTCGTTGTGCTTTTGAAAGTATATATAAAAAATGATGTATATAGAATTGTATTCCAATCAAAAATGGATCCCGTCCGACAAAATAGAATACAAACGGGATTCGAATTGACTTGGCACGGTAAACATGCACACTGCAAAATTTGAACGAAGCGGGGAAAGTCGCAGAAACCACCCGAAACCAAAATCTGCGAGATGGAAATTACTACTGCCTATCCCTGCCACGCAAATCCTATCTGCTCGATTTCTATAGGTTTCGATAGGGGTAGGTCTGTAATTTCACTCAAACGTGACATAACCACCTCTCACCCGGATTCATACATGATGGGCGCCAAAACACAGTGTGTCCTCGGCCGAAATCGACTCCCTCCCTGATTCATACACGGTGGGTGCCAAAAACAAACTCTCGTCGGCAAATATTCGGTGTATGCGAGATTATCGTCCTGTCCCCAACTGACTAATATTGTTATGATTTAGGAAATTTGAAACAGGGGCTAAGTTTGTAAATTTCCTTGCATTTGAAACAAGCGCGCCCTGAAGACATGGTTTCCCCCTTCCTCTCCACCACCATTTCCCCATTCGTACTCCGTGGGCACCAAAACACCCTCTCCACCCCAGGCTCCTCCGTCCACCACCCCATCCACCGCCGTCCTCCTCCACCATGCCGGAGCTGATACCCCGACACCGCTGTCCATTACAAAAGATTGACCTCACTCATCCACGACTTCGGACCGGGATCCTTGCATCATGTCCTCTCGCTTCATCCCCGCCGTCGTCCACCTTGCCGGCGTCGCTCCTACGACCGTCTCGTCCATCGCGCCCTGCCGCCATCGTCTACTGATACGTCTCCAATGTATCTATAATTTTTGATTGTTCCATGCTATTATATTTTCTATTTCGGATGTTAATGGGCTTATTTTTACACTTTTATATTATTTTTAGGACTAACCTATTAACCGGAGGCCCAACCCAAATTGTTGTTTTTTTCCTATTTTAGAGTTTCGCCGAAAAGGAATATCAAATGAAGTCCAAACGGAATGAAACCTTCGGGAGCGTTTTTTTGGAACAAACGTGATCCAGGAGACTTGGAGTGGACGTCAAGAAACAATCGAGGAGGCCTGGAGGCAGGGACGCGCCCACCCCCCTGGCGCGCCCTCCACCCTCGTGGCCCCTCGTTGCTCCACCGACCTACTTCTTCCTCCTATATATATCCACTAGTAAGTATGCCCATGCGTTGCAACGGGCGAACAGAATGTATGATGCATAGGAATTAGGCGTGTAAATGTCATAGAGATAGAAGAACTTTCGACAATTCTCGAGCCTGAGCGTTCACCAGCCTGTCTTCCAACGCAATGTTTTCTCCTGTCTTCCAACGCAATGTTTTCTTGCCCGAAGAAATTGACTTGTGTCATTGTGCTTGTTCATCTATAATGAATTGTCCATGTGTTGCAATGAGGTCATAAATATAGACAATATTGTCTATTTTGTGATTCTCCCCTGTATACGCGGTACATGGAACTACTCTCCCCCATTTTTGCATAATTATATATTTCAAAAGTGTTTGTGCATTGCAATGGCTCTAAAATAAATCATTGCGTTCTGGCAAACCTAAGAAGCAACTTTGTATACTTTATACCACTCAACTCTCTTTGGTTTCAAACTGTTTTTACTTTGAAACCATTTTGGGTTTCACCCCAATTTTAGTGTCATTACATGTTCAGACATACAACTTTCTGATCTTTCTTTGTATGCATCGTTGATAGCCATAAGTATTAAAACATCGTAAATAAACTATTGACTTCCTAACAAAATCAATTAATATTTACATTTGGTAAATCACATGGGAAAGACAGCTAAATTAAATATTTGAATCATAAAAATTTCACTTGTCTATTTCAATAAATGAAGGTCTACAGTGTACCATTACAGGTTGCAACCTCATGCACTTAAAAGCATATCTTGTAAACACATCCAGTCATAATTACCTAGGCATCTCCTATTGAAGCATCAGACCAGAACTGTCCTCATCTAGTTTCCTCCTTACAAATCATGTCTGTCGCTAGTATGCAAATCCAAGTGGCGATAAATTGTATGTCAGTTTCATTGATGCTGGTCGATCATGTTAGTTGCCCTGAAATTTGTTTTGTTCCCAGATCTCGGACTTAGTAGTGAAGTCATCCAGAATGCATCAGAACAACCTAGCAGGACAAACCTCAGATGCCCGCAGAGTCATTAGAATTAACCCACCAGATCAAATCGCATATGCTTGCAGAGTCATTAGAATTAAATTATCATATGGATAGTTTGAGTTGTGTACCACACGCGCTCGAATCAGAAAGTGAAGAAAATGTAAGTGGAACTTACAGATACCTTTAGTCACTGAAATTGAATTTGTGCTTAAATGAATGAACAAGTCAACATAGAAGGGAGATAGAATAAGGGCCTGAGCTATTATATGCTCTTCAAGTTTCTATCAGTGTCTTAGATGAATTCTACAATTCTTGAGAACAAACCGTCTGTTACTCTGTTTTTCATTACATCTATAGTCGTCGTTCTATCATAACAAATAGTTCCAACTCTGTTTAATTTAGCATGATGGAAGAAACACACATCTATACCTTTACGTTGTTGGCAAAATCACCACACAAAAAAATTCAGTACATGATGATGCATAAAGGAAAATCAAACTGAAACTAATATTTTGTCGATAAAGTGTAATTATTGGTCTACTGACTGTAACTTTGTATAGTTTTGCCTCTAACCTTCCTACTGAAGTCATAATCTTCAAGATCATTTACGTACTGAAACCTATACAAAGACTTGGATCATCGGACTTGAGGAAACTCATCTGGGTAGCTACAGTATAGCCGTACACACCTTCCATTATAAGGTCGTAGATTTATCCATGTCATGGTCTAACTAACAGGTGTGATAAACTCAAATGGCTGATGCTATCAAAAAAACTCAGACGGATCATCGATCCAAACATGACCGTACACTAACTCATGAAAAAGTTCTAGCTCTAACCCATGGTGTTCAATACACACCTGTATTACTGTATACAAAAATAGAACTGCAGGAAGCCAATACCTACACCTGGGAGACATGATATGCAGCAGGGGCATGGACGTGAAGCTCATCCAATCACTATATGTCCTCTTAATCGCTTGTGCTTTTTGCTATAGATATATATGTTCCTTTGTGCCTCTAAGATACACATATCTTATTGGATCATTGTAAGAAAGAAACATAGAGTAGCTTTTTCTTGTAAGAAACAGAGAGTAGACCAGATTAACAACCAATAGAAATAAATATTGGATGCAACCACATTTAATTTTTAATACCTATAAATTCAACGGTGTGATAATGAATGAAACCAGACATTTAAGTATACCAACTGACACAGTGTGTTTTCTAAACATTCCAAATGGCATGAAACAACTAATTCAAGAACCGATGTCACATTACAAGCTATACCCACCCGTGGTCCAAATGACCTGAAATTATCCCAAACACTGCCACGTCGAGAACAGCCGATCATGCGATTTTGTATCCTCTTATGAACTTGCCCTTACTTTTAGAAAAAATAATTATGGATTTATCTATCTCTGTTCAGTTCAGTTCAGTAGAAAGGTCTGAGATTCCGCCACATTGTGAGCAATCTGGATGCAATGTAACAATAGTGTAGCAAAATTGGCAAGGTAAACAACAAAAGGACATGAGGGGCATCATAATAGGGCATTCATATTATGCTTGTCTAGAGTAAAGAGATTAAGGCAGCCATATGTGTAGCTGCGTAATATATAGAAAGCAATGAAATATTAACAATGACAATGAAGAGCTTCCGAATTAAGTAAAAGATTGCTCCCTTCTTGAATGTTTTTCAGAGAACTGACAGAGCAACAGGGCACTACTTAAGCCATCTAATAATTATAGAACCTAAAAGAAGCTATGCTCATTTCCTAATGATTTAAAATTGAACAGTTGTGCTTACAACAGCATAAGTAGGCTGACCTTAAGTACTTGGTGCAAACTATCCTCAGAAGCCATTCGTACACCACTTTTTTCCAAACCACGATGCTGGCAACAACTAAGATCAGGCAGTGTACTTGCTGCAGACCAGATCAAAGGGAGCACCACAGCTGGTCACTGAATCTTCAGGGAGAGTAAAATTCAGCTGGTCCACATGGTTGGAGAAATAATCTTCAAACCTAAGTTGCACCATTGATAGAAACAGTGGTGAGTAACATGAAACCTAAGATTCAGAGAGATCTATGAAGCCATAGTCAAAGGAAAAAAAATTGGCTGCAATCTTTTTGTAAAGCAAGCAAGTCCAGTCATGTAAAATGAAGCAGATATACACAGCTCAATGATGCACTGCCCTGTATTAAGCTAATTGTAGAAACTTACTTAAGTCGGGCCAAGGTAATACAATCTTGGAACGTATCACCGTTGTCTCCATGAAGGCATTCAATAAGACGTTCAAGCTGATCCTAGCTTGCACATCACAAGCAGTTCTTGCTGCAGTTACATATGCGCGGATTTGACAGGGAATCATTAACTTCAGTAGAAGTTTTCTCAAGTAAATCCTCAAATTCATACATAGCACAGGTCAGGCAGTGGTGCAATTTAGTCAGTTGTGAAGTGGATTACCAAAAGAACATAGGGGAGAACATGTATATCATTTCTAGAGCATGTGCTTCATGGTACAAACCTAGTTTTTTCAGATTGTTCATAGCCTCCTCAGCTAGACGATAAACACCTAATGAATGTTCAAAACGCATGTGGACGGCCTTGGGTACACCAGATGCGCAAGACCTAAAACAAAAACACAAATTATACTATTATTCCACCGGAGTTTGATTACCCAAGAAAGAAGCTGACAGTTATGTTCATTTTAGAAGAAAAAAATTAAGAACATCCAAATGTCCATCTAAACTTTAGGAAGATGACAATTGCCGGCACCGGATCAGCCGGGCGAAGGCACACAAGGACGTGATCATACTGGTTGAAGAGACACATGCTGGCAGTGTGGATCTCCTCTTGCACAACACATGCTCATTTTTCCGCCGCGTCGGTGGTTCAACACCGTGCCGACAACCACATCTCCTCCTCTTTCTCCCCATTCTCTAGGCTAATATAATCAATCATAATGTACAAAACATGAGCAGTACATAAATGAAGACTTTCACATAAAATTAGTGCCAGATGAAACACCAAAGGAACAAAAAACTGAATTAGTGAATTACCTCCTGTCTGTTGGGTTGATTGATCAAACAGTTTTCTTGCAGGTGGTTGCTGATCTCGAGAAGGCAATGGGCGTCATAGCTGAGGGCTGCAATGGCATGGGGGAGGGCCCCAAGTAGTGCGGGGGTTAGGTCTGATCCGGGAGGAGATCCACCGGAGGTCGGCGTGGGACACTGTCGGACGACTTGAGTAGTTCACTCCTGGCCGTTCAGCATGTAACATTTTGATCTCTCTAAGCTTCAGTTTGGAAGGATCAGTGATAACGAAAACTGATTCCCACCATGCAGCTACAAAGTCAATATTGTAGTTCTGATTCGAAGGCCACACTATAACCGAGTCTTGCTGTATAATTCAGAAGAGGACAAGCAGTAGAACTTTGAATGTTACCTTCTCATAGAAAGCATTAATATTCTGATCAACAGACGACTGCTTGAGCTCAAATACTATGCTTTCTTGTCCTGCACATAAGCTTGCAACTTCAACTTGCCTTGTAGACACTATTATCAGGCTCCCTTTCTTATTGTTTGGGAAGCACCTCTTAACCCGATTCCACTCTTCAATGGTTGATAAGTCATTAAGCACAATCAGGAACTTCTTAGCATTGAAATATCCATTGAATTCCTCAGCTAACTCTTTCCCCATCTTTTTTGTTTCCAGCAGAATGTCAACTCCTTCGGATGCGTGAAGCTGCTCTACTAAACTTTGAATGAAGTCTTCTGGACTGAAAGGATGCATCAACCTCACCCATGCTCGGCACGGAAAATTGTTTTTGATCTCTGGATCCTCGTAAACTGCCCGGATGATCGATGTATGCCCAAGATCAGCACCTTTTCCGCCCACTGTAATCACCCTTAGGTCGGTGTCCTTCTTGTTTATCAGCTGGACAAGATCCACCTTTGATTTTTCCTGCTTCGTTGCATCCTGAATGCCAAGCATTGTTGTACCTGTGATCGTGCGTGTCGATGGGTCAAATAAGAATCGAATAATCAATGTTGCTCGTACGTCCATTACTACATTTTAAAACAATCTCACAACAGAATATGAACTATAGATACTTAATTTATTTGGTCAGATAGATCATAGGGAACTTGGTGATTACTTTGCTTATTTCACCTACAGGAACATGATTTGTATCCAAGGAATCAGTCCCCATCTAATATCACATACATACATATATTTCTTCACGGTATTCACTTTCTATAAGAAATTTATGGATAATGAAAGAAAACGTCTCTCCAGGCATCAAGTGATGTACAGGACCACAAATTCATTCAATAATAACCGGATAAAAGAGCGAAGCATAGCTACCTGCAATTCCTTGGTTCACGACGATTCACTACCCAATATGAATCGAGTTCACAAGGGGTTACTATACATCTTGTATTGGCACTCATTGTTTTCAGTTTGAAATACGTCAGTATACAACACATTTTCTGATGGCCACGAACAAGAGCCGAGGAGGGGGCGAACTCAGCTGAAGATAGAAAGGAGGAAGCTCCATGGGTGGTGCATCCCAAGCTGCAGCAAGGCAAGGTCGACCCCTCCTTCCTCAAGCATCCAATCCTTGCTCTGCACATCTACCATGGAGGATCAAACCAGACATTAGAGGGAGAAAGGGGGAGAGATAGGGGAGAAGATGAACTCACCCCATGGCCAGCGGGCACAGGAACAGCATCCTGGACACGGAGATGCCTGTGGGGGCGCGATGGGCATCGGAGAGGATCCGCCGGAGGCGCCGGAGCCACGCCAGTGTGGAGGCGCCCGAAACACTAGACATGGTGAGGGCTTAACGTCATCGCTGGTGGCCGGGAGCGGCGAATCCCACTGGCGGAAAAGACCCAGCGGAGCGAGGCGAGCCCGGGCCGGTGCTGCGTGGTGTCGAAAGTCGCCGGAGAATGCCGGGATCGGCCGACATCTGTGGCGGCGGAGATGTGTCCAGGGAGAGAGAGAGAGGGGTCGCGGGAGAGAGAGATGGATTGGTGGGGGATCCATTTGATCTGGGAGGGAAGCGGAGGAGAGGGCAAAGGCTGCCGGCGGTGAGGTTCGGGGAGGGACGATGCGATGGGCGGCGGCCGGCGCGGGGCGGCAGGGAGGCTCGAGCGCGAGATCGCGCGTGGAGGCGCTGGGTGCGGTCGGCGGCGGCGGACACTGGCAAATTCAGGGTGTTTTTTATAAAAACGAATTTATCAGATCCACTTAAAATAGGATTGCGGGTTGAATACCAAAATGCATAGGTACTTTTTTGCAAAATCGCCGATGACGTACGACTTTATTAGTAGGGAAAGATATACCCCGCAAACATCCAGAAGCATCACTGTCCGTGTCAAAACCGGCGGATCTCGGGTAGGGGGTCCCGAACTGTGCGTCTAAGGCTAATGGTAACAGGAGGCAGCGGACACGATGTTTTACTCAGGTTCAGGCCCTCTTGATGGAGGTAAAACCCTACGTCCTGCTTGATTAATATTGATGATATGGGTAGTGTCGTGGTTTTGTCACGGCAGATGTCCTAGAGAAAGGACTTAGTCGTGGAGCCATCGTGACGGGTTAGCTTGAAGGGGTTAAAGCGGACGCAGGGACGCAAGAGAGTTTATACTAGTTCGGCCCCTTCGATGAAGGTAAAAGCCTACGTCTAGTTATGATGGAATTGATGGGGTTTCGATGACTAGGGAGCAAACAAGCTTCGCCTACGTCTCGAGTTGTTGTCTGTTGTCGTTGAACCACCGCCGGGTCATCCCCTTATATACACGGGTGGCGCCCGTCGGTTCACAGAGTCCCAATACCGGCTCATAGATGTGTCCGATTTGGTCTCTACTTATTCCTAACTTACAATACAAGTTAAATACTAACGCCGGTTTACGGCTACAGGCCCCAAACCGGCTATGGGCCTTGAGCCCTCATCTGCCTTCTTGGGCTTTAACATACTTAACTACTGACGAAGTTAACCCGGCCCAGATAGGCCGGTTTACGCCCAGTAGTGATTATCCCCAACAGGTAGTACAAGAGTAGATCTACCACGAGATCAGAGAGGCTAAACCCTAGAAGCTAGCCTATGGTATGATTGTATGTTGTCCTACGGACTAAAACCCTTCGGTTTATATAGACACCGGAAAGGGTTAGGGTTACACAAGGTCGGTTACAAAGGAGGAGATATACATATCCGTATTGCCTAGCTTGCCTTCCACGCCAAGTAGAGTCCCATCCGGACACGAGACAAAGTCTTGAATCTTGTATCTTCATAGTCTAATAGTCCGGCCAAAGAATATAGTCCGGCTGTCCGGAGACCCCCTAATCCAGGACTCCCTTAGTAGCCCCTGAACCAGGCTTCAATGACGATGAGTCCGGTGCGCAGTGTTGTCTTTGGCATTGCAAGGCGGGTTCCTCCTCCAAACACATCACAGAAGAATTTGAATACAAGGATAGTGTCCGACCCTGCAAAATAAGTTCCACATACCACCGTAGAGAGAATAATATTTCCACAAATCTTAATCTGCTGACACGTTTTGGCAACATGACATCATGCCAGGGCTCGGTGATTATTCGAACCGTTTTTCTTCAACCAGCTCCACACATAACGCGAGGCGGTTTCTTGACACCTCTTGTCAAAGCAGAGATCGTGTTCCCCTAATTACGGGATTCTAATCAATACGGTCGTGGGTAACCCAACCGTGTCTAGGACTCCTAGATTATAGGCAAGTCCCAAACGGCTACGGAGAGGACGCTTGATATTCACCCTCTTTATAAAGGGACAAGGCTTTTACTTTTTTTCCTCCTGTGCTCAATCGAATCCTTCCCCCGCCTCGAGTTCCAACACCCAAAGCCCAGGTCAGGTGCTTCGGACCTTCAATCATGTCTGGATCTAGCCTTCAAGGCCGGTGGATGCCCTCCTCCGTTACGGAAGTGGATATCAAGAAGTTGAGGGAGGCCAGATACCTTACCGCCGAGGTTTCACATCGGCTGCCTGCCCGAGGGCAGGTCGTCCCTACTCCCGAACCCAACGAGAATGTTGTGTCCGTCTCCCACTTCCTCCGAGGTCTAGGCCTCACTCTGGATCCCTTCGTTAGGGGTTTGATGTTCTATTACGGGCTAGATTTCCACGATCTAGCCCCGGACTCCTTTCTCCACATCTCGGCATTTATTGTCGTGTATGAGGCCTTCCTCCGCATTGCCCCTCACTTCGGCCTATGGCTCAAGACCTTTGACGTGAAGCCGAAGACGGTCGAAGGGCAGTATGCAGCGTGCGGAGGCGCATTAATAAGCAAGATAGCAGGAGCTCCGTGGCCAAAAGGTTCCTTTCCAGAGGTGTCCGGATTATGGCAACAGAAGTGGTTTTACATCACAGCTCCCCGAAGTGCCAAGTGGGCGGCTGCCCCTGCTTTCCGCTCAGGCCCTCCACCACAACTAATGTGATGGATTAGCAGAGGGCTGAGCTGGGGTCCAGCCAAGGACGTGCATGTACTGCAGAGCCACATTCAAGATCTCTTCGAAGGAGATTTCAGTTTGGTTATGGTAATGCAAGTCATGCTGGTTCGTCGAGTCCAGCCTTGCAAACGCCGGCCCCTCTGCATTTGGGAGTTCAATCCAGAAGGACCGCGCACTATTTAGAATTTCGTCGACCTGACGCACGAGGAGATGTATAAATCATTCTTCGGACCCCAAATAAAGTGTCCGGACACTACCGAGGACGTGGGCTTGAGCAGCAACCGTACCGCCGACCAAGTAAGTAATCCTCTAGCCGAATACACCGTCCATCATTTATCATGATGTCATTCTAAGAAATTGCTCTTTGACTAGGACTGGCTAACAAAGGCGAAGATGATTCGGTGTTCGGCCCCCCTTCCTGAGGGTTTGGAAAATCCGGTACTGGAAAAGATGCTCGAGCTAGCACCTTGCCCGGAGCCCTCACAGGAAGATAAAGGGGGGAATAAAGAGGGCGAAAGCGGGCCTCCACCGCTACCTATTCCGACCGAGGGAACGGGTGCCTCCGTGAGGGAGGATAACCAAGGGGAGGAATCTGACATTCTCTCACCCCGGGGAAGGAAGAGGACTACCCCTGAAGATCCGAACACCAAGGTCTCCAAGGGAGAAGAAGTCTCCACCAGAGGGTTCTGCCTTGGAGGGTGCTCTTGCTGCACAAAGTCCGCGCGGGGATCTACCCTCCAACGAGCTGTAAGTAATCAGAATGTACTTTAATAGTGAAGATATACTACTTTACCTCTGAGGAAAATAAGCGAAGCATTTATCTTGCAGTTCGGATCTTAGCCCTTCTCAGCAGAGCTCGTCTTCGGGGGATCTTCTTCCGGAGATGATGGAGAGCGAAATGCCTCCCCCGGACTCCCCTGCTCAAGAAGCGAGCGACCTTGAAGTGTCATCACGGAGGGCCTCTCCGGATCCGGTGAGGCCAGAAGATAATCCTATAGTCACCCGAAGTCCCCAGCGTCCGGCTCTTGAAGAGAGCAAACAAAAGAGTCCGGCACCGTCTGGTATGCGGTCGGACGTACTGAGGGAACTATTGGAGCGAGCGGCCATCTCAGAAGAACATCGTACGTTAATGGGTATGGTGATGGAAAGAATTTCGTCCGTCGAAAGCGGATTGTATGAAGCCTTTATGAGTCTACTGACGGGCTTTGAGGTACGTGAAATGATACTTTTTGATAGTACCGCACATTTTTAGGTGTGCCCTGTGTAGATAGTAGCCCCTGAGACTGTGGTTGTCATCGAGAACGGCGGCGAACAGAGCATCGTAGTCCCAAGTAATAACCAACCCGCCTTTATGTGCAGGTGGTGGAAGCTCCGGTGGCTAGCCGGACTAATGAATTTGCCGAACTAAAGCGCCAACTGGATGTGGTAGATGCCGACATCGAGCTTGTTAACAAGTGGCTTGACGAGGCATAGGGTAAGTAATGTTTTCTGGTGAATGTCACATAGTAAGAGCAGCATGATGCCAGTATCTTTAATATGTTGTGACTGCAGATGGAGCTGCCACCATGGAGACCCTTCAGGCGGAACTTGCCCGAGCCAAAGAACAAGCAAGGAGTAGTAATGCAGCTGTTTTGAAGGCGGCCAAAGAGTTGAGGGCCGAGAAGGCCGCGCATTGCAAGAGCAAAGAGAAAATGGCCAAGATGGTTGTAAAGTTAAAAGACACTGCCGACCGTTGCCAGTTCCTTGAAGAGGAAAACTGAGTGAAGGCGACAGACCTTGAAAAGGCCACGATGGCGACCAAAGACACCCGCTCTGCTATGAGAGCGAAGAAGGAGGAGCTGCGTGAAGCCGGGGATATTGCGGCTGGGAAGCCTTTTATGCTACGGAGGAAGTTTGGAGATCTGCGGTATGCCCCTCTGGATCGGCTGTGGAGTTCGGCAGACACATATATGGACTTGGCGGCGAGCGCTGTCGATGCGGCCAAATACTTCAGAGATCAAAGAGATCGTGAAGTGGACAAGCTGTTCTGGTCGCAGTTTAACATTCCAGAGCGTCCGCTTCCATTGACTGATCAGCTAGCCGAATGGGCTAAACTCAATAGGGTGTCCAGACTCGCCATGAGGTCTGTCATGGATCAGCTGTGGCCGAAAAAGCCGAAGCCGAACAGCTATTTCAGCTTAGTGCAGCAGTTCCTTGGTGCGGTGCCACGCATCAATGTGATGAAAAGGTCAGTGTGTATAGAAGGCTCGCGAATGGCTTTTGCCCATGTCAAAGCATACTGGGCGGAGATGGATGCTAGCACTGTTGCAGCGCATGGATTGGCCATAAGCCGAGTGGCTGCCGAGCACTATTTCGAAGAGGTTCTCGAGGGTGCTCGTTTGATAGAGGCCCAGTGCTCGAAGAATATTATGTTTGAGTGACATGTATTCCCATTGTAAACACAATGTTTTTATGAAATTTATTAAGGCTGCATTTATACTTTTGCATGAAAGTAATATGATGCCTCCTATGCGGCCGTTTATGTATATATGTATATAACCTGAAAGATTGCAGTCGTCGGCTTCAACCCCCACGCATATAATGCGGAGGTGTTCGCAGAAGATGCGTGTTCACACTTAACCCAACGTCTTGGTCCTATTAAGGAGGTGATAGCGCAGCGAACGAGGCAACCAGACTATAATGCTTTAACACTTTCACTTAGCCATAGGAGTTTGACGGTGGGGCTACTATATAGCCCCTGGTGGCTCCGCACTCTCCCGAATTCGGGGTGCGTACATGCCTGGCTGGAAAACGGCCCTTCGTTAAGGTGGAGGAATTCTAACATTCCGATAGGTCATCGAGTGGTTGACCAGTCTCAGGCTATATCATGACAGTCAGTTTTCAGCTTTCTCTACTAAGGTGCTCGTCCGGATGAACCGCGGCACAATCGCAGTAGTTCTCCTAGTGCTACCTTAGCCGATAGAGCGGAACGTAAGGTACCAAAACATAGAAGCCGGGCAAACCCAACATTTGACCAAAGACATGATTCGGAGCTGATGCATATAAGGCCAAACTCGCGACGCCGAACATTCCCTAAGGTATTCGGTCCTTATGGTATAAACCGGGCCTAAACAGTGCCCTTTGTAAGAAGCTCCTGGTGTCCAGGTACATGCATTATTCTGACGTGGCCACATGCCAAGACGCCAGCATCCTTCTCAATAGTACTGAGAATCCGAGGGATGTGTATCAACAAGAGACAGTAAGAAAGGTTTACGCAGGGTCTTAATCTAAAAAGAATCCTTGGAACGGGTCCCTGCTGCACGTCTGCACCTGTGTCTCCGTTGTGCCGTATCATGGACGGGTGTAGCACGATGTTCATCTATAAAAGAGAGGAACTTAGGTGAAAAGTTGTCATGCAAAAAGGTAGGTTTAAAGAAACCATGTATAATTCAAGATGAGTAAAAATTGCCACTTGTCTGCGCGCGTTGAGCCCCTTGTATTTGTAATAGGGGTGTGGCCATCAAACCTGTATGAATTACATATAGCTGCGTCGGACTTGTCTAACCGTGTCTGTAGTCTTGATGACCTGTTGAATGCTTTAGTTGGTGAGGTCGTTTTAGTGTGCGGCTACCGAGGCAGTCGCACTCTCTTCGGTGCGCAGGGATCGCTCAATATTTCCATTTACTGTAATGATGCCACGTGGACCGGGCATCTTAAGTGTGAGGGAAGCGTAATGCGGTATTGCATTAAAGCGAGCGAAAGCTTTGCGTCCAAGTAGTGCTTGATAGCCACTTTGGAACGGAGCAATGTGGAAGGTTAAATTTTCGCTATAGAAGTTATTGGGGAAGCTGAATATAACTTCTAGTAGCAGGGAGCCCGTGCAATGAGCCCCTGGGCCTGGCGTTACTCCTTTAAAGGTAGTATTGTTGAGGCAAATTTTCGTTGGGTCTATCCCCATTTGGCGGATTGTGTCCTGATATATTAGGTTTAGACTACTGCCACCGTCCATCAGGACTCGTGTGAAGTGGTATCCGTCAATTATTGGGTCTAATACCAAGGCAGCCCATCCTGCACACCGGATACTTGCTGAGTAATCCCAATGGTCGAAAGTGATCGGTTGAGACGACCAGTGGCAGGACTCCGCGGTTATAGGCCCTTGGGCATATTTCTCTGGGAGTGCCGCTTTGTTTCTCCCCTTGATCACGTGTAACACGTTTACTGTTTTGACTTCTGGTGGAAAATTCTTTTGTTCCCCAGTGTCTTGCTTGAGAGGCTCATCCTCGTCTTCGCTTGGTGTATCCTCCCCCTTGTGTACGGTGTTGAGCTTGCCGGACTGCTTGAAGACCCAACATTCTCTGTGGGTATGATTTGCAGGTTTATCGGGGGTGCTATGAATCTGACATATTTGGTCCAGAATTTTGTTTAGGCTGGATAGTTCTTCTCTGGCACCTTTAGAGGGCGACTTTTGCTGACTTGGCCGAGAGCTTCTGAATTCGGCGTTTATTGCCGTGCTCTTCGGGATGTCTTCTTTATTCTGGCGCTTATTATTTTTGCTGCGTTGTGATTTCCCGTTTTCATCTCTAACTTCGGATGTACTTGGGTCGCTGGTGCTGCATCTGGCCAGCCAGCTGTCCTCACCCGCGCAAAAGCGGGTCATGAGGCTTGTTAATGCTGCCATTGTTCTCGGTTTTTCTTGGCCGGGGTGTCTGGCAAGCCATTCGTCGCGGATGCTATGCTTAAAAGCTGCCATGGCTTTGGCGTCCGGACAGTCGACTATTTGGTTCTTTTTAGTAAGAAACATGTTCCAAAGCTTTCGGGCTGACTCTCCGGGCTGTTGAGTTATAGGACTCAAATCGTCCGCATCCGGAGGTCGGACATAAGTCCCTTGAAAATTTGCCCGAAAAGCATCTTGGAGCTCTTCCCAGCTTCCAATGGAGTTTTCAGGGAGGCTTTTTAGCCAGTGCCGAGCTGGCCCTTTGAGCTTGAGGGGTAAGTACTTGATGGCGTGGAGATCATATCCTCGAGCCATATGGATATGGAGGATATAGTCCTCAATCCAGACCCCAGGGTCTGTTGTTCCGTCGTATGCCTCTATGTTTACGGGTTTGAATCCATCTGGAAATTAATGGTCCAGCACCTCATCGGTGAAACATAGGGGGTGTGCGGCACCCCTGTATCTGGGTGTACCGCGTTGTTTGGATGTTTGTTGTGTTGCATCGTATGCTGGAGCGCGCTTGCGTGGTCCATAGATGGATCTGGTTGCGCCGACCTTTTGATGCGGGCCCTCGCGTGGATCGTGTATTGGCTTATGTGCGGCGTTGTTTGCCGCTCTATGTTGGACGTGAGGTCGTCTATCCGGCCAGATGGCCGTTTTAATTTTTGGTTGCGGGGGATCTAAGGCCTCCTCGTCGAATTCAGGTAGCAACTTCCGCTTCGGGTAGCTCTTGGTGTGGTGATTACCGCCGTACTTCGCTGCTGTGTTGAGTACTTTACTCCATTTGATTCTGAGTGTGTCTTGCGCAGCTTTGAGCCTTTGCTTCTCTTTTTTAGACTCCTCGCGGTAGCAACAAGCCTTTGATGGGCATTCTGTTACTCCAGGTGTCTGTCCGGTGTGATGTCGTCCGGACTATTATCTTTGCCAGAGTCGGGTTGTTCGGTTTCATTCTCCGTGCTGCCGTGATCTGGCGATGGTTCATCCTGCTCTAACGCTGGGTCTATATGATCGTTGTTTCTGCCGAGGCGGGATTTGGAGCGGCGCTTACGCCGCCGCTTTGACTGCTTCTCGAGGGGACAACCCTTTGTTGCATCCTTCCGTTCCTCGTTGTCATTTTCTTTTGGTGTGTCCACCATGTATACGTCATGTGATGAAGTGGGCGTCCAGTGCCCTGTGTGCAGTGGTTCCTGTTCGTCTCCTGCATCGTCGTCCATACCGTCGATGTCTTCAGAGTCGAGGTCGAGCATGTCGGTTAAGTCATCGACAGTGGCTACTAAGTGGGTGGTGGGTGGGCGGTGAATTTCTTCGTCATCCGCATCCCAATCCTGCCAGACATAGTTCGGCCAGGATCCTCCTGACGAGGAGAGAGACCTTAATGAGTTCAGTACGTCGTCGAAGGGCGAGTGCCGAAAAATATCCGCGGAGGTAAACTCCATGATCGGCGCCCAATTGGATTCAATAGGAACGGGCGCAGGCGGTCCGGAGTCCGTGGCCGAAGAAGAATCCGGCAGTTTAGCAACACGACTCTCGTGAAGGGTAAGGTCAATATTCGGCTCAATTGCCGCTGAGGATATGGCCTCCGTGACGGGGTCTATCCACCCGTCCATGGATGGCGCAACTGGCTCCGAATTGAGGCTCGGAGCGGCTGCCGGTGCGATCTCCTAAACACTGTCTGATGGTAGAGCTAAATCGTACTCATTGTGACCGTGTGACGCACAGGGCAGAGGCTCGAATCCGTCGAAGATCAAGTATCCGCGGATATCGGCCGTGTAGTTTAAGCTTCCAAACCTGACCTGGTGGCCAGGGGCGTAGCTTTCGATCTGCTCCAGATGGCCAAGCGAGTTGGCCCGTAGTGCGAAGCCGCCGAACACAAGGATCTGTCCGGGGAGGAAAGTCTCACCCTGGACTGCATCGCTATCGATGATAGAAGGAGCCATCGGGCCTAACGGCGACGACACAGAGGAACTCTCAATGAAAGCACCAATGTCGGTGTCAAAACTGGCGGATCTCGGGTAGGGGTCCCGAACTGTGCGTCTAAGGCTGATGGTAACAGGAGGCAGGGGACATGATGTTTTACCCAGGTTCGGGCCCTCTTGATGGAGGTAAAACCCTACGTCCTGCTTGATTAATATTGATGATATGGGTAGTACAAGAGTAGATCTACCACGAGATGAGAGAGGCTAAACCCTAGAAGCTAGCCTATGGTATGATTGTATCTTGTCCTACGGACTAAAACCCTCCGGTTTATATAGACACCGGAAAGGGCTAGGGTTACACAAGGTCGGTTACAAAGGAGGAGATATACATATCCGTATTGCCTAGCTTGCCTTCCACGCCAAGTAGAGTCCCATCCGGACACGAGACGAAGTCTTCAATCTTGTATCTTCATAGTCTAACAGTCCGGCCAAAGGATATAGTCCGGTTGTCCGGAGACCCCTTAATCTAGGACTCCCTCAACCATGAAACCCTATTTCCACCACCGCAACCTTCTGTACCCAAGAGATCCCATCTTAGGGCCTTTTCCGGAGCTCCGCCGGAGAGGGCATTGATCATGGAGGGCCTCTATATCAACTCCATGGCCCCTTCGATGATGTGTGAGTAGATTATTTCAAACCTTCGGGTCCATAGCTAGTAGCTAGATGGCTTCTTCTCTCTCTCTTTGGATCTCAATACAAAGTTCTCCTCGATTCACTTGGAGATCTATTCGATGTAATCTTGTTTTGCGGTGTGTTTGTCGAGATCCGATGAATTGTGGGTTTATGATCCAGATTATCTATGAACAATATTTGAATCTTCTTTGAATTCCTTTATGTATGATTGGTTTATCTTTGCAAGTCTCTTCGAATTATCAGTTTTGTTTGGCCCACTAGTTTGATCTTTCTTGCAATGGGAGAAGTGCTTAGCTTTGGGTTCAATCTTGCGGTGCTTGATCCCAGTGACAGAAAGGGAAACAACATGTATTGTATTGTTGCCATTGAGGATAACAAGATGGGGTTTACATCATATTGCATGAGTTTATCCCTCTACATCATGTCATCTTGCTTAAGGCGTTACTCTGTTCTTATGAACTTAATACTCTAGATGCATGTTGGATAGCAGTCGATGTGTGGAGTAATAGTAGTAGATGAAGAATCGTTTCGGTCTACTTGTCACGGACGTGATGCCTATATACATGATCATGCCTAGATATTCTCATAATTATTCGCTATTCTATCAATTGCTTGAAAGTAATTTGTTCACCCACCGTAATACTTATGCTCTTGAGAGAAGCCACTAGTGAAAACTATGGCCCTCGGGTCTATTCTCCATCATATAAGTTTCCCATCTGCTTTATTTTTCTATCTTTTACTTTCAATCTATATCATAAAAATACCAAAAATACTTATCTTATTATTATCATCTCTATCAGATCTCACTCTTGCAAGTGGCCGTGAAGGGATTGACAACCCCTTTATCGCGTTGGTTTCGAGGTTCTTATTTGTTTGTGTAGGTACGAGGTGACTCGCGCGTGGTCTCCTACTGGATTGATACCTTGGTTCTCAAAAACTGAGGGAAATACTTACGCTGCTTTAATGCACCACCCTTTCCTCTTCAAGGGAAAACCAACGCAGTGCTCAAGAGGTAGCATCTACCCTCCTAGATCTGCTTCCACGCCACCGACAACCATCGCTACCGCAGCACCGTCAAATTCTTAGCAGATGCATACACGACACCGCACCAGAGGCGGTACTCTTTCGTATCTGATCAACTTATTTATCACAGCAAGAAAATAGATCGCCACTGCTTTACTCTAATTTCTTGTCCATCACTTACTTGCTAGTTGAAAGCAAACATTTGTTGCAAAGTTTCCTTTGTCCGGTTTGCACCTTCATATCCGCCATGGCATGCTCAACACTATACTCCCAATGCTTATGGTTTTCCCCTTTTATATTTCACACTAGTTAAATCACATTAGACTATATTTCAAAATTGGGTCAGTCAATTTTTTAGAGCTCGCCGGAGTTCATCGGTGCGAACGAAGGGGCTCGGGTGGGGATGGTGCTTGTGGGGGGTGGTGGTGGGGCCTCGCCGAATGAAGAAAACTCGACGCGGGTGGGGGCGGGGGTGGAGGTGGCGGAGGAACACAGGCGGTGGGGGCCGGTGGTCCGACCAGCGGCCCGTGTGGTGTTCTGTATGGGAAGAATCAGAGACGAGGAAGAAGAAGAGTTAGGAGACGTAGGATCTTCATCCAACCGCCTAAAATGGTCGACTGACCCAAATGACAAAAGTCACGCGACTTGCATGCAGACATGCCTTTATATTCAGCACCATCATCGTGCCTGCTTAGCACTGCTCCTGAATCCATCAAGCTAAACAATGTGCCACTCATAATTCCAAACTTGTTGCTCAAGTACGAATATGATATGATGCTGATATTACTAAAACAGATAACATTTAATTGTTCAGCTAATGTTCCTACTTTACTTTCGAAAAAGCAGGTGCACCACATATAGAGAGACAGCAGGGAGTTGCTTTCTTAATGCGCTCTGGTTCATCATGTGTGGGCACTGCGCAACGAACATTTTATTATCCAAAATATGCTTGCTCTTGTTTAGCATGTTCCTCTTCCTTTCTTCTTTAATAAGTACTCTCTCCGTCCCTAAATACAAGTCTTTGTATAGATTCCACCATGGACTACATATGGAGCAAAATGAGTGAATCTACACTCTAAAATGTATCTGGATACATCTGTATGTGATCCATAGTAGAAATCTCTACCAAGACTTATATTTTGGAATGGAGGGAGTATGATAGTAGTACAGTATGTTCCTTGTAGTGAAGATGAGCAAGGACATTTGCAGTGTAGAGGTCTATACGGTCGGTTGTGATGGACACTTTGAACTCTTCGGGCCTCTTTGATTCATAGGATTTTGTAAACATGGGAATAGGATTTGTAGTGGCCTGCCCACTTGAATCCTATAAGAATAGCAAGGAAATGCGGGGAGCTGTGTCACCTTTGAGAGTTACACTGATATTAACAGTACCGCACCTTCAGTTGAAGAGAGCTAGTATCCGAAGCTTTTCTAGCCGTACCAGCAATACTAGCACATATATTCCAGCAAGTTCCACTTTGCTGATTTTACTTTGATGCTTACGGTTTTCCCGTTATATCTACACTATGATCTGTGTAGCTGCTTTGTGTCGCACTAGCAGCAGTCCACTTTTGAAGCTAAACACTGCAATGACTTACAAAATTGGCACCAAGGCATTGAGTGCCATTCTGGATGCAATGAAACTCATACGCTCCCACCTGTTGATTCTTGTTCAGAATATGATCCTAATGACTATTCTAACCTCGAGGAGTCAAAGGCAGATGGCCTGTCCTGTTCACCCATCAAGGTGCATGTTTTAATTTGGCAAGGTTTTATTGATTGCGCATATCTTGCATATGTTGTCTTGCATTTCTTCTACTTTGTTGCACCGCCATCTGCTTAGTTTACTCATCATATATGTCGAGATGCCATGCCCATCCATTATCAATACATATTCCATCTGTCATCATACCATGTTTTTCCACTCAAATGTTGTTCTTGTGCATCAGAGATCAAAAAGGGAGAGGGTGATTGCCGAACCTGAAGGAGCACCAGCAAAGTCCTTGAAAAACGTGGTTGTGCCGGATAAATCAGACAACACCCCACTTATATTGGATGTACAACCAGTGACACAAAACATAGGACCGACTCTAGCAGACTGTACCCATACTTCATTGGCCACACCACTATCCCCACCACACAGGACCTGCACTCTAGCAAAAGGTATGCCGATTTCAGTTGCCATAGCACCAGCCGTACCACAGAAAAATCCCACTCTAGCAAAAAGTACAGCAAGTCCACCGGCCGAAGACCTATCCCAACTGCATAGACGGCCAAATCCTATAGATTGGAACCCCATTCCAGTTATTCCCAGTTTAAAAGACAATGCTTTCAATGTTGTTAGGGACTACGTGCATCTATTCCCATCATGGGAAGATTATTGTGAAGACAAACACCATTTTCACATCTTCCTGCCCCACTTATGTGTAAGTGCTATTATTCATGGTGATTATTTTCCTGTTTTTCTGCTGATTGAACACATCAATGATTTACATTACATTGTTGTAAGTAGGCGAGGGTCAATCTAGATAGTCATGACGAGCAAAGCTTGCTTGTGCTTTTCAAGGAAGCATTGCAGCAGTATCGATGTTACCTGAGGAAATCACACTTTGATGGCAAGTCTATAAACGAATTTCTGGTGAAGTCTCCTGTGCTAAATTTAGAAGACATTGAATGGAAAAACCTTGTTATGCACTGGTCTCGTTTCGAGGATGAGGTATTGTCTATGATATCGCATGACAATTTGAACTTCTACTTTTTCGCATGTGCCTTACGGATATTTCTTGCAGGAAATCTGCTCAAAAAGGAATTCCGGTTTGAGAAGAACGACAGGATATCGCAAATATGCTGCCCGCTGCTTTGCTCTTGTTAGTACCTGTTGTCCTGTATCACTGTACTTGCATACATACCTGGTTCATTATGTGACAGTTGTATGCATGATAGCTTGCTTATCAATTGTTCGCTCCAAATTATCTGATCTGTATGAATGGTTACATTAGTGTACAATATATCCAATGCCAATGAAATTTTTTAGCTTTGCATTGTTCTTGTAAGTACCTGTTGTCCTTTATCAATGTACTTATATTGACAGGTAGTTGTTCATGTACCATCACTCTGCATCTTATTTTCCTTTGCCCTCCATTTTCTACACATAAGATCCATATTTACTCTTACCATAAGGTTGGATAACACCGATGATACTGAAGAAATTTAGCTCTGCATTGCTCTTGGTTGTACCTTTTGCCTGTTTCGCTGTACTTACATTTATAGCTACTTGGTTATGTATCATCACTCTTCATCTTATCTTAAATATTCTCCATTTTTTCTTATATTGTCACATCTATATTTGCTCTTAACAAAATGTAGAATAACGGCAATGGTTATGAAGAAGATTCTATGGTGAACTTTTTGAATCGCCCCCCATCAGCATGGACAAGGGCTTATAGAGCCTGCCTTCACCAATAATGTAAGTTTGTCCTTCTCAAGCCTTCAAACTTTGTTGTGTATATTTGGTTAGGCATGACCGCAACAGCTGTTTATTTTTGGTGTTTGCATCAAATTGCATGTTTAAAGTTTATTATGTACTTCATAAACAAAAGTTTGTCCTTCTCAATTTAAGTTTTCAGTTGTACAACCAAGTTCCTTCTTCATACCATGTAAATTAAACTATACAGAGCAAGTGATCTTATTTTGCCAATCTAAAATGGGATAAATTGACAGCACATTAACCATTGATACTTATGAGTTCTTGATCTGTAATATAGTTAAGGATGGCAATTTTATCCATGGACATGGATATCCATGGATATCCGACCCGAATGGATAGGGTTTGGATATGCTTTTGTGTCCATGGGCGGCGCCCAAACCCGACCCAATTGTTCGTGGGTAGGGCATGGATATAATCTTGTACCCATGGATATATCCAAACCCGACCCGATAGTATGACTTAATGGGAAAAAAATCTGCCATCCCTGCCCCACGTTCACATGTCCCACGGTAATTTTACACTTTTTTATCTAAAACATGCATAAGAAATTACACAATCCCCATCATAACTATTATAAGTTGACAATCAGTCCCCTCTGTCACATACTCCAACACTCCTTCCATTTTTTTATCTCCTTCTTAAATGACTCGTCATTCTCATCTGTTAGAAAAATACTAAATGGTCTTAGGTTGTTACTGGATGTTGATTTACCATAAGTGAAGCCTAGCCTGCCACGAGGTGAAGAATGGAAGAGTTTATGTTAATATTGTGTTAAGTCTTATTTATATGTCTCAAGAGGACCCAATGGATATCCAGTGGATATGGATATCCATAGGGTTTGGACATGGACATAATTTTTCACCCATGGATTTTTTCATGGGCGGGCAAAGAGTGTTTTCATGGATATGGATATGGATTTGATATTGTTTAACCCGATCCAAACCTGACCCATTGCCATCCTTAAATACAGTGGTGTCGTGAAGCTGCCAACTCCTTCACAATGTCATTTCCTGCCATGTCTTAACCTGAACAATACCATATTGTGTTAATGCTATTTTAAACTGTGTCACTTTATTTGTCGGTAAGAAATGTGATGAATTGTCAGCACTGATACTTATATGTGCAAAATCTATCATCTGTCTGCTTGTTTATCTTTCAGAGTGAGGAGGATATAAGTGTCAAACAAGTGCAGTCTCATCAGCTTGCTCAGCTGCTTGCGCTGCAGCTCCCGAGCAGGGCTAACCTTTCTTGATCTCTATTGAAGTGTCGTCGGTTTTGTATATTATTTTATCAGCGTGTTTAATTGCACAGGTGGCGATCTTCGATACCCAGTGTATGTAATCTGTTGTCTGCTGCTACCTCTTGAGCACTGCGTTGGATTTCCTTGAAGAGGAAAGGATGATGCAGCAAAGTAGCGTAAGTATTTCCCTCAGTTTTTGAGAACCAAGGTATCAATCCAGAAGGAGGCTACGCGCGAGTCCCTCGTACCTACACAAAACAAATAACTCCTCGCAACCAAGGCAATAAGGGGTTGTCAATCCCTTCACGGTCACTTACGAGAGTGAGATCTGATATATATGATAGGATAATATTTTTGGTATTTTTGTGATAAAGATGCAAAGTAAAATAAAAGCAAAGGAAATAACTAAGTATTGGAAGATTAATATGATGAAGATAGACCCGGGGGCCATAGGTTTCACTAGTGGCTTCTCTCAAGAGCATAAGTATTTTACGGTGGGTGAACGAATTACTGTTGAGCAATTGACAGAATTGAGCATAGTTATGAGAATATCTAGGTATGATCATGTATATAGGCATCACGTCCGAGACAAGTAGACCGACTCCTGCCTGCATCTAGTACTATTACTCCACTCATCGACCGCTATCCAGCATGCATCTGGAGTATTAAGTTCATGAAAACAGAGTAACGCCTTAAGCAAAATGACATGATGTAGAGGGATAAATTCATGCAATATGATAAAAAAAACATCTTGTTATCCTCGATGGCAACAATACAATACGTGCCTTGCTGCCCCTACTGTCACTGGGAAAGGACACCACAAGATTGAACCCAAAGCTAATCACTTCTCCCATTGCAAGAAAGATCAATCTAGTAGGCCAAACCAAACCGATAATTCAAAGAGACTTGCAAAGATAATCAATCATACATAAAAGAATTCAAAGAAGATTCAAATATTGTTCATAGATAATCTTGACCATAAACTCACAATTCATCGGTCTCAACAAACACATCGCAAAAAGAAGATTACATCGAATAGATCTCCACAAGAGAGGGGAGAACATTGTATTGACATCCAAAAAGAGAGAAGAAACCATCTAGCTAATAACTATGGACCCGAAGGTCTGAGGTAAACTACTCACACTTCATCAGAGAGGCTATGGTGTTGATGTAGAAGCCCTCCGTGATGGATGCCCCCTCTGGCGGAGCTCCGGAACAGGCCCCAAGATGGGATCTCGTGGATACAGAAGGTTGCGGCGATGGAATTAGGTTTTTGGCTCCGTTTCTGATCGTTTGGGGGTATGTAGGTTTACATAGGAGGAAGGAGTACGTCGGTGGAGCAACAGGGGGGCCACGAGGGTGGAGGGCACGCTTGGGGGGGGGGGGGGGGGTAGGCGCGCCCCCCTACCTTGTGGCTTCCTCCATTATTTCTTGATGTAGGGTCCAAGTCTCCTGGATCATGTTCGTTCCGAAAATCACGTTCCCGAAGGTTTCATTCCGTTTGGACTCCGTTTGATATTCCTTTTCTGCGAAACTCTGATATAGGCAAAAAAACAGCAATTCTGGGCTGGGCCTCCGGTTAATAGGTTAGTCCCAAAAATAATATAAAAGTGGATAATAAAGCCCAATAATGTCCAAAACAGTAGATAATATAGCATGGAGCAATCAAAAATTATAGATGCGTTGGAGACGTATCAAGCTTCCCCAAGCTTAATTCCTGCTCGTCCTCGAGTAGGTAAATGATAAAAAAGATAATTTTGATGCGGAGTGCTACTTGGCATAATTTTAATGTAATTCTTCTTAATTGTGGTATGAATATTCAAATCCAAAAGATTCAAGATAGAAGTTCATATTGACATAAAAATAATAATACTTCAAGCATACTAACTAAGCAATTATGTCTTCTCAAAATAACATGGCCAAAGAAAGTTCATCCCTACAAAATCATATAGTTTAGTCATGCTCCATTTTCGTCACACAAGAATGCTCTCATCATGCACAACCCCGATGACAAGCCAAGCAATTGTTTCATACTTTAGTAATCTCAAACCTATAAACTTTCACGCAATGCATGAGCGCGAGCCATGGACATAGCACTATGGGTGGAATAGAATATGATGATGGGGGTTATGTGGAGAAGACAAAAAAGGAGAAAGTCTCACATCAACGAGGCTAATCAATGGGCCATGGAGATGCCCATCGATTGATGTTAATGCAAGGAGTAGGGATTGCCATGCAACGGATGCACTAGAGCTATAAATGTATGAAAGCTCAACAAAAGAAACTAAGTGGGTGTGCATCCAACTTGCTTGCTCACGAAGACCTAGGGCACTTGAGGTGGCCCATTGTTGGAATATACAAGCCAAGTTCTATAATGAAAAATTCCCACTAGCATATGAAAGTGACAAAACAAAAGACTCTCTATCATGAAGATTATGGTGCTACTTTGAAGCACAAGTGTGGCAAAGGATAGTAGCATTGTCCCTTCTCTCTTTCTCTCTCTCTCTCTCTTTTTAATTCCCCACTTGGGACAATGCTCTAGAAAATGATGATCATCACACTTCTATTTATTTACAACTCAATGATTACAACTCGATGCTAGAACAAAAGATGACTCTATATGAATGCCTCCGGCGGTGTACCGGGATATGGAATGAACCAAGAGTGACATGTATGAAAGAATTATGAATGGTGGCTTTGCCATAAATACTATGTAAACTACATGATCATGCTAAGCAATATGACAATGATGAATGTGTCATGATAAACGGAATGGTGGAAAGTTGCATGGCAATATATCTTGGAATGGCTATGGAAATGCCATAATAGGTAGGTATGGTGACTATTTTGAGGAAGATATAAGGAGGTTTATGTGTGAAAGAGTGTATCATATCATGGGGTTTGGATGCACCGGCGAAGTTTGAATCAACTCTCAATGTGAGAAAGGGCAATGCACGGTACCGAAGAGGCTAGCAATGATGGAAGGGTGAGAGTGCGTATAATCCATGGACTCAACATTAGTCATAAAGAACTCACATACTTATTGCAAAAATCTACAAGTCATCAAAAACCAAGCACTACGCGCATGCTCCTAGGGGGATAGATTGGTAGGAAAAGACTATCGCTCGTCCCGACCGCCACTCATAAGGAGGACAATCAACGAACACCTCATGTTTCAAATTTGTTACATAACGTTTACCATATGAGCATGCTACGGGACTTGCAAACTTCAACACAAGCATTTCTCAAATTCACAACTACTCAACTAGCACAACTTTGATATTATTACCTCCATATCTCAAAACAATCATCAAGCATCAAACTTCTCTTAGTATTCAAAACACTCATCAGAATTTTTTACTAATCTTGAATACCTCGCATATTAGGATTATTTAAGAAAATTACCATGCTATTTAGGACTCTCAAAATAATCTAAGTGAAGCATGAGAGATCAATAGTTTCTATAAAACAAATCCACCACCATGCTCTAAAAGATATAAGTGAAGTACTAGAGCAAAACTATATAATTCAAAAGATATAAGTGAAGCACATAGAGTATTCTAATAAACTCCAAATCATGTATGGCTCCCTCAAAAGGTGTGTACAACAAGGATGATTGTGGTAAACTAAAAAGCAAAGACTCAAATCATACAAGACGCTCCAAGCAAAACACATATCATGTGGTGAATAAAAATATAGCTCCAAGTAAAGTTACCAATGGAAGTAGACGAAAGAGGGGATGCCTTCCGGGGCATACCCGAGCTTTGGATTTTAGGTGTCCTTAGATTATCTTGGGGGTGCCATGGGCATCCCCAAGCTTAGGCTCTTGCCACTCCTTGTTCCATAATCCATCAAATCTTTACCCAAAACTCATGCTTAGGCATAGAAACTTCCAACTCAAGTTTTTCTTCATAAGATTGCATCAAGGCATCAACGATGTGTTTAGTAAACGCTTTATTTTGACTATAAGCATGAGGAGAATTTAGCACAGATTGCAACAAGGAAATACAGTCAATCAAAGAGCAATTTTCATAATTAAATTCCTTGAAACCCAAAATAGTGGGTTTAGCAACATCTAGGGTTTTAATTTCTTCAATCCCACTTTCATCAAATTTAGCATCAAGATCTAAAAACTCTAAATTTTTTGAACGCCTTCTAGGTAAAGGTGGATCATATTCAGTCCCATCATTATCAAGATTCATATTTGAAAACAAAGATTTAATAGGGGACACATCAATAACTTTTAGATCTTCATCTTTATTTTCATGGGAACTAGAAGAACACGCTCTTATAAAGGCATCTTTCTTAGCACGCATCCTAGCGGTTCTTTCTTTGCACTCATCAAAGGAAATTCTCATGGCTTTGAGAGACTCATTGATATCATGCTTAGGAGGAATAGATCTAAGCTTTAAAGAATAAACATCAAGAGAAATTCTATCAATGTTCCTAGCTAAATCATCAACTTTAAGCAATTTCTCTTCAAGTTAAGCATTGAAATTCTTTTGCGAATTCATAAATTCTGTAACACTATTCTCAAATTCAGAGGGCATCTTATTGAAATTTCCATAAGAGTTGTTGTAGGAATTTCCATAATTATTAGAGGGATTACTTGGATAAGGCCTAGGATTAAAGTTTCCTCTATACGCGTTGTTACCAAAATTATTCCTACCAACAAAATTCACATCCATAGATTCATTCTTGTTCTCAATCAAAGTAGACAAGGGCATATCATTAGGATCAGAAGAAACACTCTTACTAGCAAATAATTTCATAAGTTCATCCATCTTTCCACTCAAAACATTAATGTCTTCTATCGCATGCACCTTTTTATTAGTAGATCTTTCAGTATGCCATTGAGAATAATTAACCATAATATTATCTAGGAGTTTAGTAGCTTCTCCTAAAGTGATTTCCATAAAAGTGCCTCCCACGGCCGAATCTAAAAGATTTCTAGAAGCAAAATTCAATTCGGCATAAAATTTTTGTATAATCATCCACAAATTCAAACCATGAGTGGGACAATTACGTATCATTAACTTCATCCTCTCCCAAGCTTGTGCAACATGTTCCTGATCAAGTTGCTTAAAATTCATAATATCGTTTCTAAGGGAGGTGATCTTAGCGGGAGGAAAATACTTAGAGATAAAAGCATCTTTGCACTTGTTCCAAGAATCAATACTAATTCTAGGCAAAGATGAAAACCAAGCTTTAGCGCGATCTCTAAGCGAAAAAGGAAATAGCATCAACTTAACAATATCGTTGTCCACATCTTTCTTTTGCATATCACACAAATCAACGAAGCTATTTAGATGGGTAGCCGCATCTTCACTAGGAAGGCCGGAAAACGGATCTTTCATGACAAGATTCAGCAAAGCGGCATTAATTTCACAAGATTCAGCATCGGTAAGAGGAGCAATCGGAGTGCTAATAAAATCATTGTTTTTGGTATTGGTAAAGTCACACAATTTAGTGTTATCTTGAGCCATCATGACAAGCATGCAATCCAACACACAAGCAAACAAAAAGCAAGCGTGGCAAAAATAGGCAAATAGAGAAAGAGAGGGAGGATCGAGAAAGAGGGCGAATAAAATGGCAATGGTGAAGTGGGGAGAGGAAAATGAGAGGCAAATGGCAAATAATGTAATGCGGGAGATAAGGGTTGTGATGGGTACTTGGTATGTTGAATTTTGCGTAGACTCCTCGGCAACGGCGCCAGAAATCTTCTTGCTACCTCTTGAGCACTGTGTTGGATTTCCTTGATGTAACGCCCCATATGTAACTTGCCATATTTGTATTCCAACTCTTGCCATTTCCGGCACTAGGTTATGATATTCCTTGTTGTTGGGTTTTGTCTCCGTGGTGCTTTTGCCTTTGTGATGCATGTCATATCATGTCATGATGTGCAACGCATTTGCATACATGTTTGTCTCATGCATCCGAGCATTTTCCCCGTTGTCCGTTTTGCATTCCGGCGCTCCTATGTCCTCCGGTGTCCCCTTTTTGCTTCTTTTCATGTGCGGGTGTTAAATGTTCTCGGAATTGACCGAGACTAGCCAAACGGCCTTGGTTTACTACCGGTAGACCGCCTATCAAGTTTCGTGCCATTTGGACTTCGTTTGATACTCCAACAGTTAATCGAGGAACCGTAAAGGCCTCGTGTGTGTTGCAGCCCAACACCTCACCAAAGTGGCCCAAAACCCAACTAAACCCCCTCCATCATCGCGGTCGTTCGATCATGATCGCGTGGCCTCAAACCATGCTCAATTTGGAGCCTCAATTTGGACCCATTCGAGATTCTCTATGGCAGGAAGTGTCGTACTCCTCTTAACTGGTTAGAGACTGGTGAACGCCAACTTCTTGGCAATGACTTGATCACAGAGGCTGAAGAAATGTGCAAAGTCATTCGTGAAAATCTCAAAGTCGCACAATCGCGCCAGAAGAGTTACTATGATAGCAAGCATCGTGACTTGGCTTTCGAGATCGGAGACCATGTCTACCTCCGCGTCTCTCCAATGAAAGATACTCGTCGCTTCGGTATCAAAGGGAAGCTTGCCCCTAGATACGTGGGTCCTTTCAAGATCATGGGCAAAAGAGGCGATCTCGCCTATCAACTTGAGCTTCCATCCAACTTTGCAAACGTGCACGACGTGTTTCATGTGTCTCAACTTCACAAGTGTTTCAAGACTCCTGACCGCACCATCAACTTCGAAGAGATTGATCTCCAAGAAGACATGTCTTATCATGAGCATCCCGTTGCTATTCTTGAAGAAACTGAGCACAAGACTCGCAACAAGTCTATCAAATTCCTGAAAGTGAAGTGATCACATCATTCTGACCGTGAAGCCACTTGGGAACGCGAGGACCACCTCCGTTCCGAATACCCGGAGTTTTTCCAGTCCTAGATCTCGGGACGAGATCCTTTCGTAGTGGTGGAGTATTGTAACGCCCCATATGTAACTTGCCATATTTGTATTCCAACTCTTGCCATTTCCAGCACTAGGTTATGATATTCCTCGTTGTTGGGTTTTGTTCGTGTTGCTTTTGTCTTTGTCATGCATCTCATATCATGTCATCATGTGCATCGCATTTGCATACGTGTTCGTCTCATGCATCCGAGCATTTTCCCCATTGTCCGTTTTGCATTCCGGCGCTCCTATGTCCTCTGGTGTCCCCTTTTTGCTTCTTTTCCTATGCGGGTGTTAAACGTTCTCGGATTGGACCAAGACTTGCCAAGCGGCCTTGGTATACTACCGGTAGACCGCCTGTCAAGTTTCGTGTCATTTGGACTTCGTTTGATACTCCAACGGTTAACCAAGGAACCGTAAAGGCCTCGTGTGTGTTGCAGCCCAACACCTCTCCAGAGTGGCCCAAAACCCAACTAAACCCCCTCCATCATCTCGGTTGTTCGATCATGATCACGTGGCTTCAAAACATGCTCAATTTGGAGCCTCCTAGCTCCTTCTATGTATAAAAAGGCATCTCTCCCGAAAATCCCGGATCAAACACCACCCTAACCCTAGCCCCGCTCCCTCCGCGCGCCGGACACGTCCGGTCCGTGCCGGACAAGTCGCCGCGCCGCCCGAGTGCCGCCCCGCTCCGCCTCGCCCGCCTCGACGCCGGCGACGGCCGCCTCTGCCGCCCGGCCGCCGCGCCGCCCCGACGCCTCCGCGGCTCCACCGCGCCGCGCCAACTCCAGCGCCGCCCTTCGACGACCCCGCGCCGCCCGCTCCAAGCTCCGGTCTCCTCCCCGCACTCCGGCCACCGCTCCATCAACTCCGGCGAGGAGCTCCGTTGAACCTCGATCCGCGTGCCCCTGGTCCAGATCTGAAATATTAGGGTTGACCTCGTTTCTGCCCTAAGTTTTCAGTATTTTTAGCATATTTCATCATGTCATATCTTTGCACCCGTGGCTCTGTTTTGGGCGTGTAGCATATCAAATTGTTCATCTCGATGTGTACTTCATTTCATTCCATTGCACCATGTTCATTTGAGTTCATCTTGATGCCCTAAATGTTGTTTCAAGAGTGCTATGTAATGTTAGTTTCAGATTCTTATCAGATTATGGACATTTGTCATTTTTGCCATGTTTAATGTGTGCCTCCTATGATCTTGAGCCCTACATGTGTTTTGTAGTATGCCATGTCATCTTTACAGGGGTGTATGCCATGTATTTTTGTGATCATTGTGGTGACTAGCACAAGCATGCAAAGTAGCTCTCGTAATGTTGCTGATTTCAGGGACTTCGAATTCTTCTAAGTCTTTTCCATGATAATATTTTGATGCCATGTATTCTTGTTGCTATAGAGTGATCCATGCCTCTTTTGAGCATGTTCAGTAAGGATGATTTTGAGATATTGTTGTGCTCTATCCATCCATGTCTTTGTTTGCAATTATGGAGTACCCTAGCATGACTCAATCTTGCTCTACTTTTGCTATAAAATGTTCCTGGCAGATTGTTTACGTGTTAAGCAATTTTGCCGAGGTTGTTGTAGTTGGTCCATGCATGCTATGTGAGTGTTCTTGCCATGGTTAGCTTATTTATCATGTCTACTTGCTGGGTGTATTCTTAGTTTGTCATGCAATGCATTGTGGTGAGTGCATCGAGTCGCAAACATGCCTATGTAATTCTGTTTTGCCATGTTCCAGTTTTCTACTAAGTCTGAATCTGTTAACGAAACTTGCTATGTTCACATGGTTGCCATTGTATTTTCTGATCCCTTTTGGCTTATGGTTAGTAAGGGACTTTTGTTATATGCCTTGTGTAGTTTGATGCCATGCCATGCTTTGCCATGATATGTTCATGTAGCATGTTGTTATCTTACTCTAAACATTGCTTCCTGATGTTAAATCCTAGCATGTTGTTATTTCCACTAAGTCTGTGAACCTGTTATCTTTTGCACTTTTGCCATGCTTGTTTGAAACTGCTATTATGTGAATTAGCCGTAGCTCAGTGTTCAACTTTTGTCAAGCATCTTGAGTGGATCACTGCCATGTGCTTAGTTATTATGTTAGAGTGCAGTAGCTTGTTGTTCTTGATGCATTTAGATGGCCTCGTGCTGTTAATCGTAGCTTTGTGCCCTTATTTGTTCTGTTTGCCATTTGCAAACCGTGCATCCGATTCCGAAGATATTTATATAGATTTCGACTGAAATCCACTCATCTTTCCAGTGGCACTCTTGGTTTTCCAAGTTGAGTCCTGGTTCAATCTTTCCCGTCCGAAGCATGCATATGCACTGTATATCACATCCCGCATATCATGCCATGTTTTGCATCATGTTGCTTGCGCATTGCACCGTGGTTGATTGTGTCTCCCTTTGTTTGTGTTCTTGCTTTGGGTAGAGCCGGGAGACGAGTACGTGATCGAGGAACCCGTTCAGAACGTTTACGAGGATCAAGCTTACGTCAACTCGGAGAACTTTGCAGGCAAGATGACCATACCCTCGAAATCACTTCTATCTTTGCTTGCTAGATGCTCGCTCTATTGCTATGCCTATGTTATGATACCTACCACATGCTTTATCATGCCTCCCATATTGCCATGTCAAACCTCTAACCCACCTTGCCCTAGCAAACCATTGTTTGTCTATGTTACCGCTTTGCTCAGCCCCTCTTATAGCATTGTTAGTTGCAGGTGAAGATTGGAGTTTGTTCCTTGTTGGAACATGTTTATTGTTGGGATATCACTATTATATCTTGTCTACTTTAATGCACCTATATACTTGGTAAAGGGTGGAAGGCTCGGCCTTATGCCTGGTGTTTTGTTCCACTCTTGCCGCCCTAGTTTCCGTCATACCGGTGTTATGTTCCTTGATTTTGCGTTCCTTACGCGATTCGGTTATAATGGGAACCCCTTGACAGTTCGCCTTGAATAAAACTCCTCTAGCAAGGCCCAACCTTGGTTTTACCATTCGCCACCTAGCCTTTTTCCCTTGGGTTCCGCGGACTCAAGGGTCATCTTTATTTTAAACCCCCCTGGGCCAGTGCTCCTCTGAGTGTTGGTCCGAACTGAGCTGCCTGCGGGGCCACCTCGGGGAAACTTGGGGGTTGGTTTTAATCGTAGCTAGTCTCATCCGATGTTGCCCTGAGAACGAGATACGTGCGACTCCTATCGGGATTTGTCGGCACATCGGGTGGCTTTGCTGGTTTAGTTTTACCATTGTCGAGATGTCTTGTAACCGGGATTCCGAGTCTGATCGGGCCGTCTCGGGAGAAGGAATATCCTTTGTTGATCGTGAGAGCTTGTGATGGGCTAAGTTGGGACACCCCTGCAGGGATTTGAACTTTCGAAAGTCGTGCCCGCAGTTATGGGCAGATGGGAATTTGTTAATGTCCGATTGTAGAAAACCTGAAAATTAACTTAATTAAAATGAATCAACAGCGTGTGTGGCCGTGTGGTCTCTTTTCGGCGGAGTCCGGGAAGAGAACACGGTCTCGTGTTATGGTTGAACGTAGGTTGTTCTAGGATCACTTCTTGATCATAGTTTCTCGAATGTGCTTTGCCTTCTCTTCTCGCTCTCTTTTGCGTATGTCAGCCACCATATATGCTTGTGTTTGCTGCAACTCCACCTCATACCTTTTACCTACCCATAAGCTTAAATAGTCTTGATCGCGAGGGTGTGAGATTGCTGAGTCCCCGTGACTCACAGATTACTTCCAAAACCAGATGCAGGGACCGATGATACCGTTCCAGGAGATATGACTGAGCTCAAGTGGGAGTTCGATGAGGAATCAGGACGATACTACGTTTCCTTTCCAGACGATCAGTAGTGGAGCCCAGTTGGGGCGATCGGGAACATAATGCATTTGGGGTTGTCTTTATTTTGGTTCCGTAGTCGGACCTTGATATTATCTGGATGATTGTAATGCTATATTTATGTATTGTTTGAAGTGGCGATTGTAAGCCAACTATGTACCTATTTTCTCATTCAGTACATGGGAGGTGTAAAGATTACCCCTCTTGCGACATTGCCGACGATGCGGTTATGCCTCTAAGTCATGCTCCGACACGTGGGAGATATAGCCGCATCGTGGGTGTTACACTTGAAGAGGAAAGGATGATGCATCAAAGTAGCGTAAGTATTTCCCTCAGTTTTTGAGAACCAAGGTATCAATCCAGTAGGAAGCTACGTGCGAGTCCCTCGTACCTGCACAAAACAAATAACTCCTCGCAACCAACGCGATAAGGGGTTGTCAATCCCTTCACGGTCACTTACGAGAGTGAGATCTGATAGATATGATAGGATAATATTTTTGGTGTTTTTTTGATAAAGATGCAAAGTAAAATAAAAGAAAAGTAAAAAAAGCAAAGGAAATAACTAAGTATTGGAAGATTAGTATGATGAAGATAGACCCGGGGGCCATAGGTTTCACTAGTGGCTTCTCTCAAGAGCATAAGTATTTTACAGTGGGTGAACGAATTACTATTGAGCAATTGACAGAACTGAGCATAGTTATGAGAATATCTAGGTATGATAATGTATATAGGCATCACATCCGAGACAAGTAGACCGACTCCTGCCTGCATCTACTACTATTACTCCACTCATCGACCGCTATCCAGCATGCATCTAGAGTATTAAGTTCATGAAAACAGAGTAACGCCTTAAGCAAGATGACATGATGTAGAGGGATAAATTAATGCAATATGATAAAAAAAACCCATCTTGTTATCCTCGATGGCAACAATACAATACGTGCCTTGCTGCCCCTACTTTCACTGGGAAAGGACACCGCAAGATTGAACCCAAAGCTAAGCACTTCTCCCATTGCAAGAAAGATCAATCTAGTAGGCCAAACCAAACCGATAATTCGAAGAGACTTTCATAGATACCAATCATACATAAAATAATTCAGAGAAGATTCAAATATTGTTCATAGATAATCTTGATCATAAACCCACAATTCATCGGTCTCAACAAACACACCGCAAAAAGAAGATTACATCGAATAGATCTCCACAAGAGAGGGGAGAACATTGTATTGAGATCCAAAAAGAGAGAAGAAGCCATCTAGCTAATAATGTGGACCCGAAGGTCTGAGGTAAACTGCTCACACTTCATCGGAGAGGCTATGGTGTTGATGTAGAAGCCCTCCGTGATGGATGCCCCCTTTGGCGGAGCTCCGGAACAGGCCCCAAGATGGGATCTCATGGATACAGAAGGTTGCAGCGGTGGAATTAGGTTTTCGGATCCGTTTCTGATCGTTTGGGGGTACGTAGGTATATATAGGAGGAAGTAGTACGTCGGTGGAGCAACAGGGGGCCCACAAGGGTGGAGGGCGCGCCTGGGGGGATAGGCGCGCCCCCTACCTCTTGGCTTCCTCCTTTATTTCTTGACGTAGGGTCCAAGTCTCCTGGATCATGTTCGTTCCGAAAATCACGTTCCCGAAGGTTTCATTCCGTTTGGACTCCATTTGATATTCCTTTTCTGCGAAACTCTGAAATAGGCAAAAAAAGCAATTCTGGGCTGGGCCTCCGGTTAATAGGTTAGTCCCAGAAATAATATAAAAGTGGATAATAAAGCCCAATAATATCCAAAACAGTAGATAATATAGCATGGAGCAATCAAGAATTATAGATACGTTGGAGACGTATCAAGCATCCCCAAGCTTAATTCATGCTCATCCTTGAGTAGGTAAATGATAAAAAAGATAATTTTGATGCGGAGTGCTACTTGGCATAATTTTAATGTAATTCTTCTTAATTGTGGTATGAATATTCAGATCTGAAAGATTCAAGATAAAAGTTCATATTGACATAAAAATAATAATACTTCAAGCATACTAACTAAGCAATTATGTCTTATCAAAATAACATGGCCAAAGAAAGTTCATCCATACAAAATCATATAGTTTCATCATGCTCCATTTTTGTCACACAAGAATGCTCTCATCATGCACAACCCCGATGACAAGCCAAGCAATTGTTTCATACTTTAGTAATCTCAAACCTATAAACTTTCACGCAATATATGAGCGCGAGCCATGGACATAGCACTATGGGTGGAATAGAATATGATGATGGGGGTTATGTGGAGAAGACAAAAAAGAAGAAAGTCTCACATCAACGAGGCTAATCAATGTGCTATGGAGATGCCCATCGATTGATGTTAATGTAAGGAGTAGGGATTGCCATGCAATAGATGCACTAGAGCTATAAATGTATGAAAGCTCAACAAAAGAAACTAAGTGGGTGTGCATGCAACTTGCTTGCTCACGAAGACCTAGGGCACATGAGGAGGCCCATTGTTGGAATATACAAGCCATGTTCTATAATGAAAAATTCCCACTAGTATATGAAAGTGACAAAACAAAAGACTCTCTATCATGAAGATTATGGTGCTACTTTGAAGCACAAGTGTGGCAAAGGATAGTAGCATTGTCCCTTCTCTCTTTCTCTCTCTCTCTCTCTCTCTCTCTCTCTGTTTTTAATTCCTCACTTGGGACAATGCTCTAGAAAATAATGATCATCACACTTCTATTTATTTACAACTCAATGATTACAACTCGATGCTAGAACAAAAGATGACTCTATATGAATGCCTCGGGCGGTGTACCGGGATATGCAATGAACCAAGAGTGACATGTATGAAAGAATTATGAACGGTGGCTTTGCCACAAATACTATGTCAACTACATGATCATGCTAAGCAATATGACAATGATGAATGTGACATGATAAACGGAATGGTGGAAAGTTGCATGGCAATATATCTCGGAATGTCTATGGAAATGCCATAGTAGGTAGGTATGGTGGCTGTTTTGAGGAAGATATAAGGAGGTTTATGTGTGAAAGAGCGTATCATGTCATGGGGTTTGGATGCACCAGCGAAGTTTGCATCAACTCTCAATGTGAGAAAGGGCAATGCACGGTACCGAAGAGGCTAGCAATGATGGAAGGGTGAGAGTGCGTATAATCCATGGACTCAACATTAGTCATAAAGAACTCACATAGTTATTGCAAAAATCTACAAGTCATCAAAAACCAAGCACTACGTGCATGCTCCTAGGGGGGTAGATTGGTAGGAAAATACCATCGCTCGTCCCCGACCGCCACTCATAAGGAGGACAATCAAAGAACACCTCATGTTTCAAATTTGTTACATAACATTTACCATACGTGCATGCTACGGGACTTGCAAACTTCAACACAAACATTTCTCAAATTCACAACTACTCAACTAGCACGACTTTGATATTATTACCTCCATATCTCAAAACAATCATCAAGCATCAAACTTCTCTTAGTATTCAAAACACTAAGAATTTTTTTACTAATCTTGAATACCTAGAATATTAGGATTATTTAAGAAAATTACCATGCTATTTAAGAATATCAAAATAATCTAAGTGAAGCATGAGAGATCAATAGTTTCTATAAAACAAATCCACCACCGTGCCCTAAAAGATATAAGTGAAGTACTAGAGCAAAACTATATAACTCAAAAGATATAAGTGAAGCACATAGAGTATTCTAACAAATTCCAAATCATGTATGGCTCTCTCAAAAGGTTTGTACTGCAAGGATGATTGTGGTAAACTAAAAAGCAAAGACTCAAATCATACAAGACGCTCCAAGCAAAACACATATCATGTGGTGAATAAAAATATAGCTCCAAGTACAGTTACCGATGGATGTAGACGAAAGAGGGGATGCCTTCCGGGGCATACCCGAGCTTTGGCTTTTAGGTGTCCTTATATTATCTTGGGGGTGCCATGGGCATCCCAAAACTTAGGCTCTTGCCACTCCTTGTTCCATAATCCATCAAATCTTTACCCGAAACTTGAAAACTTCACAACATAAAACTTAAAGTAGAAAATCTCGTGAGCTCCGTTACCGAAAGAAAACAAAAGACCACTTCAAGGTACTGTAATGAACTCATTCTCTATTTATATTCGTGTTAAACCTACTGTATTCCAATTTCTCTATGGTTTATAAACTATTTTACTAGCCATAGATTCACCAAAATAAGCAAACAACACACGAAAAACAGAATCTGTCAAAAACAGAATAGTCTGTAGTAATCTGTAACTAGCGCAAGATCTGGAACCCCAAAAATTCTAAAATAAATTGCTGGACGTGAGTAATTTATCTATTAATCATCTTCAAAAAGAATTAACTAAATATCACTTTCCAAATAAAAATTGCAGCAGTTCTCGTGAGCGCTAAAGTTTTTGTTTTTACAGCAAGATATCAAGGCTTTCCCCAAGTCTTCCCAACGGTTCTACTTGGCACAAACACTAATTAAACACAAAAAACACAACCAAAACATAGGCTAGGTAAATTATTTATTACTAAATAGGAGCAAAAAGAAATGAATAAAAAATAAAATTGGGTTGCCTCCCAACAAGCGCTATCGTTTAACGCCCCTAGCTAGGCATAAAAAGCAAGGATGGATCTTTGTATTGCCATCTTTGGTAGGCAATCCATAAGTGACTCTCATAATTGATTCATAAGGTAATTTAATTTTATTTCTAGGAAAGTGTTCCATGCCTTTCCTTAATGGAAATTGGAATCTAATATTTCCTTCCTTCATATCAATAATTGCATCAATCGTTCTAAGGAAAGGTCTACCAAGGATAATAGGACATGAAGGATTGCAATCTATGTCAAGATCAATAAAATCTATGGGCACATAATTCCTATTTGTGACAATAAGAACATCATTGATTCTTCCCATTGGTTTCTTAATAGTGGAATCTTCAAGGTGCAAGTTTAAAGAGCAATCATCAAAATCACGGAAACCTAGCAAAACACACAAAGTCTTTGGAATCGTGGAAACACTAGCACCCAAATCACATAAAGCATAGAACTCATGATCTTTAATCTTAATTTTAATAGTTAGTTCCCACTCATCATAAAGTTTTCTAGGGATAGAAACTTCCAACCCAAGTTTTTCTTCATAAGATTGCATCAAGGCATCAACGATATGTTTAGTAAACGCTTTATTTTGACTATAAGCATGAGGAGAATTTAGCACGGATTGCAACAAGGAAATACAATCAATCAAAGAGCAATTTTCATAATTAAATTCCTTGAAACCCAAAATAGTGGGTTTAGCAACATCTAGGGTTTAATTTCTTCAATCCCACTTTCATCAAATTTAGCATCAAGATCTAAAAACTCTGAATTTTTTGAACGCCTTCTAGGTAAAGGTGGATCATATTCAGTCCCATCATTATCAAGATTCATATTGAAAAACAAAGATTTAATAGGGTACACATCAATAACTTTTAGATCTTCATCTTTATTTTCATGGGAACTAGAAGAACATGCTCTTATAAAGGCATATTTCTTAGCACGCATCCTAGCGGTTCTTTCTTTGCACTCATCAATGGAAATTCTCATGGCTTTGAGAGACTCATTGATATCATTCTTAGGAGGAATAGATCTAAGCTTTAAACAATCAACATCAAGAGAAATTATATCAATGATCCTAGCCAAATCATCAACTTTAAGCAATTTCTCTTCAAGCAAAGCATTGAAATTCTTTTGCAAATTCATAAATTCCGTAACACTATTCTCAAATTCAGAGGGAATCTTATTGAAATTTCCATAAGAGTTGTTGTAGGAATTTCCATAATTATTAGAGGGATTACTAGGATAAGGCCTAGGATTGAAGTTTCCTCTATACGCGTTGTTACCAAAATTATCCCTACCAACAAAATTCACATCCATAGATTCATTATTGTTCTCAATCAAAGTAGACAAGGGCATATCATTAGGATCAGAAGAAACACTCTTACTAGCAAATAATTTCATAAGTTCATCCATCTTTCCACTCAAAACATTAATTTCTTCTATCGCATGCACCTTTTTATTAGTAGATCTTTCAGTATGCCATTGAGAATAATTAACCATAATATTATCTAGGAGTTTAGTAGCTTCTCCTAAAGTGATTTACATAAGAGTGCCTCCCGCGGCCGAATCTAAAAGATTTCTAGGAGCAAAATTCAATCCTGCATAAAAATTTTGTATAATCATCCACAAATTCAAACCATGAGTAGGGCAATGACGTATCATTAATTTCATCCCCTCCCAAGCTTGTGCAACATGTTCATGATCAACTTGCTTAAAATTCATAATATCGTTTCTAAGGGAGATGGTCTTAGCGGGAGGAAAAATACTTAGAGATAAAAGCATCTTTGCACTTGTTCCAAGAATCAATACTATTTTTAGGCAAAGACGACAACCAAGCTTTAGCACGATCTCTAAGCGAAAAAAGAAATAGCTTCAACTTAACAATATTGTTGTCCACATCTTTCTTCTTTTGCATATCACACAAATCAACGAGGCTATTTAGATGGGTAGTGGCATCTTCACTAGGAAGGCCGGAAAACGGATCTTTCATGACAAGATTTAGCAAAGCAGCATTAATTTCACAAGATTCAGCATCGGTAAGAGGAGCAATCAGAGTGCTAATAAAATCATTGTTTTTGGTATTGGTAAAGTCACATAATTTAGTGTTATCTTGAGCCATCATGACAAGCAAGCAATCCAACCCACAAGAAAACAAAAAGCAAGCGGGCAAAAATAGGCAAATAGAGAAAGAGAGGGAAGATAGAGAGAGGCGAATAAAATGGCAAGGGTGAAGTGGGGAGAGGAAAATGAGAGGCAAATGGCAAATAATGTAATGCGGGAGATAAGGGTTGTGATGGGTACTTGGTATGTTGACTTTTGCATAGACTCCCCGGCAACGGCGCCCGAAATCTTCTTGCTACCTCTTAAGCACTGCGTTGGATTTCCTTGAAGAGGAAAGGATGATGCATCAAAGTAGCGTAAGTATTTCCCTCATTTTTTGAGAACCAAGGTATCAATCTAGTAGGAGGCTACGCGTGAGTCCCTCGTACCTGCACAAAACAAATAACTCCTCGCAACCAACGCGATAAGGGGTTGTTAATCCCTTCACGGTCACTTACGAGAGTGAGATATGATAGGATAATATTTTTGGTATTTTTGTGATAAAGATGCAAAGTAAAATAAAAGAAAAGTAAAAAAGCAAAGGAAATAACTAAGTATTGGAAGATTAATATGATGAAGATAGACCCGGGGACCATAGGTTTCACTAGTGGCTTCTCTCAAGAGCATAAGTATTTTACGGTCGGTGAACGAATTACTGTTGAGAAATTGACAGAATTGAGCATAGTTATGGGAATATCTAGGTATGATCATGTATATAGGCATCACGTCCGAGACAACTAGACTGACTCCTGCCCGCATCTACTACTATTACTCCACTCATCGACCACTATCCAGCATGCATCTAGAGTATTAAGTTCATGAAAACAGAGTAACGTCTTAAGCAAGATGACATGATGTAGAGGGATAAATTCATGCAATATGATAAAAACACCATCTTGTTATCCTCGATGGCAACAATACAATACGTACCTAGCTGCCCCTACTATCACTGGGAAAGGACACTGCAAGATTGAACCCAAAGCTAAGCACTTCTCCCATTGCAAGAAAGATCAATCTAGTAGGCTAAACCAAACCGATAATTTGAAGAGACTTGCAAAGTTAACCAATCATACATAAAAGAATTCAGAGAAGATTCAAATATTGTTCACAGATAATCTTGATCATAAACCCACAATTCATCGGTCTCAACAAACACACCGCAAAAAGAAGATTACATTGAATAGATCTCCATAAGAGAGGGGAGAACATTGTATTGAGATCCAAAAAGAGAGAAGAAGCCATCTAGCTAATAACTATGGACCCGAAGGTCTAAGGTATACTACTCACACTTCATCGGAGAGGCTATGGTGTTGATGTAGAAGCCCTCCGTGATGGATGCCCCCTCTGGCGGAGCTCCGGAACAGGCCCCAAGATGGGATCTCGTGGATGAAGAAGGTTGCGGCCGTGGAATTAGGTTTTTGGCTCCGTTTTTGATCGTTTCAGGGTACGTAGGTATATATAGGAGGAAGGAGTACGTCGGGGGAGCAACAGGGGGCCCACGAGGGTGGAGGGTGCGCCTGGGGGGTAGGCGCGCCCCCCTACCTCGTGGCTTCCTCCGTTATTTCTTGACGTAGGTTCCAAGTCTCCGGGATCATGTTCGTTCCGAAAATCATGTTCCCGAAGGTTTCATTCCGTTTGGACTCCATTTGATATTCCTTTTCTGCGAAACTCTGAAATAGGCAAAAAAGCAGCAATTTTGGGCTGGGCCTCCAGTTAATAGGTTAGTCCCAAAAATAATATAAAAGTGGATAATAAAGCCCAATAATGTCCAAAACAGTAGATAATATAGCATGGAGCAATCAAAAATTATAGATACGTTGGAGACGTATCAAGCATCCCCAAGCTTAATTCCTCCTCGTCCTCGAGTAGGTAAATGATAAAAAGATAATTTTGATGCGGAGTGCTACTTGGCATAATTTTAATGTAATTCTTCTTAATTGTGGTATGAATATTCAGATCCAAAAGATTCAAGATAAAAGTTCATATTGACATAAAAATAATAATAGTTCAAGCATACTAACTAAGCAATTATGTCTTCTCAAAATAATATGGCCAAAGAAAGTTCATCCCTACAAAATCATATAGTTTAGTCGTGCTCCATTTTCATCACACAAAAATGATCTCATCATGCACAACCTCGATGACAAGCCAAGCAATTGTTTCATACTTTAGTAATCTCAAACTTATAAACTTTCACGCAATATATGAGCGCGAGCCATGGACATAGCACTATGGGTGGAATAGAATATGATGATGGGGGTTATGTGGAGAAGACAAAAAAGGAGAAAGTCTCACATCTACGAGGCTAATCAATGGGCTATGGAGATGCCCATCGATTGATGTTAATGCAAGGAGTAGGGATTGCCATGCAACGGATGCACTAGAGCTATAAATGTATGAAAGCTCAACAAAAAGACTAAGTGGGTGTGCATCCAACTTGCTTGCTCACGAAGACCTAGGGCACTTGAGGAGTCCCATTTTTGGAATATACAAGCCAAGTTCTATAATGAAAAATTCCCACTAGTATATGAAAGTGACAAAACAAAAGACTCTCTATCATGAAGATTATGGTGCTACTTTGAAGCACAAGTGTGGCAAAGGATAGTAGCATTGTCCCTTCTCTCTTTTTCTCTCTCTCTCTCTCTTTTATTCCTCACTGGGGACAATGCTCTAGAAAATGATGATCATCACACTTCTGTTTATTTACAACTCGATTCTAGAACAAAAGATGACTCTGTATGAATGCCTCCGGCGGTGTACCGGGATATGCAATGAACCAAGAGTGACATGTATGAAAGAATTATGAACGGTGGCTTTGCCACAAATACTATGTCATCTACATGATCATGCTAAGCAATATGACAATGATGAATGTGCCATGATAAACGGAATGGTGGAAAGTTTCATGGCAATATATCTCGGAATGGCTATGGAAATGCCATAATAGGTAGGTATGGTGGCTGGTTTGAGGAAGATATAAGGAGGTTTATGTGTGAAAGAGCATATCATGTCATGGGGTTTGGACGCACCGGCAAAGTTTGCATCAACTCTCAATGTGAGAAAGGGCAATGCACGGTACCGAAAAGGCTAGCAATGATGGAAGGGTGAGAGTGCGTATAATCCATGGACTCAACATTAGTCATAAAGAACTCACATACTTATTGCAAAAATCTACAAGTCATCAAAAATCAAGCACTACACGCATGCTCCTAGGGGGATAGATTGGTAGGAGAAGACCATCGCTCGTCCCCGACCGCCACTCATAAGGAGGACAATCAAAGAACACCGCATATTTCAAATTTGTTACATAACGTTTACCATAAGTGCATGCTACGGGACTTGCAAACTTCAACACAAGAATTTCTCAAATTCACAACTACTCAACTAGCACGACTTTGATATTATTACCTCCATATCTCAAAATAATCATCAAGCATCAAACTTCTCTTAGTATTCAAAACACTCATCAGAATTTTTTTACTAATCTTGAATACCTAGCATATTAGGATTATTTAAGCAAATTACCATGCTATTTAAGACTCTCAAAATAATCTAAGTGAAGCATGAGAGATCAATAGTTTCTATAAAACAAATCCACCACCGTGCTCTAAAAGATATAAGTGAAGTACTAGAGCAAAACTATATAACTCAAAAGATATAAGTGAAGCACATAGAGTATTCTAACAAATTCCAAATCTTGTATGGCTCTCTCAAAAGGTGTGTACAGCAAGGATGATTGTGGTAACTAAAAAGCAAAGACTCAAATCATACAAGACGCTCCAAGCAAAACACATATCATGTGGTGAATAAAAATATAGCTCCAAGTAAAGTTACCGATGGAAGTAGACGAAAGAGGGGATGACTTCCGGGGCATACCCGAGCTTTGGCTTTTAGGTGTCCTTAGATTATCTTGGGGGTGCCATGGGAATCCCCAAGCTTAGGCTCTTGCCACTCCTTGTTCCATAATCCATCAAATCTTTACCCAAAACTTGAAAACTTCACAACACAAAACTTAAAGTAGAAAATCTCGTGAGCTCCGTTAGTGAAAGAAAAAAAAAGACCACTTCAAGGTACTGTAATGAACTAATTATTTATTTATACTAGTGTTAAACCTACTGTATTTCAACTTTTCTATGGTTTATAAACTATTTTACTAGCCATAGATTCATCAAAATAAGCAAACAACACATGAAAAATAGAATCTGTCAAAAACAGAATAGTCTGTAGCAATCTGTAACTAACGCAAGATATGGAACCCCAAAAATTCTAAAATAAATTTCTTGACGTGAGGAATTTATCTATTAATCATCTGCAAAACGAATTAACTAAATAGCACTTTCCAAATAAAAATGGCAGCAGTTCTCGTGAACGCTAAAGTTTCTGTTTTTTACAGCAAGATATCAAGGCTTTCCCCAAGTATTCCCAACGGTTCTACTTCGCACAAACACTAATTAAACACAAAAAACACAACCAAAACAGAGGCTAGGTAAATTATTTATTACTAAACAGGAGCAAAAAGCAAGGAATAAAAAATAAAATTGGGTTGCCTCCCAACAAGCGCTATCGTTTAACGCCCCTAGCTAGGCATAAAAAGCAAGGATAGATCTAGGTATTGCCATCTTTGGTAGGCAATCCATAAGTGGCTCTAATAATAGATTCATAAGGCAATCCATAAGTGCCAATCAAATCATGGGCTTATAACAGGCCAAAATTGTCTCGGTCCTTATTTGGCCCAATCAGATTGTCGTCTGTGAGCAGGCCGGATGCAAACGGGGCCGTAGTTAGGCCCAACTATATGACGGGCTTTTAACAGGCCAAAATATATATAGGGTCGAAATGTTAAACGGGCATTTAACAGGACGAAAGTAATATCATGCCGAATTACTAAATGGGCCTTTATCAAATGGGCCCAAAAGCATAGCGTCCAGTTGACGGGCCAAATCTGATATGGGCCATAATTTAGCCCAAAGCCTCTTTAAGGGCCGGACCTGATCTGGGCCGTAATTTGGCCTAGAACGTGGTAGGCTTTTAATGGGCCGAATCTCATATGGGCCTTTATTAGGCCCGGAACGTGGCAGACTGTTAATGGATCGGATCAAATATGGGTCGGCCTTTGGCCCAAAACATGGCAGCATGTTAATCGGTCGGCCTACTAGTGTCATCAAAATATTTTGGGCCTTCAGCTGGGCCGACCCATTATGGTCGGCGAAATCTCGTGGGCCTTTAGCTGGGCCGGCCCATTATGGTCCGCAAAATCTTGTGGGCCTTTAGCTGGGCTGACCCATTATGGTCTGTAAAATCTCGCGGGCCTTTAGCTAGGCCGGCCCATTATGGCCCGCAAAATCTTGTGGGCCTTTAGCTGGGCCGGCCCATTATGGTCCGCAAAATCTCATGGGCCTTTTGCTGGGCCGGCCAATTATGGATCGCAAAATCTTGTGGGCCTTTAGTTGGGCCGGCCCATTTAAACTTTATGGGCCAGTTTTGGGCCGGTCCACGTGTCAACATTTCATAAGCGCATCTCGCCCATTTGATGAGTGACACCTGTGCCAACGGGGAGCTGACACGTGTTTCCTCCATCCAATCATGATTTTACATGTGGAAAATCGCCATTGGTCCGGGCTGTTAACGGGTTATCGGATCCGAAACTGGACCCGATAACTTGACGGCATTCCGTTACGGTGGATGCCACGTGTCGGTCACCCTTGATGAAAGCACTTCTGTGACGCTTGATTTTCCGTCATGGAAGTGGACACTTCTGTGATGATAATTTTGGTAATGTCATGGAACACTTCTATGACAACACAGGTATGACTATCTTGATTCTGTCATAAAATCGTCATGGATGTACATGCATGACAGAAAACGTGACCTACTATGACAAACACGTATCATCATGGAAGTGTATTTTTTGTAGTAATAGCTGCATATTTCAATTATGAGATATGGCAGATGGATGTCAAAATGGCTTTCCTTCACGGAAATTTAACTGAGGACGTGTATATGATACAGCCCAAGGGTTTTGTCGATCCGACTTGCACTAGTAAAGTATGCAAGCTCAAGAGATCCATTTATGGGTTGAGGCAAGCATCTCGGAGTTGGAACATTCATTTTGATGAGGTCGTCACTGGTCTCGGTTTCATCAAAAGCGATGAGGACGCTTGTTTATACAAGCAGTTAAGTGGGATCTCGATTGTGTTTTTGATCTTGTATGTGGATGACATACTACTGATCGGAAATGATGTTTCGATGCTGAACTCGGTCAAGGAGTCATTGAATGGCAAGTTTTTGATGAAGGGCCTTGGTGAGGCAATGTATATTTTAGGCATTATGATCTATAGAGATTAATCGAGGAGGCTGCTCGGCTTAAGCCAGAGCATGTACATAGATAAAGTGTTGAAGCGGTTCAACATGAGTGAGGCAAAGAAAGGGTTCTTGCCACTCTCACATGGTATAAGGCTAAGCGAGACTCAGAGTCCTTCGACATCTGATGAGCGAAGCAGGATGAGTAGGATTTTGTATGCCTCGGCAATCAGATCCATCATCTATGCCATGATATGTACAAGGCCTGATGTTGCTTTTGCAATAAGCCTAACAAGAAGATACCAAGCTAACCCCGGTGAGAGTCACTGGGCAGCGGTAAAAACTATTTTGAAGTACCTGAAAAGGACTAAAGAGATGTTCCTAGTTTATGGAGGTGAGGAAGAGCTCGTCGTAAGGGGTTATGCCGATGCTAGTTTCCAGACTGACATAGATGATTGTTGATCACAGTCCGGATTCGTGTACGTCATCAAACGGGGAGCAGTGGGCTGGATGAGTTCCAAGCAAGATACGATGGCCGATTCCACCATAGAAGCCTAATACATTGCGGCTTGTGAAGTTGCAAAGAAAGGTGTTTGGATTCAACATTTTCTGGATGATCTTGGTATTTTCCCAGCCTCGGTAAACCCGTTGGACCTTTATTGTGATAATTCTGGTGCCATCGCACAAGCCAAGGAGCCGAGGGATCACCACAAGACCAGACACATAGATCAGAAATATCACCTGATATGAAAGGTCGTAAAGAATGCTGGTGTTGAGTTATGAAAAATTCACACTAATGCAAATGTTGCAGATCCGTTGACTAAGCCGTTTCCACAATCCAAGCATGAGGGTCATGTTAGAGCTATGAGCATTCGATGTCTATTTGATTGACTCTAGTGCAAGTGGGAGACTGTTGGAGATATGTCCTAGAGGCAATCATGTATGATGACATTTCCTATCTGTTTATGAATAAAGATAGTCCTTGGACATTATTAATCATGTGTATCAGCAAGTACGTGGCTTGTTTGTGGGACTATGCATTGTATGATGACTGTCCTAAAAGGTCCCTAGTCGAAAGGGCTGTGTGGACGCGCAGCCAACTAGACTAGCACATGACACGGTCGATGGCTTGGTCTCACTAGCCATGGAGGATCTGGTCGGATTCGACGTAGTCAGATCTGAGTTGAGATAAGGTCCGAGTCGGATAGACCCAACTATGAGACGCAGCGATATGTCATCTGTGAGTCTCTAGTACAACATACGTTCGATGTCCTAAGACCTGAGCTGGCGCATGTACTCGAGATGGTGACAGACTTGCTTTGGGCCAACCAATCGCTACTCCGTGGCTGGGTATTTACAAAGGTAGGTTTTGGACTTGTCCAGACCCATGATGTGAGACATGGTCGAGCAAGATGGGATTTGCCCCTTCAATCAAGAGAGATATACTCTGGGCCCCTCGTGTGATCCGACCAAGATAAGCATGGCCATGCGACAAGGATTATGAGATAATCCGGTTTGTGGTCTGCATCACTGGAACGAGAAAGAGGTCAGGCTAGCACAAGGATGACAAACTCGCCATGAGCCCGACAACATATATCGCGTGGCAAAAGGAATGGAAGTATGATGTACAGGTTCGCCTAACCAGCTTCATAGTCTGCTTGGTATTCGGCATGCCTTGCTAGGGGCCGCTACCAACTGTGCAGTTCGGAGGTGATCCGAACTGCGACCTGTTGGGGAACGTAGTAATTTCAAAAAAAAATCATACGCACATGCAAGATCCATCTAGGTGATGCATAGCAATGAGAGGGGAAGAGTGTTTTCCATGTACCCTCGTAGACCGTAAGCGGAAGCGTTATAACAACGTGGTTGATGTAGTCAAACGTCTTCACGATCCGACCGATCCTAGCACCGAAGATACGGAACCTCCGTGATCTGCACACGTTCAGCTCCGTGACGTCCCGCGAACTCTGGATCCAGCTGAGTGTCAAGCAAGAGTTTCATCAGCACGACGGCGTGATGACAGTGATGATGAAGCTACCGGCGCAAGGCTTCGCCTAAGCACTGCAACGATATGACCGAGGTGGATTATGATGGAGGGGGCACCGCACATGGCTAAACAATGTCAACTTGTGTGTTCTAGGGTGACCCCCTGCCCCTGTATATAAAGGAGCAAGGGGGAGGCTGGACGGCCCTTGGGGCGCCCAAGGAGGGGAGGAATCCTCCTCCTAGTAGGAGTAGGATTCATCCTTTCCTAGTCCTACTAGGAGAGGGAAGGAAGGAGTGGGTGATGGTGTCCTGGACTAGGGGGTACTCACCGCATCGTCTCCCGATCAATTGGATTGGGCCGAGGACCCCCATGGCCGTTTACTCATGGGCCAGTTCGAACAGCCGAAGACATATACGAGGAAGATTCCACAAGACTTGGTGGTCAAGACAAGGACTCCTCTCCACCGACATATTCGACTAGGACTCTTGTTATCCTAGGCCTCTGGTATGTTATATAAGCCGAGACCAGGCTAATCAATAGATGATTATGATATTATTCATCATACCCTTAGGTTTTAGACCACAACATATGATCTCGAGGTAAATCAACTATGTACTTGATACTCCATCAATATAAACAAGAGCAGGACGTAGAGTTTTACCTCCATCAAGAGGGCCCGAACCTGGGTAAACATCGTGTCCCCTGTCTCCTGTTACCCATCGATCCATGATACACAGCTTGGGACCCCCTACTCGAGATCTGCCAGTTTTGACACCGACAATGGTGCTTTCATTGAGAGTTCCGCTATGTGATCGGCAAAGGATCAATGGCTCGCCCGCAGATTAACTACGATGATGGCATTTTCGTCACCGACTCGACTAGTCGCCTTGGCTCGACCGAGGACCACGCTCCATCTCCAATCGTCATGTCCGGACAGGGGCCTTCGTCAACATAAAACTCCGATCTCTATCATGATCGTAGAGTAATCATCCATGAAGCTCGGGGACTCAACGTCAACATTGCCCTCGGGCGGCCGTGCTGCGTTTCTGGACAGCGATCTTGTATCCGTCGTCACCGCCTCCTTGAGTCTCGGTTTGATGACTTCGATAGAATTGTGCAGAATTAACTCTAAACAACAATGCAAAATTTCGTCGAGTTCGGGTGGAGGAATCTCTGGCAATCTACCATATACCGGAGCCCTATCAAATCTGGACGGGAATCTAGACGAGTTTAGGGCGTGGCCTCCAGAGCCCAGCTCGAAGGTCCTTTGGAAGATCCAACCATTAATTTGCTGTGGAATTCCCATATCTAGCACCCCTCCAAATTTCAGCTCGATCCGACGGTTCAAACTCCGGGAACCTTCCGATGAGTGGACCAATTTTCAGATCTGTTTTCCGCGCGAATATAAATCCGGCCCGAGTTCATGTTTCTTCATGAACGTGATATTGGACAACTTTTTAAAGGAATTTTCTTCTATCGTATTATGCATTTTTTAACACGTGCCCATAAAAGTTTAAGCCTTCTTTGAGGCACTCTTCACCATCGCGCTGGTGTTACACCAATCCGGTAACATTGCTCCACGTCTGCCGACCTGCGCTAGATAGATCGTTGCTTCATCGAACCGAGCCTAACCTTATCGGATCATCAGCTTGGCAAGCCAAACAAGAGTTCGGCATCGCGGAGAATAAATCATCACCAACACCATCGCCCCACGGATTGCACGGGTCAGGCGCACCGACATCACCGTTCGGTCACTTCATCAATCCGGCATTGACCGCGTCACAAGTTATGACCAGCGTTGGCATGGCCGCAGTGTTGTTTTTTCAAGCCGATGTCCATCACGTGGAACTGCTTCAACACCTCGGCTGACATGCCAGCTGCAACGTCTCCTTACTAACCCGCTCCATCATCTCGGCTAGACCGGGGACTTTGCTATTTCTTCATCAATATACTCCGGTGACTTCGGCATCACCAGCCGACCAACTTCATCATGTTAGCTGGACCAGGGCCTTTGCCTCGGCGAGCCCACCTTTGCCAGCATCGCCATGCCGTCGCTTTATCGCCTATCAGGCAATGGTTGTGTGGATCGAGTCCCAATTTTGGGAGTAACCTTTCCTCGGATTGCTACAACAGATAAACCAGGTGCTATTAATCCTAATATTTTTTCTTGCTCTTGGGTTTATTTTTCCCAAGGAATTATTACTTTGGTTTGTTTCATCATCTGTACACAGGTCTATCAAATGGTGGCCGCATTAACAACGGTCGCGTAGTGGTTTGGTCAGTTTCCATATACAGTTCGGCGAATGCCGCATCTGGAACTCAGACCGGCCTACGAATTCAGGCTTGGCCACGCCTTCACCACGTCACGCCGATGCCCTAGATCGATATGACTTCGGTGCCAGGCCACATCTCTTTCAATAAATTATTTTTGCAAAAAGCAATTATCCTTTTTGGACTGCACTATTTTATGTGTGTAGGTGATCGGCTTCGACTGCTTCACGCGGTCACTTTGTCAAGCCGACGTTGTTGTCCTAATCGGCTCGCGTGATCGCCTTGTTGGTCGAATCGCCATACCGGCATGTTTGGTTGCCTCGGGGACTTTGGCATCGCTGAGAGAGCTCTACCTCATCGAGTGTTCGGCACACGGGCCATATTTCTTTTATTACTCACTTTGCGTAAATTATTAATTATGAAACAATTTTTTTATTATTCCTATTATCTCCGGCTTGCACTATTTTCTGTGCACAGGTAAAGGATCCGGGTCAGGCAGTGTTGTCACCTCGGCGTACCGACGTACCACGTCACCTCGGCTGGACCGAGGACTTCGTCATTACTTCATTAAGCCACGTCGGGGACTCCGGCGTCACACTGTCGGTCTGCATTGGCCGTGCTATGTCGCCACTTCGGAGTGCCGAGCTCTTCGCTCCGCCACCTCGGGACCGGCTTGGGGGCTGGGACCTTGTCCCGCCGTAAGCTCGGGCCGTGCATCGACACCGAGCACATGAACCAGCTAAGTCGCTGCCATGCTTAAAAACCTTTAGTTTTAAATTTCGTTCGGTTCGACCAAGCATTATGCTTTTTTGACAAAAAGTCATTTGCGAAAAACTTTCTTTGTCAATACCTTGTTTGTTGCAAGCAAATTCAAATACCCCGTTTACTTGGGGGGCTTCTTTTATGAAGCTTTTCCTCTTGCATATGATTATACTTGTACGGCTTCGTTCCTTGTTCGTGTAATACGCCACAATATGCACCATGTTGACTTAAGTGTTTCGCAAGCTGGGTTGCCTGGCTCCTGTGCTTATCCCTATGTTCCTGATTGTTCGGCTATGCGGTAAAGGGAGCACCTCTATGATTGTTACTACCGGGTCATCCGAGTTAGTACCTCAGACTGGATGAAGCCGAAAACTAGCGCTCTTACTATTTTCAATAATGGTCGGCACACAACAGAACTCGTGAGTACAAAAAATCTATTGCAAAAATCTCATAGTAACAATGAGCAACCGAAGAAAGGTATCGGTGGAGGTACTATTTTCTTCAAAGATGATTCTTACACTTTGTCAGTAATATAGCATAAGTTCCCTGAGCGCGCTTTGTCTGTTACAGCCTTATAGCCTGATTGCCTGGTTATCGGAAACACCGTCGATGCTTTCGACAGGTGGAGTACATGACACTTTTCGGTCCTTGACCGAAGAGGGAGAAGCCGACGGTCGATTAAGACGCGTTTAAAGTTTGGGTGAACACAGATATGATATAAGTACATCGGTACATACAATAATTATACATAAAATTCTTTTACCCAAGTCACTTGGGGGCTCTTAAAATTTATATGAGGTGTTTTATAGTAAATGTGTTTTATTCTTGGTCGTTGCAAAGTATTTTTCTACCGCTCCTTTTTCGACTCGAGTGTATGGTCAATAGCCGAATAGCCTGTCTTCTCTCTAAAAAGCCGCTCGAGTTTAGTTCGCTAAACTGGCCTTGAAGAAGTACTCCGCCTTTGGGATAAGGAGCTCGAAGCCGTAGGCTAGCCCACTTGAAGTGTTGAGATCGGGTGTGTCATGTTAAAGCATGGCAGAAGCACAATTTTTTTATTTTTTCCAATTTTTGGATTGGCACCAAACACTTGATCTTGTTCGGACGTCAAGTTTTTACTGACGTTTTTTGGTTTTCCAAGCTTATGGCACTTTTAAACTATTTGTGTGTTTTCAGTACAAGTCTCGCAGTGCAACGCCGGACACCGTTAGAGATTCGGCAAAAACATTCTCGGATATTGCTAAATATGCATCGGTTTCGAATTGTGTCTTCGGTCAATAGTTGGGTTGCCCGGTTCTTGCGCTTGCCTCCTACGTTCCGCTTTGTTCGACTGGGTGTGCAAAGGGAGAACCACTGCGATTGTGCTTCCAGCTCACATGGTTAAGCACCTCAGTGGAGAAACCCGAAAACTGGCTGTCACAATAAGCGTAAACTGCTCAGCGATCCGATGACTGTGTTAAATGACGGTCCGTTCATAACATTGGCCGAAGTGTTTACGGCTTGACCTCGGATGTCGCTGAACACTAACCGGGGGCTCATAGCTAGCTTCCCAGTTTAAAGCTCCTATGACTAAGTGAAAGTTATAAAGCCCGCATATCTGATTGCCTCGTTTCCGCTAACACAACCGCCTTCGGGCACCGAGACGTCGGCTAAGGGTTGTCTTGTTATTGCGGAGACACCCTGCATAGTATCTACAAAGGGGTAGAAGCCGACGATGGGCCACTTTCAACTAATAAACGGTCGCAGCGGAGTCAAAATAAACATATCATCGTCATTTGTATTTAATATACAAGGGCTGCCTTTCGTAATCATCGTTATAAAGCCATAAATATGCATCAATTTGACTTAAGATTTTTGCCAAGCTGGGTTGCCTGGCTCCTGTGCTTACCCCTACGTTCCCGATTGTTCGGCTAGGCGGTAAAGGGAGCACCTCTGTGATTGTTACTACCGGGTCATCCGAGTTAGTACCTTAGACTGGGTGAAGCCGAAAGCTAGCGATCTTAAAGGATCACATTGGTCGGCAACGACGGAAGTAAAAATTTTGTTTCATTAATACCACAGAGTTTGGGAACTTTCCCCGAACTAAATCTTCAATATTTTCTTCCCACATTGATTGGAGGTGAGGTTTCATGATCATGATACGCATGACGACCCAAAGAAAGGAATCGATAGTGGGACTATTTTCCTTGGAAGATGTTTCTTACATTAAGTAATATAACATATCTCTCCGCGTACCTTTGTTTATAAAACCATATGGCCGGATTGCCTTATTTTCCATAAATCTTTGCCCTTATAACGGCTTTATAAAGTAGGATAAACACTCCTCGGCTACTGGCCGAGGAGGTGGAAGCCGATGGTCGGTCAACAAAGTTTTGTACAATGTGGATCCGAGCATTAATGATGTAAAGTACTTGGATACATAGAATCATTACACATGATTTGTGATTTTACTCTGGATATCGATCCTTAATTCGGCCATGCGTGCCCGCATTAAGGCTCGGGGGCTACTGGGCTTCGGGCTTATCATTTACTAATATTAAAGGGGCACATCGATCCCCTGATCTGGTGTTGCCACCCGACCAGTGTCTCGAGGCTACTACATTGGCAATCCAGTGCAAAATATTTAAGTGCAATATAGTTTTTGAGGAGATTATGATCCTCAGGTTGGTCGGCCGCACCCAACCTGAGTCTCGAGGACTTTGCACACCGCTTTTTGTGTCCCGAAGTATTCTGCCGAGCTAGGAGTTGATCCTCGGGCCGATTTTGCAAATCAACCTAAGTCTCAGCGGCTACTGAGATCAGCAGTCTTATGTCATCCTTTAGGTGCATCTCGGGTTTTAGACCGATACACACCTTGAGGGCTACTGGCTATATATCTCGGCAGAGAAAAATTGCATCAACCAAAAATATTGACAAAAAATAGGCCCACAGTCGGGGTGGTACACCACCTCAGAAGCAGTCCGGCATAAAGCTCGGGCACCAGTGGCTGGCTCCATAGAGGGCATTTCCGGCATTAAGCTCAGCTAAACTCCTTCAACTTTTTTGAACCAAGGTGATCTATGATAGCTCGGATATAGTCCGGCATTGGAGCTTGGACATAGTCCAGCGTTGGAGCTCGGATACAGTTCAGCGTTGGAGCTCGGCTGTACCAATACTCTTCAGATACAGTCCGGCGTTGGAGCTCGGATACATTCCAGCGTTGGAGCTCGGAAGCGGTCTAGCGTTGGTGCTCGGCTACGAAAGATACTTCGAATGCAGTCCATCGTTGGAGCTCGGACGCAAGAGGACACTGCCGCCCGGGAACAACTTCAAACCCGAGGTGTGGCATAAAAATAACGACGCATTGATAAAGGCCGAAGACTTAAAGGGCCCCTCGGATACCCAACATGTGAGATCTTCAGATTTAGCTCGCCAATCCTCAAGATAGAAGATGGGAAGATTTGTTGAACCAGTTTTCAAGACCTGCGACCGAAGACGAAGAACAGTTCGGAAGAACCGAGGAGCGTCCCAACTTGAAGACCGGTTTAGGGGGCTACTGATGGTGTCCTGGACTAGGGAGTACTCACCACATCGTCTCCCGATCAGTTGGATTGGGCCGAGGACCTCCATGGCCGTTTACTCATGGGCCAGTTCAGACAGCCGAAGACATATACAAGGAAGATTCCACAAGACTTGGTGATCAAGACAAGGACTCCTCTCCACCGACGTATTCGACTAGGACTCTTGTTATCCTAGGCCTATGGTATGTTATATAAGCCGAGGCCAGGCTAGTCAATAGATGATTATGATATTATTCATCATACCCTTAGGTTTTAGACCACAACATATGATCTCGAGGTAGATCAACTCTGTACTTGATACTCCATCAATATAAACAAGAGCAGGACGTAGGGTTTTACCTCCATCAAGAGGGCCCGAACCTGGGTAAATATCGTGTCCCCTGTCTCCTGTTACCCATCGATCCATGATACATAGCTTGGGACCCTCTACCCGAGATCTGTCGGTTTTGACACCGACAGTGGGAGAGGGGAAGGAAAAGGGGGCGCCGCCCCCTCCTAGTCCAATTCGGACTCAAGGGGGAGGGGGCGCGGCCTGCCCTGGACGGCCCTCTCTCTCCACTAAGGCCCATCTAGGCCCATTAGTACCCCGGGGGGGTTCCGGTAACCCTCCGGCACTCCGGTTTTATCTGAAACCATCCGAACACTTCCAGTGTCCGAATATAGCCGTCCAATATATCAATCTTTATGTATCGACCATTTCGAGACTCCTCGTCATGTCCATGATCACATCCAAGACCCCGAACCACCTTCGGTACATCAAAACACATAAACTCATAATATCGATCATCGTCGAACGTTAAGCGTGCGGACCCTACGGGTTCGAGAACCATGTAGACATGACCAAGAATCATCTCCGGTCAATAACCAATAGCGGAACCTGGATGCTCATATTGGTTCCTACATATTCTACGAAGATCTTTATCGGTCAAACCGCATAACAACATACGTTGTTCCCTTTGTCATCGATATGTTACTTGCCCGAGATTCGATCGTCGGTATCTCAATACCTAGTTCAATCTCATTACTGGCAAGTCTCTTTACTCATTTCCGTAATGCTACATCCTGTAACTAACTCATTAGTTATATTGCTTGCAAGGCTTATAGTGATGTGCATTACCGAGAGGGCCCATAGATACCTCTCTGATACACGGAGTGACAAATCCTAATCTCGATCTATGCCAACTCAACAAACACCATCGAAGACACCTGTAGAGCATCTTTATAGTCACCCAGTTACGTTGTGACGTTTGATAGCACACTAAGTGTTCCTCCGGTATTCGGGAGTTGTATAATCTCATAGCCATAGGAACATGTATAAGTTATGGAGAAAGCAATAGCAGTAAACTAAATGATCAAAGTGCTAAGCTAACGTATGGGACAAGTCAATCACATCATTCTCTAATAATGTGACCCCGTTTATCAAATGACAACTCTTTGTCCATTGCTAGGAAACTTAACCATCTTTGATCAACGAGCTAGTCAGGTATAGGCATACTAGTGACACTCTGTTTGTCTATGTATTTACACATGTACTAAGTTTCCGGTTAATACAATTCTAGCGTGAATAATAAACATTATCATGATATAAGGAAATATAAATAACAACTTTATTATTGCCTCTAGGGCATATTTCCTTCAATCTCCCACTTGCACTAGAGTCAGTAATCTAGATTACATTGTAATGATTCTAACACCCATGGAGTCTTGGTGCTGATCATGTTTTGCCCGGGAGAGACGCTTAGTCAATGGGTCTGCAACATTCAGATGTGTATATATCTTCCAAATCTCAATATCTCCCTCCTTGACTTGATCGCGGATGGAATTGAAGCGTCTCTTGATGTGCTTGGTTCTCTTGTGAAATCTGGATTCCTTTGCCAAGGCAATTGCACCAGTATTGTCACAAAAGATTTTCATTGGACCCGATGCACTAGGTATGACAGCTAGATTAGATATGAACTCCTTCATCTAGACTCCTTCATTTGCTGCTTCTGAAGCAGCTATGTACTCTGCTTCATACGTAGATCCTGCCACGACTCTCTGCTTGGAACTGCACAAACTGACAGCTCCACCATTCAATAAAAATATGTATCTGTTTTGTGACATAGAGTCATCCGGATCAGTGTCAAAGCTAGCATCGACGTAACCATTTACGACGAGCTCTTTGTCACCTCCATAAACGAGAAACATATCCTTAGTCCTTTTCAGGTATTTCAGGATGTTCTTGACCGATGTCCAGTGATCCATTCCTGGATTACTTTGGTACCTCCCGGCTAAACAGATAGCAAGGCACACATAAGGTCTCGTACACAACATTGTATACATGATAGAACCTATGGCTGAAGCATAGGGAATGACTTTCATTTTCTCTCTATCTTCTGCAGTGGCCGGGCATTGAGTCTGATTCAACTTCACACCTTGTAACACAGGCAAGAACCCTTTCTTTGCTTGATCCATTTTGAACTTTTTCAAAACTTTATCAAGGTATGTGCTTTGTGAAAGTCCAATTAAGCATCTTGATCTATCTCTATAGATCTTGATGCCCAATATATACGCAGCTTCACCGAGGTCTTTCATTTAAAAATTCTTATTCAATTATCCTTTTATGCTATTCAGAAATTCAGTATTATTTCCGGTCAACAATATGTCATCTACATATAATATCAGAAATGCTACAAAGCTCCCACTCACTTTCTTGTAAATACATGCTTATCAAAAAGTCTGTATAAAACCATATGCTTTGATCACACTATCAAAGCGTATATTCCAACTTCGAGGGGCGTGCACCAGTCCATAAAATGGATCGCTGGAACTTGCACACTTTGTTAGCACCTTTTGGATCAACAAAACCTTCTGGTTGCATCATATACAACTCTTCTTTAAGATATCGATTAAGGAATGCAGTTTTGACATCCATTTGCCAAAGTTCATAATCATAAAATGTGGCAATTCCTAACATGATTCGGGCGGACTTAAGCATCGCTACTGGTGAGAAGGCCTCATCGTAGTCAACTCCTTAAACTTGTCAAAAACCATTTGCAACAAGTCAAGCTTTGTAGACAGTAACATTACCGTCAGCGTCAGTCCATTTATTCTCTATGGCCTGTCGATCATCAGGCAAGTCAACCAAAGTACACACTTTGTTCTCATACAAGGTCCCATCTCATATTTCATGGCCTCAAGCCATTTTATGGAATCTGGGCTCATCATCGCTTCCTCATAGTTTGTACGTTCGTCATGGTCAAGTAACATGAACTCCAGAACAGGATTACCGTACCACTCTGGTGCGGATCTTATTCTGGTTGACCTACGAGGTTCGGTAGTAACTTGATCAGAAGTTTCATGATCATCATCATTAGCTTCCTCACTTACTGGTGTAGGAATCACTGGAACTGATTTCTGTGATGAACTACTTTTCAATAAGGGAGTAGGTACAATTACCTCGTCAAGTTCTACTTTCCTCCCATTCACTTCTTTCGAAAGAAACTCCTTCTCTAGAAAGGATCCATTCTTAGCAACAAATATCTTGCCTTCGGATCTGTGATAGAAGGTGTACCCAACAGTCTCCTTTGGGTATCTTATGAAGACACATTTCTCCAATTTGGGTTCAAGCTTATCAGGTTGAACCTTTTTCACATAAGCATCGCAGCCCCAAACTTTAAGAAACGACAACTTGAGTTTCTTGCCAAACCAGAGTTCATAAGGTGTCGTCTCAACGGATTTTAATGGTGCCCTATTTAATGTGAATGCAGTTGTCACTAAAGCATAACCCCAAAACGATAGCGGTAAATCAGTGAGAGACATCATAGATCGCATCATATCTAATAAAGTGCGGTTATGATGTTCGGGCACACCATTACGCTGTGGTGTTCTAGGTGGCATGAGTTGCGAAACTATTCCACATTGTTTCAAATGAAGACCAAACTCGTAACTCAAATATTCTCCTCCACGATTAGATCGTAGAAACTTAATTTTTTTGTTACGATGATTTTCCACTTCACTCTGAAATTTTTTGAACTTTTCAAATGTTTCAGACTTATGTTTCATCAAGTAGATATACCCATATCTGCTCAAATCATCTGTGAAGGTAAGAAAATAATGATACCCACCGCGAGCATCAACACTCGTCGGACCGCATACATCAGTATGTATTATTTCCAACAAGTCTGTTGATCGCTCCATTGTTCCGGAGAACGGAGTCTTAGTCATCTTGCCCATGAGGCATGGTTCGCAAGCATCAAGTGATTCATAATAAAGTGATTCCAAAAGTCCATCGGCATGGAGTTTCTTCATGCGCTTTACACCAATATGATATAAACGGCAGTGCCACAAATAAGTTGCACTATCATTATTAAACTTATATCCTTTGGCTTCAATACTATGAACGTGTGTATCACTACTATCAAGATTTAGTAAAAATAGACCACTCATCAAGGGTGCATGACCATAAAAGATATTACTCATATAAATAGAACAACCATTATTCTCTTATTTAAATGAATAACTGTCTTGCATCAAACAAGATCCAGATATAATGTTCATGCTCAACGCTGGCACCAAGTAACAATTAGTTAGGTCTAAAACTAATCCCGAAGGTAGATGTAGAGGTAGCATGCCGGCGGCGATCACATCGACTTTGGAACCATTTCCCGCGCGCATCGTCACCTCGTCCTTAGCCAATCTTCGCTTAATCCGTAGCCCATGTTTCGAGTTGCAAATATTAGCAACGGAACCAGTATCAAATACCCAGGCGCTACTGCGAGCATTATTAAGGTACACATCAATAACATGTATATCAAATATACCTTTCACTTTGCCATCCTTCTTCTCCGCCAAATACTTGGGGCAGTTCAGCTTCCAGTGACCAGTCCATTTGCAGTAGAAGCACTCAATCTCAGGCTTAGGTCCAGACTTGGGCTTCTTCACTTGTGAAGCAACTTGCTTGTTGTTCTTTTTTAAGTTCCCCTTCTTCCCTTTACCCTTTTTCTTGAAACTGGTGGTCTTTTTGACCATCAATGCTTGATGCTCCTTCTTGATTTCTACCTCCGCAACCTTTAGCATTGCGAAGAGCTCGGGAATTGACTTATCCATCCCTTGCATATTATAGTTCATCACGAAGCTCTTGTAGCTTGGTGTCAGTGATAGAAGAACTCTGTCAATGACACTATCATCAGGAAGATTAACTCCTAGCTGAGTTAAGTGGTTGTGGTACCAGACATTCTGAGTATATGTTCACTGACAGAACTGTTGTCCTCCATTTTGCAGCTGTAGAACTTATTGGAGACTCCATATCTCTCAATCCGGGCATTTGCTTGAAATATTAACTTCAACTCATGGAATATCTCATATGCTCCATGACGTTCAAAACATCGTTGAAGTCCTGGTTCTAAGCCGTAAAGCATGGCACACTGAACTATCGAGTAGTCATCAGCTTTGCTCCGCCAAGTGTTCACAACATCTAGCATTGCTCCTGCAGTGGGTTTGTCACCTAGCGGTGCTTTCAGGATGTAAATCTTCTGTGCAACAATGAGGATAATCCTCAAGTTACGGACCCAGTCTGTGTAATTGCTACCATCATCTTTCAACTTAGCTTTCTCTAGGAACGCATTAAAATTCAACGGAACAACAACACGGGCCATCTATCTACAACAACATAGACATGCAAAATACTATCAGGTACTAAGTTCATGATAAATTAAAGTTCAATTAATCAAATTACTTAAGAACTCCCACTTAGATAGACATCCCTCTAATCATCTAAGTGATCACGTGATCCATATCAACTAAACCATGCCTGGTCATCACGTGAGATGGAGTAGTTTTCAATGGTGAACATCACTATGTTGATAATATCTACTACATGATTCATGCTCGACCTTTTGGTCTCAGTGTTCCGAGGCCATATCTGCATATTCTAGGCTCGTCAAGTTTAACCCGAGTATTCCGCATATGCAAAACTGGCTTCCACCTGTTGTATGTGAACGTAGAGCTTGTCACACCCAATCATCACGTGGTGTCTCGGCATGACGAACTGTAGCAACGATGCATACTCACGAAGAACATTTGTACCATGAAATTCAGTGAGAGATCATCTTATAATGCTATCATCGAACTAAGCAAAGTAAGATGCATAAAGGATAAACATCACATGCAATCAATATAAGTGATATGATATGGCCATCATAATCTTGTGCCTTTGATCTCCATCTCCAAAGCACCGTCATGATCATCATCGTCACCGGCTTGACACATTGATCTTCATCGAAGCATCGTTGTCGTCTTGCCAACTATTGCTTCTACGACTATCGCTACCGCTTAGTGATAAAGTAAAGCAATTACATGGCGATTGCATTTCATACAATAAAGCGACCATATGGCTCCTGCCAGTTGCCGATAACTCCGTTACAAAACATGATCATCTCATACAATAAAATTTAGCATCATGTCTTGACCATGTCACATCATAACATGCCCTGCAAAAATAAGTTAGACGTCCTCTACTTTGTTGTTGCAAGTTTTACATGGCTGCTACGGGCTGAGCAAGAACTGTTCTTACCTACGCATCAAAAACCACAACGCAGTATAGTGATTGCTTTTTGATCTTCAGAAAGAACCATGTTCATTGAATCAGATTCAACTAAATTTGGAGAAACTGACACCCACCAGCCACCTGTTTGCGAAGCACATAGGTAGAATCAGTCTCGCGTAAGCGTACGCGTAATGTTGGTCCGAGCCGCTTCATCCAACAATACCGCTGAATCAAGAATCAACTAGTGACGGCAAGCAATATGTATATACCCACGCCCACAACTCCTTTGTGTTCTACTCATGCATATAACATCTACGCATGGACCTAGCTCGGATGCCACTGTTGGGGAACACAATAATTTCAAAAAAAATCCTACGCACACGCAAGATCCATCTAGGTGATGCATAGCAACGAGAGGGGAAGAGTGTTGTCCATGTACCCTCGTAGACCGTAAGCGGAAGCATTATGACAACGCGGTTGATGTAGTCGAACGTCTTCACGATCCGACTGATCCTAGCACCAAAGATACGGCACCTGCGCGATCTGCACACGTTCAGCTCGGTGACATCCCGCAAACTCTAGATCCAGCTGAGTGTCGAGAGAGAGTTTCGTCAGCACGACGGCGTGATGACGGTGATGATGAAGCTACCGGCGCAGGCTTCGCCTAAGCACTGCAATGATATGACCGAGGTGGATTATGGTGGAGGGGGGAACCGCACCTAGCTAAACAATGTCAACGTGTGTGTTCTAGGGTGCCACCTGCCCCTGTATATAAAGGATCAAGGGGGGAGGCCGGCCGGCCCTTGGGGCGCCCAAGGAGGGGAGGAATCCTCCTACTAGTAGGAGTAGGATTCATCCTTTCCTAGTCCTACTAGCAGGGGAAGGAAGGAGTGGGAGAGGGGAAGGAAAAGGGGGGCGCCCCCCCTCCTAGTCCAATTCGGACTCAAGTGGGAGGGGGCGCGGCCTGCCTTGGCCGCCCCTCTTTCTCTCCACTAAGGCCCATCTAGGCCCATTAGTTTCGGGGGGGGGGGGGGGTCCGGTAACCCTCCAACACTCGGGTTTTATCCGAAACCATCTGGAACACTTTCCATGTCCGAATATAGCCGTCCAATATATCAATCTTTATGTCTCGACCATTTTGAGACTCCTGGTCATGTCCGTGATCACATCCAGGACTCTGAACCACCTTAGATACATCAAAACACATAAACTCATAATATCGATCGTCATCGAACGTTAAGCGTGCGGACCCTATGGGTTCGAGAACTATGTAGACATGATCGAGACTCATCTCCGGTCAATAACCAATGGCGGAACCTAGATGCTCATATTGGTTCCTACATATTCTACGAAGATCTTTATCGGTCAAACCGCACAACAACATACGTTGTTCCCTTTGTCATCGGTATGTTACTTGCCCAAGATTCGATTGTCGGTATCTCAATACCTAGTTTAATCTCATTACCGGCAACTCTCTTTACTCATTTCCGTAATGCTACATCTCGTAACTAACTCATTAGTTATATTGCTTGCAAGGCTTATAGTGATGTGCATTGCCGAGAGGGCCTAGAGATACCTCTCCGATACACGGAGTGACAAATCCTAATCTTGATCTATGCCAACTCAACAAACACCATCAGAGATACATGTAGAGCATCTTTATAGTCACCCAGTTACATTGTGACGTTTGATAGCACGCTAAGTGTTCCTCCGGTATTCAGGAGTTGCATAATCTCATAGTCATAGGAACATGTATAAGTTATGGAGAAAGCAATAGCAGTAAACTAAATGATCAAAGTGCTAAGCTAATGGATGGGTCAAGTCAATCACACCATTCTCTAATGATGTGATCTCGTTTATCAAATGACAACTAAAAACAAAGAAAACTTTTTTGCATGATTCAAATGAAAAAGCTTTCTCAACGATTCCTATTCTACTAACAAGAGTAGACATGCAAAATTTATTTGTTACTGAAGAGAAAACCGTTCCAGTTGTTCCTGAATAGCTTCCTTCAAAAGGATTTCCACTTGCTCGGTGAATGTCTTGCTAGAAGATATAATTTCTTGGAATTGAGGTTTAGTATCTTTTAGATGTTTATGTAACTCATCCAGAAATTTATTTACCTGTTCAATTTCTAACGAATCAAGATATCCTCTTGTTCCGGTATAAATGGTAGCTATCTGCTCTTCCACTGGGAGAGGATTTTCCTGGGATTGTTTAAGCAATTCCCTTAATCGTCGACCCCTTGCCAATTGATTCTGACTTGTTTTATCGAGAGCAGAGGCGAATTGTACAAAGGCTTGTAACTCTGTGAATTGCGCTAGTTCCAATTTTGATTTGCCAGCTACTTGTTTCATGGCTTTAATTTGAGCCGCGGATCCTACTCTGGAAACAGAAATACCCACATTAATAGCGGGTCGAATTCCGACATTGAATAGATCCGCAGATAAGAATATTTGTCCATCTGTAATGGTGATTACATCAATAGGAATATAGGCGGAAATGTCTCCAGATTGAGTCTCAACTATTGGTAAAGCGGTCATACTTCCTTCGCCCAGAAGAGAATTTAATTTAGCGGCTCTTTCTAAAAGGCGTGAATGCAAATAAAAAACATTCCCTGGATAAGCCTCACGGCCGGCAGGTCTTCTTAATAGAAGGGACATTTGGCGATAAGCTTGTCCTGTTTGGAGAGATCTCTACTCCTAATGTCTCAGTTTTGGTATTAATGTCTCAGTTGATAGGTTGTGTTCCGGGTTTTATTTTCGTCCCACCTCACCCGGTCTTTTTTGGTACTTCTTCGGTACTCCCTCCCACCTCCGTCTCAGCCGCGAAAAACCAATGAAAACCCCGCGATCGAGTTCCGCCCACGCCCAACCTCCCGTTCTGGAAAAAAAACTACTAAAAAACAGGACTCGCATGCACGAGCGAGACTGCCCTCTCGATCCCCTTGACCTACGATCTGTGACTGTAGACGCACCAGATCGCCGCCGCGGACCTCGCAGGGAAGACGCGGACGAGATCCCAAGCCGTTGCTCCTCCTATCCCGGGATGCAGCCGCCGCCGCCGAACCAGGGAGACGCCGGCGACCGTCGCCGCCATCGTGGATCACCAGGACGCCGCCGCCTGCACCGCCACCACCGCGTCTCGGATACGTCGCTGCAAGGCGGATCCCTGGGAGCGGGAGGAGCTAGGGGTCAGCCGCGTCGATAGCGGCGAGGTGGAGCCCTGGGGCTGGGAGTGGGTATGGGAGGAGGTGGGCGGCAGCTGCGAGCGCGACGGGGTGAGGGGCGTCGATGAGATGCTCCTGGTGCCTCCCTCCGAGTGGGAGGGGGAGAGGGGCGTCAGCGGCGAGCCGGATGGGGCGAGGGGCGTCGATGAGATTCCCTGGCGCTTCCCTCCGGGTGGGAGGAGAGGGGCGTCGATGGAGCCCTACGCCGCCGCCGAGGTTCGAGAGAAGCTGGCCACCACGACCTCCCTCCCTAGTCGGCCGCCACCACCCCTCCCCAAGCAGCCATGTACAGTAGGGCGGCTCCCACGCGCCTGGCCTAGGTGGGTCTCGGCCTCCCTCCTCCCTTCGTCACAGGCCAGGAGCCCCCCTCCCCTCCCCGATCTGGTGGAGAGAGGGCCAGGCCTTGCCACTCCGGTGGTCGCTGTGGCCAGATCTGTCCGGGGTAGTCGCCGTAGAGCCTCTACGGCGGCGGAGTAGCAGCAGCCCGACAGAAGGTGGGTGCCAGATCTTCGTCTAGCAGCTCGCCGTCGGAGCTTCTCACTGGAGGCGATGGAGGCCGGTGGGTGAGGGGCACTCGTCAAGGGGGTGATTGGGCGCATTAGGAGGGGGAGTGGAGAAACTGGGATTGAGATGCCTCGGCTGGGTGCTCGATGATGCGCCAGGCGAAGAAGGATCTCCTGGTGGAGCTTGGGAGAGGGGAGGTGTTGGGAGGAGGAGACGTCATGGAGCCCAAGACTGGATGCAACAGAATAAGCAGCGCCATTGCCGTGCACTAAGCAGGTCGACAGAGTCTGCGAGGTGGAAGATCCATAGCATATAGGTGAGTCTGTAGGTGCTATTTTATCTTTGTGCATCTGTTCCAATATTATTGATCTTTTTCGCATTAGAGTAGAATGAATATTTGTATTACCATCTTATAGTGCTAAATCCTGTGCAACAGTTGGGGTAAGCTTCTCAACTGCCTAGCACCAATTAGGCTTCTAAAACTGAAGCATAGACAAAATTCAGTTAAGCATCCAAGTTTCTTTTTAAGTGGTACACTATATATTGCTAACCGAGGGAACTTCTATTTGTGTTTTTTGTTTTTTCTAACAATCACTTGAGTGTGTTGTTTGCAGTTTTCAACCATCCATCGCTGAACCTACAGGAGCCTGATGCCATGTGTTTTTTTACCAATCAAACTACTTGGAGAACAAAAGAAAGTTGTTTTTTCTGTCTCCACTAGGAGTCGGAAATGAGAACGCCATCTCTGCATAACTGAACGAAGTGACTGAAAATTTATGTTATATATGGTACAACCTTATGAGAGAATTATTTCTGTACACGTAGAACACAGTTACATGTATGCCTTCAAAGTTATTTGTTATTTATATATGTATAAATGAGCTTGGCTTTCAACCCTGCAAGGTTTAAAATTTCTCAGTTTTATCAAGTCATTCACAGTTTTAATTATCATATGTATAATTGTGCCTGATACTCCAAATGCCCATTCGGCCAGGTTGATTTGCAAGGGTTGTGTGGAGCGAACCCTGTTCCTCTAAACCAAGGGGTACTTTTGGCCTTTTTCCTGGCATGCCCCATAGCCGATGAGATATCCCTGAAGCTTCAATGGATACAAAGGTTTACAAAATGTTCACACAGTATTTGGTTCATATCACCATTGTTTCATGTTCGATTGACTGGTGCGGTTCTCTTACATAGTTTGAACCATTTAGCATTTGGGAACACGAGGATTCCGATTGGGAGAACGACGTCGTCCATAGATTAATGGCGAGACTTTGGTGCTTTGATTAATTTCCAGGACCATTTGTTTCCTGTCCGGTGATGCAATCTGAAAATCATGCAAAAATTTGTCATGTTTGGGCATTGTCAGTATGGGAACACCGGACCAACCCACACTTTACAGGACAGGAGGGTTGACCGCTGGGCGATGCGCTGCACGAGTAGGCCAGGAGGAACAAGAGTAGAAGAGGACTATAGCCTGTAGGTGAGAGAAGATGATGCCATTGCCATCTTGACTGAAGGTTGGGCATCTAAAGATGCTTGGCAACCAGAACTCTGAAGGTATATGGTGTGATATTTACTAAAATTATATTGACCAAGCACAACATATCCAATCATCTGAAACATGTCCTCTTCTTTTCTGGAACTAGCGGAAACCACCGTTCTTTGACTGATTGTTACAGAGTTTATCTGGTTCTGAAAATTAATATTCTCTGAATTTTTTTGCTAGCTAAACACCACTTGAAGGTACCTGGAAATACATTACTTGCTGAAGCTGCACATCCTAGCCCCAGGAGGAGGCCAAATGCATATTCCGATCATGTGATCTAAATACTAACACTTCCTTGCTGGATCTAAGGTTTAATTTCTCTGCCCCAATGCTGGTTCTTAGGGTAATACAAGTTCTACTCCATATTTTTGATGCCCTCCACATAAATCCATCACTCTCTTGTTGCCTTGAAGCATACTTCCGTCGCAGCCGAAGCTGAACATTTAGAGAGACCATACTGTAGCAAGCTTGCTTTCCAGGGACCTGGTGTTTCTACAAACCCAACGATAGGTGTGTTTGAAAAAAAAGGTCAGTTCGTGTTGCAATTTCATGAAAACTTCCTTATGCGGTGTTATTGCACTGGTACAAAAAATGTCATGGTCTTTTTCTTCCTATTTAGATCGCCACCTACCTATGAATTACGACTCTGGGCATGGCAGAATGTCACCATAATTTTTGTTCAGCAACTAGATTTCATCCCAAGACGTGCCATCTCTCTAATTTGACTCTGAGCATGTAATACAATTAGTTAATCATGTGGGTTGGTCTTGTGCCTTCCAGCTGCAATTGAATTAGTCTAAGCAATCGAGGTCCTACTAATTAATTAAGCTGGCTATTTGCTTGCTTCTTGTACCTACGGCATGCTCTTTGGGTTTTTTATCGCGGTATGCAAGCTTCTAAGCGCCGGATTGATGTCGTACTAACAAATTAAGGTGGTTGATTACTTGCTTTTTTTTCTCAGTATTGCAAGCTTTACTGTGAATTAAAATGAATTAAAAGGATGGAGCCGGTATGCCTACAGTTGATTCACTGATGTTCAAATTAACTGCAGTAGCTTATTTTTCCTACAACTTCATTGAAAGTTCCTTTGCCGTATCTAATTACCTAAAGTTTTCCTTGTACCATTTTCCATGAGATTAATGTAATTGGGAATACCAGTGCTTGTTTGAATCATTTAGTTAATTAATTGTGAAGATAAAACTTGTATTTGTATGTTTTAGAATTACTATTATCCTGGTAAAATGACCACAAGTGAAAGGGTTGTAAAGATTAATTATTCTTTGTGGAAGCATTATTGGTCTAATTAATAGATGTACATGCATCAATAATGTTGTTGAGCTTCAGTTGATTCTATAGTGCCGTACTATTCGCAAACTTCTATTTTGAGAAAACATAGCAAATTCAATATTGTGGCAGCTAAATGGCGCGCCCGCTGTAGCAAGTGAGTGCCCATCAAAATCACCCTGAGCATACTTGTGCTGATTTTCATGATTGCTCTTCTGCCAGCAACAATGTTCCTCGCACTTCTACCACACAACTGTATGTTCATGTTCCAGAGTCCTTATTCATAGTTAATTTCAATCACAAAGTGACACATGTCGGTCTATTAGTTAACATGTGTATCTCCGTTTCTTCTAAGTTCCAATCGACCTACTCTGAAGTTGTTCCTAAGACAGTGCCTCAAGCAAAGGGAATGAGCCTCATTTAGTGTATCTAGCGAGTTCGCGATCCTTTGTTGGGATAAACATTTGTGCAAGAGCAATAGTCTTGTCACTGTTGGTTGTTAGTACTGTTGCTTGATAATTCTAATTTTTACTTCAGTTCATAAGGCAATGTAGTTATGCTTGACGCACGATATGAAGACTACCATTTTGCCTTTTGACCTTGGTTTCTTCCTCCAGTAAGTAATGCACATAGTTCTTTTCTAAATTAGAGCATATGACTTGTTGATCGATCTCTGAGCTCAGTAATAATATTAAGCCTTAATCTGTTTATTGTGCAGACAAGATGAGAAAGAAATGCTACCCAAGAATATGTACTTTATAAACATTTCAACTGTAACCTGGAATAAAATTAAATAAATAAGGAAAGAGTATATTCATATATCTTTTTTGTACTTTGATGGTTTCACACCACAAGTTCCGAGATGGTAATTGTGTTGCATATGTCTGCTCTCTTACTTTGTTTTTTTGAACAGGTAGGTTCCGAAAGATGGCATGAAGAATTTCTTTGAGAGAATTTGCGTGAGGTGTCTAAATGATTTTTATCTTCTGAACATATTCTTGTATGACTAACTGAATTCATTTTCTCAAAACGTTGGTACTTTTCCTTTTTCATTTATGTTGCTCGACTGAGTCTCTCTCGGATCATGTACACTCCACATGCTAGCTGATCTGTAGCAGTGCGGAAGGTGAGCTTGGCTGCCGGCAGCGGCTCCTTTGGCTGATCTGCGGCGATGCAGAAGTTGGGTTGGAAAGAAGCACGACCGGCTGCTCTGAAGTGGGTCGTAGGGGAGAGATTCGTAAGAGATAGGGAGGGAGTTCTATTGGCCCGTGCATGACATCCAACCCAATGGCATCATGCCCTGGTAAGCTTCTTATGTGTTCCAATTCTTGCACTTGGTCTTTTTCTTTCCAACCCTGAAAATAGAGTTTGCCTTGATTCCTAATCATGCTTTAAAAGCTGATATCCACCTCGTTTATCTTGCTACTGATGGTAATGTGTGCAAGTATGATTTTGTGATAATGCCAGATGGTGTGTGCCTTCTTTATTCATGGTTCGAGTACTCTAACCTGGCTCGTATGATAATGTATCCCTGCTACAGAGCACAAATGACGTGTTTTAATTATATTTTAGTTGACATGGATTTCATTTATCTTGTGAATTGTATAGTCAGATCATGAATTTTAATGATTGATTGATTTTCATGGTCACATGTAGGCATGGTTGCATGGCCACGGGGAGAATGGAGCAAGTAGCGTGTGAGGAGTTTAAGAAATGGGGACAAGGGACAGTTTAGTTAATTAAGTCTATGTTAGTTTCAAGTTTTATCCTTGTTGCGGTAAAAAAATTAGGTTGGATTAACCACCATGTACATCTTTAATTACTTTTAAATAAGAAATATAATCAAAATATTCTTTTGAAATCATAAAATTTATATAATTTGTACAAGTACATGAAGGTGGAACAGGAGGAAGGGTGGGAGAAGATTAGGCCCCGTTTGGTAACAAAGTATTTTCTATGTATTCCCATAATACTGCAGTTTTTTATAATACTGTAGTTTTTATTACAAAGGGTTGTTTGGCTGTCTCTAAAAATTGTAATTTTAATACTGCAGTTTTTGGCAAACCATAGTATCTTCTCTGCATAAAAAAAAGAACCACATACCTCTTTTTTTTAAACTGAGCTCGCTGAGAAAAAGAGTCCCTCGCTCATACCTTCTCAACACGCCTCATGTCCACGGCCGTTTTATTAGGATCTTCTGCTTGGTGATTTAGTTAGCTCGCTTCCGTTTGTTCTTCCAAATTACAGCCAACCACAAAATCGTTTTGAAGACGTTGTTGCCGTCCGGATAGCCAGTTAGAATATGTGTCTTCTACCTCGTGTGCATGGCCTTTTTTGGTGCATGGCCGAGTAGTTGCATAAAATGGCTAGCTAACTAGAAAAGCACGTGTGTCTGCAGCTGCTAATGGTTTTAGCTAGCTAATTTTGTGTCGCTGAAAACTAGCCAAACAGGTTGTCAGTATTATCAATACTACAAAATATTCTGTTATGTTAAAACTGTGGTATTTCACACTTGTAGGCTAAATTATTGTAGTTTTTGATACTTAGGTTTTTGGGATACTTAGGTTTTTGTATTATTGGATACTTAGATATCGTTTCATTTTCTTGCAAGGAGAGGATGGTTACGAAGAAATAACAAGAAATGGAGAGAGAATCAGTTTTATTACTGTATGGATGGAAACCACATGCCAGCTTGTCCAACATATTTCTACATTGAGTCAATTATTCGATCGCTATGTTTTTTTATTCCATGGCAATGCATGGTCATTCAACTATTTAAATTTACAGGCTGTTCATCCACTTTTTTCAAGCTATTTACATATTTGTCACTTGTGAGCAAGTTTGCATATGATGCTAGGAAGTGAACATAAGGACACATAAACGTTGCATTTTGAATATGAAATAAACTCAACATCCAAATAACAAATTTGTTGCTCCGTCCATCGGTGAGCAGGAAATGTAAGCATCCTTCTAAATAAGATATTACCTATCTTGAAGCTGGAAATGCAAGCATCCAAAATTTACAACAATATTTCTAAAAACTGAAAACAATCTTTCAATCTTGATATAAGAATGAAACATAAGCAACATCACAGAGTTTGCTATTTGTTTTGAAACATAATTACCAACAAGTGATATACATGTGAACTTACAGTTTATTCAAATTGGAATGCGGCTCACTCTACTAAAAAGGACGATGTCACCCACTCCGAGTAAAAACGGTCATCTACTCGCATTTAGCATTGACCAATGAATATATATTGTATATGAGTTTTCTATTTTTTATTTTAATATTGTTTATATGTTTACTTTTGTGGATCAAAGATCAAAACTGATGACTTTTTATTGACAAACCTTTATGGTGAACCAGATTGAAAAATCATCGGGTTTTACACAATCAGAAGAGATGCATACAAATAATTGTTCTTTATATATTTGTTGTGCATGATAGTACAAGGGGTATGTTTCTATACATATTTATTTTTGCAGAGTATGAAAGAGATGGAGATGGATTATGTCAACGTTCAAAAAGAATCCATCGACAAGAGTGTTGAGGCGATGTCATTGGAAGGGCCCAAAAATTCATTAAGATTTATACAACAAAAGGCCCGTGGCAACGCACGGGCATTGTACTAGTCATCATAAATTATTAAAGTATGTCGTTTGCGGAACATAAAATACTCAGTCGGGGCTGCTCCCGTATAAGGAGCGAGGTATTGTAATGTAGCAGGTGAATCCGCCATTTCAGCTACTACAATAGTGTATTCCATGGCCCCCTCTCATTGAAAGTAGTTACTACTTGAGCTACGGAGGATGCTCTTTGACCGATAGCTACATAAACACATATTACACCTTGCCCATTTTGATTGAGAATTGTATCTGTGGCTACTGCTGTTTTGCTAGTCTGTCTGTCCCCAATAATTAACTCTCGCTGACCGCGCCCTATAGGGATCATCGAATCGATAGCAATAAGCCCTGTTTGAAGAGGTTCGTATACGGAACGCCTGGAAATTATACTTGGAGCAGGAGATTCAATTAAGCGAGATTCCGAAGCTATAATTTCGCCTTTCCCATCAATAGGTTTAGCCAGAGCATTTACAACATGACCCAAGTAAGCCTCACTCACGGGTATCTGAGCAATTCTTCCTGTTGCTTTTACAAAACTTCCCTCTTGTATCATCAACCCATCGCCCATTAATACAATCCCAACATTTTTGGATTCCAAATTCAGAGCAATACCCCTAGTACCTTCTGCAAATTCGACTAAGTCACCTGACATTATTTCACCAAGACCTATAATATAAGCAATCCCATCCCCCACTTGAACTACGCGACCTATATTCTCAATCCCTACTTTCCTATTATATTGTTCAATACGTTCGCAGAGAATTTTATGAATTTCGTCGACTCGAAGGGTTGCCATTAGTATTTCTTGACTCTTTTTCGGAAGTAAGGGGAAAAATAATTCCTAAATTCTAAATGAAAGTAGAAGTTCAAGGACTAATTAATTTAATTATCTCTTCCATTCCAGGGATCCGAGAATGTCAATATTAGCACGAATCGTACGGAAATGTAACTGGGTATTCAAACAACTATTCAGAGTTCCTAGAGCTCCTTGTACGGCCTATTGGAAAACCCGCTGTCGGAGCTGATTCATTGCCCTTTGTTTTTCAAAATAAAGGGTTTCGTTTTTAGAATTTTCCAATTGTTCCAAACTAATAGAAGTTGCTTTAATCAAATTTGCTTTTTCTCATTCTATCTCAGAGTATCCATTCATTTGATACTCATCCGCTTCTAGTTCGACTTTCTGTAATCGAATCCGAGCTTTTTCGAGTTGCTCAATGGCCCCTCTATGCAATTCTTCTGAATTTCGAATAGTACTCAAGATCCTTTGTTTTCAATTATCTAATAAATCTTTTAATATAAGTAGATTATTTTGTAAGTTTACAACTTTTATGATCTCTTCGCGAACCAAACATGAATCTTTCGATTCATTTGGCTCTCACGCTCCTTTTTTTCTATAGCTATTTCCATATCTTTTTTTAAGTAATGAGCCTATCCTCTATCTTCTTTTTTATGTTTATATTTCAATATACCGAAACCTATATAAGACTAGATAAATATTAAGAGGACTCTTCCGCCTAGATAAAAATATATCATGGTCAGCAAAGTTGTTTCTTTATTTTATTTGCCCTCTAGTTAATAATTTAAATTTCATTAAGAAAAACTAACTAACTAAATGGAAAATGGAAATTAATAGAATTCTTTTTTATTTATTTTTTCTTCAAATCCAAAAAATTTCTCTTTTTTATACATAGGTCGTCGATTCGGCATTGGTTAAAAAAGGGCAGTAAATAGTTCAAACCATCTTATCAATATGAGTGTTCTATATCAGATAAATTTTACATTAGCTATTTCCCGTTAATTCAGTACTAATACTAAACTTAACCATCTTTGATCAACGAGCTAGTCAGGTAGAGGCATACTAGTGACACTATGTTTGTCTATGTATTCACACATGTATTAAGTTTCCGGTTAATACAATTCTAGCATGAATAATAAGCATTTATCATGATATAAGGAAATATAAATAACAATTTTATTGTTGCCTCTAGGGCATATTTTCTTCACGACCAAGACGGCTTGAACCTAAGGGGTCGCGCACTTAAGGGAATGAACCTAGGAGGTCGGATCCAGGGACACTGGTCGGATGTGATCCGTGTTGGAAATATGCCCTAGAGGCAATAATAAAATGGTTATTATTGTATTTCCTTGTTCATGATAATTGTCTATTGTTCATGCTATAATTGTATTAACTGGAACCCATAATACATGTGTGAATACATAGACTTAAACTTCCAAAACCCCTTTGTGACTCTCGGTCTGACCGATACCCCACTTTCGGTCTTACCGAGATCATTAAGTTGATCTATGGTTTCGATCTTGGTGCAACCGATTTGAACCATTCGGTCACACCGAGTTGCAATAACTGTATACAGTTTTGCATCTCGGTGCCACCGAGTTGTTCCACTCGGTCACACTGACAGGGTCGGGCTATATATAGTCACGGGCAAAAATTTGGAAATTTCTCCGAACCCCTTCGCCCGCGTGATAGATCGCTCTGCCAACGTGGTCTCCGGATCGTCTCCTCGCCGCTAGCCGCCTCCAGTCGCTGGTCTCCGTCGCCGTCAACGGGAATCAACCCCGCCGTTGCCGCCGTAGCGAGTCTCCGCCGAACTAGGGTATGGACTCGATCTTTGTGCTATTCCCCAATCCGATTCCTAGCACATTGTGATCATAATGATTCTTGCCACGTTTGGTAAACTTCTATCCAGTTAATGAAGTTGTAGATTAGGTTTGATTCGAAAAATTTTAGGGTTAGGTTTCCGCCGAAACCATCTCGGACCCACCGAGTTGAAAAACTCGGTCCCACCGATTTGGCTTATGCCATTGCACAAGTGAGACTCAGTCTGACCGAGTATTACTAATCGGTGTGACCGATTTTGGGACTTTGTGAAACCCTAGCAGTCTCGGTGCCACCGAACTGTGACTCGGTCTGACCGAGTTCACTAGTTTAGGTTCCAAAACTGCTTCGGTGTCACCGAGTTTAAAAATCGGTAGATCCGAAATGCTTTCTGTGGAAAACTAAAACTAAGTTTTGGATCATTCTTTTGCAAAAATCTCTGCATTTTGTGATGCTCATCCACTCTACCTCATCTATAAACTATTCACAGGGTCAGCAGTCAACTTGTTCATCATGTCAGACCAAAGTGATAGCCAGAATTTGTCAGAGCAGCAAGTGCAAATGAGTGAGGGCACTAGTCCCTCAAGTTCTTCAGATGATGGCAGCAGGAGCACCCCTAGCAACCTGCCAAAAGCTGCCACAAGACAAAGAAAGAAGAGAACTTCAGATTCTGAGGATGAAGATTATGTGGCAGAGGAAGAGGAAGCCACATCAAAGAGAACTGTGCTCAAGAAAGAATATGGCCCAGCACAGAGCATAAAGCCAGGGATGAAGGTCAAAATGCCAGCAGGCAGGCAGCCTATGCCAAAGGCCAGAGCTTCAACTCAAATTCCTGAGAAGCCCACTCCCATAGAGTCAGCTGCTGCAGAAGGAAAGAAAAGGAAGGAGAAGGTCAAGAAGACCGTACCCTAAGTGCTTGGAAAGGCTTCCATCATGGAAGAAGAGGAAGAGGAAGAAGAGGTTGCTGCACCAGCACCTAAGGCACCCAAGCTGATGGGTGATGCCATAAGATCAGGAGAAACTGCTTCCAAGGCCAAGCCAGCTCCAAAGCCAAAACCAAAGAGGAATACAAGAAGCATCCCAGCTGCTGAGAAGAACAAGGCCCCAGTGTCTGAGACTGTTGTTGAAGAAGATGATGAAGAGCATGTCCTGAGAAAGCTCAAGCCCAAGATCCCAGACCACAATGATGCTCATCCTGTGGCTGAGGATATGAAGCTCAGAAGAGACTCAGGGCTGAGGAAGTGGAGAGAAGCAGATCCCTATGCTATCAGGAGGAGGACTACTGTTGATTACAGGTTTCACACCAAGGAGCAGCAAGATTTTTATGAGAAAGTGCTGCTAGATAAGAAGCCCATTGTATGTGATATGAGATGGGTCAACTGGGAATATATCAAGGAGAATGAAGAGCACTACCCTGGAGTGCAGGACAGCTTCAAGGCATGTGGAGTAGAGGACTTTGTTGGGCAGAAGCTCACAAAGTGGAATGAGGAGCTTATCATGCAGTTCTACTCCACAGCACATTTTTATCCAGATGGGAGGATTATTTGGATGTCAGAAGGTACGAGGTACCAATCTACAGTTGCTGAATGGGCACAGCTTATCAATGCCCCAGAGGAGCATGAGGATGACTTGGATGTCTATTCCAAGAAGAAGATGGATCATAACTCAATGTCAAACATGTACAAGGAGATCCCAAATGAAGCACTTGATACGTTCAAGTTTGGCTCGGTGCATTATCTACTGTTAGGGCTGCCAACCATCAACTGGATTCTTAGGCACACACTTTTGCCCAAGTCTGGAGATCACAGGATGATCAGAGGTCATGCCATTAACTTGCTACATATCTTTGATGTGCCTCGGAAATTTAAGGTCATGAGCCTCATGGTAGAGACCATCAAGAGGACTGCAGCAGATCAGAAGAGGAGCTGTGGATATGCCCCTCAGATCCAGATGTTGATTAACTCAAGAATGGGCACAGACACATACTTGTTGGACAAGGAACATTTGCCTATCTATCCAGAGTTCAAGGACAACCAAGTTGTGATGACCAAAGATGAACCATCTTCAGCCCATGCACAAGCCAAGAAGGAGAAGGCAATAAAGGAGAAAGCTGCCAAGATGCCAACTCAAGAGGAGGCATCTGAGTACTTCTTGAAGACCAAGCAAGAGCAGCTCAGTTACTTGATTGCATCCACCCTGCGGCTTGAGAAAGGACTAGCCACCCTAACTCAGAACCAGGCAAGCCTAGAGAGAATCGTAGAACAAAAGTTCTATGACTTGGATATCAAGGTGACAGAGATTCAGACTGCAGTGGAGTAGCTCCAAGATGACATACAGGAGAGGAAAGGGAAGACAACCACTGATGCCTTTTCCAGAGTGCCACGAGGTCCGAGGTCGTCTGCAGTGCCAGTTCCTGACACAAGAGCAACCGCCTCAGCTCCAGCCACAGCACCAGCCCAACCTGCTCCAGCATCTACTTCAGCTTCAACTCCAACCGCGTCTACGGAAGCCTTCGTCCTTGGAGTGATCCGGACTCCACCGCCACCTGAAGATCAAGCCTGAGTGTCGATTTAGCACTATGCATTTTCTAGGAACTTTTTGGTAACTTGTTGCCAAAGGGGGAGAAAATGTATAGATCATAGGCTTCGAGAGAGAGATAGAGTGTGTTGCTTTTCTCTCTTGCTTTATTTGGTGGTTTTTCGAACTTTGTTTGCTTTTGGTCGAGATACTTTGATATGCTTGTGAGACATTGATGATCATGTGTTTGATCATAAGCTACACTTATGCATGCTTGGTGAATGCTATTATCTTATCTATCTTATGTGATCATTCACTTTTCTTGGTGATGAGTGCATGTATTTCATTATTAATCATTTTGAGCGCTCCACCAAGATGTATGTGACATGGAAGAGTAACCCATGACTCTAACTCTTTGTGCATTTGCAGTCCAAAGCAAATCTTAAATATGCACAAATTTAGGGGGAGCTCTTACTTATCACATACCTCTCAAAGCGACGATGTAATTTGTTCTTACTATCATTTGTCGAAGCTTTGATCTATATGTTGTCATCAATTACCAAAAAGGGGGAGATTGAAAGTGCAACTATCCCTAGGTGGTTTTGGTAATTCATAACAACATATAGCTCATTGAGCTAATGCTATTCCAAGATGATTATTTCAGGAAAGCTCAATGATTGGCATGTCATGGATGGTGAAAGTGGAACCCTCAAAATGCTAAGGACAAAGGATTGGCTCAAGCTCAAAAGCTCAAGACTCTTCATTTTATATTTTAGTGATCCAAGATCACATTGAGTCTTTAGGAAAAGCCAATACTATCAAGGAGGGATGAGGTGTTGCTTAATGAGCCTCTTGCTTCATGTGCTTAGTGATATGCTCCAAAACCCTCAACTACTTTCCCATATCCACATATGACCTAAACCCTAAGCCAAACTCGGTCCTACCAATTCTTCCTATCCGGCGCCACCGAGTTTCACTTGTCATAAGCCACTGCCAAACCCTAGCAATTCGGTTCTACCGATAGGGATCTCAGTCTCAACGAGATGGGATTGCAAACTCTCTGTTTCCCTTTCGTAACTTTTCGGTCTCACCGAAAGAGCGGATCGGTCCCACCGAGATTGCAATGTAAACTCTCTGTTTCCTTTTTGTAACATTTCGGTCTCACCGAAAGAGCAAATCGGTCCCACCGAGTTTACCTGACCAACTCTCTGGTTAGCTTATTACCAAAATCGGTCTCACCGAGTTTGTGTAATCGGTCTCACCGAGATTACATTATGCCCTAACCCTAACAAAATCGGTCCTACCGAGTTGCATGTCAGTCCCACCGAAAATCCCTAACGGTCACTAGGTTTACCTTTTCGGTCCGACCGAGTTTTTTGATTCGGTCCCACCGAGATTGGTAAATTGTGTGTAACGGTTAGATTTTGTGTGGAGGCTATATATACCCCTCCACCTCCTCTTCATTCGTGGAGAGAGCCATCAGAACACATCTACACTTCCAACTCATATGTTTTGAGAGAGAACCACCTACTCATGTGTTGAGACCAAGATATTCCATGCCTACCATATGAATCTTGATCTCTAGCCTTCCCCAAGTTGCTTTCCACTCAAATCTTCTTTCCACCAGATCTAAATCCTATGAGAGAGAGTTGAGTGTTGGGGAGACTATCATTTGAAGTACAAGAGCAAGGAGTTCATCATCAACACACCATTTGTTACTTCTTGGAGAGTGGTGTCTCCTAGATTGGCTAGGTGTCACTTGGGAGCCTCCGACAAGATTGTGGAGTTGAACCAAGGAGTTTGTAAGGGCAAGGAGATCGCCTACTTCGTGAAGATCTACCGCTAGTGAGGCAAGTCCTTCGTGGGCGATGGCCATGGTGGAATAGACAAGGTTGCTTCTTCGTGGACCCTTCGTGGGTGGAGCCCTCCGTGGACTCGCGCAACCGTTACCCTTCGTGGGTTGAAGTCTCCATCAACGTGGATGTAGGATAGCACCACCTATCCGAACCACGGGAAAAATATACGTGTCTCCAATTGCGTTTGAATTCTCCAAACCCTTCCCTTTACATTCTTGCAAGTTGCATGCTTTACTTTCCGCTGCCAATATACTCTTTGCATGCTTGCTTGAATTGTGTGATGATTGCTTGACTTGTCCTAAAATAGCTAAAATCTGCCAAGAACTAAAATTGGGAAAAGGTTAAGTTTTTATTTGGTCAAGTAGTCTAATCACCCCCCCTCTAGACATACTTTCGATCCTACAGGAACGAGTAAAGTGACTTGCCGGTAATGAGATTGAACGAGGTATTGGGATACCGACGATCGAATCTCGGGCAAGTAACATACCGATTGACAAAGGGAATTGTATACGGGATTGATTGAATCCTCGACATCGTGGTTCATCCAATGAGATTATCGTGGAGCATGTGGGAGCCAACATGGGTATCCAGATCCCACTGTTGGTTATTGACCGGAGAGTTGTCTCGGTCATGTTTACGTGTCTCCCGAACCCGTAGGGTCTACACACTTAAGGTTCGATGACGCTAGAGTTGTTGAGATATTAGTATGCGGTTAACCGAAAGTTGTTCGGAGTCCCGGATGAGATCCCGGACGTCACGAGGAGTTCCGGAATGGTCTGGAGGTAAATATTTATATATAGGAAGTCTAGTTTCGGCCACCGGGAGAGTTTCGGAGGTCACCGGTATTGTACTGGGACCACCGAAAGGGTCCTGGGGGTCCACCGGGTGGGGGCCACCTATCCCGGAGGGCCCCATGGGCTGAAGTGGCGTGGGAACCAGCCCCTGGTGGGCTGGTGCGCCCCACCCAAGGGCCCAAGGCGCCAAGGGTTGGAAACCCTAGGGGGTCGTTGCCCCCCGAGGGGGCATGCGCCCCCCTGGTTGGAAACCCTAAGGGGGTCGTTGCCCCCCGAGGGGCCGCCGCCGCCCCCCCCCCCTCTAGATGGGATCTCCAAGGGGCCATGCGTCCCCCCTAGCCCCTATATATAGTGGAGGGGAGGGAGGGCAGCCGCACCCTAAGCCCTGGCGCCTCCCTCTCCCTTCCGTGAGACATCTTCCTTCTCCAGTAGCGCTTGGCGAAGCCCTGCTGGAATCCCGCTGCTTGCACCACCATGCCGTCGTGCTGCTGAATCTCCATCAACTTCTGCTTCCCCTTGCTGGATCAAGAAGGAGGAGACGTCTCCGTTCCATACGTGTGTTGAATGCGGAGGTGCCGTCCGTTCGGCGCTAGGATCATCGGTGATTTGGATCACGACGAGTACGACTCCATCAACCCCGTTCTCTTGAACGCTTCTGCTCGCGATCTACATGGGTATGTAGATACACTCCTCTCCCTCTCGTTGTTAGATGACCCCATAGATTGATCTTGGTGATGCGTAGAAAATTTTAAATTTCAGCTACGATCCCCTACAATCCGAGCTATATTTGGATTGTGGCCGAGTAGACTTATGGGCTTTAGGGTCCGTGCGAGGCCCAAGTGTTGAGCCCACGAAGGACGCCTATATAAAGTAGGATGCGGCACACTCATGCGATTGGTCGTTTCAGCGCTGTCACTAGGGTTTGCATGTGTTGCGAATAGACACCTCCACTCGCCGCCGGTTGTGTGATCGAACCTAGCAGTCCGCCGCACGACGTTCCTCCTACACGCGCGGATACCGTTAGACGCGGTACACTTGTGCCGCTCCGGCAAACCTGTACGTGGGAAACGATGACCAGCTGTTCGAGGGAGATTGGACGAGGAGGAGACGATCCACGCGGACGCGCTGCCCCAACTCTTCTTCCGCTGCATGGCACTGCGCGTCTAGTGATAACGATCTGTGATCCATCTCCCGTAGCATGTTCTTGGTTGTTCTGCGCGTAGGAAAATTTTAATTTTCAGTCGTCACACTCTACCGTAGAACCCAACACCAACTCCCAATCCAGCCGTTTCCAGCAAAAAAACTGAGCGGAGTAGCGTGCTCCCTGAGAAGGAGATGAAGGTGTGGAGGAGGAACATGGAGAGGGGAGGGGAGAGGCTTGCGGCGGTGGATCTCATCAGGGGCACGCGCATGGCGGAGGGTGCCGTGAGCGTGGCTGAAGACATGTGTGTTGGTGGGTGCGGGCGAGGGCTGGTGCCTGTGATGCGGGTGCCCCGGCGTCCTCGTTGCGGGGAAGAAGAAGATGGGGAAAAGAACGATTGGAAGCAGTGCTCTCGTCGCTTTGTTTTTTTTTTAAGGGGTGCTCCCATTTCCAGTCGCACGATCAATAGCGATCACAGGGCCCATGCGCGTCCGTCTAAACGTTTCCGCCAGCGCATCGTCTAGAAACGTTTCCCTAAAAAAAAGCAATCAACTAGTATCGCCGAGTTATGTTAGTGTAGTCCACTAATACTTCCCATACTTTGACCAAAACTTTGAAAATGCAAAACTAGAGCCTTTTTTAATCCATTTCTTAATTTACGTTGTAGTTATATGGTCGAATAGTGAGCGCCATGACTTCAAAAAAAGAGTGAGCGCCATGCTCTATCCGTCCCGTCAAAAGGCACGAGTTCCGAGACAAATGATCGGATTGACCCCCGCGTCTGCATGGACTCGGCACGTTAGCTCCATGCATTCCAGCTTTTGCGCGCGGCCTTATCTGCGAGCACGGCGTAAGAGATTCCACGCCCGCCGCACCGCACGGACGCGACCGCCACGACACGGAGCGCAGGCGCACGTACGGCGACACCGGCCGGCAGGATGTGGAACTCGGCGTCGGCACGGTGGCTCGGCCGGCGTTGGTGCGTGCGTGGCGACTCGTCGCTGGATAGGGCAGCACGGTAGCAACAGGTGAATTCGAGCAGCACACAACTTTAACTTCGGAGAGCCAAGTCACATGAATTATTTTTCTTTTTTTTTTTTGAGATCTAGAGTAGAATAAAAAACTACTCAGAGTGACCAGTACAGTCGGGTGTATATTCCGAAATCATCAGTGGTCTCAGGCTGTCCGGGACATTTGCAAGCACCACTTGATCTCCATCGCTCCTGGTCAAAGCTGCTAGTCCATGTGCAAGCTTATTGCTGTCTCTCCTCACACAGCTGAAACTGCATGTGTCGAACGCCGCAGCAGCAGTCTGAATGTCCCTTAGAAGGCCATAGAGTGGCGAACGTGAGGGGGTCAGATTGGCCAATTCCTTTGCCACGGTCAGGTTATCTGTCTCAACGATCACCTGTCCATTAAAGAAGGCTGGCAGGGTTTGAAGGCCAACTAGGACAGCCCGGGCCTCAGCCTCCTCCACGCTATGACAGAGCGGAAGTTTCTTGCAGACGGCTACGAAAACTTGTCCTCTGCTGTCTCTTGCAACAGCACCAGCAGAGCTCTCTCCAGTATCAGCTAAAAAGGCAGCATCGGAGTTGATCTTGACAGCTCCTTCAGCAGGGGGAGCCCATTTCCTGTTCATGTTATCAGTTGGTCGCGCAAGCTTTTCTCCAGTACCCCTTCCCACTGTCCAAACCTCTGGTTCAGTTGCATTCTGTAGCTCCTCGGCGTACTTTGTCAGAAAATGTACTGACCTGCTGACTGATTCTTTGCCATCACTGCGGATGCAATCTTCCCTGAGGAACCAACAGCGCCAGAGAAGTAGCAGGATTTTGGCTCGTGTATCCTCATTTTCCGTGTCAAGAAGAACTTGCAACCAATCTTCACCTGTATGCCAAAATCTGTTTTCTGCAGGTAAATTCCAGGCATCTCTCACAGCATGTCTTAGGCTTCTGCTTTTTGTGCATGAGATCACAGCATGGAACTCATCTTCTACGCCATTACCGCAGATGTCGCAGTTTGCATCTGTCTCAAGGGTCCTCTTCCATTTGTTCTCCTTTGTGGCGAGCGTATTTGTGGCCACCCTCCAACCGAAGATACGAATTTTTCCGGAAACTTTTGCCTTCCAAATTAGGTCCCAAATGCTCCGGTCATTTGGATGTCTAGATGAGCTTGACGGATTTTGAATCATTTGTGGGAGGCCCGCTGCAGCCAACTTGTATGCGCTTCTAACTGTGAAAATTCCATTCTTTTCATAGTGCCAGGCTATTTGGTCTGTTACATCAGAGACCGGAATTGGTATTTTGCAGATTTCATCTGCATCAAAAGGATAGAAAATCTGCCTGATTAGATCCTCATTCCATTCCTTTTTGTCCGGCAATATGAGTTGGTTAACCCATCGAATCCTGGACCTTCGAATGAATGTCGCTATCATAAGCCCTTCACTTTTCGGAATTCATTGGTCTCTTTGAATCTGAATTCTTTTGCCATCTCCCACACGCCAGATTAGGCCTCTTTTTAGGAGTTCCAGACCGAACTCAATAGCTCTCCACACAGGGGATGCGTCCGAAGCAAAAACTGTATCCAGTAAATTTCCATTAGGATAATACTTGGATTTGAGAACTCTGGCGCATAAGCTATCTTGGTTCTGAATAAGTCTCCATGCTTGCTTTGCCAGAAGGGCCTGGTTAAACAGGTGTATATCTCTGAAACCTATGCCACTCGCTCTTTTGGGCTTTGTCATCCGTTCCCATGACATCCAATGAACCTTTCTATGACCCCTCTCATCCCCCCACCAGAAGTCCCTGATCATTCTCTCATATTTCTCGCAGAAGCCTTTTGAGAGCAAAAAAAACACTCATGATGAAGGTGGGAAGCGCTTGCACAACCGATTTCACATGAACCTCCTTGGCTGCGAATGACATAAATTTTTCTGACCAGTCATTACATCTTTTTCGGAATCTATCCATGATAGGTTGGAACTGGTCATCCTTCATCCTCCCTTCAGGGGTAGGCAGCCCGAGGTATTTACTCTCAAAGGTGTCTGCCGACACACCAAGAATACCTTTTATTTCTTCCCGTGTATCGGCCGGGCAGGCCTCGCTAAACAAGAGCGAGCACTTACTCGTGTTCAGCAACTGCCCCGTGGACCTCTGAAAAGAATTTAGAACTCTCTTGATAGATTCAGCCTGATCCGGCGTCGCTTTGAAGAAGATCAAGTTGTCATCCGCAAATAGCAGGTTTGATATGCCTGGACTATTTCTAGCAATCTTTATGGGGGTCAAATTGTTCTCAGCCATCTCCTTCTTGAGCAAGTGCACTAGCCCGTCTGCAACAAACAAGAAAAGATATGGACTGAGGGATCACCTTGTCGCAAGCCTCGAGAAGGTATGCACGGTTCAAGTAGCTCTCCATTGCATCTCACAGCGTATCTCACTGATCGTACGCATTGCATTACCCATTCAGTCCACTTGTTGCAGAAACCAAGTTTATGAACCGTTCCTTCCAAGAAACTCCAGTCAACTCGGTCATAAGCTTTTGCTAGGTCCAATTTGTACGTGCAGTATGTGTCTTTGGCCTTCCTGCTATGCTGAATCTTGTGAAAACACTCAAACGCAATAATGGCATTATCCGTGATCATCCTGCCCGAAATAAACGCACTCTGTGTTTCCGAAATGATATCATCCAGCATGGGACGGAGGCGGTTCACAAGGCATTTCGCAATCACCTTGTATATGACGTTACACAAACTGATGGGTCTGTAGTCCTTCAACGATTGGGGGTCACTTCCTTTAGGAATTAGAACAATCACTGTATCGTTTATACCTTCAGGAAGGACTCCAAAAACTCGAGCACACCTCTCACCACGTCCTCTTTTAAATCCCCCCAGTTCCTTTGGAAAAAACGCGCCGGAAATCCGTCCGGGCCAGGTGCCTTTAGGGGACCAATTTGAAACAAGGCATCGCTGATTTCCTCCGGGGAAAAAGATTTTGTAAGAGCCTCATTCATCTCAACGCCAACACGTTCAGGTGTTAGCTCAAGTATTTCCGTAGGGTCAATTCCCTCTTCCTTCTCATAAAGTTTTCTGAAAAAGGAGTTCGTCATGTCATGTATGCCTTTCTCATCCTCTACCCAAACCCCACGGTCATCCTTCAGTTTTGATATTTTGCTCTTCTTCCTCCTCCACGTTGCTTTCCTTTGAAACCACTTTGTATTTCTGTCTCCCTCACTGATATACGTTGCCCAGGATCGCTGCCTCCACATTAGCTCTTCCCGTAGCAACAACTCATCCAGCTCTTTTGCAAGTTTGTTTGCTTTATCCTGAAGAGCAGCCGAAGGAGGGGAGTTCCATATCCTACTCAGTTTCTTTCGGATTTGCGCTGGTTTCTTTACAACCGAGCCAAAGTCTCGGTTGGCCCATTCCTTCAATTCCTTCTGCATGCTCTGAATCTTTTCACCCACTTTCTTTAAGGTTGCAGTCGGTCCATCACTCTTCCAAGCTATCTCAATGGTATTCTGCAGCGAGCCCTCACGCTCCCACATCTGTTCATATCTGAACATATGCGTATTATTCTCTCCAACAGGTCTCCATTCCATTCTACTCCCCACCCGCAAGAGTACTGGAAGGTGATCTGACCTAGAGGAACAAATGTGTTCAACAGTGGCGTCTTTGAAATGAACTGACCATCCTGGGGAGGCTACAGCTCTGTCCAAACGAGCACGGACATTATTATGGCCATCCTGTTTGTTGTTGTAAGTCCATCCCAGGCCTCTATACCCCAAGTCAAACAAATTACAATCTGAGAGAACCTTCCTGAAATTTTCCATGTATCTTTCGGATCTTTTAGTCGCTAAAATGTGCTCGGATTGCCACATGGTCTCATTAAAATCTCCCATCATCAGCCAAGGGAGATTATGGGTGTCTTTTAATCTTTTTAGTAGAGTCCACATGTTATGGCGTTCGTGGGCTTTTGGTTCTCCATAGACAAAGGTCCCCCTCCACAACAAGCCATGAGGATTCAAACGTATCAACACATCAGTATACCTCGTCCCAATGGCAATCTTTTTATTTCCACAATTTCATCATAGAAGAGGGCAATACCAGCACCTTTTCCAATGCTGGGTTGCGTGATACAGTGACGGAGGCCTAGCCTCCCCTTGAGGTTCATGACATACTTATTACTTTGCCGTGTTTCAGTGAGGAAGACGAGCTTGGACTTATATGTATGCATGAGGCATACAAGTTCCTGAACTGTGCAAGGCTGCCCGAGGCCTCGACAGTTCCACGCTAGGACCGTCATGGCTCCTGGTGGGCGCCCTCCTTAGCGCCCACCAGTAGACCGGGAGCCCCTGGCCCAGTTGCTTCCTTGTTGTCCTTACCTTCACTTTCCATGCCCTATGCCATTCCCATTCCACAAACCTTCTTGTTCTGCTCTGAATTCTCACCTACAGCTGAAAACTCTATAGCCTTCGTGATCCCATCCTCTCTCCCTCCTCTTTTGCCCAGCACCGAGGTGACCTGCATAGAATTCTTCTTGTTGTTCCAGTCGGTCCTCTGATTCCTCTTCTTTGTGCGCCCATGAGTTGTCTCGCCCTCGGCACCAACAAACACGTTCGTCTTCATAGCACTAGGCTGTTGAACCGCCATCAGGTGAGCAGAGCAGTGAGGCGGCCCAAAACCAGGCGGGAAAGCTTGTTCATCAGCAACAGTTGGAGCGGTCTTCTCCTTTTCTCCCAAACCAACATCACCATCAGGTTGCTTCTCCCCATGTGAATTAGGGGTGTCGATGTTGCCCACCTGATCAGTCCCAGGAGCGATCATGTGAACATGCATCGCAGGAATCGGCGCTATTTGGCCAGGTTCAAACCCCGGCAGGAACTCTAGGGACCCCTCACTGATTTCCTTGTTCTTGACTTTTGTGTTATCTGCTATTATGCTTAAGGTTGGGGTTTTGTCGGCGAAACTACTACCCACACGATACTGTTGCACGATCTTTGCACACCGTGCTAATCCAGCGGCCAGTGCCTTTCTGAATCCTGTGCATGTCCGGCTGGATTTGAGTAATCCTGCGTGAATCGTCTGGCTCGTGTCGTGTGTATAGCACTGCTGTTTTGTCGGTGTAGTCCCCCTTTCCCGCGCACGCCTCTGAATTGTTCTTCTGAGGGCATCTGATTTTGGAGACTACGACCGGCATCGTGTGGTCGTGACGCCGCGGGCTCGCTCGCTCCACAAATCGCGGGACGGCAGCTGAGCCAGAGAAAAATCCATGTGGCCACGGCGCGGCGAACGGCGGTCCCATCCAATCCAACGATCAGCTGTCATGCTTGCGCAAGATGGAAGACGGTGTGTCCGTTGGCCTCGTGCATTGGCCACACGCAAGTGAGGACGGAAAAAACACACGGTTCGTAGCTTAGGGCCTTCACTTGTCAAATTAGTGAAGGTCGTGCTGCAGCGCACGCAAGCATGGTTTGAACTACCTACAAGGCTAAGGGCAACTCTAACATCGATTCATAAAACTGACACAAAAATAGGAGCAGGTGGTTTTGGTGTTTTGCATTTTTGTTCTGTGCACACGCATGCTGGCAGATACCCCCCACCCTAGCGTCGCCAAACCCTAGGCGGCACAGGGGGTGATTCCCCGCCGCCGGCCCTAGGCGTCCGCGTTCCTCTCCTCCCTCCTGCCGTCGCCTGAGGCCACACAGGTGCAGCCTGGCCAGTGACGGCGGCGGCAGGGCCTTCCCCCCCTCGCGCGTTGGTGGTGTCCTCTTGGCGGCGGTGGCGGCTCATGGGTCGGCGGTTCACTGGCGGCAAGGTGCATCAGGTGATCGGCGGCCAGTGCGTCAACAGCGACTGCGCAGGCACCCTCTCCGTGTCTGAGGAGCACCTGTGGCGGCGGCCCAGATCGCGGCCCTTACCGTGCCCAGATGGGCTTCAGCGGGCCGACAGACCTGGAGGTCGGCTACAGGAGGGCGTGGTGGTGCCGGGGCCGGTCAGGTGGCGGTGGTCTGGATTCTTGGTCCACTGCCCATCAGAGATGGTTGTGGCCTGATGGAGGACCTTCGAACGGATCCAGGTGAAAACCTGCTTTTGGCTAGAGGTCAAAGCCGGCGATGGCGGCGCTATTTGCGGCGTTCCTTTCTTAAAAGCATTGCCGAGGAGAAGTTCAAGGCCACCATCTACTACCTTCGGGGGAACACTAGATCTCTAGATCAGATGGCGGCGGTGCTCTTGTGTCGTTTCCCTTTTGCGGGCGTCGTTATTGGAGGTGTACACGGGTTCGAGGAACCAATGGACGGATTCTTTGGTAGAGCGGTGTGTCATCTCACTCATTGATGGCGGCGGATTTCGGCGGCATGGTGCTGTGGTGACTCGGCATCCGATGCGTGGAGATGGACTCGCGCAGGAGGGTGTCACGGTCTGACGTCGTGCTAGCGTCGACGGTAACTAGACCATGCAAGGTAGATGCATCAGTACAGCTTTGAAGGTGGATTGATGGCAGGTGGTTGCGGCGGCCTCATACCCGGCAGGCGTCCTGGTTGAGGAGTGCGTCGGACCGATGGGTGCCCCATACCCGGCAGGCGTCCTGGATGAGATCTCAGGTCTTAGATGTTAGGTTTGGCTATGAGGTCTGTTTGGTATTAGGCCCAGATTATCAACATCCCTTCATCAATTGAATAGGAATAGCGACATATGTTGTTTAGACCGTGGCTTTAGTCTTGCTGTTCAGAGGCCGAGGTCTTCCTTTAAAAAAAACACGGGTCTAAGCTACAAATACCGTGACCATGAAACAAGAAAAAATATAGTGTATAAGTTTGTTAGTATTATCGTTGGACCTTGGGCTCCTTTATTAGTCTGTTTACAGATATTTTCTGGAGTTCTCATCATGAGAATGGATGTTTCTGAGGCCTCTGCCTCAATCAGTGCATCGACAAGCTTTCGGCACATTAAAATTTGGACAGCGATGTTGCGGGACATGACGTGCACGAGACACGTTTGAGGCTAAGCAAAACAAGCCATCCATGATTTCAGTTACGATATTTTCCTCCTTTTTACCGACTGGTATCTGGACTCTGACGCGACTACCTGGAATAGATCCCCGGTGGTTAATTACGTACGTGTGGCGCTCACCGACGCAGCTCCCACCACCGCACCACGGCATGATTGAACAGCCCAAGAATCTCCCACGAACAAGAAGAAAAAACAGAAGAATCGGCGACTCGGCGCAGGAGCTACACGGTCGCTGGAAAATAATGCATGGTTCCATGGCGCGTCCTTATTCAGATGCAACTTGCTTCGAATCCTACTAAGGTCTCTTTTGGTTTATAGGATAGAATTATTATAGGAATAGGATTTTGTTGAAAATGAAATGACATGTATCTTAAATTTTATGAGTAGAAATAAGAAACGAGATGCCGTTTGGTTGACACCAAGGAATTTTTTCATTGAGTCTAGGCTCATTTTTATTTTTCTATGAAATGTGAAGGATAGAAACCAATCCTATATAGGAATAGGAATCTATTTCTATGAACCAAATGGCTCTAAAGAAAAAATCTTATAAAAATCCTATCCTCTAAAATTTCTATAAAATTTCTTTAAATCAAAGAAGGCCTGAGTGAAGTAATTTTATGTGCTCGCGTTTGTATGTTTCTGTGTAATTAAGTGAGTGACGTGCGGGCCGGGTGACTGGACGCGTGTTATTTTAAGCTACTGATTTTACCTTAGAAAAGTGCATGCAGACGCGCTTCTTACTAGAAAATGCAACAAGACCGCGGACGTAGATACAAACCGTTTCTTTTTGGGTAAAGTTTAAACCAGTCACCACCATGGAGCCGATGGTTTTGCCTGGCGAGAACATAGAGCCGGTGGTTTCTCCCTCTTGTGTTTTGTACGCACATGTATGGGTCGTATATGTGTGTAAGAGCATCTCCAGTCACGTTTTGTACGCACCGTAATGCATGATCCCGTGACCAGACACTTGGTCACTTTGAGCTCAATATGATGATGCATTACCGAGTGGGCCCAGTGATACCTCTCCGTCATACGGAGTGACAAATCCCAGTCTTGATCCGTGTCAACCCAACAGACACTTTCGGAGATACCCGTAGTCTACCTTTATAGTCACCCAGTTACGTTGTGACGTTTGGTACACCTAAAGCACTCCTACGGTATCCGGGAGTTACATGATCTCATGGTCTAAGGAAAAGATACTTGACATTGGAAAAACTCTAGCAAACGAACTATACGATCTTTATGCTATGTTTAGGATTGGGTCTTGTCCATCACATCATTCTCCTAATGATGTGATCTCGTTATCAATGACATCCAATGTCCATAGCCAGGAAACCATGACTATCTGTTGATCAACGAGCTAGTCAACTAGAGGCTTACTAGGGACATGTTGGTGTTGTTATTCACACATGTATTACGATTTCCGGATAACACAATTATAGCATGAATAAAGACAATTATCATGAACAAGGAAATATAATAATAATGCTTTCATTATTGCCTCTAGGGCATATTTCCAACAGTCTCCCACTTGCACTAGAGTCAATAATCTAGTTACATTGTGATGAATCGAACACCCATGGAATTCTGGTGTTGATCATGTTTTGCTCTAGGGAGAGGTTTAGTCAACGGGTCTGCTACATTCAGGTCCGTATGTACTTTACAAATATCTATGTCTCCATCTTGAACATTTTCATGAATGGAGTTAAAGCGACGCTTGATGTGCCTTGTCTTCTTGTGAAACCTGAGCTCCTTGGCAACTGCAATAGCTTCAGTGTTGTCACAAAAGAGCTTGATCGGCCCCGACGCATTGGGTATGACTCCGAGGTCGGTGATAAACTCCTTCACCTAAATTGCTTCATGTGCTGCCTCCGAGGCTGCCATGTACTCCGCTTCACATGTAGATCCCGCCACGACGCTCTGCTTGCAACTGCACCAGCTTACTGCCCCACCATTCAAAATATACATGTATCCGGTTTGTGACTTAGAATCATCCAGATCTGTGTCGAAGCTAGCATCGACGTAACCCTTTACGACGAGCTCTTCGTCGGCTCCATAAACGAGAAACATTTTCTTAGTCCTTTTCAGGTACTTCAGGATATTCTTGACCGCTATCCAGTGTTCCTTGCCGGGATTACTTTGGTACCTTCCTACCAAACTTACGGCAAGGTTTACATCAGGTCTGGTACACAGCATGGCATACATAATAGAACCTATGGCTGAGGCATAGGGGATGACACTCATCTCTTCTATCTCTTCTGCCGTGGTCGGACATTGAGCTAAGCTCAATTTCACACCTTGCAACATAGGCAAGAACCCCTTCTTAGACTGGTCCATATTGAACTTCTTCAATATCTTATCAAGGTATATGCTTTGTGAAAGACCTATGAGGCGTCTCGATCTATCTCTATAGATTTTGATGCCTAATATATAAGCAGCTTCTCCAAGGTCCTTCATTGAAAAACTCTTATTCAAGTAGGCCTTGATGTTGTCCAAGAGTTCTATATCATTTCCCATCAAAAGTATGTCATCTACATATAGTATGAGAAATGCTACAGAGCTCCCACTCACTTTCTTGTAAACGCAGGCTTCTCCATAAGTCTGCGTAAACCCAAACGCTTTGATCATCTCATCAAAGCGAATGTTCCAACTCCGAGATGCTTGCACCAGCCCATAAATCGAGCGTTGGAGCTTGCACACCTTGTCAGCATTCTTAGGATCGACAAAACCTTCCGGCTGCATCATATACAATTCTTCCTTAAGGAAACCATTAAGGAATGCCGTTTTGACGTCCATTTGCCATATTTCATAATCGTAAAACGCGGCAATTGCTAACATGATTCGGACGGACTTTAGCTTCGCTACCGGTGAGAAAGTCTCATCGTAGTCAACCCCTTGAACTTGTCGATAACCCTTAGCGACAAGCCGAGCTTTATAGATGGTCACATTACCATCCGCGCCTGTCTTCTTCTTAAAGATCCATTTATTTTCTATGGCTCGCCGTTCAACGGGCAAGTCAGTCAAAGTCCATACTTCGTTTTCATACATGGATCCTATCTCGGATTTCATGGCTTCTAGCCATTTGTCGGAATCCGGGTCCGCCATCGCTTCTTCATAGTTCGAAGGTTCACCGTTGTCTAACAACATGATTTCAAGACAGGGTTGCCGTACCATTCTGGTGCGGAACGTGTCCTTGTGGACCTTCGAATTTCAGTAGGAGCTTGATCAGAAGTATCTTGATCATTATCATTAACTTCCTCTCTAGTCGGTGCTGGCACCTCAGGAACATTTTCTTGAGTTGCGCCATTCTCCGGTTCAAGAGGTAATACTTCATCAAGTTCTACTTTCCTCCCACTTACTTCTTTCGAGAGAAACTCCTTCTCTAGAAAGCATCCATTCCTGGCAACAAAGATCTTGCCTTCGGATCTGAGGTAGAAGGTATACCCAACAGTTTCTTTAGGGTATCCTATGAAGACGAATTTTTCCGACTTGGGTTCGAGCTTTTCAAGTTGAAGTTTCTTGACATAAGCATCGCATCCCCAAACTTTTAGAAACGACAACTTAGGTTTCTTCCCAAACCATAATTCAAACGGTGTCGTCTCAACGGATTTCGACGAAGCCCTATTTAAAGTGAATGCAGCAGTCTCTAAAGCATAGCCCCAAAAAGATAGCGGTAAATCGGTAAGAGACATCATAGACCGCACCATATCTAATAGAGTGCGATTACGACGTTCGGACACACCATTACGCTGAGGTGTTCCAGGCGGCGTGAGTTGTGAAACTATTCCACATTTTCTTAAGTGTGTGCCAAATTCATGACTCAAGTATTCTCCTCCACGATCTGATCGTAGAAACTTGATTTTCCTGTCACGTTGATTCTCAACCTCATTCTGAAATTCCTTGAACTTTTCAAAGGTTTCAGACTTGTATTTCATTAAGTAGACATATCCATATCTACTCAAGTCATCAGTAAGGGTGAGAACATAACGATAGCCACCACGAGCCTCAACACTCATTGGACCGCACACATCAGTATGTATGATTTCCAATAAGTTGGTTGCTCGCTCCATTGTTCCTGAGAACGGAGTCTTGGTCATTTTACCCATAAGGCACGGTTCGCACGTGTCAAATGATTCATAATCAAGAGACTCTAAAAGTCCATCTGCATGGAGCTTCTTCATGCGTTTGACGCCTATGTGACCAAGGCGGCAGTGCCACAAGTATGTGGGACTATCATTATCAACCTTACATCTTTTGATACTCACATTATGAACATGTGTAGCATTATGTTCGAGATTCATAAAGAATAAACCATTCACCATAGGAGCATGACCATAAAACATATCTCTCATATAAATAGAACAACCATTATTCTTGGATTTAAATGAGTAGCCATCTCGAATTAAACGAGATCCCGATACAATGTTCATGCTCAAAGCTGGCACTAAATAACAATTATTGAGGTTTAAAACTAATCCCGTAGGTAAATGAAGAGGCAGCATGCCGACGGCGATCACATCGACTTTGGAACCATTCCCGATGCGCATCGTCACCTCGTCCTTCGCCAGTCTCCGCTTATTCCGTAGTTCCTGCTGTGAGTTACAAATATGAGCAACTGCACCGGTATCAAATACCCAAGAGCTACTACGATTACTGGTAAGGTACACATCAATTACATGTATATCACATATACCTTTTGTTTTGCCGGCCTTCTTGTCTGCTAAGTATTTGGGGCAGTTCCTCTTCCAGTGACCGTTTCCCTTGCAATAAAAGCACTCAGTCTCGGGCTTGGGTCCATTCTTTGGCTTCTTCCCAGCAGCTTGCTTGCCGGGCGCGGCAACTTCCTTGCCGTCCTTCTTGAAGTTCTTTTTACCCTTGCCTTTCTTGAACTTAGTGGTTTTATTGACCATCAACACTTGATGTTCCTTTTTGACTTCTACCTCCGCTGATTTCAGCATTGAAAACAACTCAGGAATGGTCTTTTGCATCCCCTGCATGTTGAAGTTCATCACAAAGCTTTTGTAGCTTGGTGGAAGCGACTGGAGGATTCTGTCAATGACCGCATCATCCGGGAGATTAACTCCCAGCTGAGACAAGCGGTTATGTAACCCAGACATAGTGAGTATGTGCTCACTGACAGAACTATTTTCCTCCATCTTACAGCTGAAGAACTTATCGGAGACTTCATATTTCTCGATCCGGGCATGAGCTTGAAAAACCATTTTCAGCTCTTCGAACATCTCATATGCTCCATGTCTCTCAAAACGCTTTTGGAGCCCCGGCTCTAGGCTGTAAAGCATGCCGCACTGAACAAGGGAGTAGTCGTCAACACGTGTCTGCCAAGCGTTCATAACGTCTTGGTTCTGTGGGACGGGAGCTTCACCTAGCGGTGCTTGTAGGACATAATCTTTCTTGGCAGCTATGAGGATGATCCTTAGGTTCCGGACCCAGTCCGTGTAGTTGCTGCCATCGTCTTTCAGCTTGGTTTTCTCTAGGAACGCGTTGAAGTTGAGGACTATGTTGGCCATTTGATCTACAAGACATATTGTAAAGATTTTAGACTAAGTTCATGATAATTAAGTTCATCTAATCAAATTATTAATGAACTCCCACTTAGATTAGACATCCCTCTAGTCATCTAAGTATTACATGATCCGAGTTAACTAGGCCGTGTCCGATCATCACGTGAGACGGACTAGTCAACGTCGGTGAACATCTTCATGTTGATCGTATCTTCTATACGACTCGTGCTCGACCTTTCGGTCTTCTGTGTTCCGAGGCCATGTCTATACACATGCTAGGCTCGTCAAGTTAACCCTAAGTGTTTTGCATGTGTAAAACTGTCTTACACCCGTTGTATGTGAACGTAAGGATCTATCACACCCGATCATCACATGGTGCTTCGAAACGACGAACTTTAGCAACGGTGCACAGTTAGGGGAGAACACTTCTTGAAATTGTTATGAGGGATCATCTTATTTACTACCGTCGTTCTAAGTAAACAAGATGCATAAACATGATAAACATCACATATCTCCTTTGATCTCCATCTTGGGGCTCCATGATCATCTTGTCACCGGCTTGACACCATGATCTCCATCATCATGATCTCCATCATCGTGTCTCCATGAAGTTGCTCGCCAACTATTACTTCTACTACTATGGCTAACGCGTTTAGCAATAAAGTAAAGTAATTTACATGACATTTCTCAATGACACGCAGGTCATATAAAAAATAAAGACAACTCCTATGGCTCCTGCCGGTTGTCATACTCATCGACATGCAAGTCGTGATTCCTATTACAATAGCATGAACATCTCATACATCACATATAGATCATTCATCATTCATCACAACTTTGGCCATATCATATCACAAAGCACTTGCTGCAAAAACAAGTTAGACGTCCTCTAATTGTTGTTGCAAGTTTTACGTGGCTGAATTAGGGTTCTAGCAAGAACGTCTTCTTACCTACGTGAAAGCCACAACGTGATTTGTCAACTTCTATTTACCCTTCATAAGGACCCTGTTCATTGAATCCGCTCCAACTAAAGTGGGAGAGACAGACACCCGCCAGCCACCTTATGCAACTAGTGCATGTTAGTCGGTGGAACCGGTCTCACGTAAGCGTACGTGTAAGGTTGGTCCGGGACGCTTCATCCCACAATACCGCTGAAGCAAGAAAAGACTAGTAGCGGCAAGAAAGTTGACAAATCTACGCCCACAACAAATTATGTTCTACTCGCGCAAGAAGAACTACGCATAGACCTAGCTCATGATGCCCCTATTGGGGAACGTTGCAGAAAACAAAAAAATTTCCTACTCGTTTCACCAAGATCCATCTATGAGTTCATCTAGCAACGAGTCATCAGATGCATCTACATACCTTTGTATATCGCGAGCGGAAGCGTTCAAAGAACGGGGATGATGTAGTCGAACACGACGTGATCCAAATCACCGATGACCAAGCGCCGAACGGACGGCACCTCCGCGTTCAACACACGTACGGGACGGGAGACGTCTCCTCCTTCTTGATCCAGCAAGGAGGGGAGGAGAGGTTGATGATGATCCAGCAGCACGACGGCGTGGTGGTGGATGCAGGGCGTCACAGTAGCAGGGCTTCGCCTATACTACGAGAGAGAGAGACGTAACAGGGAGAGAGGGATGCACCAAAGGCTGTGGTATGAAATCCCTCCTCTCCCCCACTATATATAGGGGTGCCTAGGGGGGGCGCCGGCCCTAGGAGATGGGATCTCCTAGGGGGGCGGCGGCCTAGGGGTGGGGGCTTGCCCCCCAAGCAAGGGGGCGCCCCCTTTAGGGTTTCCCCTCAACCCTAGCCGCATGGGCCCTAGGGGAGTGGCGCCCCAACCCACTTTGGGCTGGGTCCCTTCCCACTTCAGCCCATGGGGCCCTCCGAGATAGGTGGCCCCACCCGGTGGACCCCCGGGACCCTTCCGGTGGTCCCGGTACAATACCGGTGACCCCGAAACTTGTCCCGATGGCCGAAATAACACTTTCTATATATAATTCTTTACCTCCGGACCATTCCGGAACTCCTCATGACGTCCGGGATCTCATCCGGGACTCCGAACAACATTCGAGTTACTGCATATACATATCTTCACAACCCTAGCGTCACCGAACCTTAAGTGTGTAGACCCTACGGGTTCGGGAGACATGTAGACATGACCGAGACGACTCTCCGGTCAATAACCAACAGCGGGATCTGGATACCCATGTTCGCTCCCACATGCTCCACGATGATCTCATCGGATGAACCACGATGTCGAGGATTCAATCAACCCCGTATGTAATTCCCTTTGTCAATCGATATGTTACTTGCCCGAGATTCGATCGTCGGTATCCCAATACCTCGTTCAATCTCGTTACCGGCAAGTCACTTTACTCGTACCGTAATGCATGATCCCGTGACCAGACACTTGGTCACTTTGAGCTCAATATGATGATGCATTACCGAGTGGGCCCAGTGATACCTCTCCGTCATACGGAGTGACAAATCCCAGTCTTGATCCGTGTCAACCCAACAGACACTTTCGGAGATACCCGTAGTCTACCTTTATAGTCACCCAGTTACGTTGTGACGTTTGGTACACCCAAAGCACTCCTACGGTATCCGGGAGTTACATGATCTCATGGTCTAAGGAAAAGATACTTGACATTGGAAAAACTCTAGCAAACGAACTATACGATCTTTATGCTATGTTTAGGATTGGGTCTTATCCATCACATCATTCTCCTAATGATGTGACCTCGTTATCAATGACATCCAATGTCCATAGCCAGGAAACCATGACTATCTGTTGATCAACGAGCTAGTCAACTAGAGGCTTACTAGGGACATGTTGGTGTTGTTATTCACACATGTATTACGATTTCCGGATAACACAATTATAGCATGAATAAAGACAATTATCATGAACAAGGAAATATAATAATAATGCTTTTATTATTGCCTCTAGGGCATATTTCCAACAACGCCATCTGCGCGAGGATGAGGCGCGCCTCCTCTACGAGGTCGACTAACCGGTGCCCCCGGACATGCGGGTGCCGGGCTCGTGGAGGCTGAGCGCCGGTGGCGTCCCGGTGCCCCCGGTGCACACCGGTGCAGAACGGCACGTCGAGATCGCGCGCATTCGCTCGTCGTTGTCGGAGGAGAAGCGGAACGAGCCGAGGTATGCCGCCGACAGCCACAAGCTACAGATGATTTACTTCTACCGCCGCCACGCCGACCAGGTCGCCTCCACAAACGGCATCCTGCCCCGCGGCCGCCTCAACTCCGACGGGCGGCGGGAATGGTGGGGCGTGCCCGGCCGCACTCTGGAAGGCGTCCTCAACCACATCGAGTCCGGCAACACGTCGCGCCTAGTGTACCCGGCGCCCTCATCCTTCTCTCCCGCCGCGGTAGTTCCTGGACGCCGCGGCGAATGGATACGATGACCTCGTCGTCGTCGGGCTTGGGCTCTCTTTCCTCCGGCTCGCCGGATCTCCACCCTGTCAAGCTGGAGCCGCACCAGATGCCGCTTGGGCGCCGCACCCACAGCGGCGCCCTCGCCATCAACGAGGGCGGCCGCCCCTCGCCTCGTTCCTTCTGCCTTGTCCAGTGAAGACCGAGCCGAGGTTGCTCCCAGTGAAGAAGGAGCACGAGGACATGGCCGCCCTCCAGTGGGCGAAGACGGACTACGTCCGCGGGTAGGTGGAGCGCCAGTGCCGGGCCTACGAGGAGATCAAAGCTCGGCGTCATCGTTCTTATTTAGTTTTAAATCATGTTTTTTGGTTTTTTGTACAAATTTGAATGAAATCGCCGAGTTTGGACGGATTTTGTGGCGTGTTTGGCCGATTTGGGGGCGACCTGAGGACGGCGGCTGAGAACACGTTCGCCCTCATGTCGAAATTAACGTCGACTCGGGCCCCAGGCGGCGCTTTTTTTATGTTCTGGGGATCGAACGGCTAGAGATGCTCTAAGGTTGAGATGTAAAAATGACAAGCTTCCGGCACATTAAGTTTTTTACAGCGAAATTGCGCGAAGAAAGTGTATCCTTCCCCGCATGAGACACGTTTCAGGCTCAGCAAACAAATCATCCGTCGTTTCACTTGTGATATTTCCTCCTTTTTTATCACACAAGAAGACTTTGGTGTTCGAACTCTGACACGACCAACTAGGATCGATTCCCTTTTTTATTAAATTCTGTTTTGTTAATAACAACTTATACGTGCGGCGCTCACTGACGCGTCTTCTAGCGCGGCGTGATTGAACAGCCGAAGTATCTCCCGCGAAAGACGGAAAAGATAAAAGTGAAGAATCAGCGACTCGGCGCAGGATGTCGTTGCAAAAATCATGGTGCGTGTTTACTCAAATGCAACTTGCTTTTGTCAATTCGCACTGGCATCGAGTGCCCGCGTTCGTTCGTTTCTCCGTGATCGCCAACTGACGTGCGAGCGAGTGAGGTTGGAGCCGAGTGACTGTGCCCATGTTATTTTAGCCATCATTTTACCTTAGCGTACATTTCGAACAAAAGTGCTTGAAGACAGGCCCTGGATGTAGACATAACCCGTTTTTATTTCGGTAAATTTATAAACCGGTCGGCATCACGAAGCCAATGGTTTTTCCTCCGGCGAAAACATAGAGCCATTCTATTTAACGTGCGTTTCATCTCCCCCCCCCCCCCCCCCCCCCCCGCGAAATGTGCACCTTTTTTACCGGTATTTACCGTTTGTACGCGCGGGTATCGAGACGTGTCTACAACGCCAGCGCCATGCATTGGCCGTTCGGGCCGGCTTGCGTGCTCCACCTTAGGCCCCTCCCAATGCTTTATCTTGTACAGGTGCTAAGTCTTTCACATAAGCAAAAAATCTGATGTGACATGTTATTTAAGAGGAGAGAGATGAGTGTGGTGACCCCAGGAAGAAACAACGCTAAGCACGTGAACCTAGGCAAAACAATTAAAGGAAGGAAGCCCATCAATACATGAAGAGCTTTAGTTGCTAAATCATTAAATGAAGCAAGCTTAGCAACCATAAGCTAAGCACCTATGCATTGGGGAGTATAGTTGCTAAGCTATTTAATGTGTTTAGCACCTCATCTAAGCACCCATGCATTGGCAGCAACCTTATCCACGCGCGCGCATGGCGGGAGCGAGCGCCGCCGCACCTCACAGCACCGCACGGGCGCACGGGCGCGACCGCCACGACCCAGGGCGACGGCGTGCCCGCACCGCATGGAGTAGAAGCGAGGCCCCAACGGCATCGTGTGGCTGCGACGGCACGGGCTCGCACGCTGCGCTAATTGATGAAGCTATGTACCTAGGGTAGGGTCATGGACCTGTCCAAACTGACCTACCCAAGGACATCTCCAGAAAAAATCACTTTTCAATCGACTTGGAGGTATTCCACTCGACGGACTCGAAGATATTCGACCAAGAAGCAATCACTCGACCAAGAAGCAACCACTCGACGGTCAGGAGACCTAAGGGCATTCTGCATGCTAACAGTCGGTTATTAAGTAGTTTTTATGGTCATCATAGCACTTTATTAGGGGCGTTATCAGTAACGCCCGACATTAATGTATTTAAACCCTTTGTAACTGAGGGCGGGAGGGGTCTGGCGAACTCTATATAAGCCACCCCCCTCCTCAGGGACAAGGGTTCGCACCCCTGTAATCCATACACGCATAATCCAGTCGACCGCCTCCGGGCTTCGAGACGTGGGGCTATTACTTCCTCCTAGAAGGGTCTGAACTCGTAAACCGCGCGTGCCTACAACTTCTCCATAGCTAAGACCTTGCCTCTCCATACTTACCCCCCTACACTACTGTCAGGCTTAGAACCACGACAGTTGGCGCCCACCTTGGGGCAGGTGTTTTAGCGTTTTGTTGGAGGAGTTGCGATCTTTTCCGACCCGAATCATCATGGTTTTCGGCGGAGTTTTGGTGGAGGGCCGCGAGATCCGTCTCGGCGCGCTCACGTTCATCGTCGACGACTCCGCTTGGCTTCAGGAGGCTCCGCTCGACGTGGACGCACTCCCTGTCCGCGGGGCAACACACTTTAGCGCGTGCGTCCGTGGCGTTCTCCTGCGGCAACCGTCGACCCCCTACTGGTCGACTCCTGTGTTGACCTCCCTCCCTGTTTCCCGTCGGCGCAAGCGCTCCGGTCGGTCGAGACTTCAGCGGTGAGTGAGACACGCAGTGGCACGCCAGTCGGCCACCCCTCAAGTCGCGGCGATCGAGCCCGACGAATCCCTCTACGACCTGTTCGACTGGCTCCGCAGAGACCGCATCCGAGTGCAACAGCAGCGATCCGGCGGTGGAGGTTGTGATGGTCGATGGACCGCCCAGTCCCCCCAATTTCCCCCGCACCAACGGAGGCGCGGGCGGAGGCGACCCGTCGTGTCCCCATGAGGAGTATCTTCCCGAACCTCTCACGTCGCTGCAGAAAGAAGAACTTCGCCGCCGGAACATGGATGCACTGCACACTCCTATCGTTGGAGAAACCCCCGAGGCTCGCGCCTTGGAAGACGCGTGCCTGACAAACTTGGCCGAGCACACTCGACTGGAGAACCTCCAGCGAGCACTCGACGAGCGTGCGCGACAACGGGTTCCCGAATCCAGTCGACGTCAGCTCTTCCCGCCCCCGCAGGTATATCGAACTCCGATTCAGAATTTAGCAGCTGCAGCTCGCATAGCAGAGTCGATTCAGCCTTCCCGGTCGGAGGCTGGCAGAGGCTTGCTGCAGATCAGAGCGTTACTCCGGGCAGCAGGAGACCAGAATTCCGCTGTTTCTCAGTCGCGGAACAGGATTCACAGCTGATCCGTTGCCACGGACACAGTCCAGTCGGCTCATAGACCAAGATCGCCCCCGAGGCGTGAGGGGCGTGGGGACCGGCGTAATCAGTATGGGAACCCTGAGCAGTATGATCACCGAGTCAATCGTGACGATCGATGTCGAGTGCCCACCCCTCCCCCGAGGAGTGGGTCGTATGTGCCCCGCCAGCAGGATGACAGGCGCCCTCATAGTGTTGGGTGAAGGATTCCAGTCGATCCCAGGGGGCCAGGCTTTGATGCGAGATCCATTCTTGTTCAAGGTTTGGTCGATGGGAATAGAGCTCACTGAGAAGGTCACGACAGAGATGCACCTACCAGCAGCAGAGTACATGTTTCGGGGCCAGAGTGCTTTAGTAGAGCCATCAGGGCCGTTGTGATTCCTCCCAACTTCAGGTTGGCGACTGGAGTCAGTAGGTTCACTGGCGAGTCCAAGCCCGATACTTGGCTTGAGGACTACCGAGTGGCCGTCTAGATTGGCGGCGGCAATGATGAAGTGGCCATGAAGCATCTGCCTCTCATGTTGGAGGGCTCGACCAGAGCGTGGCTGAACCAGTTAGCGCCTAGCAGCATTTACACTTGGGAAGATCTCTTCCGGGTGTTTGTCACCACATTTGAAGGCACATGCAAGCGACCGGCAGGGCTGACGGAACTGCGGTCTTGCGTGCAGAGGCCGAATGAAACTTTGAGGGATTACATCCAGAGGTGGATCACGTTACATCACACGGTGGAGAATGTACCTAACCACCAAGCAGTTTGTGCCTTCAAAGAAGGCGTCATGTACAGAGAATTGAACCTGAAATTCGGTCGAACCGGAGATATGTCCCTGAATCGGATGATGGAGATTGCTACCAAGTACGCTAATGGTGAAGATGAGGATCGACTCAGGAGCGGCAAGCTCAAGTCAGTTGCCCAAGAAACCGGAGGAAATTCCAATCAGAAACAGAAGCGAAAAGCCGAGCCAGCTGCTCCTGGAGAAGCCTTGGCTATAACCCAAGGAAAGTTTAAAGGAAAACCTAAAGGACCTTGGAACCCCAAGAAAGTTAAAGACCAGGACGGAAATGATGTGTTGGATTTGCCATGTCTCGTCCACACCAAGAAAGATGAAGAGGGTAATTTCATTTACCCGAAACATACCACTCGACAGTGTCGACTCTTGATCCAGCAGTTTCAGGGCAAGCAGTCCAAAGATAAGGAAAAGGAGTCGGACAAAGTTGAGGACGAGGAAGATAGTGACGACGGATACCCTCAGGTCAATTCCACTCTGATGATTTGTGCTGATGTTGAAAGCAAAAGTCGACTGAAAGTTATCAACCGGGAGGTGAATATGGTTGCTCCGGCGACACCCAGTTATCTGAAGTGGTCTTAGACTACCATAACATTCGACTGGTCCGATCACCCAACGCACATCGCCACCCCTGGGAGGCAAGCTTTGGTGGTCGACCCAGTTGTTGAAAGCACTCGACTGACCAAAGTCCTGATGGATGGTGGCAGTGGTTTGAACATATTATATGCTAAGACATTGAAAGGGATGGGCATTTCGATGTCCAGACTCAGTGCCAGCAACATGAGTTTCCATGGAGTCATTCCTGGGAAGAAGGCTGAATCACTCGGCTAGATTGCTCTTGATGTGGTTTTCGGTGATTCCAAGAATTACCGCAAAGAAAAGTTGATATTTGAAGTTGTAGACTTCCAGAGTGCCTACCACGCTATTTTGGGCAGGCCGGCTTATGCACGCTTCATGGCCCGACCATGTTAGTTGTACCTCAAATTGAAGATGCCTGGCCCCAAAGGTGTGATCACTATTACGGGCAATCAGAAGAAAGCGGAAGAATGTTTTCAGAAAGGTTCGAAGATCACCGATGCTCAGATGGCAGTGGTGGAGTTGCAGGAATACCAAAAGACTGCAGACCCGAGTGATTTGTTGCGGGCCAAGAAGCCCGCTACAGAATCGGCTTTTCAGTCGACTGGCGATACGAAGACAGCTCACATCCACCCGACCGACCCCAGCGCTGCTCCAACTCATATCTCGACAACACCTTACTCCAAATAGGAAGAAGCGCTCATCCAGTTCCTCCGTGAGAACTGCGACATTTTCGCATGGAAGCCTTCTGACATGCCGGGTGTTCCCAGGGAGCTGGCTGAGCACCGCCTAAGAGTCGACTCAAAAATAAAACCCGTCAAGGAGCATCTCCGATGGTCCGCCGTCCAGAAGAGAAAAGCCATTGGCAAGGAGGTGGCTCGGCTCTTAGCAGCAGAGTTCATCCGAGAAATCTACCACTCCGAGTGGCTCGCCAACGTTGTTATAGTCCCCAAGAAGGACAAGTCACTTCACATGTGCATTGACTTTAAACATATCAATCGGGCCTGCCCGAAAGATCATTTTCCTCTCCCCCGCATCGATCAGATAGTCGATTCGACTGCGGGATGTGAACGACTGTCTTTTTTGGACGCCTATTCCGGGTACCATCAGATCCGTCTGTATGGACCTAACGAGATCAAAACACCCTTCATCACTCCATTCGGGTGCTTCTGTTATGTTACCATGTTGTTCGGCCTCAAGAATGCCGGAGCCACATTCATGAGAATGATTCAGAAGTGTTTGCTCACTCAAATCAGTCGGAATGTGGAGGCGTACATGGATGATATTGTGGTCAAGTCATGGAAGGGTTCCGACCTGCTGGTTGACCTTGCTGAAACCTTTGCCAACCTCAGGAGGTACGATATCAAGCTCAATCCATCAAAGTGCACATTCGGAGTTCCTGGCGGAAAATTACTCGGTTTTCTCGTTTCCAAATGGGAAATCAACGCCAATCCAGAAAAAGTCGGTACTATACTCCGAATGAAAAGTCTTGTGCGAGTGCATGACGTCCAGAACCTTACTTTGCTTGGCCGCCCTAAGTCGATTCATATCTCGTCTCGGTGAAAAGGCATTGCCTCTTTACCGATTGATGAAGAAGTCCGACAAGTTCGAGTGGACTCCTGAAGCTGATGCAGCGTTTGCAGAGCTCAAAACTCTGCTCTCCACCTAGCCGGTGCTTGCTGATGTAGCTATGTACCTAGGGTAGGGTCATGGGCCTGTCCTAACTGCTCTACCCAAGGACATCTCTAGAAGAAACCACCTTTCAATCGACTTGGAGGTGTTCCACTCGACAGACTCGAAGACGCTCGACCAAGCAACAATCACTCGACCAAGATCCAACCACTCGACGGCCAGGAGACCTGAAGTCACTCCGCACACTAACGGTCGGCCATTAAATAGCTTTTATGGTCATCATAGCACTTTATTACTAGCGTTACCAGTAACGCTCTGCCTTAATTTACATTGAACCCTTTGTAACGTGGGTTGGCCGAGGTCTTGGCGCACTCTATATAAGCCACCCCCTCCTCCGAGACAAGGGTTCACACCTTTATAACCCATATTCATACAATCCAGTCGACCGCCTCCGGGCTCCGAGACGTAGGGCTATTACTTCCTCCGAGAAGGGCCTGAACTCGTAAACCTTGCGTGCTTACAACTTCCCCACAGCTAAAATCTTGCCTCTCCATACTTACCCCCTACACTACTGTCAGACTTAGAACCACGACAGTTGGCGCCCACCGTGGGGCAGGTGTTTTAGCGTTTGTTGGAGAAGTTGCGACTTTTTTCGACCCGAATCATCATGGTTTTCGGCGGAGTTTCGGTGGAGGGCCGCGAGATTCGTCTCGGCGCGCTCACGTTCATCGTCGACGACTCTGCTTGGCTCCAGGAGGCTCCGCTCGACGTGGACGCACTCCCTGCTTGCGGGGCAACGCACTTTAGCGCGTGCGTCCGCGACATTCTCCTGCGGCAACCGTCCACCCCCTATCGGTCGGCTCCTTTGTTGTCCTCACTCCCCGTTTCCCGCCGGTGCAAGCGTTCCGGTCGGTCGAGACTTCAGCGATGGGTGAGGCACGCGGTGGCGCGTCAGTCGGCCACCCCCCAGGTCGCGGTGATCGAGCCCGACAAATCCCTCTACGGCCTGTTCGATCTATCGACTAGCTCCGCAGAGACCGCATCCGAGTGCGACAGCAGCGATCCGGTGGCGGAGGTTCTGATGGTCGATGGACCGCCCAGTCCTCCCGGTTTTCCCCGTACCAACAGAGGCGCGGGTGGAGGCGACCCGTCGCGTCTCCATGAGGAGTATCTTCCTGAGCCTCTCACATCGCTGCAGAGAGAAGAACTTCGCCGCCGGAACATGGTTGCACTGCACACTCCTATCGTTGGAGAGACCCCCGAGGCTCGCGCCTTGGAGGACGCGCGCCTGGCAAACTTAGCCGAGCGCACTCGACTGGAGAACCTCCAGCGAGCACTCGACGAGCGTGCGCGACAACGGATTCCCGAATCCAGTCGACGTCAGCTCTTCCCGCCCCCGCAGGTATATCGAACTCCGATTCAGAATTTAGCAGCTGCAGCCCGCATAGCAGAGTCGATTCAGCCTTCCCAGTCGGAGGCTGGCAGAGGCTTGCTGCAGATCAGAGCGTTACTCCGGGCAGCAGGAGATCAGAATTCCGCTGTTTCTCAGTCGCGGAACATGATTCACAGCAGATCCGTTGCCGCGGACACAGTCGAGTCGGCTCACAGCCCGAGATCGCCCCCGAGGCGTGAGGGACGTGGAGACCGGCGTGACCAGTATGGGAACCATGAGCAGTATGATCACCGAGTCGATCATGACGGTCGACGTCGAGTGCCCATGCCTTCCCCGAGGAGCGGGTCATATGTGCCTCGCCAGCAGGATGACAGGCGCCCTCATAGTGGTGGGCGAAGGATTCCAGTCGACCCCAGATGTTGGGGAACGTAGTAATTTCAAAAAATTTCCTATGCACACGCAAGATCATGGTGATGCACAACAACGAGAGGGGAGAGTGTTGTCTACGTACCCACACAGACCGACTGTGGAAGCGTTGACACAACGTAGAGGAAGTAGTCGTACGTCTTCCCGATCCGACCGATCCAAGCACCATTACTCCGGCACCTCTGAGTTCTTAGCACACGTACAGCTCGATGACGCTCCCCGGGCTCCGATCCAGCAAAGCTTCGGGGATGAGTTCCATCAGCACAATGGCGTGGTGGCGATGATGATGTTCTACCGACGCAGGGCTTCACCTAAGCACTACAACGATATGATCGAGGTGGAATATGGTGGTAGGGGGCACCGCACACGGCTAAGGAACGATCACGTGGATCAACTTGTGTGTCCTAGGGTGCCCCCCTGCCCCCGTATATAAAGGATCCAAGGGAGAGGGGTTCGGCCGGCCCTATGGAGGCGCAGGAGGAGTCCTACTCCTACCGGGAGTAGGACTCCCCCCCCCCCCCCCCCGTTTCCTAGTCCAAGTAGGAGTCCTTCCATGTAGTAGGAGTAGGAAACAAGGAAGGGGTGCAGCCCCTCCCCCTAGTCCAATTCGGACTAGGCCTTCGGGGGCGCGCGGCCTGCCCTAGGTAGCCCCCCTCTCTTTCCCGTATGGCCCAATAAGGCCCAATACTTCTCTCGGCGAATTCCCGTAACTCTCCGGTACTCCGAAAAATACCCGAATCACTCGAAACCTTTCCGAAGTCCGAATATAGTCGTCCAATATATCGATCTTTACGTCTCGACCATTTCGAGACTCCTCATCATGTCCCCGATCTCATCCGGGACTCCGAACTCCTTCGGTACATCAAAACTCATAAACTCATAATATAACTGTCATCGAAACCTTAAGCGTGCGGACCCTATGGTTCGAGAACAATGTAGACATGACCGAGACACGTCTCCGGTCAATAACCAATAGCGGGACCTGGATGCCCATATTGGCTCCTACATATACTACGAAGATCTTTATCGGTCAGACCGCATAACAACATACGTTGTTCCCTTTGTCATCGGTATGTTACTTGCCCGAGATTCGATCGTCGGTATCCAATACCTAGTTCAATCTCATTACCGGCAAGTCTCTTTACTCGTTCCGTAATACATCATCTCGCAACTAACTCATTAGTTGTAATGCTTGCAAGGCTTATGTGATGTGCATTACCGAGAGGGCCCAGAGATACCTCTCCGACAATCGGAGTGACAAATCCTAATCTCGAAATACGTCAACCCAACATGTACCTTTGGGGACACCTGTAGAGCACCTTTATAATCACCCAGTTACGTTGTGACGTTTGGTAGCACACAAAGTGTTCCTCCGGCACACGGGAGTTACATAATCTCATAGTCATAGGAACATGTATAAGTCATGAAGAAAGCAATAGCAACATACTAAACGATCGGGTGCTAAGCTAATGGAATGGGTCATGTCAATCAGATCATTCACCTAATGATGTGATCCCGTTAATCAAATAACAACTCTTTGTCCATGGTTAGGAAACATAATCATCTTTGATTAACGAGCTAGTCAAGTAGAGGCATACTAGTGACACTCTGTTTGTCTATGTATTCACACATGTACTATGTTTCCGGTTAATACAATTCTAGCATGAATAATAAACATTTATCATGAAATAAGGAAATAAATAATAACTTTATTATTGCCTCTAGGGCATATTTCCTTCAGTCTCCCACTTGCACTAGAGTCAATAATCTAGTTCACATCGCCATGTGATTTAACAGCAATAGTTCACATCATCATGTGATTAACACCCATAGTTCACATCATCATGTGACCAACACTCAAAGGGTTTACTAGACTCAGTAATCTAGTTCACATCTCTATGTGATTAACACCCAAAGAGTACTAAGGTGTGATCATGTTTTGTTTGTGAGAGAATCTTAGTCAACGGGTCTGCCACATTCAGATCCGCATGTATTTTGCAAATTTCTATGTCAACAATGCTCTACATCTAGCTAATTGCTCCGACTTTCAATATGTATCTAGACCGAGACTTAGAGTCATCTAGATTAGTGTCAAAACTTGCATCGGCGTAACCCTTTATGACGAACCTTTTTTCACTTCCATAATCGAGAAAATATCCTTATTCCACTAAGGATAATTTTAACCGCTGTCCAATGATCTACTACTAGATCACTATTGTACTCCCTTGCCAAACTCAGTGGTAGGGTATACAATAGATCTGGTACACAGCATGGCATACTTTATAGAACCTATGACCAAGGCATAGGGAATGACATTCATTCTCTTTCTATCTTCTGCCGTGGTCGGACTTTGAGTCTTACTCAATTTCACACCTTGTAACATAGGCAAGAAACTCTTTCTTTGACTGTTCCATTTTGAACTACTTCAAAATCTTGTCAAGGTATGTATTTATTGAAAAAACTTATCAAGCGTCTTGATCTATCTCTATAGATCTTGATGCTCAATATGTAAGCAGCTTCACCGAAGTCTTTCTTTGAAAAACTCCTTTCAAACACTCCTTTATGCTTTACAGAATAATTCTACATTATTTCCGATCAACAATATGTCATTCACATATACTTATCAGAAATGCTGTAGTGCTCCCACTCACTTTCTTGTAAATACAGGCTTCACCGCAAGTCTGTATAAAACTATATGCTTTGATCAACTTATCAAAGCGTGTATTCCAACTCTGAGATGCTTGCACCAGTCCATAGATGAATCGCTGGAGCTTGCATATTTTTTTAGCACCTTTAGGATTAACAAAACCTACTGGTTGCATCATATACAACTCTTCTTTAAGAAATCCATTAAGGAATGCAGTTTTGTTTATCCATTTGCCAGATTTCATAAAATGCGGCAATTGCTAACATGATTCGGACAGACTTAAGCATAGATACGAGTGATGAACTCTCATCATAGTCAACACTTTGAACTTGTCGAAAACCTTTTGCGACAACTCTAGCTTTGTAGATAGTAACACTACTATCAGCGTCCATCTTCCTCTTGAAGATCCATTTATTTTCTATGGCTTGCCGATCATCGGGCAAGTCAACCAAAGTCCATACTTTGTTTTCATACATGAATCCCATCTCAGATTTCATGGCCTCAAGCCATTTTGCGGAATCTGGGCTTATCATCACTTCCTCATAGTTCGCAAGTTCGTCATGGTCTAATAACATGACTTCCAGAACAGGATTACTGTACCACTCTGGTGCGGATCTCACTCTAGTTTACCTACGAGATTCGGTAGTAACTTGATCTGAAGTTTTATGATCATCATCATTAGCTTCCTCACTAATTGGTGTAGTAGTCACAGGAACAGATTTCTGTGATGAACTACTTTCCAATAAGGGAGAAGGTACAATTACCTTATCAAGTTCTACTTTCCTCCCACTCACTTCTTTCAAGAGAAACTCCTTCTCTAGAAAGGATCCATTATAAGCAACGAATGTCTTGCCTTAGGATCTGTGATAGAAGGTGTACCCAACAGCCTCCTTTTGGGTATCCTATGAAGACATATTTCTCCGATTTGGTTTTGAGCTTATCAGGATGAAACTTTTTCACATAAGCATCACAACCCCAAACTTTAAGAAACGACAACTTTGGTTTCTTGCCAAACCATAATTCAGATTGTGTCGTCTCAACGGATTTAGATGGTGCCCTTTTTTAACGTGAATGCAGCTGTCTCTAATGCATAACCCCAAAACGATAGTGGTAGATCGGTAAGAGACATCATAGATTGCACTATATCCAGTAAAGTACGGTTATGACGTTCGGACACACCATTATGCTGTGGTGTTCCATGTGGCACGAATTTGTGAAACTATTCCACATTGTTTTAATTGAAGACCAAACTCGTAACTCAAATATTTGTCTCCGTGATCAGATCGTAGAAGCCTTATTTTCTTGTTACGATGATTCTCCACTTCACTCTGAAATTCTTTGAACTTTTCAAATGTTTCAGACTTATGTTTCATCAAGTAGATATACTCATATCTGCTCAAATCATCTGTGAAGATCAGAAAATAATGATACCTATCGCGAACCTCAATATTCATCGGACCACATACATCAGTATGTATGATTTCCAATAAATCTATTGCTCGCTCCATTGTTCCGAAGAACAAAGTCTTAGTCATCTTGCCCATGAGGCATGGTTCGCAAGCATCAACTGATTCATAATCAATTGATTCCAAAATCCCATCAGCATGGAGTTTCTTCATGCGCTTTACACCAATATGACCTAGACGGCAGTGCTACAAATAAGTTGCACTATCATTATTAACTTTGCATCTTTTGGTTTCAATATTATGATTATGTGCATTACTATGATCGAGATCCAACGAACTATTTTCATTGGGTGTGTAACCATATAAGGTTTTATTCATGTAAACAGAACAACAATTTATTCTCTTACTTAAATGAATAATCGTATTACAATAAACATGATCAAATCATATTCATGCTCAACGTAAACACCAAATAACACTTATTTAGGTTCAACACTAATCCCGATTTTATAAGGAGTGTGCGATGATGATCATATCAATCTTGGAACCACTTCCAACACGCATTGTCACTTCACCCTTAACTAGTCTCTGTTTATTCTGCAACTCCCGTTTCAAGTTACTAATCTTAGCAACTGAACTAGTATCAAATACTGAGGGGTTGCTATAAACACTAGTAAAGTACACATCAATAACATGTATATCAAATATACTTATGTTCACCTTGCCATCCTTCTTATCTGCCAATCACTTGGGGTAGTTCCGCTTCCAGTGACCAGTCCCTTTGCAGTAGAAGCACTTAGTCTCAGGCTTAGGACCAGACTTGGGCTTCTTCACTTGAGCAGCAACTTGCTTGCTGTTCTTCTTGAAGTTCCCCTTCTTCCCTCTGCCCTTTTCTTGAAACTAGTGGTCTTGTCAACCATCAACACTTGATGTTTTTCTTGATTTCTACCTTCGTTGATTTCAGCATCACGAATAGCTTGGGAGTTGTTTCCGTTATCCCTTGCATATTATAGTTCATCACGAAGTTCTACTAACTTGGTGATGGTGACTAGAGAATTCTGTCAATCACTATCTTATCTGGAAGATTAACTCCCACTTGATTCAAGCGATTGTAGTACCCAGACAATCTGAGCACATGCTCAGTAGTTGAGTGATTCTCCTCCATCTTTTAGCTATAGAACTTGTTGGAGACTTCATGTCTCTCAACTCAGGTATTTGCTTGAAATATTAACTTCAACTCCTGGAACATCTCATATGGTCCATGACGTTCAAAACGTCTTTGAAGTCCCGATTCTAAGCCGTTAAGCATGGTGCACTTAAATTATCAAGTAGTCATCATATTGAGCTAGCCAAACGTTCATAACATCTGCATCTGCTCCTGCAATAGGTCTGTCACCTAGCGGTGCATCAAGGACATAATTCTTCTGTGCAGCAATGAGGATAAACCTCAGATCACGGATCCAATCCGCATCATTGCTACTAACATCTTTCAAAACAATTTTCTCTAGGAACATATCAAAATAAACATATGAAAGCAACAACGCGAGCTATTGATCTACAACATAGATATGCTAATACTACCAGGACTAAGTTCATGATAAATTTAAGTTCAATTAATCATATTAGTTAAGAACTCCCACTTAGATAGACATCCCTCTAATCCTCTAAGTGATCACGTGATCCAAATCAACTAAAGCATAACCGATCATCACGTGAAATGAATTAGTTTTCAATGGTGAACATCATTATGTTGATCATATCTACTATATGATTCACGCTCGACCTTTCGGTCTCCGTGTTCTGAGGCCATATCTGCATATGCTAGGCTTGTCAAGTTTAACCTGAGTATTCTGCGTGTGCAAAACTGGCTTGCACCCGTTGTAGATGGACGTAGAGCTTATCACACCCGATCATCACGTGGTGTCTGGGCACGACGAACCTTGGCCTACGGTTCGAGAACAATGTAGACATGACCGAGACACGTCTCCGGTCAATAACCAATAGCGGGACATGGATGCCTATATTGGCTCCTACATATTCTACGAAGATCTTTATCGGTCAGACTGCATAACAACATATGTTGTTCCCTTTGTCATCGGTATGTTACTTGCCCGAGATTCGATCGTCGGTATCCAATACCTAGTTCAATCTCGTTACCGACAAGTCTCTTTACTCGTTCCGTAATACATCATCTCACAACTAACTCATTAGTTGTAATGCTTGCAAGGCTTATGTGATGTGCATTACCGAGAGGGCCCAGAGATACCTCTCCGACAATCGGAGTGACAAATCCTAATCTCGAAATACGTCAACCCAACATGTACCTTTGGAGACACCTGTAGAGCACCTTTATAATCACCCAGTTACGTTGTGACGTTTGGTAGCACACAAAGTGTTCCTCCGGCACACGGGAGTTACATAATCTCATAGTCATAGGAACATGTATAAGTCATGAAGAAAGCAATAGCAACATACTAAACGATCGGGTGCTAAGCTAATGGAATGGGTCATGTCAATCAGATCATTCACCTAATGATGTGATCCCGTTAATCAAATAACAACTCTTTGTCCATGGTTAGGAAACATAACCATCTTTGATTAACGAGCTAGTCAAGTAGAGGCATACTAGTGACACTCTGTTTGTCTATGTATTCACACATGTACTATGTTTCCGGTTAATACAATTCTAGCATGAATAATAAACATTTGTCATGAAATAAGGAAATAAATAATAACTTTATTATTGCCTCTAGGGCATATTTCCTTCACCAGAGGGCCAGGCTTTGACGCGAGATCCATTCTCGTCCAGGGTTTGGTCGACAGGAACAGGGCTCACCGAGAAGGTCACGACAAAGATGCACCTACGAGCAGCAGAGTGCATGTTTCGGGGCCAGAATGCTTTAGTAGGGCTATCAGGGCCGTTGTGATTCCTCCCAACTTCAGGTTGGCGACTGGAGTCAGTAAGTTCATTGGCGAGTCCAAGCCCGATACTTGGCTTGAAGATTACCGAGTGGCCGTCCAGATCGGCGGCGGCAATGATGAAGTGGCCATGAAACACCTCCCTCTCATGTTGGAGGGCTCGGCCAGAGCGTGGCTAAACCAGTTAGCACCTAGCAGCATTTACACTTGGGAGGATCTCTCCCGAGTGTTCGTCACCACATTTGAAGGTACGTGCAAGCGGCCGGCAGGACTGACGGAACTGCGGTCTTGTGTACAGAAGCTAAATGAAACTTTGAGGGATTACATCCAGAGGTGGATCACGTTACATCACTCGGTGGAGAATGTGCCTGACCACCAAGCAGTTTGTGCCTTCAAGGAAGGTGTCAAGTACAGAGAACTGAATTTTAAATTCGGTCGAACTGGGGATATGTCCCTGAATCGGATGATGGAGATTGCCACCAAGTGCGCTAATGGCGAAGATGAAGATCCGCTGAAGAGTGGCAAACTCAAGTCAGTCGCCCAAGAACCCGGGGGCAATTCCAATCAGAAACAGAAGCGGAAAGTCGAGCCAGCGGCTCCCGGGGAAGCCTTGGCTTTAACCCACGGAAAGTTTAAAGGGAAACCTAAAGGGCCCTGGAACCCTAAAAAGGTTAAAGACCAGGACGGAAATGATGTGTTGGACTTGTCATGCCTCGTCCACACAAAGAAAGATGAAGAGGGTAATTTCATTTACCCGAAACATACCACTCGACAGTGTTGACTATTGATCCAGCAGTTCCAGGGCAAGCAGCCCAAAGATAAAGAAAAGGAGTCAAACAAAATTGAGGACAAAGAAGATAGCGACGATGGATACCCTCAAGTCAACTCCACCTTGATAATTTTTGCTGATGTTGAGAGCAAAAGTCGACTGAAAGTCATCAACTGAGAGGTGAATATGGTTGCGCTGGCAACACCAAGTTATTTGAAATGGTCTCAGACTGCCATCACGTTCGACCAGTCCGATCACCCAACACATATTGCCACCCCTGGGAGGCAAGCTCTGGTGGTCGATCCAGTGGTTGAAGGCACTCGACTGACCAAAGTCTTGATGGATGGTGGCAGTGGTTTGAACATATTATATGCTGAGACGTTGAAAGGGATGGGCATTCCGATGTCCAGACTCAGTGCCAGCAACATGAGTTTCCATGGAGTCATTCCTGGGAAGAAGGCTGAATCACTCGGCCAGATTGTTCTTGATGTGGTTTTTGGTGATTCCAAGAATTACCACAAGGAAAAGTTGACATTTGAAGTTGTAGACTTCCAGAGTGCCTACCACGCTATTTTGGGCAGGCCGGCTTATGCACGCTTCATGGCCCGACCATGTTAGGTGTACCTCAAATTGAAGATGCCTGGCCCCAAAGGTGTGATCACTATTACGGGCAATCAGAAGAAAGCGGAAGAATGTTTTCAAAAAGGTTCGAAGATCGTTGATGCTCAGATGGCAGTGGTGGAGTTGCAGGAATAACAGAAGACTGCAGACCCGAGTGATTTGTTGCGAGCCAAGAAGCCCGCCACAGAATCGGCTTTCCAGTCGACTGGCGATACGAAGACAGCTCACATCCACCCGACCGATCCGGCGCTGCTCCGATGTTGAGGAACGTAGTAATTTAAAAAATTTCCTACGCACACGCAAGATCATGGTGATGCATAGCAACGAGGGGGAGAGTATGATCTACATACCCTTGTAGATCGCAACGGAAGCGTTGACACAACGTAGAGGAAGTAGTTGTACGTCTTCTTCCCGATCCGACCGATCCAAGCACCGTTACTCTAGCACCTCCGAGTTCTTAGCACACGTACAGCTCGATGACGATCCCCGGGCTCCGATCCAGCAAAGCTTCGGGGAGGAGTTCCGTCAGCACGACGGCGTGGTGACGATCTTGATGTTCTACCGACGCAGGGCTTCGCCTAAGCACTACAACGATATGATTGAGGTGGAATATGGTGGCAGGGGGCACCGCACACGGCTAAGGAACGATCTCAATGATCAACTTGTGTGTCTATGGGGTGCCCCTTGCCCCTGTATATAAAGGAGTGGAGGAGGGGAGGGCCGGCCCTCTCTATGGCGCGCCCTAGGGGAGTCCTACTCCCACCGGGAGTAGGATTCCCCCTTTCCTAGTCCAACTAGGAGTCCTTCCATGTATTAGCAGTAGGAGACAAGGAAGAGGAAAAGAGAAGGGAAGGAAGGAGGAGGCGCAGCCCCTCCCCCTAGTCCAATTCGGACTAGACCTTGGGGGGGGGGCGCGGCCTGCCCTAGGCAGCCCCTCTCTCTTTCCCGTATGGCCCAATAAGGCCCAATACTTCTCCCCCGTATTCCCGTAACTCCCCGGTACTCTGAAAAATATCCGAATCACTCGGAACCTTTCCAATGTCCGAATATAGTCGTCCAATATATCGATCTTTACGTCTCGACCATTTCGAGACTCCTCGTCATGTCCCCGATCTCATCCGGGACTCCAAACTCCTTCGGTACATCAAAACTCATAAACTCATAATATAACTTTCATCGAAACCTTAAGCATGCGGACCCTACGGTTCGAGAACAATGTAGACATGACCGAGACACGTCTCCGGTCAATAACCAATAGCGGGACCTGGATGCCCATATTGGCTCCTACATATTCTACGAAGATCTTTTATCGGTCAGACCGCATAACAACATACGTTGTTCCCTTTGTCATCGGTATGTTACTTGCCCGAGATTCGATCGTCGGTATCAAATACCTAGTTCAATCTCGTTACCGGCAAGTCTCTTTACTCGTTCTGTAATACATCATCCCGCAACTAACTTATTAGTTGCAATGCTTGCAAGGCTTATGTAATGTGCATTACCGAGAGGGCCCAGAGATACCTCTCCGACAATCGGAGTGACAAATCCTAATCTCGAAATACGCCAACCCAACATCTACCATTGGAGACACCTGTAGAGCTCCTTTATAATCACCCAGTTACGTTGTGACGTTTGGTAGCACACAAAGTGTTCCTCCGGTAAACGGGAGTTGCATAATCTCATAGTCATAGGAACATGTATAAGTCATGAAGAAAGCAATAGCAACATACTAAATGATCGGGTGCTAAGCTAATGGAATGGGTCATGTCAATCAGATCATTCAACTAATGATGTGACCTCATTAATCAAATAACAACTCTTTGTCTATGGTTAGGAAACATAACCATCTTTGATTAACGAGCTAGTCAAGTAGAGGCATACTAGTGACACTCTATTTGTCTATGTATTCACACATGTATTATGTTTCCGGTTAATACAATTCTAGCATGAATAATAAACATTTATCACGATATAAGGAAATAAATAAAAACTTTATTATTGCCTCTAGGGCATATTTCCTTCAGTCTCCCACTTGCACTAGAGTCAATAATCTAGATCACATCTCCATGTGATTAACATCGATAGTTCACATCATCATGTGATTAACACCCATAGTTCACATCGCCATGTGACCAACACCCAAAAGGTTTACTAGATTCAGTAATCTAGTTCACATCGTTATGTGATTAACACCCAAAGAGTACTAAGGTGTGATCATGTTTTGCTTGTGAGAGAATTTTAGTCAACGGGTCTGCCACATTCAGATCCACATGTATTTTGCAAATTTCTATGTCAACAATGCTCTGCATGGAGCTACTCTAGCTAATTGCTCCCACTTTCAATATGTATCTAGACCGAGACTTAGAGTCATCTAGATTAGTGTCAAAACTTGCATCGGCGTAACCCTTTACGACGAACCCTTTTGTCATGTCCATAATCGAGAAACATATCCTTATTTCACTAAGGATAATTCTGACCGCTATCCAGTGATCTACTCCTAGATCACTATTGTACTCCCTTGCCAAATCAGTGCAGGGTATACAATAGATCTGGTACACAGCATGACATACTTTATAGAACCTATGGCCAAGGCATAGGGAATGACTTTCATTCTCTTTCTATCTTCTGCCGTGGTCGGGCTTTGAGTCTTACTCAACTTCACACCTTGTAATACAGGCAAGAACTCTTTCTTTGACTGCTCCATTTTGAACTACTTCAAAATCTTGTTAAGGTATGTACTCATTGAAAAAACTTATCAAGCGTCTTGATCTATCTTTATAGATCTTGAAGCTCAATATGTAAGTAGCTTCACCGAAGTCTTTCTTTGAAAAACTCCTTTAAAACACTCCTTTATGCTTTACAGAATAATTCTACATTATTTCCGATCAACAATTTGTCATTCACATATACTTATCAGAAATGCTGTAGTGCTCCCACTCACTTTCTTGTAAATACAGGCTTCACCGCAAGTCTGTATAAAACTATATGCTTTGATCAACTTATCAAAGCGTGTATTCCAACTCCGAGATGCTTGCACCAGTCCATAGATGAATCGCTGGAGCTTGCATATTTGGTTAGCACCTTTAGGATTGACAAAACCTACTAGTTGCATCATATACAACTCTTCTTTAAGAAATCCATTAAGGAATGCAGTTTTGTTTATCCATTTGCCAGATTTCATAAAATGCGGCAATTGCTAACATGATTCGGACAGACTTAAGCATAGATACGAGTGAGAAACTCTCATCGTAGTCAACACTTTGAACTTGTCGAAAACCTTTTGCGACAATTCTAGCTTTGTAGATAGTAACACTACTATCAACGTCCGTCTTCCTCTTGAAGATCCATTTATTTCTATGGCTTGCCGATCATCGGGCAAATCCATCAAAGTCCATACTTTGTTCTCATACATGGATCATATCTCAGATTTCATGGCCTCAAACCATTTCGCGGAATCTGGGCTCATCATCGCTTCCTCATAGTTCGCAAGTTCGTCATGGTCTAGTAACATGACTTCCAGAACAGGATTACCGTACCACTCTGGTGCGGATCTCACTCTGGTTTACCTACGAGATTCGGTAGTAACTTGATCTGAAGTTACATGATCATCATCATTAGCTTCCTCACTAATTGGTGTAGTAGTCACAAGAACAGATTTCTGTGATGAACTACTTTCCAATAAGGGAGAAGGTACAATTACCTTATCAAGTTTTCTACTTTCCTCCCACTCACTTCTTTTGAGAGAAACTCCTTCTCTAGAAAGGATCCATTCTTAGCAACGAATATCTTGCCTTCGGATCTGTGATAGAAGGTGTACCCAATAGTCTCCTTTGGGTATCCTATGAAGACATATTTCTTCGATTTGAGTTTGAGCTTATCGAGATGAAACTTTTTCACATAAGCATCGCAACTCCAAACTTTAAGAAACGACAGCTTAGGTTTCTTGCCAAACCATAGTTCACACGGTGTCGTCTCAACGGATTTAGATGGTGCCCTATTTAACGTGAATGGAGCTGTCTCTAATGCATAACTCCAAAATGATAGTGGTAGATCGATAAGAGACATCATAGATCGCACTATATCTAATAAAGTACGGTTATGACGTTCGGACACACCATTACACTATGGTGTTCCATGTGGCGTGAGTAGTGAAATATTTCACATTGTTTTTAACTGAAGGCCAAACTCGTAACTCAAATACTCTTCTCTACGATCAGATCATAGAAACTTTATTTTCTTGTTACGATGATTTTTCACTTCACTCTGAAATTCTTTGAACTTTTCAAATGTTTCAGACTTATGTTTCATCAAGTAGATATACTCATATCTGCTCAAATCATATGTGAAGATCAGAAAATAATGATACTTGTCGCGAGCCTCAATATTCATCGGACCACATACATCAGTATGTACGATTTCCAACAAATCTGTTGCTCGCTCCATTGTTCCAAAGAATAGAGTTTTAGTCATCTTGCCCATGAGGCATGGTTCGCAAGCATCAACTGATTCATAATCAAGTGATTCAAAAAGCCCATCAGCATGGAGTTTCTTCACGCGCTTTACACCAATATGACCTAAATGGCAGTGCTACAAATAAGTTGCACTATCATTATTAACTTTGCATCTTTTGGTTTTAATATTATGATTATGTGTATCACTATGATCGAGATCCAACGAACTATTTTCATTGGGTGTGTAACCATATAAGGTTTTATGCATGTAAATAGAACAACAATTTATTCTCTTACTTAAATGAATAACCGTATTACAATAAACATGATCAAATCATATTCATGGTCAACGTAAACACCAAATAACACTTATTTAGGTTCAACACTAATCCCGAATTTATAGGGAGTGTGCGATGATGATCATATCAATCTTGGAACCACTTCCAACACACATCGTCACTTCACCCTTAACTAGTCTCTGTTTATTCTGCAACTCCCGTTTCGAGTTACTAATCTTAGCAACTGAACTAGTATCAAATACTGAGGGTTGCTATAAACACTAGTAAAGTACACATCAATAACATGTATATCAAATATACTTATGTTCACCTTGCCATCCTTCTTATCTGCCAATCACTTGGGGTAGTTCCGCTTCCAGTGACCAGTCCCTTTGCAGTAGAAGCACTCAGTCTCCGGCTTAGGTCCAGACTTGGGCTTCTTCACTTGAGCAGCAACTTGCTTGCTGTTCTTTTTGAAGTTCCCCTTCTTCCCTCTGCCCTTTTCTTGAAACTAGTGGTCTTGTCTACCATCAACACTTGATGTTTTTCTTGATTTCTACCTTCATCGATTTCATCATCATGAAAAGCTTGGGAGTCGTTTTTGTCATCCCTTGCATACTATAGTTCATCACGAAGTTCTACTAACTTGGTCATGGTGAGTAGAGAATTCTGTCTATCACTATCTTATCTGGAAGATTAACTCCCACTTGATTCAAGTGATTGTAGTACCCAGACAATCTGAGCACATGCTCACTACTTGAGCGACTCTCCTCCATCTTTTAGCTATAGAACTTGTTGGAGACTTCATATCTCTCAACTCGGGTATTTGCTTGAAATATTAACTTCAACTCCTGGAACATCTCATATGGTCCATGACGTTCGAAACGTCTTTGAAGTCCCGATTCTAAGCCGTTAAGCATGGTGCACTAAACTATCAAGTAGTCATCATATTGAGCTAGCCAAACGTTCATAACGTCTGCATCTGCTCCTGCAATAGGTCTGTCACCTAGCGGTGCATCAAGGACATAATTTTTTTGTGCAGCAATGAGGATAAACCTCATATCACGGATCCAATCCGCATCATTGCTACCAACATCTTTCAACATAGTTTTTCTCTAGGAACATATCAAAATAAACACAGGGAAGCAACAACGCGAGCTATTGATCTACAACATAATTTGCAAAATACTACCAGGACTAAGTTCATGATAAATTTAAGTTCAATTAATCATATTAGTTAAGAACTCCCACTTAGATAGACATCCCTCTAATCCTCTAAGTGATCAGGTGATCCAAATCAACTAAACCATGTCCGATCATCACGTGAGATGGAGTAGTTTCATTGGTGAACATCACTATGTTGATCATATCTACTATATGATTCACGCTCGACCTTTCGGTCTCCGTGTTCTGAGGCCATATTTGTATATGCTGGGCTCGTCAAGTATAACCTGAGTATTCCGCGTGTGCAACTGTTTTGCACCCGTTGTATTTGAATGTAGAGCCTATCACACCCGATCATCACGTGGTGTCTCAGCACGAAGAACTTTCGCAACGGTGCATACTCAGGGAGAACACTTCTTGATAATTTAGTGAGAGATCATCTTATAATGCTACCGTCAATCAAAGCAAGATAAGATGCATAAAAAGATAAACATCACATGCAATCAATATAAGTGATATGATATGGCCATCATCATCTTGTGCTTGTGATCTCCATCTACGAAGCACCGTCGTGATCACCATCGTCACCGGCGCGACACCTTGATCTCCATCGTAGCATCGTTGTCGTCTCACCAATCTTATGCTTCCACGACTATCGCTACCGCTTAGTGATAAAGTAAAGCATTACATCGCGATTGCATTGCATACAATAAAGCGACAACCATATGGCTCCTGCCAGTTGCCGATAACTCGGTTACAAAACATGATCATCTCATACAATAAAATTTAGCATCATGTCTTGGCCATATCACATCACAACATGCCCTACATAAACAAGTTAGACGTCCTCTACTTTGTTGTTGCAAGTTTTACGTGGCTGCTACGGGCTTAAGCAAGAACCAATCTCACTTACGCATCAAAACCACAACGATAGTTTGTCAAATAGACTCCGTTTTAACCTTCGCAAGGACCGGGCGTAGCCACACTCGGTTCAACTAAAGTTGGAGAGACAGTCGCCCGCAAGCCATCTATGTGCAAAGCACGTCGAGGGAACCGGTCTCGCGTAAGCGTACGCGTAATGTTGGTCCGGGCCGTCTCGTCCAACAATACCGCTGAACCAAAGTATGACATGCTGGTAGGCAGTATGACTTGTATCGCCCACAACTCACTTGTGTTCTACTCGTGCAAATAACATCAAACCATAAAACCTAGACTCTGATACCACTGTTGGGGAACGTAGTAATTTAAAAAATTTCCTACGCACACGCAAGATCATGGTGATGCATAGCAACGAGGGGGAGAGTATGATCTACATACCCTTGTAGATCGCAACGGAAGCGTTGACACAACATAGAGGAAGTAGTTGTACGTCTTCTTCCCGATCTGATCGATCCAAGCACCGTTACTCCGGCACCTCCGAGTTCTTAGCACACGTACAGCTCGATGACGATCCCCGGGCTCCGATCCAGCAAAGCTTCGGGGAGGAGTTCCGTCAGCACGACAGCGTGGTGACGATCTTGATGTTCTACTGACGCAGGGCTTCGCCTAAGCACTACAACGATATGATCGAGGTGGAATATGGTGGTAGGGGGCACCGCACACGGCTAAGGAATGATCTCAATGATCAACTTGTGTGTCTATGGGGTGCCCCCTGCCCCCGTATATAAAGGAGTGGAGGAGGGGAGGGCCGGCCCTCTCTATGGCGCGCCCTAGGGAAGTCCTACTCCCACCGGGAGTAGGATTCCCCCTTTCCTAGTCCAACTAGGAGTCCTTCCATGTATTAGGAGTAGGAGACAAGGAAGAGGAAAAGAGAAGGGAAGGAAGGAGGGGGCGCAGCCCCTCCCCCTAGTCCAATTCGGACTAGGCCTTGGGGGGCGCGCGGCCTGCCCAATAAGGCCCAATACTTCTCCCCCGTATTCCCGTAACTCCCCAGTACTTCGAAAAATACCCGAATCACTCGGAACCTTTCCGATGTCCGAATATAGTCGTCCAATATATCGACCTTTACGTCTCGACCATTTCGAGACTCCTCGTCATGTCCCCGATCTCATCCGGGACTCCGAACTCCTTCGGTACATCAAAACTCATAAACTCATAATATAACTGTCATCGAAACCTTAAGCGTGCGGACCCTACGGTTCGAGAACAATGTAGACATGACCGAGACACGTCTCCAGTCAATAACCAATCGCGGGACCTGGATGCCCATATTGGCTCCTACATATTCTACGAAGATCTTTTATCGGTCAGACTATTGGGGAACGTAGTAATTTCGAAAATTTTCCTACGCACACGCAAGATCATGGTGATGCATAGCAACGAGGGGGAGAGTATTGTCTACGTACCAACGCAGACCGACTGCGGAAGCGATCTCACAACGTAGAGGAAGTAGTCGTACGTCTTCTTCCCGATCCGACCGATCCAAGCACCGTTACTCCGGCACCTCCGAGTTCTTAGCACACGTTCAGCTCGATGACGATCCTCGGGCTCCGATCCAGCAAAGCGTCGAGGAAGAGTTCCGTCAGCACAACGGCGTGGTGATGATCTTGATGTACTACCGACGCAGGGCTTCGCCTAAGCTCTACAACGATATGACCGAGGTGGAATTTGGTGGCAGGGGGCACCGCACACGGCTAAGGAACGATCAACAATGATCAACTTGTGTGTCTATGGGGTGCCCCCTGCCCCCGTATATAAAGGAGCAGGGGGAGGGGTTCGGCCGGCCAGGGAGAGAGGCGCAGGGGGAGTCCCACTCCTACCGGGAGTAGGACTCCCCCCAATCCTATTCCTAATAGGACTCTTCAAGGAGAAGAGAGAAGAGAGGGGGGCCGGCCCCTTCTCCTAGTCCTAATAGGACTAGGGAAGGGGGGAGGCGCGCAGCCCTTGTGGGCAGCCCCTTTTCACTTTTCCACTAAGGCCCAATAGGCCCATTTGCCTCCCGGGGATTTCCGGTAACCCTCCCGGTATTCCGGTAAAATCCCGATTTCACCCGGAACACTTCCGGTGTCCAAACATAGGCTTCCAATATATCAATCTTTACGTCTCGACCATTTCGAGACTCCTCGTCATGTCCGTGATCACATCCGGGACTCCGAACAACCTTCGGTACATCAAAATGCATAAACTCATAATAACTGTCATCGTAACGTTAAGCGTGCGGACCCTACGGTTCGAGAACAATGTAGACATGACCGAGACACGTCTCCGGTCAATAACCAATAGCGGGACCTGGATGCCCATATTGGCTCCTACATATTCTATGAAGATCTTTATCGGTCAGACCGCATAACAACATACGTTGTTCCCTTTGTCATCGGTATGTTACTTGCCCGAGATTCGATTGTCGGTATCCAATACCTAGTTCAATCTCGTTACCGGCAAGTCTCTTTACTCGTTCCGTAATACATCATCTCACAACTAACATATTAGTTGCAGTGCTTGCAAGGCTTATGTGATGTGCATTACCGAGAGGGCCCAGAGATACCTCTCCGACACTCGGAGTGACAAACCCTAATCTCGAAATACGCCAACCCAACATCTACCATTGGAGACACCTGTAGTACTCCTTTATAATCACCCAGTTACGTTGTGACGTTTGGTAGTACCCAAAGTATTCCTCCGGTAAACGGGAGTTGCATAATCTCATAGTTATAGGAACATGTATAAGTCATGAAGAAAGCAATAGCAACATACTAAACGATCGGGTGCTAAGCTAATGGAATGGGTCATGTCAATCAGATCATTCAACTAATGATGTGACCTCGTTAATCAAATAACAACTCTTTGTTCATGGTTAGGAAACATAACCATCTTTGATTAACGAGCTAGTCAAGTAGAGGCATACTAGTGACACTTTGTTTGTCTATGTATTCACACATGTATTATGTTTCCGATTAATACAATTCTAGCATGAATAATAAACATTTATCATGATATAAGGAAATAAATAATAACTTTATTATTGCCTCTAGGGCATATTTCCTTCAGTCTCCCACTTGCACTAGAGTCAATAATCTAGATTACACAGTAATGATTCTAACACCCATGGAGCCTTGGTGCTGATCATGTTTTGCTCGTGGAAGAGGCTTAGTCAACGGGTCTGCAACATTCAGATCCGTATGTATCTTGCAAATCTCTATGTCTCCCACCTGGACTAAATCCCCGATGGAGTTGAAGCGTCTCTTGATGTGTTTGGTCCTCTTGTGAAATCTGGATTCCTTTGCCAAAGCAATTGCACCAGTATTGTCACAAAAGATTTTCATTGGACCCGATGCACTAGGTATGACACCCAGATCGGATATGAACTCCTTCATCCTGACTCCTTCGTTTGCTGCTTCCAAAGCAGCTATGTACTCCGCTTCACATGTAGATCCCGCTACGACGCTTTGTTTAGAACTGCACCAACTGACAGCTCCACCGTTTAAAGTAAACACGTATCCGGTTTGCGATTTAGAATCGTCCGGATCAGTGTCAAAGCTTGCATCAACGTAACCTCTTACGGTGAGCTCTTTGTCACCTCCATATACGAGAAACATATCCTTAGTCCTTTTCAGGTATTTCAGGATGTTCTTGACCGCTGTCCAGTGATCCACTCCTGGATTACTTTGGTACCTCCCTGCTAAACTTATAGCAAGGCACACATCAGGTCTGGTACACAGCATTGCATACATGATAGAGCCTATGGCTGAAGCATAGGGAACATCTTTCATTTTCTCTCTATCTTCTGCAGTGGTCGGGCATTGAGTCTGACTCAACTTCACACCTTGTAACACAGGCAAGAACCCTTTCTTTGCTTGATCCATTTTGAACTTCTTCAAAATCTTGTCAAGGTATGTGCTTTGTGAAAGTCCAATTAAGCGTTTTGATCTATCTCTATAGATCTTTATGCCTAATATGTAAGCAGCTTCCCCGAGGTCTTTCATCGAAAAACTTTTATTCAAGTATCCCTTTATGCTATCCAGAAATTCTATATCATTTCCAATCAGTAATATGTCATCCACATATAATATCAGAAATGCTACAGAGATCCCACTCACTTTCTTGTAAATACAGGCTTCTCCAAAAGTCTGTATAAAGCCAAATGCTTTGATCACACTATCAAAGCGTTTATTCCAACTCCGAGATGCTTGCACCAGTCCATAAATGGATCACTGGAGTTTGCACACTTTGTTAGCTTCCTTCGGATCGACAAAACCTTCTGGTTGCGTCATATACAACTCTTCTTCCAGAAATCCATTCAGGAATGCAGTTTTGACATCCATTTGCCATATTTCATAATCATAAAATGCAGCAATTGCTAACATAATTCTGACGGACTTAAGCATCGCTACGGGTGAGAAGGTCTCATCTTAGTCAACCCCTTGAACTTGTCGAAAACCTTTTGCGACAAGTCGAGCTTTATAGACAGTAATATTACCGTTAGCGTCCGTCTTTTTCTTGAAGATCCATTTATTCTCAATTGCTTGCCGATCATCGGGCAAGTCAACCAAAGTCCATACTTTGTTCTCATACATGGATCCCATCTCAGATTTCATGGCCTCAAGCCACTTTGCGGAATCTGGGCTCACCATCGCTTCTTCATAGTTCGTAGGTTCATCATGATCTAGTAGCATGACTTCCAGAACTGGATTACCGTACCACTCTGGTGCGGATCTCACTCTGGTTGATCTACGTGGTTCAGTAGTATCTTGCCTTGAAGTTTCATGATCATCATCATTAGCTTCCTCACTAATTGGTATAGGTGTCGCAGAAACAGTTTTCTGTGATGTACTATTTTCCAATAAGGGAGCAGGTACAGTTACCTCGTCAAGTTCTACTTTCCTCCCACTCACTTCTTTCGAGAGAAACTCCTTCTCTAGAAATGATCCATTCTTAGCCACGAATGTCTTGCCTTCGGATCTGTGATAGAAGGTATACCCAACAGTTTCCTTTGGGTATCCTATGAAGACACATTTCTCCGCTTTGGGTTCGAGCTTATCAGGTTGAAGCTTTTTCACATAAGCATCGCAGCCCCAAACTTTAAGAAACGATAACTTTGGTTTTTTGCCAAACCATAGTTCATAAGGCGTCGTCTCAACGGATTTTGATGGTGCCCTATTTAACGTGAATGCGGCCGTCTCTAAAGCATAACCCCAAAACGATAGCGGTAAATCGGTAAGAGACATCATAGATCGCACCATATCTAGTAAAGTACGATTACGACGTTCGGACACACCATTACGCTGTGGTGTTCCGGGTGGCGTGAGTTGCGAAACTATTCCACAATTTTTCAAATGTATACCAAACTCGTAACTCAAATATTCTCCTCCACGATCAGATCGTAGAAACTTTATTTTCTTGTTACGATGATTTTCAACTTCACTCTGAAATTCCTTGAACTTTTCAAATGTTTCAGACTTATGTTTCATTAAGTAGATATACCCATATCTGCTTAAATCATCTGTGAAGGTGAGAAAATAACGATATCCGCCACGAGCCTCAATATTCATCGGACCACATACATCGGTATGTATGATTTCCAATAAATCTGTTGCTCTCTCCATAGTATCGGAGAACGGTGTTTTAGTCATCTTGCCTATGAGGCACGGTTCGCAAGTACCAAGTGATTCATAATCAAGTGGTTCCAAAAGCCCATCAGTATGGAGTTTCTTCATGCGCTTTACACCGATATGACCTAAACGGCAGTGCCACAAATAGGTTGCACTATCATTATCAACTTTGCATCTTTTGGCTTCTATATTATGAATATGTGTATCACTACTATCGAGATTCAATAAGAATAGACCAGTCTTCAAGGGTGCTTGACCATAAAAGATATTACTCATATAAATAGAACAACAATTATTCTCTGATTTAAATGAATAACCGTCTCGTATCAAACAAGATCCAGATATAATGTTCATGCTCAATGCTGGCACCAAATAACAATTATTTAGGTCTAATATTAATCCCGAAGGTAGATGTAGAGGTAGCATGCCAACCGCGATCACATCGACTTTGGAACCGTTTCCCACGCGCATCGTCACCTTGTCCTTTGCTAGCGTCCGCTTATTCCGTAGTCCCTGTTTCGAGTTGCAAATATTAGCAACAGAACCAGTATCAAATACCCAGGTGCTACTGCGAGCTCTAGTAAGGTACACATCAATAACATGTATATCACATATACCTTTGTTCACCTTGCCATCCTTCTTATCCGCCAAATACTTGGGGCAGTTCCGCTTCCAGTGACCAGTCTGCTTGCAGTAGAAGCACTCAGTTTCAGGCTTAGGTCCAGACTTGGGTTTCTTCTCCTGAGCAGCAACTTGCTTGTTGTTCTTCTTGAAGTTTCCCTTCTTCTTCCCTTTGCCCTTTTTCTTGAAACTAGTGGTTTTGCTAACCATCAACACTTGATGCTCCTTCTTGATTTCTACCTCCGCAGCTTTCAGCATTGCGAAGAGCTCAGGAATAGTCTTGTTCATCCCTTGCATATTATAGTTCATCACGAAGCTCTTGTAGCTTGGTGGCAGTGATTGGAGAATTCTGTCAATGACGCAATCATCTGGAAGATTAACTCCCATCTGAATCAAGTGATTATTATACCCAGACATTTTGAGTATATGCTCACTGACAGAACTGTTCTCCTCCATCTTGCAGCTATAGAACTTATTGGAGACTTCATATCTCTCAATTCGGGCATTTGCTTGAAATATTAACTTCAACTCCTGGAACATCTCATATGCTCCATGATATTCAAAACGCTGTTGAAGTCCCGATTCTAAGCCGTAAAGCATGGCACACTGAACTATTGAGTAGTCATCAGCTTTGCTCTGCCAGACGTTCATAACATCTGGCGTTGCTCCAGCAGCAGGCCTGGCACCCAGCGGTGCTTCCAGGACGTAATTCTTCTGTGCAGCAATGAGGATAATCCTCAGGTTACGGACCCAGTCCATGTAATTGCTACCATCATCTTTCAACTTTGCTTTCTCAAGGAACGCATTAAAATTCAACGGAACAACAACACGAGCCATCTATCTACAATCAACATAAACAAGCAAGATACTATCAGGTACTAAGTTCATGATAAGTTTAAGTTCAGTTAATCAAATTACTTAGGAACTCCCACTTAGATAGACATCCCTCTAATCCTCTAAGTGATCACGTGATCCAAATCAACTAAACCATAACCGATCATCACGTGAGATGGAGTAGTTTTCAATGGTGAACATCGTCATGTTGATCATATCTACTATATGATTCACGCTCGACCTTTCGGTCTCTGTGTTCCGAGGCCATATCTGCATATGCTAGGCTCGTCAAGTTTAACCTGAGTATTCTGCGTGTGCAAAACTGGCTTGCACCCGTTGTAGATGGACGTAGAGCTTATCACACCCGATCATCACGTGGTGTCTGGGCACGACGAACTTTGGCAACGGTGCATACTCAGGGAGAACACTTCTTGATAATTTAGTGAGAGATCATCTTATAATGCTACCGTCAATCAAAGCAAGATAAGATGCATAAAAGGATAAACATCACATGCAATCAATATAAGTGATATGATATGGCCATCATCATCTTGTGCTTGTGATCTCCATCTCCGAAGCACCGTCATGATCACCATCGTCACCGGCGCGACACCTTGATCTCCATCGTAGCATCGTTGTCGTCTCGCCAATCTTATGCTTCCACGACTATCACTGCCGCTTAGTAATAAAGTAAAGCATTACATCGCGATTTCATTGCATACAATAAAGCGACAACCATATGGCTCCTGCCAGTTGCCGATAACTCGGTTACAAAACATGATCATCTCATACAATAAAATCAGCATCATGCCTTGACCATATCACATCACAACATGCCCTGCAAAAACAAGTTAGACGTCCTCTACTTTGTTGTTGAAAGTTTTACGTGGCTGCTACGGGCTTAAGTAAGAACTCATCTCACCTACGCATCAAAACCACAACGATAGTTCGTCAAATAGACTCCGTTTTAACCTTCTCAAGGACCGGGCGTAGTCACACTTGGTTCAACTAAAGTTGGAGAGACAGTCTTCCGCAAGCCATCTATGTGCAAAGCACGTCGAGGGAACCGGTCTCGCGTAAGAGTACGCGTAAGGTTGGTCCGGATCGTATCACCCAACAATACCGCCGAACCAAAGTATGACATGCTGGTAGGCAGTATGACTTGTATCGCCCACAACTCACTTGTGTTCTACTCGTGCAAATAACATCAAACCATAAAACCTAGGCTCGGATGCCACTGTTGGGGAACGTAGTAATTTCGAAAATTTTCCTACGCACACGCAAGATCATGGTGATGCATAGCAACGAGGGGGAGAGTATTGTCTACGTACCAACGCAGACCGACTGCGGAAGCGATCTCACAATGTAGAGGAAGTAGTCGTACGTCTTCTTCCCGATTCGACCGATCCAAGCACCGTTACTCCGGCACCTCCGAGTTCTTAGCACACGTTCAGCTCGATGACGATCCTCGGGCTCCGATCCAGCAAAGCGTCGAGGAAGAGTTCCGTCAGCACAACGGCGTGGTGACGATCTTGATGTACTACCGACGCAGGGCTTCGCCTAAGCTCTACAACGATATGACCGAGGTGGAATTTGGTGGCAGGGGGCACCGCACACGGCTAAGGAACGATCAACAATGATCAACTTGTGTGTCTATGGGGTGCCCCCTGCCCCCGTATATAAAGGAGCAGGGGGGTTCGGCCGGCCAGGGAGAGAGGCGCAGGGGGAGTCCCACTCCTACCGGGAGTAGGACTCCCCCCAATCCTATTCCTAATAGGACTCTTCAAGGAGAAGAGAGAAGAGAGGGGGGCCGGCCCCTTCTCCTAGTCCTAATAGGACTAGGGAAGGGGGGAGGCGCGCAGCCCTTGTGGGCAGCCCCTTTTCACTTTTCCACTAAGGCCCAATAGGCCCATTTGCCTCCCGGGGGGTTCCGGTAACCCTCCCGGTATTCCGGTAAAATCCCGATTTCACCCGGAACACTTCCGGTGTCCAAACATAGGCTTCCAATATATCAATCTTTACGTCTCGACCATTTCGAGACTCCTCGTCATGTCCGTGATCACATCCGGGACTCCGAACAACCTTCGGTACATCAAAATGCATAAACTCATAATAACTGTCATCGTAACGTTAAGCGTGCGGACCCTATGGTTCGAGAACAATGTAGACATGATCGAGACACGTCTCCGGTCAATAACCAATAGCGGGACCTGGATGCCCATATTGGCTCCTACATATTCTACGAAGATCTTTATCGGTCAGACCGCATAACAACATACGTTGTTCCCTTTGTCATCGGTATGTTACTTGCCCGAGATTCGATCATCGGTATCCAATACCTAGTTCAATCTCGTTACCGGCAAGTCTCTTTACTCGTTCCGTAATACATCATCTCACAACTAACATATTAGTTGCAGTGCTTGCAAGGCTTATGTGATGTGCATTACCGAGAGGGCCCAGAAATACCTCTCCGACACTCGGAGTGACAAACCCTAATCTCGAAATACGCCAACCCAACATCTACCATTGGAGACACCTGTAGTACTCCTTTATAATCACCCAGTTACGTTGTGACGTTTGGTAGTACCCAAAGTATTCCTCCGGTAAACGGGAGTTGCATAATCTCATAGTTATAGGAACATGTATAAGTCATGAAGAAAGCAATAGCAACATACTAAACGATCGGGTGCTAAGCTAATGGAATGGGTCATGTCAATCAGACCATTCAACTAATGATGTGACCTCGTTAATCAAATAACAACTCTTTGTTCATGGTTAGGAAACATAACCATCTTTGATTAACGAGCTAGTCAAGTAGAGGCATACTAGTGACACTTTGTTTGTCTATGTATTCACACATGTATTATGTTTCCGGTTAATACAATTCTAGCTTGAATAATAAACATTTATCATGATATAAGGAAATAAATAATAACTTTATTATTGCCTCTAGGGCATATTTCCTTCACAGACCGCATAACAACATACGTTGTTCCCTTTGTCATCGGTATGTTACTTGCTCGAGATTCGATCGTCGGTATCAAATACCTAGTTCAATCTCGTTACCGGCAAGTCTCTTTACTCGTTCTGTAATACATCATCCCACAACTAACTTATTAGTTGCAATGCTTGCAAGGCTTATGTGATGTGCATTACCGAGAGGGCCCAGAGATACCTCTCCGACAATCGGAGTGACAAATCCTAATCTTGAAATACGCCAACCCAACATCTACCTTTGGAGACACTTGTAGAGCTCCTTTATAATCACCCAGTTACGTTGTGACGTTTGGTAGCACACAAAGTGTTCCTCCGGTAAACGGGAGTTGCATAATCTCATAGTCATAGGAACATGTATAAGTCATGAAGAAAGCAATAGCAACATACTAAACGATCGGGTGCTAAGCTAATGGAATGGGTCATGTCAATCAGATCATTCAACTAATGATGTGACCTCGTTAATCAAATAACAACTCTTTGTCTATGGTTAGGAAACATAACCATCTTTGATTAACGAGCTAGTCAAGTAGAGGCATACTAGTGACACTCTGTTTGTCTATGTATTCACACATGTATTATGTTTCCGGTTAATACAATTCTATCATGAATAATAAACATTTATCATGATGTAAGGAAATAAATAATAACTTTATTATTGCCTCTAGGGCATATTTCCTTCATCTGACTCATATCTCGACAACACTCGACTCCAAATAGGAAGAAGCGCTCATCCAGTTCCTCCGTGAGAACTAGGACATTTTCGCATGGAAGCCTTCTGACATGCCGGGTGTTCCCAGGGAGCTGGCTGAGCACCGCCTAAGAGTCGACTAAAAAGTAAAACCCGTCACGGAACATCTCCGACGGTCCGCCATCCAGAAGAGAAAATCCATTGGCGAGGAGGTGGCTCGGCTCTTAGCAGCGGAGTTCATCCGAGAAATCTACCACTCCGAGTGGCTCGCCAACGTTGTTATGGTCCCCAAGAAGGATAAGTCACTTCACATGTGCATTGACTTTAAACATATCAATCGGGCCTGCCCGAAAGACCATTTTCCTCTCCCCCGCATCGACCAGATAGTTGACTCGACCGCGGGATGTGAGCGACTGTCTTTTTTAGACGCCTATTCCGGGTACCATCAGATCCGTCTGTATGGACCTAACGAGATCAAAACAGCTTTTATCACTCCATTGGGGTGCTTCTGTTATGTTACCATGCCATTCGGCCTCAAGAATGTCGGAGCCACATTCATGAGGATGATTCAGAAGTGTTTGCTCACCCAAATCAATCGGAATGTGGAGGCGTACATGGATGATATTGTGGTCAAGTCACGGAAGGGTTCCGACCTGCTGACTGACCTTGCTGAAACCTTTGCCAACCTCAGAAGGTTTGATATCAAGCTTAATCCATTAAAATGCACATTCGGGGTTCTTGGCGGAAAGTTACTCGGTTTTCTCGTTTCCGAACGGGGAATCGACGCCAATCCAGAAAAAGTTGGTACTATACTCCGAATGAAAAGTCCTGTGCGGGTGCACGATGTTCAGAAGCTTACTGGTTGCTTGGCCGCCCTAAGTCGATTCATATCTCGTCTCCGTGAAAAGGCATTACCTCTTTACCGATTGATGAAGAAATCTGACAAGTTCGAGTGGACTCCTGAAGCTGACGCAGCGTTCGCAGAACTCAAAGCTCTGCTCTCCACCCAGCCGGTGCTTGCTTCCCCAATCAGCAAGGAGCCTTTGCTGCTTTACATTGCAGCCACAGGACAAGTCGTCAGTACGGTACTCACGGTCGAGCGGGAAGAAGAAGGGAAAACCTTCGAAGTTCAGCGCCTAGTGTATTATATTTCTGAAGTCTTGACCCCATCGAAGCAAAGATATCCTCATTATCAGAAGCTCGTATATGGGATTTATATGACCACAAAGAAAGTTGCCCACTACTTCTCTGATCTTTCCATTACAGTCGTCAGCGACGCTCCGTTGTCAGAGATCTTGCATAACAGGGACGCAGCTGGTCGAGTGGCAAAATGGGCGATTGAACTCCTTCCTCTAGATATCAAGTTTGAGGCAAAGAAAGCTATCAAGTCCCAGGCAATCGCGGATTTCGTCGCCGAGTGGATTGAACAGCAACTGCCGACTTAGGTCCACTCGAAGCACTGGACCATGTTCTTTGACGGTTCCAAGATGATAAATGGTCCCGGAGCCGGAGTGGTGTTGGTCTCTCCCAGAGGAGATAAACTCAGATATGTTCTTCAAATCCACTTTGATTCCTCTAACAACGAGGCAGAATACGAAGCACTTTTATATGGGTTGCGCATGGCCATTTCACAAACCCTGACTGAAAAATCAAGCAGCTGATGATCTGGGAAAAATAGGTTCCAAAAGAGAAGCCATTCCCAGCAATGTGTTTCTGGAACACATCCACACACCATCAGTCTAGGAGGATCCCTTCACTGAAGAGGCCCCGCAGCCAAAAAGTGCCATGAATCCGACTGAAGTCGAAGTGCCAGCTATGGTCGACTTGATCATGGAAGTCCTGGTTATCACTCCCGTCTGGACAGAACCATACATCGCGTACATCCTAAGGAAATAACTCCCAGAAGATGAAGAAGAAGCTCGACAGATCGTCCGTCGATCCAAAGCCTTTACAGTCATAAAGGGACAGTTATATAGAGAAAGCGCGACTGGGATCGGCCAGAAGTGTATTACACCAGAAGAAGGTCAGATGATCCTTAACGATATCCACTCGAGGACCTGTGGCCATCATGCGTCCTCTCGGACCATAGTGGCTAAAGCATATTGAGCGGGGTTCTACTGGCCAAGAGCCAATGAGATGGCCAAAGAGATAGTCGACAAATGTGAAGGATGTCAGTATTACTCCAACATGCCACACAAGCCCGCGTCGGCCCTAAAAACCATTCCACTCGTCTGGCCCTTTGCTGTTTGGGGGTTGGACATGGTTGGACCACTGAGAACAGGCAGGAGCGGCTTCACTCATGTGCTGGTAGCAGTCGACAAGTTCACTAAATGGATTGAGGCCAAGCCTATCAAGAATCTTGATGCTTGCACCGCTATCAGTTTCGTCAGAGAGTTGATATTCAGATATGGAGTTCCGCATAGCCTCATCACCGACAACGGGTCAAACTTCGATTCCGACAAATTCAGGGCCTTTTGCGCCTCTCAGGGCACTCGGGTCGACTATGCTTCGGACGCTCACCCTCAGTCGAATGGGCAAGCAGAAAGGGCAAACGGCCTAGTTCTCAAAGGACTGAAACCCCGATTGATGCGCGATCTCAAGCACGCAGCAGGTGCATGGGTCGACGAGCTTCCATCAGTCCTTTGGGGATTGAGGACAACCCCGAATTGATCGACCGGAAGAACCCCATTCTTTATGGTCTATGGAGCCGAGGTAGTCTTACTGAGTGACCTGCTTCACAACGCTCCCAGAGTCGAGCTCTACTCAGAAGATGAAGCAGAACAAGCCTGGCAGGACGCAGTCGACCTCCTAGAAGAAGAAAGAGAAATGGCCTTGATTCGATCGACCATCTATCAGCAAGACTTGCGTCGATTCCATGCCAGAAACATGAAGAGCCGAGCCTTCCAAGAAGGAGACTTAGTCCTCTGAGTGGATCAAAAGAAACCACACAAGCTCGCTCCTACTTGGGAAGGCCCCTTCATAGTCACCAGAGTCCTCCACAATGGAGCATACCACCTGTACAATGTCGATCGCCAGATTGATGAGCCACGAGCCTGGAATGCGGAGCTACTCCGCCCCTTTTATACTTAAATTCTCACTCGGATGAGATGTAATAAGAAGAACTCCTGTAGTTTATTTATCAAAGACAAAAGCGTTATAATTTTCCCAGTGATTATTATTGTTTTTTGTTTGCGTAAGAAATCCCCCAGTGGGTGGCTTAGCTGCGAATCCGCTTCGCCTAAGTTTGTAAAAATAGTTTCCTACCGAGTGGCGAGCCAGCCTCCCACTCGGGGGCTTAGCTGCGAATCCGTTTCGCCTAAGTTTTAAAAAATCCTACCGAGTGGAGAGCAATCCTCCCACTCGGGGGCTTAGCTGCAGTCCAGCACTCGCCTAAGTTCTCTCACTTAGAGACTTAGCTGTAGTCCGGCACTCGCCTAAGTTTGAAAAAATCCTACCGAGTGGAGAGCAATCCTCCCACTCGGGGGCTTAGCTGCAGTCCAACACTCACCTAAGTTCTCTCACTTAGAGACTTAGCTGTAGTCCGGCACTCGCCTAAGTTTGAAAAAATCCTACCGAGTGGAGAGCAATCCTCCCACTCGGGGGCTTAGTCGCAGTCCAGCACTCGCCTAAGTTCTCTCACTTAGAGACTTAGCTGCAGTCTGGCACTCGCCTAAGTTTGAAAAAAATCCTACCGAGTAGAGAGCAATCCTCCCACTCAGGGGCTTAGCTGCAGTCTAGTACTCGCCTAAGTTCTCTCACTTAGAGACTTAGCTGCAGTCTGGCACTCGCCTAAGTTTGAAAAAATCCTACCGAGCGGAGAGCAATCCTCCTACTCGGGGGCTTAGCTGCAGTCCAGCACTCGCCTAAGTTCTCTCACTTAGAGACTTAGCTGCAGTCCGGCACTCGCCTAAGTTTGAAAAAATCCTACCGAGTGGAGAGCAATCCTCCCACTCGGAGGCTTAGCTGCGGTCCAATACTCGCCTAAGTATGAAACACATCTCATTCCTCAAGGACGGCGAGGGGCAGGTCGACCGCCACCTTCTCCTGGGGAGCTTCGCCACAAATACAAGACATAGGTCGACTGCTTCCCTCTCCTTCGGAGTTGCGCCGCGAATGCAAAAGTTGTCTCGAGTGAAGAATGGGTTCACTCGGCAGGAGATTCATAAAGCTATTCAACGGTAAACCAAGTTCGGGTAAATTCCAAAGGTTCCAAATCACAGATCGAAGTACTCGGACATGCAGCCCAAAAAAGTTTAACGGTTACAAAAACCACTCAGCATTCCGAGGCAAATTTAAGGTGGGACATAAGAGTTTGTTCACTCCGCGGGAGGAGGGCTGGCAGGCTCGACAAACTCATCCAGGTCAACGCCGTCGGCTATCCGAGTGGCTGCAGCGATGAAAGTCTCCATAAAGGTTCGGAAGTCATGCTTCTGGGTGTTGGCGACCTTGATTGCTGCCAGTTTGTCCTGTCGCACCTCCTTGCAATGGACACGAACCAAAGACAGAGCCACGTCAGCGCCACACCGAGCAGCAGACTTCTTCCACTCCTGCACTCGGTCGGGGATTTCATTTAGTCGAGTCATCAGGGACTCAATATCATTTTGGAGCTCAGCCTCTGGCCAAAGTGCCGGGTCAATCCACGACATGGCGACCTTCAGTCGAGCCAAGTAGTCCACGGCACTGTCGATGCGAGATTCCAGACGGAGCAGATTCATGGCAGTTTCATCTTTCGCGGGAGAGTTGATTGGATCCAAACCAGGCTCGATCCGCCCAGTCTCCTCTTTGAAGTTCTGGCCAAACTCTGCACTCATGATCCAAGGATAAGTCAATTTTCGTACACTGAGTCGACTCAAAAAAAAGTCAGGCGGAACAGAATGTGCACCTTCAAGCTTGATGAACAGCTTCTTGGCAAGACTTCTCAAATAACTCTCCAGATCATCCCTCCTGCGAGCAATGCCTTCCATTTTCTCGCCCTGGACGAGATTCGCCTTCTTCCAGCGCGAGCACTCCTTGTTGGAGTCATTCAGAGCGGTCTTCAGCCTGGTATTCTCTTCTTCCAACTGGCCGACCGAAGCCAACTTCTGTTCGGCCAGAGCGGTCTTGTCGTCAGCCTCCTTATGAGCAGCGGCCAAATCCTAATCCTTCTTCGCCAGAGCTTCTCTCAGTTTTTCTGCAAAGAAATGATGATTGATTCAGAAATAGCGGAAGGGTACTCAAGCCTAAAACTGACCAGTCGACAAACTCGTCTTACCTGCGGCGCCGTCTCTGACCTTTTGCAGCTCTGTCCTGGATAGCTCCAAGTCAAGGTTCAGTTGAATCTGCTGCTTCTCCAAGTCAGCAAAGCGAGCTCCAAGATCACAAGATTTCTGAAATCAAAGGGGAGAAGTTATTTTTACAGCAAAAAAACAAAGACAATAAATACTAAGACTATGGTCGACTGCCCATAGTCCACCATAGTCTCGGGGACTACACCCAGTGGGTGCACTTAGCGTGCCCCCACCGGTTCTGATCCCACTCGACCGGTCCGCCGGAGTCGAGTGAGGGGAATAAAAGAGAGAGAGAGAGAGAGAGAGAGAGAGAGAGAGAGAGAGATGGAAGAAAAAGACCACAATCAACTGCCAGCAGTCGACCGCAGTCTCGGGGCCTACACCTAGTGGGTGCACTTGGTGTGCCCCCACCGGTTCTGATCCCACTCGACCAGATCGAGTGGAAGAGATAAACTACCAGTTCGGTTTATACATTCGGCAAAATACAAAGACTACAGTCGACTGCCAGCAGTCCACCATAGTCTCAGGGACTACACCCAGTGGGCGCACTCAGCGTGCCCCCACTAGACCAAAAATTCAATTGACACACCCAGTGGGTGTACAGATGCAACGGTTTTCGGAAAGAATCTTCACGTAGCATATCCTAACAGAACAAGCGGCGACCAACTAACCTGAACGTTGCTCTGGAGAGCCGAGCTGGCATCATAGGCGGCTTGGCTGGCGTCCCGCACCGTCTTCATCTTCTCCATCATAATGCCCGCCTGGCGTATGGCTTCCTTAGCAGCATTCACCTTGTCCTCTGGGACATGATGGGTCACAAAAACTGAAGGCGGGTCGACAGGGGCCTGAGCAGTCGACGAAGAAGGCAGGGCACTCGACAGTGGCTTAGCGAAGGTAACAGAACCCCGATTGACGTCGCCAGTGTCCTGAACAACTGGTTCCGCCCTCGGCGTCGTCTGTAGCGCCCGTCTTGCAGGAGCTCGCCTATTTTTCCTCATCGAAGGCCTCTCAGGCTCTTCATCATCATCAGGGAGGTCAATAACATTGGGAGCTATGCAAAGTTCAATCGTTAAAGTCACATCACCCAATGGTACGCGTTGCAGTTGAATCAACCAAAATAAAGACAGTATGGCAGGGATCATACCTGGATTAGAAGTGACCGCGTCCTCCATCACCTCATCTTCGTCCCTGTAAGCTGAGGTCCCGGAGGTAGCAGCGTTGACAGTTCCAAAGTTCGTCCAGTTAAAACAAGAAAACTAACAGCGCGAAGCGTCGAGTGAATGCAAAGAGAGGCACTCACGCGGAAGCGACGGGGATATCAATCTTGATTTTCGGCAACGCCTTCCGAGTCTTCGGCTCTACAACTCTGGGGTGCTTTGGCGCCTTCTCAGACAGGGTTGGCGAAGAGATCCGAGGGCGCTTCGAAGACTGACCAACTGGAGCAGTTGCCTTGTCACGGGCACTCGGCCGTTCTTGGTCAAGCTTGGATCGCCTCTCCCTGCGAGGAGGCGACTCGACTTCTTCTCCATGGCTTGAGCCGTCGCTCCCTCCATCCCCTTCACCATCGGAAGTCCACTCGCCGCTTTCGCCACCACTCGCCTCGCCTTCCAGAGCTTGCTCCTGCTCCCCGTTGGGCATTGAATACATTTCAATAATGGCCTGAAAGAAAGCAGGTAGATCAAAGTCAGTCGACGCAATATAGGCAGCTACGCGAGTGAATTCAGAATACAAGCAAAAACTCAGAATCAGACCTGCTCGGATGCGTGGGACTGGTCAAATGGAGGGACTCTCCTGGCTCCCCTAGGATTGTCCTTATTCCCAGTAATGCCAGACAGCCACTTCTCTAGTGTGTCGTCGTCCACCTCCTCCGGGTGGATCCGAGTGGAGTCTTCAAGACCCGAATACATCCACATCGGATGGTCTCGGGCTTGGAGAGGCTGGATGCGCCGCTGAAGGAAGACTTCTAAGAGATCCATACCAGTGACCCCGTCGCGAATAAGCTGGACCACTCGGTCGACCAGCACCTTCACGTGCGCCGTCTCCTCCGGGAGCACCTTCAAAGGGGAGTGTTTTTCCACTCGGTCCATGGTAAAGGGAGGGAGGCCAGTCGATTGCCCCGGCGTCGACTGATCTTTACAATAAAACCAGGTCGACTGCCATCCGCGAACTGAGTCGGGAAGAATCATGGCCGGGAAGGAGCTTTTCCCTCTCGTCTGGATGCCAAGACCCCCACACATCTGGATCACTTGGGTCCTCTCGTCACTCGGATTAGCCTTTTTCACTGTCTCGGAGCGACAAGTGAAAATATGCTTGAAGAGACCCCAGTGAGGCCGACAACCCAGGAAGTTCTGACACAAAGAAATGAAAGCGGCAAGATAAACGATTGAGTTGGGGGCAAAATGATGGAGTTGTGCCCCAACGAAGTTCAGAAACCCTCGGAAGAAGGGGTGAGGGAGCAAGGAAAATCCATGGTCGACATGGGTGGCAAGAAGGACACGCTCACCTTCCCGAGGCTGCGGCTCAGATTCCTTCCCCGGAAGCCGCGCCGAGTCGTAGGGGATCAGCCCCCCTTCGGCCAAGTCGTCGAGGTCTTCTTGGGAGATCCTCGAGTGGATCCAGTCGCCCTGGATCCAGCCCCTCGGTAGGCCGGACCGCGAGGAAGATCCGCCCCGGCTGGTCGCCTTCCCCTTCGACCTTGTTATCGCCTTCTTTGCCCGCTCCAGAGCCGTTGTCTTCTCCTTCCCCATTGTCACCGGCGAGACGCGTATGGTGCGGTGGCGCTGGGGCGAGAGCGAGCGCAGTGGAGGGGCGTGAGGAAGAGAAGAGGAAATGAGATGCACTGTTCGGGAGACTCCGGTCCAGCGCTTTATATCAGGCCGCTTCGGAGTGGCTGACGGGTAGGCCCAGGCGGCTCTGCCAAATCCCGTAACGACCGCGCGCGTGATACGTGGCGAAAAAGGTGGCGCGGGAATCGAGGTGGCTCCGCTCTATCCCATCCGCTTACTGCGGCCTCCCCCGTCCCGCGCACTTCCCAAAATTCGGATCCCGTGAAATCTGCACGCAGCAAACAACTGGTCAGACCAAAGATCTCCTCCGCACCATCACTCGGAGCCCTGCAAGCGAAGAAACTCACTCGACGAAGAATTAAGAATGGATCAAGGCGACTGAAAAGGAAGTTGCTGTCATCACTCAGGTCCATTGATCCGAAACAAGATATGCTCACGGCTTGAAAAACGAGTCGGAGGGGTTCTCAACTCCTTCCCCACTCAAACCTCGATCCATTCGGGTGCTAATGATGAAGCTATGTACCTAGGGTAGGGTCATGGGCCTGTCCTAACTGCTCTACCCAAGGACATCTCTAGAAGAAACCACATTTCAATCGACTTGGAGGTGTTCCACTCGACAGACTCGAAGACGCTCGACCAAGCAACAATCACCTGACCAAGATCCAACCACTCGACGGCCAGGAGACCTGAAGTCAGTCCGCACACTAACGGTCGACCATTAAATAGCTTTTATGGTCATCATAGCACTTTATTACTAGCGTTACCAGTAACGCTCTGCCTTAATTTACATTGAACCCTTTGTAACTTGGGCTGGCCGGGGTCCTGGCGCACTCTATATAAGCCACCCCCCTCCTCTGAGACAAGGGCTCGCACCTCTGTAACCCATATTCATACAATCCAGTCGACCGCCTCTGGGCTCCGAGACGTAGGGCTATTACTTCCTCTGAGAAGGGCCTGAACTCGTAAAACTTGCGTACTTACAACTTCCCCACAACTAAGATCTTGCCTCTCCATACTTACCCCCCTACACTACTGTCAGACTTATAACCACGACACTTGCTGCCCCAATCAGCAAGGAGCCTTTGCTGCTTTACATTGCAGCCACAGGACTAGTCGTCAGTACGGTACTTACGGTCGAACGGGAAGAAGAAGGAAAAACCTTCAAAGTTCAGCGCCCAGTATATTATATTTTTGAAGTCTTGACCCCATCGGAGCAAAGATATCCTCATTATCAGAAGCTTGTATATGGGATTTATATGACCACAAAGAAAGTTGCTCACTACTTCTCTGATCATTCTATTACAGTTGTCAGCGACGCTCCATTGTCAGAGATCCTGCATAACAGGGATGCAACTAGTCGAGTGGCAGAATGGGCGATTGAACTCCTTCCTTTAGATATCAAGTTTGAGGCAAAGAAAGCTATCAAGTCCCAGGCAATCGCAGATTTCGTCGCCGAGTGGATTGAACAGCAACTGTCGACTCAGGTTCACTCGGAGCATTGGACTATGTTCTTCGACGGTTCCAAGATGCTGAATGGTTCCGGTGCCAGAGTGGTGTTGGTCTCCCCCAGAGGAGATAAACTCAGATATGTTCTTCAAATCCACTTTGATTCCTCCAACAACGAGGCAGAATACGAAGCACTTTTATATGGGTTACGCATGGCCATTTAACTCGGCGTCCGTCGCCTCATGGTCCATGGCAACTCAGATTTGGTGGTTAATCAGGTGATGAAGGAATGGGACGTCAGAAGTCCAGCCATGACTGGTTATTGCAATGCAGTGAGGAAGCTGGAGAAGAAATTCGAGGGGTTAGAGCTTCATCACGTACCCCGACTGAAAAATCAAGCAGCTGATGATCTCGCAAAAATAGGTTCCAAAAGAGAAGCCATTCCCAGCAATGTGTTTTTGGAACACATCCACACACCATCAGTTCAGGAGGATCCCTTCACTGAAGAGGCCCCGCAGCCAAAAAGTACCACGGATCCGACTGAAGTTGAAGTTCCAGCTGTGGTCGATCTGATCATGGAAGTCTTGGTCATCACTCCTGTCTGGACAGTACCGTACATCGCGTACATCCTAAGGAAAGAACTCCCAGGGGACGAAGAAGAGGCTCGATAGATCGTCCGTCGATCCAAGGCCTTTACAGTCATAAAGGGACAGTTATATAGAGAAAGCGCGACTGGAGTCAGCCAGAAGTGTATTACACCAGAAGAAGGTCAGATGATCCTTGATGATATCCACTCGGGGACCTGTGGTCATCATGCGTCCTCTCGGACCATTGTGGCTAAAGCATACCGAGCGGGATTCTACTAGCCAAGAGCCAACGAGATGGCAAAAGAGATAGTCGACAAATGTGAAGGATGTTAGTATTACTCCAATATGTCGCACAAGCCCGCGTCAGCCCTGAAAACCATTCCACTCGTCTGGCCCTTCGCTGTTTGGGGGCTGGACATGGTTGGACCATTGAGAACAGGCAGGAGCGGCTTCACTCATGTGTTGGTAGCAGTCGACAAGTTCACCAAATGGATTCAAGCCAAGCCTATCAAGAATCTTGATGCTTGCACTGCTATCAGTTGTTGGGGAACGTAGTAATTTCAAATTTTCCTACGTACACGCAAGATCATGGTGATGCATAGCAACGAGGGGGAGAGTCTGATCTACGCACCCTTGTAGATCGCAACGGAAGCGTTGACACAACGTAGAGGAAGTAGTCGTACGTCTTCTTCCTGATCCGACCGATCCAAGCACCGTTACTACGGCACCTCCGAGTTCTTGGCACACCTACAGCTCGATGACGATCCCCGGGCTCCGATCCAGCAAAGCTTCGGGGAGGAGTTCCGTCAGCACGACGGCGTGATGACGATCTTGATGTTCTACCGATGCAGGGCTTCGCCTAAGCACTACAACAATATGATCGAGGTGGAATATGGTGGCAGGGGGCACCGCACACGGCTAAGGACCGATCACGTGGATCAACTTGTGTGTCTTGGGGTGCCCCCTGCCCCCGTATATAAAGGAGCAAGGGGAGGAGGCCGGCCGGCCAGGTGTGGCGCGCCAAGGAGGAGTTCTCCTCCTAGTAGGAGTAGGACTCCTACTAGGAGGGGGAAAGAGGTGGAGTGGGAGAAGGAAAGGGGGGGCGCCGCCCCCCTCCCCTAGTCCAATTTGGACCAGGGAGGAGGTGGCGCGCGGCCCACCTCTGGCAGCCCTTCTCTCTCTCCACTAAAGCCCATAAGGCCCATTACTTCTCCCGGTAGGGTTCTGGTAACCCTCCGGCTCTCCGGTTTTCTCCGAAATCACCCGGAACAATTCCGGTGTCCGAATATAGTCATCCAATATATCAATCTTTATGTCTCGATCATTTTGAGACTCCTCGTCATGTCCGTGATCATATCCGGGACTCCGAACTAACTTCGGTACATCAAAATGCATAAACTCATAATAACTGTCATCGTAACGTTAAGCGTGCGGACCCTATGGTTCGAGAACAATGTAGACATGACTTGAGACACATCTCCGGTCAATAACCAATAGCGGGACCTGGATGCCCATATTGGCTCCTACATATTCTACGAAGATCTTTATCAGTCAGACCGCATAACAACATACGTTGTTCCCTTTGTCATCGGTATGTTACTTGCCCGAGATTCGATCGTCGGTATCCAATACCTAGTTCAATCTCGTTACCGGCAAGTATCTTTACTCGTTCCGTAATACATCATCTCGCAACTAACTCATTAGTCACAATGCTTGCAAGGCTTATGTGATGTGTATTACCGAGAGGGCCCAGAGATACCTCTCCGACAATCGGAGTGACAAATCCTAATCTCGAAATACGCCAACCCAACATCTACCTTTGGAGACACCTATAGTACTCCTTTATAATCACCCAGTTACGTTGTGACGTTTGGTAGTACCCAAAGTGTTCCTCCGGTAAACGGGAGTTGCATAATCTCATAGTCATAGGAACATGTATAAGTCATGAAGAATAGCAACAGCAACATACTAAACGATCGGGTGCTAAGCTAATGAAATGGGTCATGTCAATCAGATCATTCAACTAATGATGTGACCTCATTAATCAAATAACAACACATTTTTCATGGTTAGGAAACATAACCATCTATGATTAATGAGCCAGTCTAGTAGAGGCATACTAGTGACACTAAGTTTGTCTATGTATTCACACATGTATTATGTTTCCGGTTAATACAATTCTAGCATGAATAATAAACATTTATCATGATATAAGGAAATAAATAATAACTTTATTATTGCCTCTAGGGCATATTTCCTTCAGTCTCCCACTTACACTAGAGTCAATAATCTAGATTACACAGTAATGATTCTAACACCCATGGAGCCTTGGTGCTGATCATGTTTTGCTCGTGGAAGAGGCTTAGTCAACGGGTCTGCAACATTCAGATCCGTATGTATCTTGCAATTTTCTATGTCTCCCACCTGGACCAGATCCCTGATGGAATTGAAGCGTCTCTTGATGTGCTTGGTCCTCTTGTGAAATCTGGATTCCTTTGCCAAGGCAATTGCACCAGTATTGTCACAAAAGATTTTCATTGGACCCGATGCACTAGGTATGACACCTAGATCGGATATGAACTCCTTCATCCAGACTCCTTCGTTCGCTGCTTCCGAAGCAGCTATGTACTCCGCTTCACATGTAGATCCTGCTACGACGCTTTGTTTAGAACTGCACCAACTGACAGCTCCACCGTTTAATGTAAACACATATCCGGTTTGCGATTTAGAATCGTCCGGATCAGTGTCAAAGCTTGCATCAACGTAACCTCTTACAGTGAGCTCTTTGTCACCTCCATATACGAGAAACATATCCTTAGTCCTTTTCAGGTATTTCAGGATGTTCTTGACCGCTGTCCAGTGATCCATTCCTGGATTACTTTGGTACCTCCCTGCTAAACTTATAGCAAGGCACACATCAGGTCTGGTACACAGCATTGCATACATGATAGAGCCTATGGCTGAAGCATAGGGAACATCTTTCATTTTCTCTCTATCTTCTGCAGTGGTCGGGCTTTGAGTCTGACTCAACTTCACACATTGTAACACAGGCAAGAACCCTTTCTTTGCTTCATCCATTTTGAACTTTTTCAAAATTTTGTCAAGGTATGTGCTTTGTGAAAGTCCAATTAAGCGTCTCGATCTATCTCTATAGATCTTAATGCCCAATATGTAAGCAGCTTCACCGAGGTCTTTCATTGAAAAACTCTTATTCAAGTATCCCTTTATGCTATCCAGAAATTCTATATCATTTCCAATCAGCAATATGTCATCCACATATAATATCAGAAATGCTATAGAGCTCCCACTCACTTTCTTGTAAATACAGGCTTCTCCAAAAGTCTGTATAAAACCAAATGCTTTGATCACACTATCAAAGCGTTTATTCCAACTCCGAGATGCTTGCACCAGTCCATAAATGGATCGCTGGAGCTTGCACACTTTGTTAGCTCCCTTTGGATCGACAAAACCTTCCGGTTGCATCATATACAACTCTTCTTCCAGAAATCCATTCAGGAATGCAGTTTTGACATCCATCTGCCATATTTCATAATCATAAAATGTGGCAATTGCTAACATGATTCGGACAGACTTAAGCATCGCTACGGGTGAGAAGGTCTCATCGTAGTCAACCCCTTGAACTTGTCGAAAACCTTTTGCGACAAGTCGAGCTTTATAGACAGTAACATTACCATCAGCGTCAGTCTTTTTCTTGAAGATCCATTTATTCTCAATTGCTTGCCGATCATCGGGCAAGTCAACCAAAGTCCATACTTTGTTCTCATACATGGATCCCATCTCAGATTTCATGGCTTCAAGCCACTTTGCGGAATCTGGGCTCACCATCGCTTATTCATAGTTCATAGGTTCATCATGATCTAGCAGCATGACTTCCAGAACTGGATTACCGTACCACTCTGGCGCGGATCTTGCTCTGGTTGATCTACGAGGTTCAGTAGTATCTTGTTCTGAAGTTTCATGATCATTATCATTAGCTTCCTCACTTGTTGGTGTAGGTGTTGCAGAAACAGTTTTCTGTGATGTACTACTTTCCAATAAGGGAGCGGGTACAGTTACCTCATCAAGTTCTACTTTCCTCCCACTCACCTCTTTCGAGAGAAACTCCTTCTCAAGAAAGTTTCCGAATTTAGCAACAAAAGTCTTGCCTTCGGATCTGTGATAGAAGGTGTATCCAATAGTTTCCTTTGGATATCCTATGAAGACACATTTCTCCGATTTGGGTTCGAGCTTATCAGGTTGAAGCTTTTTCACATAAGCATCGCAGCCCCAAACTTTCAGAAATGACAACTTTGGTTTCTTGCCAAACCATAGTTCATAAGGCATCGTCTCAACGGATTTTGATGGTGCCCTATTTAACGTGAATGCGGCCGTCTCTAGAGCGTATCCCCAAAATGATAGCGGTAATCAGTAAGAGACATCATAGATCGCACCATATCTAGTAAAGTACGATTACGACGTTCGGACACACCATTACGCTATGGTGTTTCGGGTGGCATGAGTTGCGAAACTATTCCACAATTTTTCAAATGTACACCAAACTCGTAACTCAAATATTCTCCTCCACGATCAGATCGTAGAAACTTTATTTTCTTGTTACGATGATTTTCCACTTCACTCTGAAATTCTTTGAACTTTTCAAATGTTTCAGACTTATGTTTCATTAAGTAGATATACTCATATCTGCTTAAATCATCTGTGAAGGCGAGAAAGTAATGATATCCGCCTCGAGCCTCAATATTCATCGGACCGCATACATCTGTATGTATGACTTCCAACAAATCTATTGCTCTCTCCATAGTACCGGAGAACGGTGTTTTAGTCATCTTGCCCATGAGGCACGGTTCGCAAGTACCAAGTGATTCATAATCAAGTGGTTCCAAAAGTCCATCAGTATTGAGTTTCTTCATGCGCTTTACACCGATATGACCTAAACGGCAGTGCCACAAATAAGTTGCACTATCATTATCAACTCTGCATCTTTTGGCTTCTACATTATGAATATGTGTATCACTACTATCGAGATTTAACAAGAATAGACCACTCTTCAAGGGTGCATGACCATAAAAGATATTACTCATATAAATAGTACAACCATTATTCTCTGATTTAAATGAATAACCGTCTCGCATTAAACAAGATCCAGATATAATGTTCATGCTCAACGCTGGCACCAAATAACAATTATTTAGGTCTAATATTAATCCCGAAGGTAGATGTAGAGGTAGCGTGCCGACCGCGATCACATCGACCTTGGAACCGTTTCCCACTCGCATCGTCACCTCGTCCTTAGCCAATCTTCGCTTAATCCGTAGTCCCTATTTCGAGTTGCAAATATTAGCAACAGAACCAGTATCAAATACCCAGGTGCTACTGCGAGCATTAGTAAGGTACACATCAATAACATGTATATCACATATACCTTTGTTCACCTTGCCATCCTTCTTATCCGCCAAATACTTGGGGCAGTTCCGCTTCCAGTGACCAGTCTGCTTGCAGTAGAAGCACTCAGTTTCAGGCTTAGGTCCAGACTTGGGTTTCTTCTCCTGAGCAGCAACTTGCTTGCCGTTCTTCTTGAAGTTCCCTTTCTTCTTCCCTTTGCCCTTTTTCTTGAAACTAGTGGTTTTGTTAACCATCAACACTTGATGCTCCTTTTTGATTTCTACCTCCGCAGCTTTCAACATTGCGAAGAGCTCGGGAATAGTCTTGTTCATCCCTTGCATATTATTGTTCATCACGAAGCTCTTGTAGCTTGGTGGCAGTGATTGGAGAATTCTGTCAATGACGCAATCATCTGGAAGATTAACTCCCAATTGAATCAAGTGATTATTATACGCAGACATTTTGAGTATATGCTCACTGACAGAACTGTTCTCTTCCATCCTATAGCTATAGAACTTATTGGAGACTTCATATCTCTCAATCCGGGCATTTGCTTGAAATATTAACTTCAACTCCTGAAACATCTCATATGCTCCATGACGTTCAAAACGTCGTTGAAGTCCCGATTCTAAGCCGTAAAGCATGGCACACTGAACTATCGAGTAGTCATCAGCTTGGCTCTGCCAGACATTCATAACATCTGGTGTTGCTCCAGCAGCAGGCCTGGCACCCAGCGATGCTTCCAGGACGTAATTCTTCTGTGCAGCAATGAGGATAATCCTCAAGTTACGGACCCAGTCCGTGTAATTGCTACCATCATCTTTCAACTTTGCTTTCTCAAGGAACGCATTAAAATTCAATGGAACAACAGCACGAGCCATCTATCTACAATTAACATAAACAAGCAAGATACTATCAGGTACTAAGTTCATGATAAATTTAAGTTCAATTAATCATATTACTTAAGAACTCCCACTTAGATAGACATCCCTCTAATCTTCTAAGTGATCACGTGATCCAAATCAACTAAACCATGTCCGATCATCATGTGAGATGGAGTAGTTTCATCGGTGAACATCATTATGTTGATCATATCTACTATATGATTCACACTCGACCTTTCGGTCTCCGTGTTCCCAGGCCATATCTGTATATACTTGGCTCGTCAAGTATAACCTGAGTATTCCGCGTGTGCAACTGTTTTGCACCCATTGTATTTGAACGTAGAGCCTATCACACCCGATCATCATGTGGTGTCTCAGCACGAAGAACATTCGCAACGGTGCATACTCAGGGAGAACACTTCTTGATAATTTAGTGAGAGATCATCTTATAATGCTACCGTCAATCAAAGCAAGATAAGATGCATAAAAAGATAAACATCACATGCAATCAATATAAGTGATATGATATGGCCATCATCATCTTGTGCTTGTGATCTCCATCTCTGAAGCACCGTCATGATCACCATCGTCACTGGCGCGACACCTTGATCTCCATCGTAGCATCTTTGTCGTCTCGCCAATCTTATGCTTCCACGACTATCGCCACCGTTTAGTGAAAAAGTAAAGCATTACATCGCGATTGCATTGCATACAATAAAGCGACAACCATATGGCTCCTGCCAGTTGCCGATAACTTGGTTACAAAACATGATCATCTCATACAATAAAATTTAGCATCATGTCTTGACCATATCACATCACAACATGCCCTGCAAAAACAAGTTAGACGTCCTCTACTTTGTTGTTGCAAGTTTTATGTGGCTGCTACGGGCTTAAGCAAGAACCAATCTCACCTACGCATCAAAACCACAACGATAGTTTGTCAAATAGACTCCGTTTTAACCTTCTCAAGGACCGGGCGTAGCCATTCTCGGTTCAAATAAAGTTGGAGAGACAGTCGCCCGCAAGCCATCTATGTGCAAAGCACGTCGAGGGAACCGGTCTCGCGTAAGCGTACGCGTAAGGTTGGTCCGGGTCATCTCGTCCAACAATACCGCTGAACCAAAGTATGACATGCTGGTAGGCAGTATGACTTGTATCGCCCACAACTCACTTGTGTTCTACTCGTGCATATAACATCAAACCATAAAACCTAGGCTCGGTTGCCACTGTTGGGGAACGTAGTAATTTCAAAATTTTCCAACGCACACGCAAGATCATGGTGATGCATAGCAACGAGGGGGAGAGTCTGATCTACGTACCCTTGTAGATCGCAACGGAAGTGTTGACACAACATAGAGGAAGTAGTCGTACGTCTTCTTCCCGATCCGACCGATCCAAGCACCGTTACTCCGGCACCTCCGAGTTCTTAGCACACGTACAGCTCGATGATGATCCCCGAGCTCCGATCAGCAAAGCTTCGGGGAGGAGTTCCATCAGCATGACGGCGTGATGACGATCTTGATGTTCTACCGACGCAGGGCTTCGCGTAAGCACTACCACGATATGATCGAGGTGGAATATGGTGGCAGGGGGCACCGCACACGGCTAAGGAACGATCACGTGGATCAACTTGTGTCTCTTGGGGTGCCCCCTGCCCCCGTATATAAAGGAGCAAGGTGTAACACCCTCGATGCGACTATATCTCCCACGTGTCGAGGCACGACTTAGAGGCATAATCGCATTGAAGGCATATGTCGCAAGTGAGGTAATCTTCACACAACCCATGTAATACAATAGGGGGAAAAGATACATAGTTGGCTTACAATCGCCACTTCACACAAATACATGAATAAAGCATTACATCAACCAAATACACTCAGGGTCCGACTACGGAACCAAAATAAAAGAAGAACCCCAAATGCGACAAAGGTCCCCGATCGACCCCAACTGGGCTCCACTACTGATCAACTAGAACAGAACAACACAAAGGACATGATCTTCATCGAGCTCCTCCTGAGCTTGGTAGCATCATATGCTCGGACTCATCGGCACCTGCAAACTGGTTTTGGAAGTATCTGTGAGTCACGGGGACTCAGCAATCTCGCACCCTCGCGATCAAGACTATTTAAGCTTATGGGTAAGGTAAAGGTATGAGGTGGAGCTGCAGCAAGCGACTAGCATATATGGTGGCTAACATACGCAAATGAGAGCGAGAAGAGAAGGCAAAGCACGGTCGATAAAAGTATGATCAAGAAGTGATCCTGGACTACCTACATCAAGCATAACTCCAACAACCGTGTTCACTTCCCGGACTCCGCCGGAAAGAGACCATCACGGTTACACACGCGGTTGATTCATTTTAATTAAGGTCAACTTCAGGTTTTCTACAACCGGACGTTAACAAATTCCCATCTGCCCATAACCGCGGGCACGGCTTTTGAAAGTTCAAATCCCTGCAGGGGTGTCCCAACTTAGCCCATGACAAGCTCTCACGGTCAACGAAGGAATAGACCTCCACCCGAGACGTTCCGATCAGACTCGGTATCCCGGTACAACAAGACATTTCGACAAGGTAAAACTAAACCAGCAACACCGCCCGAATGTGCCGACAAATCCCGATAGGAGCTGCACATATCTCTTTCTTAGGGCACACTCAGATTGTCCTAGGTACGGGCAAGCCAGCCCAGAGTTGCCCCTGGTGGCCACCGGCAGCTGATAGGTTGGACCAACACTCAGAGGAGCACTGGCCCGGGGGGGTAAAATAATGATGACCCTTAGGAGCACGACTCCCAAGGGAAAAGAAAAGGCTAGGTGGCAAATGGTAAAACCAATGTTGGGCATTGCTGGAGGAGCTTTACTTAAGGCGAACTGTCAAGGGGTTCCCATTATAGCCCAACCGCGTAAGGGACGCAAAATCCGGGAACATAACACCGATATGACAGAAACTAGGGCGGCAAGAGTGGAACAAAACACCAGGCATAAGGCCGAGCCTTCCACCCTATACCAAGTATATAGATGCATTAATTAAATAAGATATACTGTGATATCCCAACAAGTAAACATGTTCCAATAAGGAACGGTATCTCCATGTTCCAACAAGGAACACACTTCAATCTTCACCTGCAACTAACAACGCTATAAGAGGGGCTGAGCAAAGCGGTAACATAGCCAAACAACGTTTGCTAGGACATGGTGGGTTAGAGGTTGACATGGCAATTGGGAGGCTGACAAGCAAAAGGTAGGCATCGTAGCATTGGCATAGCAAAAGAGCGAGCAAACTAGCATTGCAAAGATAGTAGTGATTTCGAGGGTATGATCATCTTGCCTGAAATCCCGCAAGGAAGAAGAATGAGTCCATGAAGAAGACAAACAGACGTAGTCGAACGGGTCCTCACAAACGCGATGTTAACGGAACCAACACGAAGAAGCAACACCGGAAAGAAGCAAACAATCATGGTAAACAACCATCACATAAACATGGCATGATGCACAATCAAGTATGATGCATGTCCGGTTTAATGAAGCATGGCATGGCAAAGTGCATAAACAATCCTACAAATTAAGTGGAGCTCAATATGCAACGAGTTGCATATTGACGGAACACCACACCAATTATTTAGTTCTCTCCCGGTTAGGTACTCAACAATATTAAATGTTGTTAAACATGGCAAGAGGTGAAGTATAACAAAACTACACCATCTAAACAATTTAAATGGGGCCGGATATAACAAATAACGAATCCGGTAAATCCCCATATGCCTTAGTAATTTATTGCAACAACCATTTAAACATTTTAATTGTTGTTATCATGATGCGGATGACATGAACAAGTTTATGCAATTTTTATTAAAAGTTGACAAGAGCGTTATGAAGCATTTGTCACCGTGTCGGAACTGAAAAAGGGTGCCACGATAACGAAACGGAAATGATGCCGCGGCAACAATTTGATGATCCGGTAGCTCACGGGGATATCGGTGCAGAAGGAAGTGGGTGCGAGTGTGTCATGCAAAAAGATGGGGTGCTCCCGGATTCCGGGTTCCCACATGACGGCGGCAAGACAAAAGAGGGGCTTCGTGCAACGGGCAACTCGGACATGAAGCAACACATGGTTCGACTCATACATCGCAAGCATTCATCCACGGGCGGTCGTTCTCGACGGTTATACCTTCAAAGTGTGCATTGTCGAAACAGATCAAGTCGGTGCGAAGTAGAGGAAGTAGACGTTCTCGGGACGGTCGTAGAGGAAGTAGGGGTACACGGCGACAGTAGTGGAAGTAGTGGTTCATGTTTCGTAGATGTTCGGGGTCGTCAGTAGATGTACTTGTCGCATCGCCGGGAGTAATCGCGCATGTGGGTCTTGTCCAGTCCGTTGGGGTACTTTGCGTTTTGAGGGGCGACGGTAGTGGAACTTGGCGAAAATCCGAGACGGTCTTGACGAACCGTAGTGTTACTGGGCGAGATCGCAGCCATGGTAGTCTTCGGACTTGGGTTCTCCCGCACATGCTCCAAGGGTCCTAGGGGAACTCGGCGATGGCCATGGCAAGGAGGCGGCTGCAGCAGCAAGGCAAGGAACGAGATGGCAGGCGCAAGAAGCGGCGGGTCGGTGAGGCAACCGGCGACGGGGAGAGCTCGGCCGGATCCAAACAAGGAGGCAGGCCGGCGGCAGGGCAAATGGCAGCGGCTTGGCGAGGGACTTGGCGCTGGAGCTTCAGACGAAGTAGGGCGCGACAGCAGCAACACAAGGGCTCGAAACAGAGGCAACAGCGGCGGCTTGCTGCTGGCGATGCAGGGCGACGGCCGCGGTCAATGCGAGACGCGGGCGAGCGGGCGCCTCGTCCTCTGCTCGTCAGGAAGCAGAGCAGCGGCGGCATCTTGGCGCGGCTCCACGCTGGCGGAGGCGCAGTAGAGGAAACAGGAGCAGAGGGGCGGCGGAGCTCTTGGTGGTGGAGGTCGACGCCGGTGGCGTGCTTGCTGGAAGGAGGGGCGTACTTGGGGGCGCCGGCGGCGGCCTCGGGAAGGAGAAGGGGCAACGGTGGGTGCAGGCAGCTCGAACCGGACGAGAGGGCGGCGGGGCGGCGGTTCCCGGCCTGATCCGGACGGCGGGGTGAGCAGGGGAGGCCATGGGGATCGGGACCCCACTATAGTGCGTGCGTGCTGGGGAGATGGGTCTTGGCCCCGGGCGACGCTGGTGGGAGCGAGAGGGGTGAGGGAGATGGGATCGGGCTAACTCTAGGGGGAAGATGGCGGCGCGAGGGGAAAGGATTGAGGGAGAAGAGAGTCGGGCTCCCTGGGTCTAGGGTTGCGGCACTAGTGGGCTACAGACAAGGGTTAGGTGGGCCTGGAGGCCGGCCCAGTTACTGCTGGTGGTTGGAGGCCAGATGGGCTGTGCACTCCCTTCCCCATCTTAAATCTCATACTCTGTTTTTTTTAAAGAATAAAAAAACAGATGTTACAAGAAAAGATTAGGGGTTAAGGAGCAGGGTATGGAGTATATAAAAATAGCCCTGGGATCCTGGGTTTCTGAGATATTAGAATAAAATGCTTTGGCAAACTTTTTAGAGGTAGAAAATGATCCAAGTTTGAATTTATTCAAACTTGACCCATTTTAAACCCAACCAAAACAACTCAGAAAAAGATGAGATTTGGCAGAGAGGTAAATGGCATGGTCCAAACATTATAGGAAAAGAATGAACATTTTTAGGTGACAGAAAAATGTCACTTGCAACAAATGGGTGAGAATTGAAAAGGAAGAAACTAGAGATGGGGTCTTGCACTTGATGAGGGATTGCTGGCAAGAGAAAGATGCAAGTGTGTTTAGGTTGATTCCATAAGAATGGAGTATTTATTATAGCTCCCTAATAATATTGGGAGGGTAATGTTCTAAAGAGAAATCGCCATTGTGAATATCCCTCGATTTAAATGGATCGAAGATCCATGCAATTTATTTAGTTGAGTTTTTAAAACGGGTTGCATGATGCAATGCACATGATGCAAAGATGAAAAGCAGCGGACCAAACAAAACACAGGACGAAAAACCCGGAAACCCTGGAAGGAAACTGAAGCTCCGGTCTTGGGGCGTTACAACACTCCACCACTATGAGAGGATCTCGTCCCGAGATCTAGAATGGCACCGGAGGGAAACAACGGAAGAGAAGAGAGGAGAGGTAAAACTAAGTTGCTCCTTTGACAAACGAGTGAAACCAAAGAACCTTGCGAGGTTGAACAAATTCGAGAAAAGAATACAACGAAGGTGAACAAAGTCGAAAACACTCCGTTGGAAAAGAGGAACGAGGGGGAACAAATTCGGGCAGCACTTCGATTGAAAAGAAAAGGAATTGAATAAGAACTTGGTAAGATGAGAAGATACTTGATGAAATCACAACACACTGCCTCCGGAACTATTGAATGAATGGAACAAGGGGTAAGAAAAAAAATCTCAGACAGCACTCCGGTTAAATGGATAGGCATGAAAAGAACATGATATTTGAGCAAATGAGATGATGGGTGAATATAGCAGGAATACAAAGCCTCCGGAACAAAAGAGAGAATGGAATGAGATGGACGGAGGAGAGAACAATATATTCTATCTCGAATGAGCTTGAAAAAAAACATCCTTAGGAGAAGGGTCAAACAGAGTTGTTGGAAAAAAACATAAAGGATAAACTTGATATGGACTTATAGAAGACATCTCAAAATAATGAGGTGACAACTTGCCACTCACGGAAAAGATTTGATTGGATTGATATGAGCAAGGAGACAAGAAACTTATTTCACCGGAAGGATGAAAGAAGAACTTGGGTCATTTATGAGCACCATAGGTAGCAACAAACCTTAGGGAACGCTCTAGGTGAAATATAACCCAAGATAATTCCAATGAAGAGATTGATGGATTTAAAATACCTCATTCCTAACAACATGTGAACCATGAAAACATGAACTCAAATTATCAAGAATGACATAATACCACCTCCAATGATACAGTAGACAAAAATGCACTCTGGATTACAATATGAGGAAAGCTTGAGCTCCTCTGAAAAGAAAGTTGATGAACGTTTCGAGAAGGAATATAAATCCTTGATGAACCATCATGTAGAACCTTCATGAAGAACTCCGGTAAACAAAAGATAATGAAAGGAGAGAGAAGTTGAAAACACAAGGTGAAACCTTGTAATGATTTAGATGGATCTCCGTGATAATTTGAGCTTGGCACTCCGGGAAAGAAAGATGAGCACTTGAAACCAAGAATAAGTATGATGAGCCCCTCCGGAAAACAGGAATTGAATAAACTCAATGAAACAAGAATAAGAATTATTCTTATTAAGATTAAGAGAGATATAACACAAACTTGAGAAAGTCTTCAACGATCCACCGGTAGAATTGAAATAACGAATAAACTGATGAGGAAGAGAAATCTTGACCGAACCACCGTAAGAATTAAAATGAACGAAGAAAAGATAAAGAAACACCGGGAAGAATTATAAAATGAACAGAGATTGAGAGGATTTAGAAACATGAGAACGAAGAGATCATGAGCTGATTAGATGGTCCTTGATTTAAACACCGGTATGATTTAGAGTATGAGAGCTGAAAGCTGGAATGAATAAATCTGAATTTATGGACTCCGGATAATCCAACTGAGAAGTCTCTTGAATTGCTCCGGATAGGTGAAAAGAATTCTGACAATTGAAAACAAATATAAGAGGATGGCTTGACTGGAATCATGAATCTCTGAGAGAACGGATAAGATATGGAGTTAAACCCTTCTTCAGTCTTCAAAATCCGAGAATGACGACGAGAAACACCACCATGAATTATTTAGACACTCCGGAAGAATCAAAAGATAAGAGGTTGAGCCAACTATGAAAAGAATTGTGAAAGAACTAGGAGATGGCATTTTGACTGATGATAAATCATTCTTACGTCAAACTTCAAAAGGAATTTGAGAATACCTCCGGGAAAATAAGAAGAGTCAGGTAAGATCCTGGGAAAAGACCTGTGGGTTAGGGCCCACTCAAAAGAAACACCGTTGGAATGATTAAAAAGAGGGGTTGCACCGGTTGAATTAAATGACTTGAATGAGATACCAATCTCGAAAGAGCTTGAACGAATGTAGAGTGGAAACACGAATCTTCGAGATATCTTGAGCCCTCCGGAATAAATGAATAGCGAGAAATTAATTATTAAGAGGTGCACCGGTATGAGAAAGCATTGAAATGAGGAAAAGGATATGATCCACAAAGCTTGCACTGGTTCCACCGGAGAAGAAAAAGAATGAATAATGGTGAACTAGAAACTCCGTTAGAATCTTCATGAAAATCACCGGGTAAGAACATTCAAAGAAAAGGAAGAAGAGACTTCACAAGAATAAAAGGAATCTTGATAAAGAAATCTGGGTCCTCGAAGGGGTGGGAAAAAACAAAGGCAACTGGAGATGGATGAACCGAACGCCGTTGAGAAGAAGTGATAATTGATCTTGCAGATGTTGAAGTGAACGGATCCACTTGACGAGAGACACACCGGTTGAAACGAATTAACATGACAATCTCGATTATCATGAAGGATTGGTATTCACATAGCAATATGAGAACACCACTTAGGAAAAGGTATGGGATCAACATTTGACTTTGAAGCAACTCGAATACCACAAGTCAAAACAAAAACAAAGGGTTGGCTTGCAGAATAAGCCAGAACAAACATATGATAGAGATTTCGTCCGAAGTTTTCGTGGTGGGACCTACACGGGCTCGATCGTACAGCACCATCATGTACAAGGCAGTGCACATGACATACGAAGCGTCCCCGAGTCAACATAGCCAAGGACTCTTTAAGACACAACGAGACCACTGTAAAATCGACCGTGAATAGGCAAACCACTAGACGTCGAACCCCAATTTCATATCATACATCTATCGAAAAAGATATCCTAAGAGCTACTTGAATTCCCACCTATGAAACTCCCAAAATTTTCCGGTTATGCAATCAGGTGTTGGGGATACAGGGGAAGCATAATATCTCACCCAAACTAGCAAATCCTACATCCAGCTGTATCCATCCTTCAACACATAACCAAGAAACCTTCGGAAATCATCTACCTCAACCTTCGAAAAGCATCCGTTATACAAGTTATGGCGATACTCCCGAACTCCCGCCCCAGTACTGGGTGGCGTCGAGGTTATCTCACCAACGAACTGCATAAAGGAGATTTTCGATGTCGCGAACATATCTCAAGTATACCAGAATTGCAACAATAAAATTATGATGACAACACCTCAGAGCTCAACTCCCCGGGACACTTCCACTAAACCCCTGACAGGAGGCACCAAGACAGTATTCTCATCATAAGCCATCGGAACAATTCCAAGATACTCGCGTGATCCTAAATTTTTTTAATGAAATTTGAGAAGAGAAGAGTCAAAACTCTACGTCAGGATGCCTTACCAGAGCGATGAGGAGACTGGGAAGTAAAAAGAATTCCTAAACTCTCCGATATATAATTTCTAAATGACTCAAAACATTTTTCTAGACACAACTCGGCCTCTAAAAACAATCAAGCAATGGGGCTCCTAAGGTCGGGGAAGGCTCTGATACCAACTTGTAACACCCTCGATGCGACTATATCTCCCACGTGTCGAGGCACGACTTAGAGGCATAATCGCATTGAAGGCATATGTCGCAAGTGAGGTAATCTTCACACAACCCATGTAATACAATAGGGGAAAAAGATACATAGTTGGCTTACAATCGCCACTTCACACAAATACATGAATAAAGCATTACATCAACCAAATACACTCAGGGTCCGACTACGGAACCAAAATAAAAGAAGAACCCCAAATGCGACAAAGGTCCCCGATCGACCCCAACTGGGCTCCACTACTGGTCAACTAGAACAGAACAACACAAAGGACAAGATCTTCATCGAGCTCCTCCTGAGCTTGGTTGCGTCATCTACTCGGACTCATCGGCACCTGCAAACTGGTTTTGGAAGTATCTGTGAGTCACGGGCACTCAGCAATCTCGCACCCTCGCGATCAAGACTATTTAAGCTTATGGGTAAGGTAAAGGTATGAGGTGGAGCTACAGCAAGCGACTAGCATATATGGTGGCTAACATACGCAAATGAGAGCGAGAAGAGAAGGCAAAGCACGGTCGATAAAAGTATGATCAAGAAGTGATCCTGGACTACCTACGTCAAGCATAACTCCAACAACCATGTTCACTTCCCGGACTCCGCCGGAAAGAGACCATCACGGTTACACACGCGGTTGATTCATTTTAATTAAGGTCAACTTCAGGTTTTCTACAACCGGACGTTAACAAATTCCCATCTGCCCATAACCGCGGGCACGGCTTTTGAAAGTTCAAATCCCTGCAGGGGTGTCCCAACTTAGCCCATGACAAGCTCTCACGGTCAACGAAGGAGTAGACCTCCACCCGAGACGTTCCGATCAGACTCGGTATCCCGGTACAACAAGACATTTCGACAGGGTAAAACTAAACCAGCAACACCGCCCGAATGGGCCGACAAATCTGTTGGAAATATGCCCTAGAGGCAATAATAAAAGCATTATTATTATATTTCCTTGTTCATGGTAATTGTCTTTATTCATGCTATAATTGTGTTATCCGGAAATCGTAATACATGTGTGAATAACAGACACCAACATGTCCCTAGTAAGCCTCTAGTTGACTAGCTCGTTGATCAACAGATAGTCATGGTTTCCTGGCTATGGACATAAGATGTCATTGATAACGAGATCACATCATTAGGAGAATGATGTGATGGACAAGACCCAATCCTAAACATAGCATAAAGATCGTATAATTCGTTTGCTAGAGTTTTGCAATGTCAAGTATCTTTTCCTTAGACCATGAGATCGTGTAACTCCCGGATACCGTAGGAATGCTTTGGGTGTACCAAACGTCACAACATAACTGGGTGACTATAAAGGTATACTACGGGTATCTCCGAAAGTGTCTGTTGGGTTGACACGGATCAAGACTGGGATTTGTCACTCCGTATGACGGAGAGGTATCACTGGGCCCACTCGGTAATACATCATCATAATGAGCTCAAAGTGACCAAGTGTCTGGTCACAGGATCATGCATTACGGTACGAGTAAAGTGACTTGCCGGTAACGAGATTGAACGAGGTATTAGGATACCGACGATTGAATCTCGGGCAAGTAATATATCGATTGACAAAGGGAATTGCATACGGGGTTGATTGAATCCTCGACATCGTGGTTCATCCGATGATATCATCATGGAGCATGTGGGAGCCAACATGGGTATCCAGATCCCGCTGTTGGTTATTGACCGGAGAGTCGTCTCGGTCATGTCTGCTTGTTTCCCGAACCCGTAGGGTCTACACACTTAAGGTTCGGTGACGCTAGGGTTATGAAGATATGTATATGCAGTAACCCGAATGTTGTTCGGGGTCCCGGATGAGATCCCGGACGTCACGAGGAGTTCCGAAATGGTCCGTAGGTAAAGAATTATATATAGGATGTGCAGTTTCGGCCATCGGGACAAGTTTCGGGGTACCCGGTATTGTACCGGGACCACCGGAAGGGTCCCGGGGGTCCACCGGGTGGGGCCACCTATCCCGGAGGGCCCCATGGGCTGAAATAGGAGGGAACCCAGCCCATAGTGGGCTGGGGCGCCAGCCCCCCCCCCCCAAGGCCCATGCGCCTAGGGTTGGTGGGGGGGAACCCTAAGGGGGGCGCCCCCTTGCTTGGGGGGCAAGCCCCCCACCCCTGGCCGCCGCCCCCCCTGGTAGATCCCATCTACCAGGGCCGGCGCCCCCCCCCCTTGGCACCCCTATATATAGTGGGGGAGAGGAGGGACTTCATCCCCACGCATTTGGTGCTTCCCTCTCTCCCTGTTACTTCTCTCTCTCTCGTAGTACACAGCGAAGCCCTGCTGTCGTGACGCCCTGCATCCACCACCACGCCGTCGTGCTGCTGGATCTTCATCAACCTCTCCTCCCCCCTTGCTGGATCAAGAAGGAGGAGACGTCTCCCGTCCCGTACGTGTGTTGAACGCGGAGGTGCCGTCCGTTCGGCGCTGGTCATCGGTGATTTGGATCACGTCGTGTTCGACAACATCAACCTCGTTCTAACGAACGCTTCCGCTCGCGATCTACAAAGGTATGTAGATGCATCTCGTGACTCGTTGCTAGATGAACTCCTAGATGATCTTGGTGAAACGAGTAGGAAAATTTTTGTTTTCTGCAACGTTCCCCAACAGTGGCATCATGAGCTAGGTCTATGCGTAGTTCTTCTTGCACGAGTAGAACACAATTCGTTGTGGGCGTGGATTTGTCAACTTTCTTGCCGCTACTAGTTTTTTCTTGCTTCAGCGGTATTGTGGGATGAAGCGGCCCGGACCAACCTTACACGTACGCTTACGTGAGACCGGTTCCACCGACTAACATGCACTAGTTGCATAAGGTGGCTGGCGGGTGTCTGTCTCTCCTACTTTAGTTGGAGCGGATTCGATGAACAGGGTCCTTATGAAGGTTAAATAGAAGTTGACAAATCACGTTGTGGCTTTCACGTAGGTAAGAAAACGTTCTTGCTAGAACCCTAGTTCAGTCACGTAAAAACTTGCAACAACAATTAGAGGACGTCTAACTTGTTTTTGCAGCAAGTGGTTTGTGATATGATATGGCCAAAGTTGTGATGAATGATGAATGATCTATATGTGATGTATGAGATGTTCATGCTATTGTAATAGGAATCACGACTTGCATGTCGATGAGTATGACAACCGGCAGGAGCCATAGGAGTTGTCTTTATTCTTTTATATGACCTGCGTGTCATTGAGAAACGCCATGTAAATTACTTTACTTCATTGCTAAACGCGTTAGCCATAGTAGTAGAAGTAATAGTTGGCGAGCAACTTCATGGAGACACGATGATGGAGATCATGATGATGGTGATCATGGTGTCAAGCCGGTGACAAGATGATCATGGAGCCTCAAGATGGAGATCAAAGGAGCTATGTGATATTGGCCATATCATGTCACGTTTATTATTTGATTGCATGTGATGTTTATCATGTTTTGCATCTTGTTTACTTAGAACGACGGTAGTAAATAAGATGATCCCTCATAACAATTTCAAGAAGTGTTCTCCCCTAACTGTGCACCGTTGCTAAAGTTCGTCGTTTCGAAGCACCACGTGATGATCGGGTGTGATAGATTCTTACGTTCACATACAACGGGTGTAAGACAGTTTTACACATGCAAAACACTTAGGGTTAACTTGACGAGCCTAGCATGTGCATAGACATGGCCTCGGAACACAGAAGACCGAAAGGTCGAGCATGAGTCGTATAGAAGATACGATCAACATGAAGATGTTCACCGACGTTGACTAGTCCGTCTCACGTGATGATCGGACACGGCCTAGTTAACTCGGATCAGGTTATACTTAGATGACTAGAAGAGGGATGTCTATCTAAGTGGGAGTTCATAAATAATTTGATTTGATGAACTTAATTATCATGAACTTAGTCTAAAAGATTTACAATATGTCTTGTAGATCAAATGGCCAACGTAGTCCTCAACTTCAATGCGTTCCTAGAGAAAACCAAGCTGAAAGACGATGGCAGCAACTATACGGACTGGGTCCGGAACCTGAGGATCATCCTCATAGCTGCCAAGAAAGATTATGTCCTACAAGCACCGCTAGGTGAAGCTCCCGTCCCACAGAACCAAGACGTTATGAACGCTTGGCAGACACGTGTTGACGACTACTCCCTCGTTCAGTGCGGCATGCTTTACAGTTTAGAACCGGGGCTCCAAAAGCGTTTTGAGAGACATGGAGCATATGAGATGTTCGAAGAGCTGAAAATGGTTTTCCAAGCTCATGCCCGGATCGAGAGATATGAAGTCTCCGATAAGTTCTTCAGCTGTAAGATGGAGGAAAATAGTTCTGTCAGTGAGCACATACTCACTATGTCTGGATTACATAACCGCTTGTCTCAGCTGGGAGTCAATCTCCCGGACGATGCGGTCATTGACAGAATCCTCCAGTCGCTTCCACCAAGCTACAAGAGCTTTGTGATGAACTTCAACATGCAAGGGATGCAAAAGACCATTCCTGAGGTGTTTGCAATGCTGAAATCAGCAGAGGTAGAAGTCAAGAAGGAACATCAAGTGTTGATGGTCAATAAAACCACTAAGTTCAAGAAGGGCAAGGGTAAGAAAGCCTTCAAGAAGGACGGCAAGGAAGTTGCCGCGCCCGGCAAGCAAGCTGCCAGGAAGAAGCCAAAGAATGGACCCAAGCCCGAGACTGAGTGTTTTTATTGCAAGGGAAGTGGTCACTGGAAGCGGAATTGCCCCAAATACTTAGCAGACAAGAAGGCCGGCAAAACAAAAGGTATATGTGATATACATGTAATTGATGTGTACCTTACCAGTAATCGTAGTAGCTCTTGGGTATTTGATACCGGTGCAGTTGCTCACATTTGTAACTCACAGCAGGAACTACGGAATAGGCGGAGACTGGCGAAGGACGAGGTGACGATGCGCGTCGGGAATGGTTCCAAAGTCGATGTGATCGCCGTCGGCACGCTACCTCTTCATTTACCTACGGGATTAGTTTTAAACCTCAATAATTGTTATTTAGTGCCAGCTTTGAGCATGAACATTGTATCGGGATCTCGTTTAATTCGAGATGGCTACTCATTTAAATCCGAGAATAATGGTTGTTCTATTTATATGAGAGATATGTTTTATGGTCATGCTCCTATGGTGAATGGTTTATTCTTTATGAATCTCGAACGTAATGATACACATGTTCATAGTGTGAGTACCAAAAGATGTAAGGTTGATAACGATAGTCCCACATACTTGTGGCATTGCCGCCTTGGTCACATAGGTGTCAAACGCATGAAGAAGCTCCATGCAGACGGACTTTTAGAGTCTCTTGATTATGAATCATTTGACACGTGCGAACCATGCCTTATGGGTAAAATGACCAAGACTCCATTCTCAGGAACAATGGAGCGAGCAACCAACTTATTGGAAATCATACATACTGATGTGTGCGGTCCAATGAGTGTTGAGGCTCGCGGTGGCTATCGTTATGTTCTCACCCTCACTGATGATTTGAGTAGATATGGATATATTTACTTAATGAAACACAAGTCTGAAACCTTTGAAAAGTTCAAGGAATTTCAGAGTGAGGTTGAGAATCAACGTGACAGGAAAATCAAGTTTCTACGATCAGATCGTGGAGGAGAATACTTGAGTCATGAATTTGGCACACACTTAAGAAAATGTGGAATAGTTTCACAACTCACGCCGCCTGGAACACCTCAGCGTAACGGTGTGTCCGAACGTCGTAATCGCACTCTATTAGATATGGTGCGGTCTATGATGTCTCTTACCGATCTACCGCTATCTTTTTGGGGCTATGCTTTAGAGACTGCTGCATTCACTTTAAATAGGGCTCCGTCAAAATCCGTTGAGACGACACCGTTTGAATTATGGTTTGGAAAGAAACCTAAGTTGTCGTTTCTAAAAGTTTGGGGATGCGATGCTTATGTCAAGAAACTTCAACCTGAAAAGCTCGAACCCAAGTCGGAAAAATGCGTCTTCATAGGATACCCTAAAGAAACTATTGGGTATACCTTCTACCTCAGATCCGAAGGCAAGGTCTTTGTTGCCAAGAATGGATCCTTTCTAGAGAAGGAGTTTCTCTCGAAAGAAGTAAGTGGGAGGAAAGTAGAACTAGATGAAGTATTGCCTCTTGAACCGGAAAATGGCGCGACTCAAGAAAATGTTCCTGAGGTGCCAGCACCAACTAGAGAGGAAGTTAATGATAACGATCAAGATACTTCTGATCTAGCTCCTACTGAAATTCGAAGGTCCACAAGGACACGTTCCGCACCAGAGTGGTACGGCAACCCTGTCTTGGAAATCATGTTGTTAGACAACGGTGAACCTTCGAACTATGAAGAAGCGATGGCGGGCCCGGATTCCGACAAATGGCTAGAAGCCATGAAATCCGAGATAGGATCCATGTATGAAAACGAAGTATGGACTTTGACTGACTTGCCCGTTGAACGGCGAGCCATAGAAAATAAATGGATCTTTAAGAAGAAGACAGACGCGGATGGTAATGTGACCATCTATAAAGCTCGGCTTGTCGCTAAGGGTTATCGACAAGTTCAAGGGGTTGACTACGATGAGACTTTCTCACCGGTAGCAAAGCTGAAGTCCGTCCGAATCATGTTAGCAATTGCCGCATTCTACGATTATGAAATATGGCAAATGGACGTCAAAACGGCATTCCTTAATGGCTTCCTTAAGGAAGAATTGTATATGATGCAGCCAGAAGGTTTTGTCGATCCTAAGAATGCTGACAAGGTATGCAAGCTCCAACGCTCGATTTATGGGCTGGTGCAAGCATCTCGGAGTTGGAACATTCGCTTTGATGAGATGATCAAAGCGTTTGGGTTTACACAGACTTATGGAGAAGCCTGTGTTTACAAGAAAGTGAGTGGGAGCTCTGTAGCATTTCTCATATTATATGTAGATGACATACTTTTGATGGGAAATGATATAGAACTCTTGGACAGCATCAAGGCCTACTTGAATAAGAGTTTTTCAATGAAGGACCTTGGAGAAGCTGCTTATATATTAGGCATCAAGATCTATAGAGATAGATCGAGACGCCTCATAGGTCTTTCACAAAGTACATACCTTGATAAGATATTGAAGAAGTTCAATATGGATCAGTCTAAGAAGGGGTTCTTGCCTGTGTTACAAGGTATGAAATTGAGCTCAGCTCAAAGTCCGACCACGGCAGAAGAAATAGAAGAGATGAGTGTCATCCCCTATGCCTCAGCCATAGGTTCTATTATGTATGCCATGCTGTGTACCAGACCTGATGTAAACCTTGCCGTAAGTTTGGTAGGAAGATACCAAAGTAATCCCGGCAAGGAACACTGGACATCGGTCAAGAAAATCCTGAAGTACCTGAAAAGGACTAAGGAGATGTTTCTCGTTTATGGAGGTGACGAAGAGCTCGTCGTAAAGGGTTACGTCGACGCTAGCTTCGACACAGATCTGGATGACTCAAAGTCACAAACCGGATACGTGTATATTTTGAATGGTGGGGCAGTAAGCTGGTGCAGTTGCAAGCAAAGCGTCGTGGAGGGATCTACATGTGAAGCGGAGTACATGGCAGCCTCGGAGGCAGCACATGAAGCAATTTGGGTGAAGGAGTTCATCACCGACCTCGGAGTCATACCCAATGCGTCGGGGCCGATCAAGCTCTTCTGTGACAACACTGGAGCTATTGCACTTGCCAAGGAGCCCAGGTTTCACAAGAAGACAAGGCACATCAAGCGTCGCTTCAACTCCATTCGTGAAAATGTTCAAGATGGAGACATAGAAATTTGTAAAGTACATACGGACCTGAATGTAGCAGATCCGTTGACTAAACCTCTCCCTAGGGCAAAACATGATCAACACCAGAATTCCATGGGTGTTCGATTCATCACAATGTAACTAGATTATTGACTCTAGTGCAAGTGGGAGACTGTTGGAAATATGCCCTAGAGGCAATAATAAAAGCATTATTATTATATTTCCTTGTTCATGGTAATTGTCTTTATTCATGCTATAATTGTGTTATCCGGAAATCGTAATACATGTGTGAATAACAGACACCAACATGTCCCTAGTAAGCCTCTAGTTGACTAGCTCGTTGATCAACAGATAGTCATGGTTTCCTGGCTATGGACATAAGATGTCATTGATAACGAGATCACATCATTAGGAGAATGATGTGATGGACAAGACCCAATCCTAAACATAGCATAAAGATCGTATAATTCGTTTGCTAGAGTTTTGCAATGTCAAGTATCTTTTCCTTAGACCATGAGATCGTGTAACTCCCGGATACCGTAGGAATGCTTTGGGTGTACCAAACGTCACAACGTAACTGGGTGACTATAAAGGTATACTATGGGTATCTCCGAAAGTGTCTGTTGGGTTGACACGGATCAAGACTGGGATTTGTCACTCCGTATGACGGAGAGGTATCACTGGGCCCACTCGGTAATACATCATCATAATGAGCTCAAAGTGACCAAGTGTCTGGTCACGGGATCATGCATTACGGTACGAGTAAAGTGACTTGCCGGTAACGAGATTGAACGAGGTATTAGGATACCGACGATCGAATCTCGGGCAAGTAATATATCGATTGACAAAGGGAATTGCATACGGGGTTGATTGAATCCTCGACATCGTGGTTCATCCGATGATATCATCGTGGAGCATCTGGGAGCCAACATGGGTATCCAGATCCCGCTGTTGGTTATTGACCGGAGAGTCGTCTCGGTCATGTCTGCTTGTTTCCCGAACCCGTAGGGTCTACACACTTAAGGTTCGGTGACGCTAGGGTTATGAAGATATGTATATGCAGTAACCCGAATGTTGTTCGGGGTCCCGGATGAGATCCCGGACGTCACGAGGAGTTCCGGAATGGTCCGGAGGTAAAGAATTATATATAGGATGTGCAGTTTCGGCCATCGGGACAAGTTTCGGGGTACCCGGTATTGTACCGGGACCACCGGAAGGGTCCCGGGGGTCCACCGGGTGGGGCCACCTATCCCGGAGGGCCCCATGGGCTGAAATAGGAGGGAACCCAGCCCATAGTGGGCTGGGGCGCCAGCCCCCCCCCCCCCCAAGGCCCATGCGCCTAGGGTTGGTGGGGGGGGGGAACCCTAAGGGGGGCGCCCCCTTGCTTGGGGGGCAAGCCCCCCACCCCTGGCCGCCGCCCCCCTGGTAGATCCCATCTACCAGGGCCGGCGCCCCCCCCCCTTGGCACCCCTATATATAGTGGGGGAGAGGAGGGACTTCATCCCCACGCATTTGGTGCTTCCCTCTCTCCCTGTTACTTCTCTCTCTCTCGTAGTACACAGCGAAGCCCTGCTGTCGTGACGCCCTGCATCCACCACCACGCCGTCGTGCTGCTGGATCTTCATCAACCTCTCCTCCCCCCTTGCTGGATCAAGAAGGAGGAGACGTCTCCCGTCCCGTACGTGTGTTGAACGCGGAGGTGCCGTCCGTTCGGCGCTGATCATCGGTGATTTGGATCACGTCGTGTTCGACAACATCAACCTCGTTCTAACGAACGCTTCCGCTCGCGATCTACAAAGGTATGTAGATGCATCTCGTGACTCGTTGCTAGATGATCTCCTAGATGATCTTGGTGAAACGAGTAGGAAAATTTTTGTTTTCTGCAACGTTCCCCAACAAAATCCCGATAGGAGCTGCACATATCTCTTTCTCAGGGCACACTCAGATTGTCCTAGGTACGGGCAAGCCAGCCCAGAGTTGCCCCTGGTGGCCACCGACAGCTGACAGGTTGGACCAACACTCAGAGGAGCACTGGCCCGGGGGGTAAAATAATGATGACCCTTAGGAGCGCGACTCCCAAGGGGAAAGAAAAGGCTAGGTGGCAAATGGTAAAACCAATGTTGGGCATTGCTGGAGGAGCTTTACTTAAGGCGAACTGTCAAGGGGTTCCCATTATAGCCCAACCGCGTAAGGGACGCAAAATCCGGGAACATAACACCGATATGACGGAAACTAGGGCGACAAGAGTGGAACAAAACACCAGGCATAAGGCCGAGCCTTCCACCCTATACCAAGTATGTAGATGTATTAATTAAATAAGATATACTGTGATATCCCAACAAGTAAACATGTTCCAATAAGGAACGGTATCTCCATGTTCCAACAAGGAACACACTTCAATCTTCACCTGCAACTAACAACGCTATAAGAGGGGCTGAGCAAAGCGGTAACATAGCCAAACAACGGTTTGCTAGGACATGGTGGGTTAGAGGTTGACATGGCAATTGGGAGGCTGACAAGCAAAAGGTAGGCATCGTAGCATTGGCATAGCAAAAGAGCGAGGAAACTAGCATAGCAAAGATAGTAGTGATTTCGAGGGTATGATCATCTTGCCTGAAATCCCGCAAGGAAGAAGAACGAGTCCATGAAGAAGACAAACGGACGTAGTCGAATGGGTCCTCACAAACGCGACGTTAACGGAACCAACCCGAAGAAGCAACACCGGAAAGAAGCAAACAATCATGGTAAACAACCATCACATAAACATGGCATGATGCACAATCAAGTATGATGCATGTCCGGTTTAATGAAGCATGGCATGGAAAAGTGCATAAACAATCCTACAAATTAAGTGGAGCTCAATATGCAACGAGTTGCATATTGACGGAACACCACATCAATTATTTAGTTCTCTCCCGGTTAGGTACTCAACAACGTTAAATGTTGTTAAACATGGCAAGAGGTGAAGTATAACAAAACTACACCATCTAAACAATTTAAATGGGGCCGGATATAACAAATAATGAATCCGGTAAATCCCCATATGCCTTAGTAATTTATTGCAACAACCATTTAAACATTTTAATTGTTGTTATCATGATGCGGATGACATGAACAAGTTTATGCAATTTTTATTACAAGTTGACAAGAGCTTTATGAAGCATTTGTCACCATGTTGGAACTGAAAAAGGGTGCCACGATAACGAAACGGAAATGATGCCGCGGCAACAATTTGATGATCCGGTAGCTCACGGGGATACCGGTGCAGAAGGAAGTGGGTGCGAGTGTGTCATGCAAAAAGATGGGGTGCTCCCGGATTCCGGGTTCCCACATGACGGCGGCAAGACAAAAGAGGGGCTTCGTGCAACAGGCAACTCGGACATGAAGCAACACACGGTTCGACTCATACATCGCAAGCATTCATCCACGGGCGGTCGTTCTCGACGGTTATACCTTCAAAGTGTGCATTGTTGAAACGGATCAAGTCGGTGCGAAGTAGAGGAAGTAGACGTTCTCGGGACGGTCGTAGAGGAAGTAGGGGTACACGGCGACGGTAGTGGAAGTAGTGGTTCACGTTTCGTAGATGTTCAGGGTCTTCAGTAGATGTACTTGTCGCATCGCCGGGAGTAATCGCGCATATGGGTCTTGTCGAGTCCGTTGGGGTACTTTGCGTTTTGAGGGGCGACGGTAGTGGAACTTGGCGAAAATCCGAGACGGTCTTGACGAACCGTAGTGTTACTGGGCGAGATCACAACCATGGTAGTCTTCGGACTTGGGTTCTCCCGCACATGCTCCACGGGTCCTGGGGGAACTCGGCGATGGCCACGGCAAGGAGGCGGCTGCAGCAGCAAGGCAAGGAACGAGATGGCAGGCGCGAGAAGCGGTGGGTCGGTGAGGCAACCGGCGACGGGGAGAGCTCGGCCGGATCCGAACAAGGAGGCAGGCCGGCGGCAGGGCAAATGGCGGCGGCTTGGCGAGGGACTTGGCGCTGGAGCTTCAGACGAAGTAGGGCGCGACAGCAGCAACACAAGGGCTCGAAACAGAGGCAACGGCGGTGGCTTGCTGCTGGCGATGCAGGGCGACGGCCGCGGTCAACGCGAGACGCGGGCGAGCGGGCGCCTCGTCCTCTGCTCATCAGGAAGCAGAGCAGCGGCGGCGTCTTGGCGCGGCTCCACGCCGGTGGAGGCGCAGTAGAGGAAACAGGAGCAGAGGGGTGGCGGAGCTCTTGGTGGTGGAGGTCGACGCCGACGGCGCGCTTGCTGGAAGGAGGGGCGTACTTGGGGGCGCCGGCGGCGGCCTCGGGAAGGAGAAGGGGCAACGGTGGGTGCAGGCGGCTCGAACCGAACGAGAGGGCGGCGGGGCGGCGGTTCCCGGCCTGATCCGGACGGCGGGGTGAGCAGGGGAGGCCATGGGGATCGGGACCCCACTCTGGTGCGTGCGTGCTGGGGAGATGGGTCTCGGTCCCTGGCGACGCTGGTGGGAGCGAGAGGGGTGAGGGAGATGGGATCGGGCTACCTCCAGGGGGAAGATGGCGGCGCGAGGGGAAAGGATTGAGGGAGAAGAGAGTCGGGCTCCCTGGGTCTAGGGTTGCGGCACTAGTGGGCTGCAGACAAGGGTTAGGTGGGCCTGGAGGCCGGCCCAGTTACTGCTGGTGGTTGGAGGCCAGATGGGCTGTGCACTCCCTTCCCCATCTTAAATCTCAAACTCTGTTTTTTTTAAAGAATAAAAAAACAGATGTTACAAGAAAAGATTAGGGGTTAAGGAGCAGGGTATGGAGTATATAAAAATAGCCCTGGGATCCTGGGTTTCTGAGACATTAGAATAAAATGCTTTGGCAAACTTTTTAGAGGTAGAAAATGATCCAAGTTTGAATTTATTCAAACTTGACCCATTTTAAACCCAACCAAAACAACTCAGAAAAAGATGAGATTTGGCAGAGAGGTAAATGGCATGGTCCAAACATTATAGGAAAAGAATGAACATTTTTAGGTGACAGAAAAATGTCACTTGCAACAAATGGGTGAGAATTGAAAAGGAAGAAACTAGAGATGGGGTCTTGCACTTGATGAGGGATTGCTGGCAAGAGAAAGATGCAAGTGTGTTTAGGTTGATTCCATAAGAATGGAGTATTTATTATAGCTCCCTAATAATATTGGGAGGGTAATGTTCTAAAGAGAAATCACCATTGTGAATATCCCTCGATTTAAATGGATCGAAGATCCATGCAATTTATTTAGTTGAGTTTTTAAAACGGGTTGCATGATGCAATGCACATGATGCAAAGATGAAAAGCAGCGGACCAAACAAAACACAGGACGAAAAACCCGGAAACCCTGGAAGGCAACTGAAGCTCCGGTCTTGGGGCGTTACACAAGGGGAGGAGGCCGGCCGGCCAGGTGTGGCGTGCCAAGGAGGAGTTCTCCTCCTAGTAGGAGTAGGACTCCTACTAGGAGGGGGAAAGAGGTGGAGTGGGAGAAGGAAAGGGGGGGCGCCGCCCCCCTCCCATAGTCCAATTCGGACCAGGGAGGAGGTGGCGCGCGGCCCACCTCTGGCAGCCCTTCTCTCTCTCCACTAAAGCCCATAAGGCCCATTACTTCTCCCGGTAGGGTTCTGGTAACCCTCCGGCTCTCCAGTTTTCTCCGAAATCACCCGGAACAATTCTGGTGTCCAAATATAGTCATCCAATATATCAATCTTTATGTCTCGATCATTTCGAGACTCCTCGTCATGTCCGTGATCACATCCGGGACTCCGAACTAACTTCGGTACATCAAAATGCATAAACTCATAATAACTGTCATCGTAACGTTAAGCGTGCGGACCCTACGGTTCGAGAACAATGTAGACATGACTTGAGACACATCTCCGGTCAATAACCAATAGCGGGACCTGGATGCCCATATTGGCTCCTACATATTCTACGAAGATCTTTATCGGTCGGACCGCATAACAACATACGTTATTCCCTTTGTCATCGGTATGTTACTTGCCCGAGATTCGATCGTCGGTATCCAATACCTAGTTCAATCTCGTTACCGGCAAGTATCTTTACTCGTTCCGTAATACATCATCTCGCAACTAACTCATTAGTCACAATGCTTGCAAGGCTTATGTGATGTGTATTACCAAGAGGGCCCAGAGATACCTCTCCGACAATCGGAGTGACAAATCCTAATCTCGAAATACGCCAACCCAACATCTACCTTTGGAGACACCTGTAGTACTCCTTTATAATCACCCAGTTATGTTGTGACGTTTGGTAGTACCCAAAGTGTTCCTCCGGTAAACGGGAGTTGCATAATCTCATAGTCATAGGAACATGTATAAGTCATGAAGAATAGCAACAACAACATACTAAACGATCGGGTGCTAAGCTAATGAAATGGGTCATGTCAATCAGATCATTCAACTAATGATGTGACCTCATTAATCAAATAACAACACATTGTTCATGGTTAGGAAACATAACCATCTTTGATTAACGAGCCAGTCTAGTAGAGGCATACTAGTGACACTAAGTTTGTCTATGTATTCACACATGTATTATGTTTCCGGTTAATACAATTCTAGCATGAATAATAAACATTTATCATGATATAAGGAAATAAATAATAACTTTATTATTGCCTCTAGGGCATATTTCCTTCATCAGTTTCATCAGAGAGTTGATATTCAGATATGGAGTTCCGCACAGCATCATCACTGACAATGGGTCAAACTTCGATTCCGACAAATTCAGGACCTTTTGCGCCTCTCAGGGCACTCGGGTCGACTATGCTTCGGTCGCTCACCCACAGTCAAATGGGCAAGCAGAAAGGGCAAACAGCCTAATTCTCTAAGGACTGAAACCCCGATTGATGCGCGATCTCAAGCACGCAGCAGGTGCATGGGTCGACGAGTTTCCATCAGTCCTTTGGGGATTGAGGACAACCCCGAACCGATCGACCGGAAGAACCCCATTCTTTCTGGTCTACGGAGCTGAGGCAGTCTTGCCGAGTGACCTGCTTCACAACGCTCCCCGAGTCGAGCTCTACTCTGAAGATGAAGCATAACAAGCCCGGCAGGACGCAGTCGACCTCCTCGAAGAAGAAAGAGAAATGGCTATGATTCGATCGACCATCTATCAGCAAGACTTGCGTCGATTCTATGCCAGAAACGTGAAGAGTCGAGCCTTCCAAGAAGGAGACTTAGTCCTCTGAGTGGATCAGCAGAAACCACACAAACTCGCTCCTACTTGGGAAGGCCCCTTCATAGTCACCAGAGTCCTCCACAATGGAGCATATCACCTCTACAATGTCGATCGCTAGATTGATGAGCCACGAGCCTGGAATGCGGAGCTACTCCGCCCCTTTTATACTTGAATTCTCACTCGGATAAGATGTAATAAGAAAAACTCCTGTAGTTTATTTATCAAAGACAAGAGCATTATAATTTTCCCAGTGATTATTATTGTTTTTGTTTACGTGAGAAATCCCCCAGTGGGTGGCTTAGTTGTGAATCCGCTTCGCCTAAGCTTATAAAAAAAATCCTACCGAGTGGAGAGCAACCCTCCCACTCGGGGGCTTAGCTGCAGTCCAGTACTCGCCTAAGTTCTCTCACTTGAGGACTTAGCTGCAGTCTGGCACTCGCCTAAGTTTGAAAAAATCCTACCGAGTGGAGATCAACCCTCCCACTCGGGGGCTTAGCTGCAGTCCAGTACTCGCCTAAGTTCTCTCACTTGAGGATTTAGCTGCAGTCAGGCACTCGCCTAAGTTTGAAAAAATCCTACCGAGTGGAGAGCAATCCTCCCACTCGGGGAGTTAGCTACAGTCCAGTACTCGCCTAAGTTCTCTCACTTGAGGACTTAGCTGCAGTCAGGCACTCGCCTAAGTTTGTAAAAATCCTGCCGAGTGGAGAGCAGTCCTCCCACTCGGGGGCTTAGCTGCAGTCCAGTACTCGCCTAAGTTCTCTCACTTGAGGACTTAGCTGCAGTCAGGCACTCTCCTAAGTTTGTAAAAATCCTGCCGAGTGCAGAGAAGTCCTCCCACTCGGGGGCTTAGCTGCAGTCCAGTACTCGCCTAAGTTCTCTCACTTGAGGACTTAGCTGCAGTCAGGCACTCGCCTAAGTTTGTAAAAATCCTGCCGAGTGGAGAGCAGTCCTCCCACTCGGGGGCTTAGCTGCAGTCCAGTACTCGCCTAAGTACCCTCACTTGGGGACTTAGCTGCAGTCAGGCACTCGCCTAAGTTTGTAAAAATCCTGCCGAGTGGAGAGCAGTCCTCCCACTCGGAGGCTTAGCTGCAGTCCAGTACTCGCCTAAGTACCCTCACTTGAGGACTTAGCTGCACTCAGGCACTCGCCTAAGTTTGTAAAAATCCTGCCGAGTGGAGAGCAGTCCTCCCACTCGAGGGCTTAGCTGCAGTCCAGTACTCGCCTAAGTTCTCTCACTTGAGGACTTAGCTGAAGTCAGGCACTCGCCTAAGTTTGTAAAAATCCTGCCGAGTGGAGAGCAGTCCTCCCACTCGGGGGCTTAGCTGCAGTCCAGTACTCGCCTAAGTTCTCTCACTTGAGGACTTAGCTGCAGTCAGGCACTCGCCTAAGTTTGAAAAAAATCCTACCGAGTGGAGAGCAGTCCTCCCATTTGGAGGCTTAGCTGCAGTCCAGTACTTGCCTAAGTTCTCTCACTTGAGGACTTAGCCGCAGTCAGGCACTCGCCTAAGTACAAAACACATCCCACTCTGCAGTAACGAGGTTCAGGTCGACGGCCGCCTCCTCCTTGGGGAGCTTCGCCACAAATACAACATGCACTCCATCCTGCTCTGTGGTAACAAGGTGCAGGTCGACGGCCACCTCCTCCTTGGGGAGCTTCGCCACAAATACAACATGCACTCCGTCCTGCTCCGCAGTAACAAGGTCGATTCCCACCTCCTCCTTGGGGAGCTTCGCCACAAATACAAAAAGTTGTCTCGAATGAAGAACTATTTCCACTCGACAGGGAATTCATAAAGATATTCAACGATAAACCAAGTTCAGATAAATCCTAAAGGGTCCGGACCACGGATCAAAGTGCTCAGGCATTCAGCCCGAAAGAGTTTAACGGTTACAAAAACCACTCGGCATTCCGAGGCAAATTTAAGGTGGGGCATAAAAGTTTGTTCACTCCGCAGGAGGAGGGCTGGCAGGCTCGACGAACTCGTCCAGGTCGACGCCATCGGCAATCCGAGTGGCTGCAGCGATGAAAGTCTCCATAAAAGTTCGGAAGTCATGCTTCTGGGTGTTGGCGACCTTGATTGCGGCCAGCTTATCTTGTCACACCTCCTTGCAGTGGACACGAACTAAAGACAGAGCCACATCAGCGCCACACCGAGCAGAAGACTTCTTCCACTCCTGCACTCGGTCAGGGATTCCATCAAGTCGAGTCATCAGGGACTCAAGATCGTTTTGGAGCGTGGCCTCTGGCCAAAGTGCCGGGTCGATTCGTGACATGGCGACTTTCAGTCGAGCCAAGTAGTCCACGACACCGTCGATACGAGATTCCAGTCGGAGCAAATTCATGGCAGTTTCATCTTTCACGGGAGAATTGATTGGATCCAAACCAGGTTCGATCCGCCCAGTCTCCTCCTCAAAGTTCTGGCAAAACTCTGCATTCACGATCCAAGGATAAGCAATTTTCGTACACTGAGTCGACACAAAAAACAATCAGTCGGAACAAAATGTGCACCTTCAAGCTTGATGAACAACTTCTTGGCAAGGCTTCTCAGATAGCTCTCCAGATCGTCCCGCCTGCGAGCAATGCTTTCCATCTTCTCGCCCAGGATGAGATTCTCCTTCTTCCAGCGCGAGCATCCTTGTTGGCGTCATTCAGAGCAGACTTTAGCCTGGTATTCTCTTCTTCCAACTGGCCGACCGAAGCCAGCTTCTGTTCAGCCAGAGTGGTTCTGTCGTCAGCTTCCTTTCGAGCAGCAGCCGAATCCTGGTCCTTCTTCATCAGAGCCTGTCTCAGTTTTTCTGCAAAGAAACAATGCTTGGTCCAGAAAGAGCGGAAGGGTATTCAAGCCTAAGACAGACCAGTCGACAAACTCGTCTTACCAGTGGCGCCATCCTTGACTTTTTGCAGCTCTGTCTTGGCCAGCTCCAAGTCGAGGTCCAGTTGGATCTGCTGTCTCTCCAAGTCAGCAAACGAGCTCCAAGATCACAAGATTTCTGAAATCAAAGAGGAGAAATTATTTCACAGCGGAAAACAACAAATACAATAAGTACTAAGACTACGGTCAACTGCCCTCAGTCCACCATAGTCTCGGGGGCTACACCCAGTGGGTGCACTTTGCGTGCCCCCACTGGTTCCGATCCCACTCGATCGGCCCGCCGGAGTCGAGTGCAGGGAGTAAGAAAAAAAAGAGAGAGAGAAAGAAAGAACTCAGACCACAGTCGACTGCCAGCAGTCGACCGCGGTCTCGGGGACTACACCCAGTGGGTGCACTTGACGTGCCCCCACCGGTTCTGACCCCACTCGACCAGACCGAGTGGACGAGACAAACTATCAATTCGGTTTACACTCGACAAGATACAAAGACTACAGTCGACTGCCCGCAGTCCACCGTAGTCTCGGGGGCTACACCCAGTGGGTGCACTCAGCGTGCCCCCACTAATTCAAAGTTCAATCAACGCACCCAGTGGGTGTACTATCGCAAAGATTTTCGGAAAAAGTCTTCAGATATCATTTCCTAACGGAACAAGCGGCGACCAACTAACCTGAACGTTGATTTGGAGGGCCGAGCTGGCGTCGTAGGCGGCCTGACTGGCGTCCCGCACCATCTTCATCTTCTCCATCATGACGCCCGCCTAGCGTATAGCTTCCCTGGCAGCGTTCACTTCGTCCTTTGGGACATGATGGGTCGCAAAAACTGAAGGCGGGTCGACAGTGAAGGAAATATGCCCTAGAGGCAATAATAATGTTATTATTTTATTTCCTTATATCATGATAAATGTTTATTATTCATGCTAGAATTGTATTATCTGGAAACATAATACTTGTGTGAATACATAGACAAACTAAACGTCACTAGTATGCCTCTACTTGACTAGCTCGTTAATCAAAGATGGTTATGTTTCCTAACCATAGACATGTGTTGTCATTTAATCAACGGGATCACATTATTAGAAGAATGATGTGATTGACATGACCCATTCCATTAGCTTAGCACCCGATAGTTTAGTATGTTGCTATTGCTTTCTTCATGACTTATACATGTTCCTATGACTATGAGATTATGCAACTCCCGTTTGCCGAAGGAACACTTTGTGTGCTACCAAATGTCACAACGTAACTGGGTGATTATAAAGGAGCTCTACAGGTGTCTCCAAAGGTAAATGTTGGGTTGGCGTATTTTGAGATTAGGATTTGTCACTCCGATTGTCGGAGAGGTATCTCTGGGCCCTCTCAGTAATGCACATCACATAAGCCTTGCAAGCATTGCAACTAATGAGTTAGTTGCGAGATGATGTATTACGAAACGAGTAAAGAGACTTGCCGGTAATGAGATTGAGCTAGGTATTGAGATACCGACGATCGAATCTCGAGCAAGTAACATACCGATGACAAAGGGAACAACGTATGTTGTTATGCTGTCTGACCGATAAAGATCTTCGTAGAATATGTGGGAGCCAATATGAACACCCAGGTTCCGTTATTGGTTATTGACCGGAGACATGTCTCGGTCATGTCTACATTGTTCTCGAACCCGTAGGGTCCGCGCGCTTAAGGTTTCGATGACAGTTATATTATGAGTTTATGAGTTTTGAAGTACCGAAGTTAGTTCGGAGTCCCCGATGTGATCACGGACATAACGAGGAGTCTCGAAATGGTCGATACATAAAGATTGATATATTGGACGGCTATATTCGGACACCGGAAGTGTTCCGGGTGATTTCGGAGAAAATCGGAGTACCGGAGGGTTACCGGAACCCCCCCCCCCCCCCCCCCCCGGAGAAGTAATGGGCCATATGGGCCTTAGTGGAGAGAGAGAAGGGCGCCAGGGTGGGCCGCGCGCCTCCTCCCCCCTGGTCCAAATTAGACTAGGAGAGGGGGGGCGGCGCCCCCCTTTCCTTCTCCCTCCCCACTTCTTTCCCCCTCCTAGTAGGAGTCCTACTCCTACTAGGAGGAGGAGGACTCCTTGGCGCGCCTATAGGGCCGTCCAGCCTCCTCCCCTTGCTCCTTTATATACTGGGGCAGGGGGCACCCCTAGACACACAAGTTGATCCACGTGATCATTTTCTTAGCCGTGTGCGGTGCCCCCTTCCACCATAATCCTCGATAATATTGTAGCGGTGCTTAGGCGAAGCCCTGCGACGGTAGAACATCAAGATCGTCACCACGCCTCGTGCTGACGGAACTCTTCCCCGACGCTTTGCTGGATCGGAGTCCGGGGATCGTCATCAAGCTGAACGTGTGCTAAAACTTGGAGGTGCCGTAGTTTCGGTGCTTGATCGATCGGGCCATGAAGACGTACGACTACATCAACCGCGTTGTGCTAACGCTTCCGCTGTCGGTCTACAAGGGTACGTAGATCACACTCTCCCCTCGTTGCTATACATCACCATGATCTTGCGTGTGCGTAGGAAATTTTTTGAAATTACTACGTTCCCCAACAGTGGCATCCGAGCCTAGGTTTTATGTGTTGATGTTATATGCACGAGTAGAACACAAGTGAGTTGTGGGCGATATAAGTCATACTGCTTACCAGCATGTCATACTTTGGTTCGGCGGTATTGTTGGACGAAGTGGCCCGGACCGACATTACGCGTACGCTTACGCGAGACCGGTTCTCCCGACGTGCTTTGCACAAAGGTGGCTAGCGGGTGTCAGTTTCTCCAACTTTAGTTGAACCGAGTGTGGCTACGCCCGGTCCTTGCGAAGGTTAAAACAACACCAACTTGACAAACTATCGTTGTGGTTTTGATGCGTAGGTAAGATTGGTTCTTGCTTAAGCCCGTAGCAGCCACGTAAAACTTGCAACAACAAAGTAGAGGAAGTCTAACTTGTTTTTGCAGGGCATGTTGTGATGTGATATGGTCAAGACATGATGCTAAATTTTATTGTATGAGATGATCATGTTTTGTAACCAAGTTATCGGCAACTGGCAGGAGCCATATGGTTGTCGCTTTATTGTATGCAATGCAACTGCGCTATAATGCTTTACTTTATCACTAAGCGGTAGCAATAGTCGTGGAAGCATAAGATTGGCGAGACGACAACGATGCTACGATGGTGATCAAGGTGTCGCGCCGGTGACGATGATGATCATGACGGTACTTCGGAGATGGAGATCACAAGTATAAGAAGATGATGGCCATATCATATCACTTATATTGATTGCATGTGATGTTTATCTTTTATGCATCTTATCTTGCTTTGATTGACGGTAGCATTATAAGATGATCTCTCATTAATTATCAAGAAGTGTTCTCCGTGAGTATGCACCATTGCGAAAGTTCTTCGTGCTGAGACACCACGTGATGATCAGGTGTGATAGGCTCTACGTTCAAATACAACGGGTGCAAAACAGTTGCACACGCAGAATACTCAGGTTATACTTGACGAGCCAAGCATATACAGATATGGCCTCGGAACACAGAGACCGAAAGGTCGAGCGTGAATCATATAGTAGATATGATCAACATAGTGATGTTCACCAATGAAACTACTCCATCTCACGTGATGATCGGACATGGTTTAGTTGATTTGGAGCATGTAATCACTTAGAGGATTAGAGGGATGTCTATCTAAGTGGGAGTTCTTTAATAATATGATTAATTGAACCTAAATTTATCGTGAACTTAGTACCTGATAGTATCTTGCTTGTTTATGTTTGATTGTAGATAGATGGCCCGTGCTGTTGTTCCGTTAAATTTTAATGCGTTCCTTGAGAAAGCAAAGTTGAAATATGATGGTAGCAATTACACGGACTAGGTCCGTAACTTGAGGATTATCCTCATTGCTGCACAGAAGAATTACGTCATGGAAGCACCGCTGGGTGCCAGGCCTGCTGCTGGAGCAACACCAGATGTTATGAATGTCTCGCAGAGCAAAGTTGATGACTACTCGATAGTTCAGTGTGCCATGCTTTACGGCTTAGAATAGGGACTTCAACGATGTTTTGAACGTCATGGAGCATATGAGATGTTCCAGGAGTTGAAGTTAATATTTCAAGCAAATGCCCAGATTGAGAGATATGAAGACTCCAATAAGTTCTATAGCTGCAAGATGGAGGAGAACAGTTCTGTCAGTGAGCATATACTCAAAATGTCTGGGTATAATAATCACTTAATTCAATTGGGAGTTAATCTTCCAGATGATTGCGTCACTGATAGAATTCTCCAATCACTGCCACCAAGCTACAAGAGCTTCGTGATGAACTATAATATGCAAGGGATGAATAAGACTATTCCCGAGCTCTTCGCAATGCTGAAAGCTGCGGAGGTAGAAATCAAGAAGGAGCATCAAGTGTTGATGGTCAACAAGACCACTAGTTTCAAGAAAAAGGGCAAAGGGAAGAAGAAGGGGAACTTCAAAAAGAACAGCAAGCAAGTTGCTACTCAAGAGAAGAAACCCAAACCTGGACCTAAGCCTGGAACTGAGTGCTTCTACTGCAAGCAGACTGGTCACTGGAAGCGGAACTGCCCCAAGTATTTGGCGGATAAGAAGGATGGCAAGGTGAACAAAGGTATATGTGATATACATGTTATTGATGTGTACCTTACTAATGCTCGCAGTAGCACCTGGGTATTTGATACTTGTTCTGTTGCTAATATTTGCAACTCGAAACAGGGACTACGGATTAAGCGAAGATTGGCTAAGGACGAGGTGATGATGCGCGTGGGAAATGGTTCCAAAGTCGATGTGATCGCGGTCGGCACGCTACCCCTACATCTACCTTCAGGATTAGTATTAGACTTAAATAATTGTTATTTGATGCCAGCGTTAAGCATGAATATTATATCTGGATCTTGTTTGATGTGAAACGGTTATTCATTTAAATCAGAGAATAATAGTTGTTCTATTTATATGAGTAATATCTTTTATGGTCATGCACCCTTAAAGAGTGGTCTATTCTTATTAAATCTCGATAGTAGTGACACACATATTCATAATGTTGAAGCCAAAAGATGCAGAGTTGATAATGATAGTGCAACTTATTTGTGGCACTGCCGTTTGGGTCATATCGGTGTAAAGTGCATGAAGAAACTCCATACTGATGGACTTTTGGAACCACTTGATTATGAATCACTTGGTACTTGCGAACCGTGCCTTATGGGTAAGATGATAGAAACACCGTTCTCCGGTACTATGGAGAGAGCAACAGATTTGTTGGGAATCATACATACAGATGTATGAGGTCCGATGAATGTTGAGGCTCGTGGCGGATATCATTATTTTCTCACCTTCACAGATGACTTAAGCAGATATGGGTATATCTACTTAATGAAACATAAGTCTGAAACATTTGAAAAGTTCAAAGAATTTCAGAGTGAAGTTGAAAATCATCGTAACAAGAAAATAAAATCCCTACGATCTGATCATGGAGGAGAATATTTGAGTTACGAGTTTGGTGTACATTTGAAACAATGCGGAATAGTTTTGCAACTCACGCCACCCGGAACACCACAGCATAATGGTGTGTCCGTACGTCGTAATCGTACTTTACTAGATATGGTGCGATCTATGATGTCTCTTACTGATTTATCGCTATCGTTTTGGGGATATGCTCTAGAGACGGCCGCATTCACGTTAAATAGGGCACCATCAAAATCCGTTGAGACGACGCCTTATGAACTATGGTTTGGCAAGAAACCAAAGTGGTCGTTCCTGAAAGTTTGGGGCTGCGATGCTTATGTGAAAAAGCTTCAACCTGATAATCTCGAACCCAAATCGGAGAAATGTGTCTTCATAGGATATCCAAAGGAAACTATTGGATACACCTTATATCACAGATCCGAAGGCAAGACTTTTGTTGCTAAATTCGGAAACTTTCTAGAGAAGGAGTTTCTCTCGAAAGAAGTGAGTGGGAGGAAAGTAGAACTTGACGAGGTAACTGTACCTGCTCCCTTATTGGAAAGTAGTACATCACAGAAACCAGTTTCTGTGACACCTACACCAATTAGTGAGGAAGCTAATGATGATGATTATGAAACTTCAGAACAAGATACTACTGAACCTCATAGATCAACCAGAGTAAGATCCACACCAGAGTGGTACAGTAATCCTGTTCTAGAATTCATGCTACTAGATCATGATGAACCTATGAACTATGAAGAAGCGATGGTGAGCCCAGATTCCGCAAAATGGCTTGAAGCCATGAAATCTGAGATGGGATCCATGTATGAGAACAAAGTATGGACTTTGGTTGACTTGCCCAATGATCGGCAAGCAATTGAGAATAAATGGATCTTCAAGAAGAAGACTGACGCTGATGGTAATATTACTGTCTACAAAGCTCGACTTGTCGCAAAAGGTTTTCGACAAGTTCAAGGGATTGACTACAATGAGACCTTCTCACCCGTAGCGATGCTTAAGTATGTCCGAATCATGTTAGCAATTGCCGCATTTTATAATTATGAAATTTGGCAAATGGATGTCAAAACTGCATTCCTGAATGGTTTTCTGGAAGAAGAGTTGTATATGATGCAACCGGAAGGTTTTGTCGATCCAAAGGGAGCTAACAAAGTGTGCAAGCTCCAGCGATCCATTTATGGACTGGTGCAAGCTTCTCGGAGTTGGAATAAACGCTTTGATAGTATGATCAAATAATTTGGTTTTGTACAGACTTTTGGAGAAGCCTGTATTTACAAGAAAGTGAGTGGGAGCTCTGTAGCATTTCTGATATTATATGTAGATGACATATTACTAATCGGAAATGATATAGAATTTTTGAATAGCATAAAGGGATACTTGAATAAGAGTTTTTCAATGAAAGACCTCGGTGAAGCTGCATACATATTGGGCATTAAAATCTATAGAGATAGATCAAGACGCTTAATTGGACTTTCACAAAACACATACCTTGACAAAATTTTGAAGAAGATCAAAATGGATCAAGCAAAGAAAGGATTCTTGCCTGTGTTACAAGGTGTGAAATTGAGTAAGACTCAATGCCCGACCAATGCAGAAGATAGAGAGAAAATGAAAGATGTTCCCTATGCTTCAGCCATAGGCTCTATCATGTATGCAATGCTGTGTACCAGACCTGATGTGTGTCTTGCTATAAGTCTAGCAGGGAGGTACCAAAGTAATCCAGGAGTGGATCACTGGACAACGGTCAAGAACATCCTGGAATACCTGAAAAGGACTAAGGATATGTTTCTCATATATGGGGGTGACAAAGAGCTCATCGTAAATGGTTACGTTGATGCAAGCTTTGACACTGATCCGGACGATTCTAAATCGCAAACCGGATACGTGTTTACATTAAACGGTGGAGCTGTCAGTTGGTGCAGTTCTAAACAAAGCGTTGTGGCGGGATCTATATGTGAAGCGGAGTACAAAGCTGCTTCGGAAGCAGCAAATGAAGGAGTCTGGATGAAGGAGTTCATATCCGATCTAGGTGTCATACCTAGTGCATCGGGTCCAATGAAAATCTTTTGTGACAATACTGGTGCAATTGCCTTGGCAAAGGAATCCAGATTTCACAAAAGAACCAAGCACATCAAGAGACGCTTCAATTCCATCCGGGATCTAGTCCAGGTGGGAGACATGGAGATTTGCAAGATACATACGGATCTGAATGTTGCGGACCCATTGACTAAGCCTCTTCCACGAGCAAAACATGATCAGCACCAAAGCTCCATGGGTGTTAGAATCATTACTGTGTAATCTAGATTATTGACTCTAGTGCAAGTGGGAGACTGAAGGAAATATGCCCTAGAGGCAATAATAATGTTATTATTTTATTTCCTTATATCATGATAAATGTTTATTATTCATGCTAGAATTGTATTATCCGAAAACATAATACTTGTGTGAATACATAGACAAACTAAACGTCACTAGTATGCCTCTACTTGACTAGCTCGTTAATCAAAGATGGTTATGTTTCCTAACCATAGACATGTGTTGTCATTTAATCAACGGGGTCACATTATTAGAAGAATGATGTGATTGACATGACCCATTCCATTAGCTTAGCACCCGATCGTTTAGTATGTTGCTATTGCTTTCTTCATGACTTATACATGTTCCTATGACTATGAGATTATGCAACCCCCGTTTGCCGGAGGAACACTTTGTGTGCTACCAAACGTCACAACATAACTGGGTGATTATAAAGGAGCTCTACAGGTGTCTCCAAAGGTAAATGTTGGGTTGGCGTATTTCGAGATTAGGATTTGTCACTCCGATTGTCGGAGAGGTATCTCTGGGCCCTCTCGGTAATGCACATCACATAAGCCTTGCAAGCATTGCAACTAATGAGTTAGTTGCGAGATGATGTATTATGAAACGAGTAAAGAGACTTGCCGGTAACGAGATTGAACTAGGTATTGAGATACCGATGATCGAATCTCGAGCAAGTGACATACCGATGACAAAGGGAACAACGTGTGTCGTTATGCAGTCTGACCTATAAAGATCTTCGTAGAATATGTGGGAGCCAATATGAACATCCAGGTTCCGCTATTGGTTATTGACCGGAGACATGTCTCGGTCATGTCTACATTGTCCTCGAACCCGTAGGGTCCGCACGCTTAAGGTTTCGATGACAGTTATATTATGAGTTTATGAGTTTTGATGTACCAAAGTTAGTTCGGAGTCCCGGATGTGATCACGGACATAATGAGATGTCTCGAAATGGTCGAGACATAAAGATTGATATATTGGACGGCTATATTCGGACACCGAAAGTGTTCCGGGTGATTTCGGAGAAAACCGGAGTACCAAAGGGTTACCAGAACCCCCCCCCCCCCCCCCCCCGGGAGAAGTAATGGGCCATATGGGCCTTAGTGGAGAGAGAGAAGGGCGCCAGGGTGGGTCGCGCGCCTCCTCCCCCTGGTCCGAATTGGACTAGGAGAGGGGGGTGGCGCCCCCCTTTCCTTCTCCCTCCCCACTTCTTTCCCCCTCCTAGTAGGAGTCCTACACCTACTAGGAGGAGGACTCCTCCTTGGCGCGCCTATAGGGCCGGCCGACCTCCTCCCCTTGCTCCTTTATATACGGGGGCAGGGGGCACCCCTAGACACACATGTTGATCCACGTGATCGTTTTCTTAGCCGTGTGTGGTGCCCCCTTCCACCATAATCCTCGATAATATTGTAGCGGTGCTTAGGCGAAGCCCTGCGATGGTAGAACATCAAGATCGTCACCACGCCGTCGTGCTGACGGAACTCTTCCCCGACGCTTTGCTGGATCGGAGTCCGGGGATCATCATCAAGCTGAACGTGTGCTAAAACTCGAAGGTGCCGTAGTTTCGGTGCTTTATCGGTCGGGTCGTGAAGACGTACGACTACATCAACCACGTTGTGCTAACGCTTCCGCTGTCGGTCTACAAGGGTACGTAGATCACACTCTCCCCTCGTTGCTATACATCACCATGATCTTGCGTGTGCGTAGGAATTTTTTTGAAATTACTACGTTCCCCAACAGACAGGGGCCTGAGCAGTCGACGAAGAAGGCAAGGCACTCGATAACGGCACGGCGAAGGTAACAGAACCCCGATTGGCATCACCAGCGTCCTGAACGACTGGCTCCGCCCTCGGCGTCGATTGTGGCACCTCGCTCGCAGGAGGTCGCCTATTTGTCCTCATCAAAGGCCTCTCGGGCTCTTCATCATCATTATCAGGGAGGTCAATAATGTTAGGGGCTGCTCAAAGTTCAATCGACAAAAACACATCACCCAATGGTACACATTATAGTTGAATCGACCAAAATAAAGACAGTATGGCAGGAATCATACCCAGTTTAGACGTGACCGCATCCTCCATCACCTCATCATCGTCCCTGTAAGCTGAGGTCCCAGAAGTGGCAGCGCTGACAGTTCCAAAGTTCGTCCGGTTAAAACAAGAAAAACAAACGGCACGGAGCGTCGAGTGTATACAAAGGGAGACACTCATGCGGAAGCGACGGGGATGTCAATCTTAATCTTCGGCAACGCCTTCCGAGTTTTCAGCTCTGCAACTTTGGGGTGCTTTGGCGCTTTCTCGGTCGGGGTTGGTGAAGAGATCCGAGGACGCTTCGAAGATTGACCAGCTTGAGCAGTCGCCTTTTCGCGGGCGCTCGATTGTTCTTGGTCAAGCTTGGATCGCCTCTCCCTGCGAGGAGGCGACTCGACTTCTTCTCCGTCACTTGAGTCGTCGCTTTCTCCATCCTCTTCACCATCAGAAGTCCATTCGCCACTATCGCCGCCACTCGCCTCGCCTGCCAGGTCTTGCTCTTGCTCTCCATTGGGCATCGAGTACATTTCAATGAGGGCCTGAAAGGATAACAATCAAAAGACATTCAGTCGACCATAAACGGGACATCACATGGTGAATCGGAAAATTACTTGATAAAACAGAAATATACCTACTCCGACTGGCGCGAGTTGTCGAATGGAATCACCCTCCTGGATCCCCGAGGGTTGTCTTTGTTGCCAGTGATTCCCCTCAACCAGTTCTCCAAGATATCCTCGCTGACCTCCTCCGGGTGGATCCGAGTGGTATCTTCGAGCCCAGAGTACATCCACATCGGATGATCACACGCCTGAAGGGGTTGTATGCGTCGACCGAGAAAGACCTCCAACAGATCCATCCCGATCACTCCGTCGTGGACGAGCTGGACGACCTGTTCGACCAGCTCCTTGACCTGCGCCTTCTCTTCTGGACCTATCTTCAGGGGAGCAGGCTTCTCCACCCGAGCCAAGGAGAAAGGAGGAAGCCCAGTCGACTGGCCAGGGGTTGGCTGATCCTTGCAGTAAAACCAAGTCGACTGCCAGCCCCGGACCGAGTCAAGAAGGATCATCGCTGGGAAAGTACTCTTGCTCCTCATCTGGATCCCCAGACCACCGCACATCTGGATCACCCGCGTCCTCTCGTCACTCGACTTGGTCTTTTTAACCGACTGGGAACGGCAAGTGAAGATGTGTTTGAAAAGCCCCCAGTGCGGTCGACAGCCCAAGAAGTTTTCGCACATGAACACGAAAGCGGACAGATAGACTATGGTATTCGGAGTGAAATGGTGGAGTTGAGCCCCAAAGAAGTTCAAAAACCCCAGAAGAAAGGGTGGGGAGGCAGCGAGAATCCACGATCTACGTGGGTTGCTAGGAGGACGCACTCACCCTCACTGGGCTGCGGCTCAGTTTCGTCCCCCGGGAGCCGAGCCAACTTGTGGGGGATCAATCCCCCCTCCACCAGGTCGTCGAGGTCGTCCTGCGTGATTGCTGAGCGGATCCAGTCGCCCTGGATCCAGCCCGCCGGCAGGCCGGACCTCGACGAGGATCCGCCCCGGTTGGTCCGCTTGCCCTTCGCCTTCGCGGTCGCCTTTTTCGCGCGTTCCAGCGTCGCCGTCTTGTCCTTCCCCATGGTGGCAGATCGAGCTCGAGCGGAGTTCCGGCGACGAGGCGGAAGCAAGGGTGGCAGAGAGATCGGGAGAAAAAGAAGAGAGAATGGTGGCGTGCGGAACAGAGCCCCGGCCCAACGCCTTATATGAGGCTGCTTCCGAGTGGCTGACTGGTAGGCCCGGGCGGCCCTGTCAAATCCCGTGGCAATCGCGCGCGCGATACGTGGCAAAAAAGGTGGCGCGGGGACCGAGGCGGCTCCGCACTATCCCATCCGATTACTGCGGCCTCCCCCGTCCTGCGCGCTTCCCAAAATTTTGATCCCACTAAATCCGCGGGCAGCAGAACAACTCGTCGGACCGAAGATCTCCTCCGCACCGTCACTCGGAGCTTTTCAAGTATAAGAACTCACTCGACAAAAACTAAGAATGGATCAAGGCGACTGGAAAGAAAGTTGTTGTCATCACTCTGGTTCATTGATCCGAAACAAGATATGCTCACGACATGAAAAATGAGTCGGAGAGGTGCTCAAACCCTTTCCCACTCAAACCTCGATCCATTCGGGGGCTAATGATGAAGCTATGTACCTAGGGTAGGGTCATGGACCTGTCCAAATTGACCTATCCAAGGACATCTCCAGAAGAAATCACTTTTCAATCAACTTGGAGGTGTTCCACTCGACGGACTCAAAGATATTCGTCCAAGAAGCAATCACTCGACCAAGAAGCAACCACTCGACGGTCAGGAGACCTAAGGGCATTCTGCATGCTAATGGTCGGTTATTAAGTAGTTTTCATGGTCATCATAACACTTTATTAGGGGCGGTATCAGTAACACCCGACATTAATGTATTTAAACCCTTTGTAACTGAGGGCGGGAGGGGTCTGGCGAACTCTATATAAGTCACCCCCTCCTCAAGGACAAGGGTTCGCATCCGTAGGCGCGTAGCTACGGTAAATACGCTCCCGTTTTTTTGCATGGTTGAAGTCTATCGGCTCAAACCACACGGCCTTCGAACGCAAAAAAAAAAAAACCCACACGGCCTTCCCTTTTTATGAGACTGGTATCTCGACTCTCAACGACCCACCTGGGATCGATTCCGTTTTGTTAACTAATTACGTGTGATGCTTTTTTTTTTAGCTAATTACGTGTGATGCTCACCGACGGTTCTTTCCACCACGGGTGCCCGTCCACAGCCAATTGAACGGTCAGGGAATCTCTTCCACGAAGAGAAAAATAGAAACGGAAGAATCGCCGACTCGGCGCAGGAGCTAGTCGTAGGTCGTTGCAAAATCATGGTGGGACGATGGATTGATTCCATGGAGCGTCCATAATCAAATGCAACTTGCTTTTGTCAGATCGCACTGGCTTCGAGTGCCCGCGTTCGTTCGGTTGTTTGTTTCCGTGCAATTACCAACTGACGTGCGAGCCAGTGAGTTTTGACCCGAGTGACTGTACCCATGCTTTTAACCTTTTATTAAGCAAATGTTATTATTTCACCTTTGCCGGATCTGGATGTAGACACGACCTGTTTTCATTTCCGTAAGGTTTAAAACAGCCGCCACCACAGCACATAGCCAATGGTAGTACATTCTAGTATTATTTTTTTCAAAATTGGCTCTTCACATGGATGCTTGTGAAAGCATGCTCACGTTGGTATTTCGACGGTTAACCTGCCCCTTAATTTATTACAGAACTTGCCATCATTTTGGCTTATGATATTCGCCCTTTACGTCCAACCGGTGCCCGTGCACATGCATGCCGAAGGAAAATCAACTTTAATTTTGGTTCGATGTCAAAAGTTAGCATGTCAATATTTGGCAAATGCCAAGTGTTGGCTAGTGATTGGTTGGCTATCAATTTTTTTCGTTACTCCCTTAAAAAGTTGTCAAGTTTTGGTAATTTTTGATTTGGTCAAATATTAGCAATGCCGAATGTTGGCAGGGTATCTATCATCTCGCTTGAGATCTTTCCGCCCTTCTTATCAGACTGGCATCTCGAGTCTGACACGATCACCTACAATCGATTCTGGGTGGTTAATTAAGGTCACCGACGTACAACTTGTTAGAATAAACCTGAGGCACTCCGTCAATCATCCAAGGACCAAGCAATCACACGAGCACGACACCGAGATTTGTTAACGAGGTTCACCGATATGGCTACATCTCCGGGGCCTGACTACGGGCGCTCCACCCCGTGACACCGTCACAATGCCGCACACCGGCCACCCGGGCGCCGGCACATGCCGCCGGCTCCTCCTTGCGAACCTTTGGCACAGGTTCGCAAGGAGGAGCCGGCGGCATGTGCCGGCGCCCGGGTCGCAAGGAGGAGCCGGCGGCATGTGCCGGCGCCCGGGTGGCCGGTGTGCGGTATTGTGACGGTGTCACGGGGTGGAGCGCCTGTAGTCAGGCTCCGGGGATGTAGCCATATCGGTGAACCTCGTTAACAAATCTCGGTGTCGTGCTCGTGTGATTGCTTGGTCCTTGGATGACTGACGGAGTGCCTCGGGTTTATTCTAACAAGTGGTATCATGAGCAAGGTTGTGAGGAGGCTACGGATTATTGATCTAGAGGAGGAAGGATCGAGTCTGGGTTGCAGCCGGCTACGGCGTGGTTCTCAGCAAATAGTGACAGGAAAAAAGGGAAATTTTGTGCAGTTTGCATGGGAGTTTTTTCTGGGTCGGTTTGTTGAGATGGTTTGAAACACGTGGATAGGTTGCGGAAGCCCGTGGGGCTGAGTCGGACTAGACAGTCTGACGGATCGACGTAGGTCGGTTGGTACAGAAGACGGTGGTGGGATCGGCGAAGACGACGTAGGAGCGTGATGCTGATGGTGACCGACTTCTGGGCGTGGAAACACATGGTGCACATGCCCGAGGCTTGTGCGGCTTCAATAAGACTATGTCGCGGGGTTGATTCAAGGTGTTGTCTACACGGAGCTTGAAGTCGATGTGGCGCAAGGGTGGACTGATCATCTACCATGGAGTCATGTTGAAGGTGGAGCTGGATTGAGAGGCTACGGTGTAAGGATCCAGGGAATCGAAGCCTATTCAGCAAGGGGGGAAAAGCGAGTGACATGCAGTTCGAACTGGAGCCCAGTGGTCTGATGGAAGCGTGAAACTCGTCATCGGTCGGTGATGATCGGTGATACTCTGCAGTGGGGGTTGAGTGGTGTGGGTTCGCTACCCTTGAGACTCGACCGGGACAGCGGAGGCTCGACGTGGTAATAGCGGCGAGGCGTGCGGTATGCATGGGACATGGAGACGGGCCAGGGCTCTGGTTGTCATACATGTAGTGAGACAACTGCGAATTTGACTCGGGGTGACTACAAGCAATGGCGAAATTTCTTCAAGTTTCAGACAGACGGTCAAGAAAGGAGCGGTGATATGGAGTTCAGGTAACTCTTACGTGTCACACCCAATATGTGAGTTGTTCATTTTTCACGCAGGTCAGTGGTCAATGTGTGATGACGTTGGACTGATACTCTGGAAGTTGGGAGCACAAACTAGAGTAACAAGGAACTTAATTTTGCTCGAGTGTTGACTGTGGTCAAGAAAAGAAGGGACTACAAGTTGCAGGTGGAGTCATATGGAGTCTTTGGAGTAGCAGCGGTACTCATGGGATAAGCTCAAGTCCAATGTACATGGAAGTTTGACGCATTGACGAATTTAAGGTGGTGGGGAATATTTGCCAAGGTGGAGTTTGTTAGAGTTGTGTCGAATATTGTGTACAAGGCAGGTTACAGTTGGACTATGAGTTGTATTGTGTTTACATAGGATGTGCAGTCGTGTCCTAGTAGGACACTTGTATCCTAGGCCTCTCTTATATAGCGAGGGTAGACACACGATGTAACCTATGCCAACATAATAGCACCGGAACGCAGGAGAAGCCGGTGGCATATGCCGGTGTCCAGGGCGACCGGGTGCGGTATTGTGACGGTGTCACAAGGAAAAGCGCCCGTAGTCAAGCCCCGGGGATGTAGCCATATCGGTGAACCTCGTTAACAAATCTCGGTGTCATGCCTCGTATGATTGCTTGGTCCTCGGATAATTGACGGTATGCCTCAGATTTATTCTAACACAACTTCCACCACGGTATCCTCACTTATTGAACGACCAAAGAATCTCCCACGAAAATTTTAAGAAACACATAAGAATCGGGGACTCGGCGCAGGAGCTAGCCTATATGTCGTTGGAAAACAATGCACGGTATTTGTGCCTACGTGCATGGACTGATTCCACATGGTGCGTCCGCTTGTTTGTGGTTGTTTTCTGCTTTTGAACTGACGCGCGAACCATTGAGACACTAACCAAGTGACTGTACCCATGTGTTATTTTAAGCCATTGTTTCACCTACCGCTTTGGCGTGCGTGCGTGCGTACCTCCCGATAAAAAGTTAAGTTCACGTTGACAGGCTCTGGACGTGGACGCAGCCAATTTTCACTTCGGTAAAGTTTTACGGATCTGCTAATTTTCAGTCGGATGAAATTAATTCGCTTTCATTCTCGCCTGTTTTGGTTGATGAATAAAGCCCTAGTTTCATCTCAAAAAAAAAAAAGTTAACCTGACGGGTCGCGTTTTTCTTTTTCTTTTTGAATTTTCCTTTTCTCCTCTCTGTAGCTCACTTTGTCCGTTTCGTTCCCCATTTCGAGCGGCGAGAGGTTGGAGGCAGAGAGCCATGGTGGCTGGAGATCTCAGTCGCTGATCTCTCAAGGTCGACGCACATGGCGGCGCTGTCGTCTCTGCTTCGCTTGATTTCGCGGCGCTCCTCATATCCCTGTGAATGATCTGCGAGCACAGTGTCCCCCTTCTCATCCTCCATCCATCCCGTGGTTGATTTTGTAAGTATCCTTCCCCCCTTGTTCATCCCCCTGTTTTTTTTGTTCGATTTTTGCTAGATCCAGCGAAATTCTAGATGATTCACCTGTGCAGCGGTGGATCCTAGATGCTTCCGTTCCCTCCTGTAGGTGTTGTTGTGGATCCCTCCTGTTTTGGATGTAGTTGTTGAATTCCTAGATGTGTTCAATCCTCGCTGTGAATCTCTCATGTAGCTTTTGCTGTGGATCCCTCCTGTTTGGTTATAAACAGGGCGGAGCTACACTTTGGCGATGCCGTCAAATGAGCCCAATGGATTTATGTCAAACCAGTACTAAATTCATGGCAATCAAAGTGTATTTAGGGCTGAATAGATGCACTATATGAAGATGACCCCCTTGACAAATTTTAGCTGGCTTTGCCCCTGGTTTGTAGATGCTGAATGTAGTTCGTAGTTTGTGTGTGCTGTAAGTTTGTATGTCCCCTTTTGTCCTCTGCTAGCTTTTTGTAGATGTACAGCCCCTTTTTGTTGTTTGGATGCAAATGCTGAGTCACCTGGTAACTTGAGTCTCATGATGATGTTTTTTGGTGGACAGATTATTTTTAGTTCAGTTTCAGTTGTTTTGGCTGAAATGTGCAGTATAGTTTTGAGTGCATTTTCAGCTTCGAAGTGTAGTCTAGAGTATTGTTTGGTGTAGTAGGAATTTTTAGTTTTCAACTGAATCTGTGTGTCATTTTCGCCCTGTATTTACACTGGCCTTTTTATGTTGGTGGCCTGATTTTTTTCCAGTTAAGTTAGAGTGGTTTTGGACTGTATTATTCAGTAATGTGTCACTTCTAGTGTATTTAGTTTGGGTACTTATTTTACAGTAAGTTTGAAAGCAACTTACTGTGCGCCTTAAGGCTTTTTACTGTGCTCATGTAACTGTAAGCAGTGCGTATATGCTGGGTAGTTCCTATTTGTAGCTTGCTTTTAGGTTGGCTTTCTATTTTTATTTTTTATTACAGTGAGCCTGAAGGCTATTGTTACCTTGTTACTGTGCCCAATGCACTTTATTTTTAGTGTATATATGTAGGGTAATACCAAGTTCTAAGCCTGCTTTAGGTTAGCCCTTTATTCCTTCTTTTTTTACAATGGACTTGCAGACTTTTTACTGTGTTCATGTCACTGTAATTAGTGTGTGTAAGTTGGGTAATAGGCCTGGTATTTTGGTTTCTCTATTTTTCTCATATTTGTAGGCTTTCTACTGTGTTCATGTCACTGTATTTAGTGTATGAAAATTGGGTAATTCCTAGTTTCTAGGCCTAAAAACTTGGTTTCTCTATTTTCTGATATTTTTTTACAGTAAGCTTGATTGTTTTTTACTACGTTCTTGATACTGTAGTTAGTGTGTCTTTGTTTTGTAATTCCTTGTCTGTTTATTAGGTTACTATTTTCATTTTCATTTTTATAGTCAGCTCGTATGCTTTTTACTGTGTTCATGGTACTGTAAGTAGTGGCTAGCCTTTTATTCCTCTTTTTACAGTGGACTTGCAGGTTTTTTACTGTGTCCATGTTACTGTAATTAGTGCACTCTCTTTAAAATCACTTGAAACTTCTTGTAGGAAGTACAAGGAGGTTGAATTCTATTTATGTCTTCACTTAACCGTAAATAGTTTGATGATCTATCTAGATTTGTGTATGAGTGTCTCCTCAGCAACATAAGGAAGTTTAAAGAAGCTACAAAAGTTTTGTCGAAGAGGGTCAGTCACGATTTGGCGGGTGCCACTACGCTTTTGTATGAGTGCCACATTACTGAATTGGACAGTGATGTGGCCTGAATTTTTTCAGTTAAGTAACAATGATTTAGACTGCAATTTTCAGTGCCTTGGGTAGTGATTTGGAGTGTAACTTTGAGTGACTTACACAGTGATGTGGATTGATTTTTTTTCAGTTAAGTAACAATGATTTGGACTGTAATTTATAGTGTTCTGCTGGTTAGTGATTTGGACTGTAATTTATAGTGCTCTGGTTAGTGATTTGGACTGTAACTTTGAGTTAATTGGACAGTGATATGGACTGACTATTTTAAGATAAGTAACAGTGATTTGGACTGTATTTTCAGTTTTCTTAGTCTATCTTACACTGTAATTTGCACTTTAATTATCAATGGATTTACAGTGTATTTCCTATTGGATTTACAGTGTAATTTTTTGTAGACTTACAGAGTAATTCCTAGTGGATTCACACTGTAATTCTCAACGGATTTTCACTGTAATTCCCAATGGATTTACACTGTAATTCTCACTGGAATTTATAGTGTAATTCCTAGGTGGTTTACAGTGTAATTCCTAGGGGATTTACAATGTAATTCTTATTGAATTTACATTGTAATTCTTAGTGGATTTGGTATGTAATTCCTATTTTAGCATGTAAGTGTTCATGCTTTTTCCCTTTTTTACTTGCATGCGCTAGTTCGGTGTTAGATTTCGCATCCTTGAGTTGTAGCTTGATGTAAGATTGTTCTGCCCCGTATGTGTGCTTTAATTTTCTCAAGTTTGGATATGTCATTTTAGGAACTATAGATTCACTTGCTTTACAAGTATTCAATTCCGAACTGTAAATAAGTGCAGAGTAATTTTGCAGAGAAGGTCCTAGTAATTTGATCTAACAGTCACAAATTTGTCCTTTTAGTTCTGAACTGTAAATATGTTATCAGTTTTATAGATTCTTTTTGTTTGTTGCTACTAGTGTGAGTGCCTTCTAGTGTGAATGTTTTTAGCCTGATTGTGTTTGTCCTTTTTCCTGTTAATTTTAATTTTTAGTGCTTATGTTAATGCCTGTCAATATTCATTGTAAGCAAGCATCCGATCATAGTAGTTTACACTTCCAAAGTTACTTAAATTCAGCCCTTCAATCATAGCTATTTAAGAACAGGTAGAAATTGTCTAAAACAAGTAGATCAAAGTTTCTTAACAGTGTTTGGTTTTTTCAGTTTCCAAAGTTTGTGAAAATAGTCATATTTTCAGTTCCCCCTTGTATGTTTTTAACTAATTTTCCCAAAATGGAATTGCTAGCTTCCTGAGCATGTTTTGATCCCTGTAGTGTGTTTATTTCTGCAAATTCAGAAATCTATGATCTAGGCATGTAGTTTTCAGTTTTCCTGTGATCAGACTACTAGTTCATGCGACCATATCCTAGTTGTTCCTAGGGTTTCTCCTGTTTCATGCTTTTGTGCCATTATGTTCTTATTTTCAATATGTGTAGATTTTGTGCTTAACTTATCCTATGTAACGATCCACTATAGGTTTGTTCTTTCTTCTGGATTTGTTCAGGCAGGAGAGAGACGACAGGAGGTGATGGATGCACAGAGGGAGGGGGGGGGGGGTGTTTACTTGTGATTTATTTTGCTTCTCCACCCATGTTTGTGTCCTAGATCATGGAGGAATCGCCCTCTCTGGTGGCACTTCTCTGGGCGTAAATTTAGTACTTTCTCACTTGAACCGCAGTGTAGTTCTTTTGTGTGTTTCAAGTGGTATTTACAGTGTACTTTTAGTGTAATTACTATGCATTTTCAGTGGAATTTACGCTGTAATTATTAGTGGAATTCACACTGTAAATCTTAGTGGGTTTACAGTGTACTTTTAGTGGATTTTTGCTCTGTATTTGCAAATGGCATTTTTAGTGGAATTAATGTGTATTTCCATGGTTTTCTCACTGTAATTATTAGTGTAATTTTAGGCCTTTGTATAGTTGATTCACAGCAGCAGCAACTGTAATTCGGCTATGTGGTTAGATGTCATCAGTTTTGGTCCTTTTCATCCTCCTGTAATTAGCTTAGTTCACCTTTTGTTAGCTTTTAACTCTTTTAGCTGCTTTCTGTACGGGTTTGAATTGTTTGGAATGTGGACCCGTTTATAATTTGGTGTGTGGACCTGTTTAGAAGTGATTTGTGGAACAGAGAAGCAATTTGCGGGGCAGAAAGAACAGAGGAACGGGGACACTGAGACATGTGACATTTGTCATCCTTTAGTTGGCTGGAAAATATGACTGAAAGTGAATTAGATCTCATCCGGATGTAGAATAGACAGTCCCAAGTTTTAAAACAGGTCGCGGCCACACCATACAGCCAATGGTTTTCCCCTGACGGAAACATAGGGCCAGTTCTTTTCGGCGATTCTCCCACAATCACCCCCCTCCCTAGCTTCTTTCAAAATCGCCACTCCATATTTTTTTTTCAATCCTATCTAGTTAAGGTCTAATTAACTAGGATTGTAAAAAACATATAGAATGATGATTCTGGAAGAAGCTGGTAGAATCGCCAAAAAAACTGGCCTATAGACCCGGTGGTTTCTCCCTCGTGTCTTGACGGGAAAGAACGTTCCGGCTGAATTTTCATCTCCATCTCGCGATCAAAGTACGCTGGGAGGAGCAAACGTGGCTGGGAGCGGCAGAAGATTCACGGGGACGATGGTCTGAGCCTCTGAGGTGGCGAGTCGCTGCTGCTTTCCACCTGAATTATTGGGGCTATCTCACACCTTTCTCCCCTTTGCTTGCTTTACGATCACGACATTTAAAATAGCATAAATCATGCATACATAGCATAACATGAAAATAAGTGTAGCACAACAATAGTTCAAATTCAACAAGATTAATCGGATGTTCAACAAGTTTTTCATGAACGAATCGTGTCGTCCCACACATACCATGTGGAGTCCATCGTAGATACCATGCATTATTTTCCAACGACCTACGCTAACTAGCTCCTGCGCCGAGTCGCCGATTCTTATGTGTTTCTTAAAAATATATTCCGTGGGAGATACTTCGGCTGTTCAATATAGTACTACCTCTATCTTGATTTACTAGTCCTCTCGTATTTAGGGCCATACTTCGATCATGATTTTAACTAATAAAATGTAAATTATACATAGTAAGAATAGTATCATCGAAAACTATGTTTGAATACGAATCCAACAATTTTTTTTCATGACATGTAGTAAAATTTTGTTAGTTAAATCTATGATTAAAATTTAACACAAAGTATGAAAGAGACCAATAAATCAGGACGGAGGTAGTATAAGCGAGGATACCATGAAGAAAGCTGCGTCGGTGAGGGCCACCCGTAGTTAACCACCCAGAATCGATTCCAGATGGTCGTGTTGGGCTCGAGATGTCTGATAAGAAGGGTGAAAAGATCTCAACTGAAATACTCCGGTGCAAATTTCACGTGCGATATTTGCTGTTGCATTATATGCTTGTAGCACCAGCAAAATTGACATCGATTTTCCTTCGGCATGCGTGTGCACGACACCGCTTGGACGTAAACATAGCCAAAATGACGACGGATTCTGAAATAATCTTGGGGCATGTTAATCGAAAATACCTAGGTGAACATGGTTTCACATGCATCCACAAGAATACTAATTTTTGAAAAATAACACTAGAACATTTTTAAAAGTCCATTCAGGATTTTTTTCTTAAAAAAAATATCAAAGGAGAAACCACTGGCTCTATGTTCTGCCCGGGGGTGAACCATTAGCTCTGCGGTGTGGTGGCGACCTGTTTTAAACTTTACCGAAATGAGAACGGGTTGCCTCCAGAGCCAAGCAAGGGGGACAACGAATAGGAGAAATGGAAGTTTGGGCTTTAGAAGGATTTGGTGTTGCTCATATTTACAAGAGATACTTACTTATAAATTTGACCACACGTCCAGAGCCTGTCAACGTGAACTTTTTATTGGGTGGTACGCATGCATGCCAAAGCGCTATGTAAAACAATGGCTTACAATAACATGGGTACAGTCACTCGGTTAGAGCATCGCTGGCTCGCACGTCAGTTCAAAAACAGAAAACAAGCAGACGAGGCACTCAAAAGTCAGTTCGAATCGACAACACAAGTTGCATTTCAGTAAGGACGCACAATGTGGAATCCATCCACAGTTCGAATAAGTAAATTTACCGGAGGCGGGATGTACCGGTGTTGGATTTACCACAGACTACTGCTTTTAGATTTGTGCTGTGCTGGACCCACCCAGAATTTAGTTTCTGTTTCTTCGGTGATACAAAACGTATACGAATACAAGGACGATGAGCCCAACAATAAATATCTCCCAACCAGCCCCGTCTCTCTCTCGCATTATCTCCAGATTAGACCGTACAACCTCTCTCTCTCCCCAGAGCAACAGGAGCTTGACCGGCCGGCCTCCGTCCAACTCCGGCGACCGTCAACTCCGGCCACCGGATCTGCTTCCCCACCAGCCTCCGCCCAACTCCGGCGACCGTCAACTTCAGCGAGGTAGTTTTGCGGTGAGGTGTGTCTGTCCCGGCCATCGACGGGTCCGATGACGACGACAAGGTAGTGGCTTCACCGGCTGGCGCTGGATCCGGCGTCCACGACGCCGCTCGGCGGCCTCCTCGTCCATCCCGTCCCCGGCGTGATCAGCTCGTGAGCATGGGCACCACGACCAGATCCGGCAACTCCAAGCCTGACCGCCACCGGATTTTGTGAGTCAAGAATCCCATCTATCCTAACCTCTCTCCATATGCACTTCATGATTCGGATTTAATTAGCATGATTTCAATATTCTTTGTTTCTTTACCAGATCGCCAGCCTCCCCTGCTACTTCAGTTTCAGATATTTGTTGAACATTCTTTGTTTCTTTACCAGATCGTCGGCCTCCCCTGCTACTTCATTTTCAGATATTTGCAACTTGATTTGGACATTCTTTGTTTGTGACAGAGAGCATGGGGTATAGTTTTTTTGAAAGAGACTGAGATCTATGGAATTACTTCTCTGAAAATATGTAATTACTTCCCTGTAATATATTTGAATGTGGCGTTGCAAGTTGTGAAACAAATTTATGTGAAATGATTTGTGGAATATATGTGAATTTATATTTCAATCTGGTGAAACTGACAATTTCAGTCTGTGGAAGTGGTATATATTTCTGAAAATGGTTGGAATGATTTTCAGTGAGATATGAATTGAAATAGCTGTGTGTAGTTGAGTTGTGCAAAAAATGTGGAACTAATATTTCAATGTATTGTTGCAAGTTGTGAAACTAATTTCTCTGAAATATATGAAATTACTTCTCTGAAATACATAGAACTGATATTTCTCATATTTGTAACTTGTTATTTCAGTGAGAAATTATTTTAGTGATATATGTATTGAGAAACTATTTTTTGTCCAATGTGGTGTTGCAAGTTGTGAAACTATTTTTTGTCCAAATATATGAAATTACTTCTCTGAAATATATGAAACTGCTATTTCATATATTTGTAACTTGTTGTTTCGGTAAGAAATGTATTGAAATATATGAAATTACTTTCCTGAAATATATTTCAATGTGGTGTTGCAAGTTGTGAAACTAATTTCTGTGAAAATATATGAAATTACCACATTGAAATATATGAAACTGCTATTTGTCATATCTGTAACTTGTTGTTTCAGAAAGTGAGAAAGGTTTGTCCTTTGTGAAAAATGTGAAACTGGGATTTCAATGTGTTGTTGCAAGTTGCAAAACTAATTTCTGTGAAAATATATGGAATTAGATCTCTGAAAAATATGAAACAACTATTTCTCTTATCTGTTACTCCCTCCATCCGGAAATACTTGTCATCAAAATGGATGAAAACGAATGTATCTAGAACTAAAATACATCTAGATACATCCATTTCAATGACAAGTATTTCCGGACGGAGGGAGTATTTGTTATTTCAGTGATATATGTATTGAGAAATTACTTCCCTGGAATATATTTCAATGCGGTGTTGCAAGTTGTGAAAATAATTTCTGCGAAAAAATATGAAATTACTTCTCTGAAATATATGAAACTGTTGTTTCTCTTATCTGGCATTTGTTATGTAAGTGAGATGTGTATTGGGAAATATGAAATTACTTCCCTGAAATATATTTCAATGTGTTGTTACAAGTTGTGAAAGTAATTTCTGTGAAAATATATGAAATTAGATCTCTGAAAAATATGAAACTGTTATTTGTCATATATGTAATTTGTTATTTCAGTCATATATGTATTGAAATGTATGAAATTACTTCCTTGAAAATATATATAATTACTTTACTGAAATACAGAAATATACATCACTTACATGGCTCAGCGACACATAGATATGTGAAATTTATATTACAATGTAGTGTAACTAGACTATTTTAGCCTATGCAAGTGGTATATGCTTCTTAAAAGGATTGCAATATTTTCTGAAAGATTTGAAATGATATTTCAGTTAGGTATGAATTGAAATAGCTATGTGTAGCTAAATTGTTTTGGAAAAAAAATATGAAACTGACATTTAAAGTGAGAGAGGTTGATCCTTTGAAAAATAAGCTGATATTTTTGTGCTGATTTTTGTATGTGTGTGAACTGTGAATTGAGACCGGCTTCACTGGCTGGAATCACGTGGGTAGGCCCAGCTGGTTAAATCACGTGGGTGGGGACCAGCTGGTGGAATACAACGGTTTAAATGAAGTAATGTCTGCAATATAGAGATACATCTTATGCCATTTCCAATGGTTGTAAGGCTGGTCATAGTGGGGAGTAACTTAGACTAGTAATACTAGTCTATATTACTACCTCTATAGTGAGTAATAACATATGTGTAGTGTCATGCATCATCTCATTTATTGCTTTGTAGATTCATTTTGCATTAGAAATCGCTATGTGATGGTAACATATTATGTTATTTTATTTGCCTCTCTTCATTAATTACCTGACATATTATTTTTTTTGCTTATGTGGCATGTATGTTACTACCTATATTACTTTCACTATGACCAGCCTAAGATAATTGTTGGTAGACTTTGCCACATAGAATTTTTAATGATGTGTCATATAATAAATAAGGTAAGAGAGGAAGGTTGTATGTACATGAACCAACACTCCTTGCACAAGCTCCAATATAGAATGAGAGAACACTTTATTTATTATCTCACATTCTATTGGGCAAACTAGATATAACTCATTGGAGTTGTTATATATTAAGGCGTTGGTTGATGATATGGCATATTTTATCAACAAGCTAATATACAGATTGTTAAAGATGCCTTTATGACAACTTTTAAGGTGGCAAGATTCTATTGGTCAGAGAAGCTCCGGTAGATCCCGGGAATGGTAAAAAGAGGGTTGTGATCCACAGTTACCGTCCATTATTTTCCAACGACTTCCGCTAGCTTCTGCGCCGAGTCGCCGACTCTTCTGTTTTTGACTTTTCGTCGGAGATTCTTCGGTTGTTCAGTAAAAGAGGGAGCAATGGTGAAAGAAGCGTCGGTGAGCGCCACATGCACTACCTTTTATATTTCTTTACGGGAATACGTAATTAACCATCTGAAATTGATCTCAGGTGGCTATGCAAGTGCATGAATTGTTTCACGCGTAAAAGCACATTGCGTCCTACGACATGTATATTATTTATGATAGGAATGTGAGGTCGTTATCGTAATGATGGTATGTCATCCAGATCTCTGTTACCAAATTTTGTGACGTGGTTGATATGCTGGAGGTAAGGTGGCCATTATGCCCGGCAGAGGAGGAGATCGTAAGAGTTTTCCTTCTTTTTGCTCAATTTGTTGATTGATTCATTTCATATTGCTCTTCACATTGTGTATTCCTCACGCGCTGCTGTGATGTATCACAAGATAGATGGACGATAATTTATGCATATAGACTATTGGATGAAGTTCTAGGGATAGTGCGTCCTTACTCAAATGCAGCTTGCTTTTGTCGATTCGTACGACTTTTGAGTGCCTCGTCTGTTTGTTTGTTTGTGGCGTTTGTTTCTGTTTACCAACTGCGGCGATCCAGTAACCGAGTGACCGTACCCATGTTATTTTAAGCCATTGTTTCACTGCGTTGATTCATTCGCACCCAGCCCTCGTCGATGTTACACACATGACGCACGCTCCAGTAAGAACGCACTGCGTAAACAACACGGCTGCTTACTCCACGATTTGGCCGGTCTTCCCTTTCGAAAACGCAAAACTAAACTTGTTTAATCCCATCCCAAATTTATAGAGTATGCTAGTCCCTGTCCACCCCGTCGACAGGCACTAGTCCCAAGACAAGACAATGATTAGATTAGCCCGCGTCTGCCTGGGCTCGACACGTCGGCGCCATGCATTGGCCGTCCGGGCGGCTTTGCCTGCGCGAGCTTTAGGCTAGTCATAATAAGAGTAACTTAGCGAGTAACATAACATATTTCAAGAATTTTTTGCTTATGTGGCAAGTAGTTAATGAAAAGTAGTAACATAATATGTTACTGTAACATAGCGCTTCTCAATACAAGATGAGTCTACAAGATAATAAATGAAGCTGTTTATGACACTACTATTATGTTACTTTGCATTAGAAGTAATATCATCGTAAGTCATACAACTTGCGTCTGATATTCAATTTGGTGCTAGAATTTTAAAAATACGGATTTATGGTCATCTAACTTAATATCACATGCAAATATGGTCATAAAATACGTGTACGGACGTATCAAGGTGTATGGCCCCACCTGTCAGTGAGTTGGTGGCGCTCGGCTGACTTATTTTTACACAAAACACCCTCACATTTTTTTATTTACGAGAAAAGCTGACCACACTGTACTATTTGTACAAAAACTAACCAAAAAAAAGGAGAGCCTGGAGCCAAACACGCGACCAATGTTCAACACACAACACAATCCACTCTAGCCAACCAACCCTTCCCCGTTCACATGTAGGATCCGGATAGCAAACGTAGACGTATTGAACACCGAGCTTAAATTTTATCGCATCTATGAGCAGTGCGTCCTGCTTATGAAAATTAACAGGAAATAGTGTGGCCGCCTGCTCTCAAACAAACAACCAATAGACAGCACACAAGACGTTCTGTCGCTACTACCTCCACGTATACATGTCCTTTTTGGATCTAACACAAGACGTTCTAGTCACTACAACCTGCACGTATACACGTCTATAATGAATGACTAGTGTTAATAATGTACTAAAAATTTGTAGTTAGTATGTAAATTATAATTTCAGTAATAAAAATACATCTAAATATCCGCGCGTGATAAATATTGTATACACGCAATAATCTACTTTTAAATTTGTTCATGTATTATTTTAGAAATATTCATATATTTAAATAAAATTTATGAATTATAAATTTTTCTATCATTTAAAATAACACAAAAATTACAATTAAAAATATTATTTTAATTCTACAAACATTTCAGTGACTATTCTCACATTTTATAGTCCAATGTTGATAGGAATATTCAATTGTGTCTAATATTTAAATTATATTAATTTCGATTAAAAATTATACACAAATGAATATTCATAAATGTTTGAATTCATCATTTTGCATAATTTAAATATAATCTGTGAGTGTATATCTTTTGGATTCATTAAACATATTTACTTAACAAAAAAATTCAATGTCGGTATTAACTAGATATTTTTTTATTAATACACAAGTGTATATTTAAATGTTTTTATGTACTAATGATAGTTCGTATGTATAATATTCTTAGAACATAACTTTATTAATTACATTTTACAAATATTTTTAAGAAATAGCGAATGCAAAATGACCCACAATATCTGCAGAAATAAGCCAGCAACGGCGGTCCCCTTCAGAAAGTCATGCACCTTGTGTGTAGTGCCAGAGAGCCAGCCAGAGTGACAGAGGGAGCAAGAACAAATTTCCATGCATAGGAGCTTGATTGTTGAAATGTCACTTTGTTTTTACCGCTCTGCAAAACTGTCCCGATGTGCAATTAATATCATTTACATTGTTTTTGCAAGTTTTTGTAGGTAGCTTACCAAGCTGACCGCTTGGTATTTACATTGTTTTACTGCTCCACATGTAAGTACTATGTGTTTCTCAAAAAAAAAAAATTTAAGTACTGTGTTGATGGCATTATATGTTGATCTTAATGCGTCAACCTATCTAGACATGACTACTCGTCCTGCTTAACGGAATCACAGTAGCAGTGCGCGCCTCTACGTGTTTCAGGTAAAAAAAAAGATTGATAAAATAGCTTAAATGGGCTGCGGATGCTAAAAATAAATGTCATTTAAGCTCCACGTTTTGTACATCTAACTTTGCTATCCATACACGATATGCAAACGGCATGGTTGGTTGGCTAGAGTGGCTTCTGTCGTGAACGGACGTCGCAGGATCGGTTGCAGGCTATCGCCCATTTTTTCTACTAATTTGACCTTTTTCAGAAATAAAGAAATGTGAGTGTGTTTTGTGCAAAAATTAAGTCAGCCATTGGTCATCATTCACTAACAGTTGGGCCATACACCCTGATACGTCCGCATGCGTATTTTATGATCATATTTGTACGCGATATCAAGTTAGATAACCATAAATCCGTATTTTCAAAGTTCTAGCATCAAACTGAACATCGAGCACAAATTTTATAACTCTCAGTGATGACACTAGTATAAGTTACACTCCACTATGACCAGCTTTATCCGCGCGCGCAGCGGAACGAGATGCGATCCTCGAGGGGTAGGAAGGGAACCATGCCGCACGGACGCGAACCACCGTGATCGACCTGCGGCGCACGGCAACGCCGTCCGCCGGACGTAGATGAAACGAAGGCCACGCGGTGGCGAGCCGTCGTCGGATTACTTTTTGGGATTGTCTATTTGACACTTGACTGTTTTTCAATTCGGCAACATTCAAATTTCCTCACAAATAAACAGATGACACATATATAACCACCAAAACCACCCGACATCAAAAAGTATGCCAAAACCGGTCGGGGTAAACACCTGACCCCGTTCGCCTGGACAACTAACCCCTCCAAGTACGCCAAAAATTACACTGTAAATACCCAAGTATTTACAGGGTCATTGTACTGTAATTACACTATAAATGCCCAAGTATTTACGGTGTAAAAATTTGGTATTTACACTGTAAGTTCAGTACAATGGCCCTGTAACTACATTGTAAATTCAGCACAATGGCCCTGGAATTTACATTGTAAATACAATGCAAAACCCTGCAATATACACTGTACAAATGCATGAATTTACAGTGTAAATACCAAAGGTATTCAGGGCCTTTGTACTTAATTACACTGTAAATACCCAAGTATTTACAGTGTAAATTCAGTGTAAATACCCAAGTATTTACAGTGTAAATTCAGTACAATGGCCATGTAGTTACATTGTAAATACACAAGTATTTACACTGTAAATTCAGTATAATGGCCCTATAATTACACGATAAATATCCAAGTTTTCGCACTGTAAATTCAGTACTAAAACCCTGGAATTTACACTGTAAAAATGCATATATTTACACTGTTAATTAAGTATAATGGCCTTGGAATTTACATTCTTAATACATTACAGATACAGTCCAAAGACCTTGGAATTTACATTGTATAAACATAGTAAGCACCTAGCATTTACCATTCAAACTACCGATTTACAGTGTAAAAACACCTCATGCCACCCAGGATTTACAGTATCCAAAACCAGGAACTCACAATTTTCTCCTTAAAAAATGATTTGTAGTTTGGAGATTAAAAAGTTAATATTGACAGTTTTCTGCTTAGAAAATACATGCATAGAAAAGAGCTATTAGTGATAACAGTTTGCAGCTTACAAAATTAAAATTCTCTCACATTTAATCTTCAATATTGCAGACGGGGAGCATGATAGGAAGAGTGACTGAAGAGTGACGAAGAGGATCTACTGTAAATGTCACAAGAACTCATTCTAAATGTGAGATATGTATAAATACTAGCAAACTGATTGCAAAAATCAATAGAGGAAAATACTATATACAATACATTCATGCTAACAAAAATTGTTTTGCATGAATCATTTTCATTCACAACGCTCCTCGATTCAGACAGGTAAAAATGAAATTCAAATACCGCATAGCTACAAATCTATGTGAAGGAGAAGTTTTAAACTAAAAGAAATCATGATGCTCGCAGGTACATTCGGGAGATGGTGCCGCAAACATTACACAAGATGGAGAGGAAAACTTCAAGAACAGAAATCACACAACAATAGAAATGAGGGTAAGCAAAACTAGTATTGAACAATCCATATCTGAATTGGGAAAAAAGAGAGAAAGTAACATCTCACTTACACCGCAGACATTGCAGGAAATGCATCATGAACCTACAGCAAGCGAAGAAGGCACAACAGAACCTAATCCCTAGGAGGCACACATGTTTGACAACATCAGTTTGGAACAGGTAGCCACATAAATAAATAAATCAAAGTCACAGATAGAATATGAAACCTATTTGTACAAACCTGTTTGAAAATTAAAACTGACACAAAAAGAATAATTTTGCAGGTCCCTGAAGATACCGACCTCAGTTCCACAACAACTAAATCAAAGTCAAACACAAACCAGATAAATCAAGAAGGACAAAGGGGAGAAACAGAGGACTCACATGAACAAGACGCATAATGAATACCTCGATGAAGAAGACATTGAGAGGTTCCTGCAAAATGAACAAGAGGCTGCATCAGAAGGCAATCTTATGAACACTAGCAGCAATTTCAAGCCACAGTTAGGCGTGCAGTTCAAAACAAAAGAAGAAGCCCAGGAATATATGAATTTCTACTCAAAAGTGGCTGGATTTTTAGTGGCTACAGTAGCAGCCTCAAGAACAACGAGCAAAAAGAGAAATAATGAGCTTGGTTCACATAAAACTTGAAAAGAGCTTGGTCAAAGTCTGCTTCATCACCCGAAAGTTCCTGAAAAATGCAAAATACAACAGACCCAAAATAGATAAACAGAGTTCAAGAACTAAGAATTGAAAAAAGAAACTAGAGAAGAAGAAAGAAATAACTACCATTGACATTGGATAAGATCCATCTTATGCGAAGTCATTAGGCACAAACAGTTCATCAGCAAAACAATCCGCCTCTCAAAAGAAGATGCTAACGGAACGTCCTGATTATAGACTTTCTGTAGCCTACCCATTAAACACGAAAAAACTGTTTGCCAAGACCCTCCTCAAACTACAAAATCAAAACACTCTTAAACAATGCTACATAAATCCTAAATCAAATACTACATTAACAACAAAGAATAAGAAAACTAATCAGGACCTATATCGTTGCAAATAAGACACACTAATGTTGTACAGGAATTACATAGGAGAAGCATGACAATTACAGAGTAAAATGCCCCAAAATTACACTGTAATACTAGGCCATATTACACTGTAATATAGCTGAAAATTACAGTGACGAAGCATGGGAACTACAATATAAGCATTATTACAAAAATTGGAATTACAATATGGGTACATTACACCGTAATATATCCAAAAAATACAGTGACTAAGCATTGGAATTACACAGTAAATCAGGGAAATATTACAGAATGATGAAGAAGCATACATGAAAATAATGGGAATTACACAAGAAATTTGAGCAAAATTACACTTTACTATAACTAAAAAATACAGTGACTGGGCATGGGAATTACAGTACAGCCATAATTACAAATTTGAAGCAAGGGAACTACAAAACGTAAATCTGGGAATATTACACAGTAATATATCCGAAAAAAGTTACTAAGCATGGGAATTACATAGTAAATCAAGGGAATAATACAGTGTGATGAAGAAGCCTACATGAAATTCATCAGAAGTACAGTGGAATTATGAGGTAAATACACTGTAATATAACTAAAAATACAGTGACTGAGCATGGGAATTACACTACAAATCAGATGAATTACAGTGCAAAGAAGTAATACAGTGTAATTCTACAAAATACAAGCACTAAGCATGGGAATTACACCACAAAATCAGATAAATGTTACAGTGCAAAGAAGTAATACAGTGTAATTCTACAAAATACATGCACTAAGCATGGGAATTACACCGCAAAAATCAGATAAATATTACGGGGTAAGCACACGAAAAATGCTGCCAAATACATGACTAAGAAGACATGAACCTAACCTTACACTCTAATGCTGGAGGGATCTAAGACTGAAAACATAGGGGGCAATTGCAGGGCTAGAACACAGGAGATTACAGAATAGCACAATCAGGGACATCCACTGAAGAATCATACTCCCAAGGACGAGACACATGAAGCATTACAGAGACTCCCACCAACCCAAACACATGAAGCATTACACACGAATCATACTCCAACCAGAACAAAACCCAATGGAAACCCTAAATCTAGACACCTACCAGCGACTACAAAACACATACCAGTGCCTACACCCGAGGGGATTCATACAGGAAAGAGCTAAAAACCTAAGCAGAGGAACCGCATCAATTTTATAGAACTTACACAAACACATCGGGAGCCATGGGGAAAATTTACAAGAGCACATACACCAAACACGGGCAGGAACATACACAATCCATCAATCAAACACCAGAACATACATGGATCTTGAAGCTACACTAGCAGAAACGAAGGAGAAACCTAGCAGCCGAGGAACGAAAAGCAAGGGAGGAGAAATCAAGCTCGAAGGGAAGGGGATCTCAGAATCGACATGAATGACGGGAATCGCCTCCGCTCCTCCGCTGCTCGAGTGCCTCTTCCCCTCATTCGCTCTCTCTCGCCTTATCCAAACAGTGCCGCCGAATGAAATGGGGAAACGACGCGGGGGGGGGGGGGGGGGGGCAGTCGGACCGGGGCGACCGTAACGGGCTGGGACAGAAACAAACCACAGCAGATAGACAAAAAATCAGCCCAAAAACCACACCTCCAAGCGTGAATCTCCGCACAAAACAGACAGACAGAGATTTGAATATTGTCGAATTAAAAAACAGTCGACTATAAAATAGCAAATCCGTACTTTTTTTAGTGGAATCTCCGATTACTTTGGAGGCAGCGACTGCTGAATTCACGCACCGCACAAATTACTTTGGAGGTCCAGGCTCCAGAGGCGTGTGCGGGCGGCAAGACTCGGACGTGAATGTCTGATTTGGAGACCACAGCCGGCATCGTGTGGTTGCGACGTACGCCGCGGGCTCTCGCGCTCCACTCATCGCGGAGACGGCGGCTGAGCCAGAGAAAATATCGAGAAAATATCATGTGGACACGGCACCGAAACGGCGATCCGGTCCGACGATCAACCGTCGCGCTTGCGCAGCACGGCCGCCGGTGCGTGCGTGGGCCTCGTGTGTGCATTGACAACACATTACCCCACGCGTACACGGGGAAAACGCGCGGCTCGTGGCCTAGCTTAGCTAGGACCTTAACTTGCCAAGCGAAGCCAAGCCAGCTGGCCCCATGCAGCACGGCAAGGTACATGGTGAACCGCGCGGCTCGCCACACGACCGAAAAGACCGCGAGGAGAGAGTACGCTGGCCGCCCGCCGCCCGGCGAAGACACGTCGCTCGTATTTCTTCTACGTAAGCCTCCACGGTTTCACGTCTGGCCGCAAGAAGTTCAAGAAACGGTGGTGGTAGTGAAGCAAATGACATGTTTGCCCGGCTTCGTTTGAGTGAGGGGCAATAACGGGACGCGTCTTCGGCTCGCTGCTCGCTTCAGTATTTGTAGTTGTCGTTAGATGGTCTGCAGATGTGAATATTTCTTTTACTTTTTATTATGTTTTTTGTATATTATCTTGACAGTTTATGAATAGATTGAAAGTTTTCCCTCAAAGTAAAAACGGCATGCTTGCGTGGTTGCACACCACTAGAGCCGTCAACAACACCGAGTCGCCAGTCGCGACACGCGCGAGGTCACAGGAACCACCCGCCACACAAATCCGGTGGCTGGAGCATGCCCGGGGATCGCGAGGAGGAGCGCGCGGCCAGCTGCGCAAGACATCGGTGTCGCCGGCTGAATTTTTCATCTCCATCTCGCGATCAAAGTACGTTGCGAGGAGAAAACGTGGCTGGGAGCGGCCCCGACAAGACGGCACTCACCGACAGCGGATAAGCGAGGGCTTTGCACTCCCGTGGTGTGGCGCGCAGGAACCGTCGCTGCTGATGCTCGTCCTCACGGGGAGGAGGGATCGAGGTAGCGAGTCGCTGCTGCTTTCCTCCTGCATTATTGGGGCCTATCTACTACCAGTGGCTGCGAAAAGTCCATTCTGCACCCGAGCTCATATGTTCCCGCATGAACAGTAAAATCGAAAAAAATTCAAAAAATTCCAATTTTTTTTAGAGAAACATTGACAAAAGTTCTAAGTGCCTGCAAAACTTCATCATGAATTCACATTCCTGTAAGGCGTGGCAAAAAAAACAAATTCAGTGCTTCAAAATGCATTTGAAAGTAGCTTTTTCAGAGTACTATTTTTGTTTTTTTTGCCACGCCTTTTAGGAATGTGATTTCATGACGAATTTTTGCAGGCACTTAGAACTTTTGTCAATGTTTCTCTCAATTTTTTTTGAAATTTTAAAAAAAAATTTGATTTTTTTCAATTTTACTGTTCATGCGGGAGTATATGAGCTCGGATGCAGATTAGCCGCATCCCAGTGGCTGTTACTATTAACTTTCTCCCGTTGCTTGCTCGCCCCTCTATCCTGTTGGTCCCATACGACACGATAACGTGTCACTGCCAGGGAAAACAGTTCCTTGGTCCCGGGCTCCTGGCTCACGGTGAACGGGATAGGCATCGCTTGCTCGTCGGTTGGAACAGTTGCGCGGTCATTTTGTTCGATTATTACTATGATGATTTGACTGGTGAACCTGTGTGCATAGAGAAACACAGAAAGGGTATGCGTGTGTAGAGTATAGAATTGTACAATCAGCGGGGTCGAATGAAATAAATATCAACTTAAGGGGTTACAGGTGACTAGAGCCAAAGTGTTACTACAAAGATACAAATCGTCCTTGTTGGAAGGAATATAAGCGGTAGTTAAGGCTAGTCGTAATGGTAGTATCATAGCTAGTATCATGCATGCCAACTAGGCAATTTTGATGAGGTGTCATAGTATTAAATGAAGAAAGAGAGGATGAAGTATCATATCATGATACCGTACCATAATAAATGCTATGCTATTTTGTATCATACATGACAATAAATAAAGTACTACATGATATTAATATATAATTCTATGCATTAGAGAGGTAGTATCATACACTAGTATCATATGCATGATACTAGCATATGATACTTCCCGTTACAACCAGCCTAACACAGTAGTCTGGAGCCGACATATAGCAGGCTAATAAACACTAGGGTACACACAAGCGTCAGGACGGCGGAGCACTGCTGGTTTCAGAACCCCACGATCTCAAGCCGAGATCGTCACACAGCGACAGAGAGTTGCAACTTGCTCCATATTCCTTCAGCTTCATTGTCTGCCAATTTGTCAGCGAGGGTATCCCAAATTAGAAAATCATGGATAAGCAAGAGCTTTTAGAGCTTTTAAACACGGTGTGTGACGCAAAATAAAAAAGATTTGTGAGCAGGACGGCTAGTGAAGCGCACCTTCTACTTGAGCGGGTGGAACGCCTGACTGGAGGAGCAACGTCTGCAGAGTCTTCCAAGATAGGTTCTCTGATCTTCTTTACGGTCGATCGTGTCGAACCTGTACAGATAGACGGAACAAGTCCCTTGAGCAACTGGATCTATGACGTGTTCTTCATTAATCTAAGCTGGAATTATGGCTTACCTTTACGACTGCGAACAGTTTTGGATGATTGAACCTCTGTGCTATCATCTTCTGATTCCGCGACAGTGGACGATGTCTGACTTTTTCCGGAACAAATGTTGCCGCTGCCTTTTGTCCTGTTCTCCTTATTTTCAGCAGCGCTATCCGCTGAAGGATCAATATCCTCAGTAGCTTCATCTGCCTCCTCATTTTCAGCACTGCTATCCACTGAAGGACCAGTAACCTCAGTGCCTTCCTCTGCCTCCTCATTTTCAGCATTGCTACACACTGAAGGATCAGTAACCTCAGTGGCTTCTTCTGTCTCCTTATTTTCAGCATTGCTATCCACTGAAGGGTCAATGTCCCCAGTACCTTCCTCTGCCCCCTTATTTTCAGCATTGCTATCCACTGAAGGATCGATAACCTCACTGGTTTCCTCTGTTAACGGAACACACATAAATAAGTGAACTCTCTAGTGAACATTCTCTACTCTAGTGCATACATCATAAACACCACTTTGTCCGTTTCAAAAAAAATAAAAATAAACACCACTTTGGGTTGTGATGAAGTAATCATACATGAAATACTCGCATGGAAAGTAACTTAAATGGCAAAGAACATAAAGATATTCAGAAAGAAAGAAAAAAGTTAACTCACCCTCAGCAGAGTTTCTGTCATTCTGTCCAGCTTCCTTAGCGAGTAGGATTTTATCAAGAGAATCAATTTTCTGCTTATGTGCCTCCGCATTTCTTGCCGTGGCTTCTTGTTCTTTCTTTTCCTCATGAACTTTGCTAACTTTCTCCTCAAATTCCTCAATGCAAGCATTGAGATCTGGCTAAATTGTTCTTTCTACTCAAATTACACTGTTTGGACAAATTGACATAGATCAATGAAAGCATAGAATTCACAAACTCAGACTTCTGGTTTCAACAAAACGTTAAGCGTATGCAGCCATTGAGGCTATGCAACCAACCTTTGCTATCACGCTTCTGAAGTGGTTCAGCACAGAATCTTCACATAATGCATGCTCAAACATCTTGAAATTATCGATGAGTTTCTTCAAACCTTTCTCAGTGAAGGTTAGCTGAGAGAGGCAGTAAGAGATATACTCCCACTGCCTAACATCTGAAAATACAAGCAAAGAAAGAATCATACATCTGAGTAAGTGGTGAGCACAAAGTTATGCAATTCATGAAAACATCCAAAATAATGCATGTAGTAAATCATGGCTGTTTCAGGGGGAACAGAAGACTGAAATGAGAGTCAAAGAAGTCAGCTGGCTTGCTAAATTTCCATACTGCTAACTTCTGCGGAGAAACTTACAAGACAACACGTAGCACAACCTGCTGATTCACAGCATTAAATCTTTGGTTGGTGCTCTCATTTTATTCGTATTTCTTAATTTCCATTCATCAAAGTTCATTTATATCGTGGTTTCTTAAACAGAAGTTGAGTGGTCGACAGTTGATTAGCAATTAATGGAAGCACACACGAACAACATAAATATTCAATATAATCAGATTGGAGAAGTAAGAATATAATACCATTTACACCAGCAAACCTATTGCAAAGCTTATCGACAAGAGCTTCCATTTGTTTGTCCTGAAATAACAGTTAGAAATTAATATAGTTATCGAGAAATAAAAACCAAAGTGCACTAATGGCAGACAAAGAAGCGGCATGTTAGACCTTTTTAATAGAACCAATTAAGAATTGCATGATGTTGCGAAACGTTTCTTCCTTGAGGTGTTGATTGCACAGTCTACTCAGAATATCTGGAAGAAGATTATAAATTGGATTGCTTCCTGCACAGTTGCCAAAGGAAAAAAAGGAGGTAACCATATTAGCTAAAGTCTAACTGCAGTATTAAATTAAATCAAATGGACTGACACATTTTATACATGTACCTTTCTTTGACAACTCATGGAAGAAGAGTTTTGCAAGGCTTGAGATCCTCTCATCTTCATCTTCTACCCTCACCGCCATTTCGTTGATATAACCTTTAACCTGTATAGGATTTGCGAACGCGTTTCAGTGGTGGTACATGTGCGAGAGCGGAAACGTCTTACCCTGTCATGGGCGACGTGTTGCATGTTATATAGAGGTGTGCGAGACCTGATACGCGTACAATCTGTTGGAGATACAACTTGGAGAGGAAGGAAGATACATGAGATAAGGCAGCCGGTTGTAACCGAATATGAGATACCTACGTGCGCCTATCTACCTCTATCTATCTCCTAACTGTAAGAGAATATATCTCCAATATGACCAGATACATTGTATGTTTAACACCCTCCCTTAATCACAACTTGGTCAAGTTGAGATTATGCTTGAAATCTTCAAAACTCCTCACAGATAATGCCTTTGTAAACCCATCTGCAACTTGGTCTCTGGAGTGTATAAACCGGATATCAAGTTTCCTCTGAGCAACTCTTTCTCTGACAAAGTGGAAATCAATTTCTATATGCTTTGTTCTGGCATGAAAAACTGGATTTGCAGAGAGGTAGGTGGCACCAAGATTATCACACCACAGGCATGGGACTTGTGTAGTTTTCACACCAAGCTCCTTCAACATGGATTGAACCCATATGATCTCTGCTGTAGCATTTGCTAATGCTTTATATTCTGCCTCTGTACTTGACCTAGAGACAGTAGCCTGTTTTCGTGCACACCATGATATCAAGTTGGGTCCAAAAAACACTGCGTACCCACCAGTTGACCTCCTGTCATCCAAGCATCCTGCCCAGTCAGAGTCAGAGAAGGCACTGACAAGAGTAGAGGGTGACTTGCTAAAATTTAGACCAATACTCAAAGTGTTCTTGACATATCTGACTATACGCTTTGCAGCTGTCAAGTGAACAGTAGTAGGTGCATGCAGAAACTGGCATACTTTATTAACAGCAAATGAGATGTCAGGCCTGGTGAGAGTGAGATACTGCAATGCTCCTACTAAACTTCTATATTTCGTGCTGCCCTCTTGATCCAAGAGTGTCCCTTCTGTAAGAGACAATTTTTCTGAACTAGATAAAGGAGTGGGTGAGGGCTTACAACCTTGCCGACCAGCCTTTTTAACCAGATCAGTTGCATACTTTTCCTGAGAGAGATGAAGCCCACCCTTGTGTCTCTTCACCTCAATTCCAAGGAAGAAATGCAGGTTTCCAAGATCCTTCAAAGCAAAGTCTGCACTCAAGTCCTTTAACAATCCTGTGATTGCTTCATCAGATGAGCTTGTCACAATAATATCATCAACATATATGAGAACAAACATGCATGTGTTGAACTTATTGTAAATAAATAATGAGGTGTCAGACTTAGATGGAATAAAGCCAAGTGCCTGCATTTTATGACAGAGACGAGAATACCACGCTCTTGGGGCTTGCTTTAGTCCATATAGGGCTTTGTCAAGCTTGCAAACATAGGAGGGAGCACTTTTGCTTTCAAACCCAGGAGGTTGTTTCATGTACACTTCCTCTTCCAGAACACCATGAAGGAACGCGTTCTGAACATCTAATTGCCTCAGACTCCATCCTCTAGACACGGCAATAGAAAGAACAAGGCGGATGGTAGCAGCTTTAACAACTGGACTAAAAGTGTCCTCATAGTCTATACCATACCGTTGCTTGAAGCCTTTCGCAACGAGTCTGGCCTTATAACGATCAATGGTTCCATCAGATTTTCTTTTAATCCTGAACACCCACTTGCAATCAATAAGATTTTTACCGTGTTGTGGAGGAACCAAGTGCCACGTCTTGTTTTTCTCTAGAGCTTTATACTCTTCACACATTGCCTTTTTCCATTCTTCATTGCCGAGAGCTTCTTCAAGGGTGCTGGGCTCACCTGGTTCTCCTGTAGAGCAGACCAAACCATACTTGGTTATGTGTTTGTAATTTAAAGGTTGAATTACCCCTTGTTGAAGCCTTGTGCGACGTGGAGGTGCAGGAGAGCTCGTAGCAGCCGCAGAAGATCCCGTCGCCCCTTCTGGAGACCGGACACCACCAGACTCCGAGGTGGATCCGCCTGCAGCAACTGATTCGGGCCGAATAAGATCTTCTGTGGCAACAGACCGAGGCGCTGGTGAGGTGAGAGCCGCAGAAGATCCGGGCCGCCTGGCAGACTCATCATGAGCCAATGATGACGCAGGCCCGCTGGACTCTGGCGCGGCCTCGATGCGTGTTTCACGAACGGCGGAACGCCGCTTGTAGCATGCAGGTTGGGCCGCAAAACGCGTGCGACCCTGGCCACCCTCGGGCTGCCGCATGGCAGTTGGTGACTGGTGCGGGCTGGAGGGCGCGCCTCGCCAACCGTGTCTGGCGCGTTAGCCGGCGTGTCTGGCTGGTCTGCTGCCGATCCGCCGCTGTCACCTGGCGCGGATCCCGGAGCTGATTGCCTGGGTCGTTGGAACGGCAATCCCGAGGGGGATATGTTCCCCTCGCTGCGGCACACGCGATATGGCCCGTCCGGGGCGATCTCTTCACCATTTTCTTCGCCGTTTTCACCCCCTTGCTTGCCTGTAATATCAGCAAAAGACTCATGCGCACTGTTTAGAGGGTTAGCCAACATATGATCATCACAATTGTTAATGCCCCCTTGATCATAGCTAAGGAGATTCAGAGGCAACAGAAGAATTTCTTTTTGGAGAAGGGCACCGGCATTAGGGTGAAGCTCAGAGAAGGGAAACTTGGTCTCATCAAAGACAACGTCTCGTGAGATATAAACATGACCCGTGGAGATGTCAAGGCACTTTACACCTTTGTGTTGTGCACTATATCCAAGGAAAGCGCATTGCGTGGAGTGAAACATTAGTTTGCGCTTGTTGTAGGGACGTAAGTTTGGCCAACATGCACAGCCGAAAACACGGAGTGTAGTGTAGTCCGGTTTTGTGTGGAGGAGACGTTCTACCGGAGTTTCATTATTTATGACACGGCTAGGAAGCATGTTAATAATGTGAACAGCAGTAAGGAACGCTTCGTCCCAAAATTTTAGAGGCATGGAGGCATGTGCTAAAAGAGCGAGGCCAACTTCGACAATGTAGCGATGCTTTCGTTCAGCGGAGCCATTTTGTTGGTGAGCGTGGGGGCACGACACAAGATGTGAGACACCAAGAGTTTGGAAGAAGGAGTTCAATTTCTCGTACTCCCCCCAGTCTGACTGTACAGCAATGATTTTAGAGTCAAACTTGCGTTCAACAAGTGCTTGAAAATTTTGGAACACTTGAAAAACGTCGGATCTTTTCTTAAGAAGATAAATCCAAGAGAACTTGTTGTAGTCGTCAATGAAACTCACATAATAGGTGTGTTTACCAACGGAACTAGGGGCAGGCCCCCACACATCAGAAAAGATCAATTGCAATGGTTTGGTAGAAACACTAATGGAAATTGGATAAGGCAATTGATGACTTTTAGCTCGCTGACAAGAATCACAAATAGTTTCAACATTACGCTCACCAACATGCGGGAGCTTATTTTTCCTAAGCAATTTTTCAACTAAAGAAAAAGAAGCATGTCCTAATCGATCGTGCCACCGTGTTGACGAAAGTTTGACAACACCAAAAGCTTGTTTATTTGATCTTGTGTGCTCCGGAATCAATGGATAGAGCCCTCGAACACATCTACCTCGATAGAGGATTCTCCTCATTACCTGATCCTTGATCAAGAAAAAGTAGGGATGAAATTCGAGGAAAACATTATTGTCAAGAGCAATTATATGAACAGAGAGAAGGCTTTTGTTGGCACTAGGAACATGTAAGATTTTCCTAAGATGAATTTTACGACGAGGGGTATTAAAAATTGAATGACCAATGTGGTTTATCCTCATACCTTCACCACTGGCGGTGTGGATTTGATCCTTGCCACGGTATTTTTCCTTCATAGTCACCTTTTCAAGTTCATTGGTGATGTGATTGGTGGCACCACTGTCGACGTACCAATTGGTGTCGATCCCATAGGCGCCATCCGCAGCAGCAGCAACTTTTTCTTCATCTTGAGACGAGTCATCATCGTCCTCATATCGGTACCAGTAGTCCTTGGCCGTGTGCCCTGGCTTGCCGCATATCTGGCAGCGAGGTGCATCTGGGCGTGCTCGAGTTGAACCGCCGCGGCGACCCTTGGTGTTGGTGTAGGAGGGCCGCCCGCCGCGGGAGTTGCTGCCGTTTCCCCCGCTAGAGTTCTTGCCCCAGGGACGCGGTGATCCACGCTGACGAGAGGAGCCACCACCACAGCCGCGGAAAGCAGCGTTGGCTGATGACTTGAACCCGCCCGAGGACTGGAAGAGCGCCACGCGCTGGTCGAAGTTACTCATCATGGAGAAGAGTTCGTCGATGGAGACCGGCGTGGTGCGCGCGTCGAGGGCGGACACCAGGGGCTGGTAGTCCATGTCCAGCCCATGGAGGATGTAGGAGACGAGCTCGTCATCCTGGAGAGGCTTGCCGGCCGCGGTGAGCTCGTCCGCCAGGCCACGCATGTGGGCGAAGAAGGTGGCGACGGATTGGGTCCCCTTCTGCGCGTTGATGAGGGCGGTGCGGATGTTGTTCACCCGGCTCAGAGATTGAGATGAGAACATCCCCGCCAAGGCAGCCCAGAGCGCGTGCGACGTGGTGATCGCGGTCACCTGCACGAGCACTTCTTTGGACAAATTATTCAGCAAGTAGCCGAGTACCTGCTGGTCTTCTCGTACCCAGATGGGGTGGAGAGGGTTGGGCGTCGTTGATTCCTTCCCTTCCTTGTCCTTGGTGACGAGGGAGCGGGACGGCTCTGATGTGGTGCCATCGGCATAACCGAAGACATCAGCACCTCGCAGCTGTGGCACGATCTGGGCGCACCACAAGACGTAATTGGTGCGGGTGAGTTTCTCCGTGACCTGCTGGTTGAGGTTTGGGTGGGAGGAGCTGGAGGAAGACATGGCTAGGGCACTAATGGAGATGAGCTAGATTAGATGTTTGGAGGAGGAAGGCTCTGTATACCATGTGCGAGAGCGGAAACATCTTACCCTGTCATGGGCGACGTGTTGCATGTTATATAGAGGTGTGCGAGACCTGATACGCATACAATCTGTTGGAGATACAACTTGGAGAGGAAGGAAGATACATGAGATAAGGCAGCCGGTTGTAACCGAATATGAGATACCTACGTGCGCCTATCTACCTCATCTATCTCCTAACTGTAAGAGAATATATCTCCAATATGACCAGATACATTGTATGTTTAACAGTACAAAGAGAGAGAGAGAGAGCCATTTCGTTGATATAACCTTTAACCTGTATAGGATTTGCGAACGCGTTTCAGTGGTGGTACAGAGAGAGAGAGAGAGAGCAGAAAGAGAGAGATTGGCAGGGAGAGAGAGACCTTCATCATGTCAATCAATATGAGATGAGAAATGACCAGCACAGCATTCTTCCTCACATATGCCGATGAATCGTTCAATCGGGCATATATGTGTTCTGTCCAAGGTTCTAAGAGGTTTGGAAAGCGAACTGCTAAATCACCCAGGGCTATAGTGCAGTTAGATCGGACGATTTCAGAGGATGCGTTTTCCACAAAAGTAAATAGGATCTGGAGATTTGCCTCGCTGCAAGTTGAGCATATAATGAGATTCAGTGTCGTCATAAATTTGTAGATAAAACAAGATGCTACCCATAGTATTAAACAAACACAACTAGGTGGATGTTGTTTGCGTACCAGAATTCTACATCAATAATCATTAGTCTGCAAAGAGCAAGCATTGCAGAAGCATGTAACTCCGGGAACTACACCCAAAAAATAATATTAAGTCATGACAAAACCACAGAGAGCAATGGAATCCAAACATTTCAAAGATGTACGAAGGGCAATACAATAGAACACAGACCTTTTGCAGCAAAGTCAGATTCCTGCAGAGTTTTGATAGAAATGGTCCGCAATGTCCAAGAAGGTTCTTTTCACAAGAATAGGAAACAATCTCCCTTTCAGCTTTTTCAGCAAAGAACTCGATTGCAATATCTCTCGTTGCACCAAGTCCCAGTTCAGCATTTATGTCTTGTGCCTGCCAGCATCACACAAAGAATAACAAGTTTAAGTCACATGAAACAATGACAAGCCAAAGTCAAAAATTTCAAATGGATGTAACAGACAAGAATTACCTCCGAATTCTTGGAACCATCTACCTGACTATCCTCATTGGTGGACTGTGATTTTTCATTCTTCTGTTTTTGTTTGTGGATTTTCTTAACAGAAGTCTCAATGTAAACCAAATGGTTGAGTGCTATATGACTAATGACAAAAAGAAATCTACCCAACTTCATGGCTGATAACTCCGTAATTGTGGAACTATTCTGAGTTTCAAGTTCCACTCCATTAGACACGCCATCCATTCCTAAGGCACTGAATACAGAACTGAGGGATTTCTTTGCAATCTCAGCAGCAAGGATTTCAGGTGCAGGGTGTAAGGTATATATGGCACTTATAGCTTTATCTGTTGCTCCATACCATATTTTCTCCGGAAGCGAGAAGCTTTGCAGTGCAGCAAATACTCTGGTACTAGTACTTAGTAATTTGATCTTGTCTTCTTCTGATAATCTTTGCAGGGCAAGGCATGCAGTTCTAGCAAGTAGAGGCTCTTCCTTAGCCAAGCGCCCAAACCCAATGTCAACAATATCTTGCAAGTGAGTACCCAGAATGCTAGGAGATGACTTTGCTGCCATGCAAAGAATTGATAAAGCTCCACGGCATTGCACTGGCCTTACACCGTTGATGTTGAAGCAAAAATAATCCCACAAAGCTGACATCTGCAAGAGGTTGTGGGATTTAGCAAGTATGCTCCTCATGAGCAAAATAAGATACAATGCATCACTAAAATAGTACAGTGGCATTCAACAAAATGGCTATGCTTAAATAGGCCTAGGAAAACATTGGTGTTGATACAGTTGTCAAAGTACACCTTAATAGCTCAACAAATGAATAGAACTTATCATTAGAATCTTCAAAGGAAATTCTCACATTGAGGCATTGATGAGCTGGGAGCAAAATTTTCAGCATGCATCTTAAATTCACAATTGCTGGATGTTCTAAAATTAGCTCTCTCACCTACATGCAAGTTAATAACCCTATCTTGGACTTCCACAATACAATGCAATAGCAAACAAGAATAGAATAATCTAAGCAACAACACATCTAATCAGTATTCGGTACACATTGAATTCTATATGAAAGAGTGCATAGCATTGCTGTTGCTACAAGTATCAGCAAACATTGAGGGGAAAGAAGAACGCACCGTGTTGGATGAAATCTCTCCTTTCAGTACCAATGAACTAACTAAGCTCTCCAGGGCAGCAAGGTCACCAATGCTACAATCAATGTTGAGGTTTATCAAACTTTTGGCTGTTTCTGTTGGGATCCTTTTTGTGTATATGGCAATGAATGCGCTCTCCACTGCTTCATATATTGACTTATCCTGAGAAAATACCTACAAAAAGCTAAAATGAGTGAGGAAAATGCAAACAAAACATGAGTTCACAAACTAGCTAGTTCCGGGACAGTACCAGAGGTAACATTTTCCGGAGTGCTGCTTCTGAACCTTCAACCTAAAACTGTCTGCATCTCATTAGCAGAAGAATAGTGTTCTCGACATCTGTGGCTGAAGATGAAGCCAATAACTGGATAAGAATTGGCATTAACGATGTTATACATGTCGTGAATCGCAGACCAGCCTCAAGGGATGCAACCAAAGCTCTGATCTGTTCTAAGTTTGTTATATATACAAACATAGGATCTTGATCTGTCTGGTCTTGACTAGAAGGTAGGCAAATATCACTGACACTCTCGTCTTGCCCCACGGTCACTTCACCCAATGGATGGTCATTAACAAGTTCACCTTCCGCGGGAGACTGAGATTCCTTTTCTTCCAATTTCTCCTTGTACTTCTCTAAAGTTGCCTCAAAGGTCGTGGCCCTTAGTTGAGGCCCAAAAGGGTGGTGTTGCAGCATTGTGATGAGAAGTTGTAGTGCTGATTTCCTGACGATTGCACTTTTATCCTCCAACCTCCCTGAAGCAACTGATGCCACTTCATTCCATAGGCCAATTGAAATAGCATTTTCTTCACACAACTCTGCCCAGACCTGAAGGACACGACTCCTCGTGTATGCTGACACGTCCCTGCAACGCTCGATCAAAATTTCTAGCATAGCCTGCTTACTTCGGAGCCTTATGGAATGAGCACTGTTATTTCCATCAACGTCTTTGAAAGCCTTTGCAGCCAACTTGCCCAAGACCCCAACAAAAGAATTCCTAATCTTGTATGATTCCCCACCAAAATGTGGTATTAGAACACCAAGATTGGTAGACATAAGTTTTGGCAAACGATCTGCAAGTTCTACTAAGAATCTCCCAACATTGTCAGCACCAGCACCATCTCTCACATAGTCGTTCGGGTCAGTGCGACCTATTTCCCTGATCAGGGAAATTGTCAAGCTTCCATCACCAAACTTTTTCTCTGCAGCAGCAACTGCTTCAGCAAGATGAGCGACACTGAAATCATATTTATGGATCAAATCCAAGACAGATGCACTGGTTTGAGAAATCTTTTGATGCCTTGTAGCTATTGCACCAATTATCCGGCATAGACCATTTGTTGTTTCCTCATCTTTTAACATTCTCAAAGAGAACATAAGTACACCTATGCATAAGAAAGCAAAGTCACTATAAGAATAAGATTACTGAAAAATACACCATACCAAGGTTCAAGAACTTACTTTGAAGCAAAAGATAGGTATCGCTCATCATCGCTGCCTGGACCAAAAAGTAGTGTAAGGTCAACTTCAAGAGAATTAGCAACCAGATTCATGATCCGCCCTCTTTGCGCTTCCCAATTCCAAGCATAAACAGGATTCTTCTTCCGACCATGTGTTGTCACCTAAATCCAAATGGCAGAGAAAACTATTCAAATGTAAAAAGGTTTAAAAATCTAAAGAATCATATGCTTTGGACAAGTATTACCTTTGCCCCAGTGCCACTATCAGCTGAAGATTCCTGAGCGAGAACAATGGAGAGGAGGAAAAAGGAGTAGATCTTGAGGGCATTGCGGTGAGACGCGGTGCGGTCAGTGATAGAGATCCCATCAGAGGGGGATGACTGTTGGAAATATGCCCTAGAGGCAATAATAAAAGCATTATTATTATATTTCCTTGTTCATGGTAATTGTCTTTATTCATGCTATAATTGTGTTATCCGGAAATCATAATACATGTGTGAATAACAGACACCAACATGTCCCTAGTAAGCCTCTAGTTGACTAGCTCGTTGATCAACAGATAGTCATGGTTTCCTGGCTATGGACATTGAATGTCATTGATAACGAGATCACATCATTAAGGGAATGATGTGATGGACAAGACCCAATCATAAACATAGCATAAAGATCGTATAGTTCGTCTGCTAGAGTTTTGCAATGTCAAGTATCTTTTCCTTAGACCATGAGACCGTGTAACTCCCGGATACCGTAGGAGTACTTTGGGTGTGCCAAACGTCACAACGTAACTGGGTGACTATAAAGGTAGACTACGGGTATCTCCGAAAGTATCTGTTGGGTTGACACGGATCAAGACTGGGATTTGTCACTCCGTATGACGGAGAGGTATCACTGGGCCCACTCGGTAATGCATCATCATAATGAGCTCAAAGTGACCAAGTGTCTAGTCACGGGATCATGCATTACAGTACGAGTAAAGTGACTTGCCGGTAATGAGATTGAACGAGGTATTGGGATACCGACGATCGAATCTCGGGCAAGTAATATATCGATTGACAAAGGGAATTGCATACGGGGTTGATTGAATCCTCGACATCGTGGTTCATCCGATGAGATCATCGTGGAGCATGTGGGAGCCAACATGGGTATCCAGATCCCGCTGTTGGTTATTGACCGGAGAGTCATCTCGGTCATGTCTACATGTCTCCCGAACCCGTAGGGTCTACACACTTAAGGTTCGGTGACGCTAGGGTTGTGAAGATATGTATATGCAGTAACCCGAATGTTGTTCGGGGTCCCGGATGAGATCCCGGACGTCATGAGGAGTTCCGGAATGGTCCGGAGGTAAAGAATTATATATAGGAAGTGCTGTTTCGGCCATCGGGACAAGTTTCGGGGTTACCGGTATTGTACCGGGACCACCGGAGGGGTCCCGGGGGTCCACCGAGTGGGGCCACCTGTCCCGGAGGGCCCCATGGGCTGAAGTGGGAAGGAACCCAGCCCTTAGTGGGCTGGGGCGCCACCCCCTAAGGGGCCCATGCGCCTAGGGTTAGGGGAAACCCTAAAGGGGGGGCGCCCCCTTGCCTTGGGGGGCAAGCCCCCCACCCTTGGCCGCCGCCCCCCCTTGGCACCCCTATATATAGTGGGGGAGAGGAGGGACTTTGCCCTACGGCTTTTGGTGCTTCCCTCTCTCACTGTTACATCTCCCTCCTGCGTAGTATAGGCGAAGCCCTGCTGCTGTGACGCCCTGCATCCACCACCACGCCGTCGTGCTGCTGGATCATCACCAACCTCTCCTCCCCCCTTGCTGGATCAAGAAGGAGGAGACGTCTCCCGTCCCGTACGTGTGTTGAACGCGGAGGTGCCGTCCGTTCGGCACTCAGTCATCGGTGATTTGGATCACGTCGTGTTCGACTACATCATCCCCGTTCGTTGAGCGCTTCCGCACGCGATCTACAAAGGTATGTAGATGCATCTCATGACTCGTTGCTAGATGAACTCCTAGATGGATCTTGGTGAAACGAATAGGAAATTTTTTGTTTTCTGCAACGTTCCCCAACAGTGGTATCAGAGCTAGGTCTATGCGTAGTTCTTCTTGCGCGAGTAGAACACAATTTGTTGTGGGCGTGGATTTGTCAACTTTCTTGCCGCCACTAGTCTTTTCTTGCTTCAGCGGTATTGTGGGATGAAGCGGCCCAGACCAACCTTACACGTACGCTTACGTGAGACCGGTTCCACCGACTAACATGCACTAGTTGCATAAGGTGGCTGGCGGGTGTCTGTCTCTCCCACTTTAGTTGGAGCGGATTCGATGAACAGGGTCCTTAGGAAGGGTAAATAGAAGTTGACAAATCACGTTGTGGCTTTCACGTAGGTAAGAAAACGTTCTTGCTAGAACCCTAATTCAGCCACGTAAAACTTGCAACAACAATTAGAGGACGTCTAACTTGTTTTTGCAGCAAGTGGTTTGTGATATGATATGGCCAAAGTTGTGATGAATGATGAATGATCTATATGTGATGTATGAGATGTTCATGCTATTGTAATAGGAATCACGACTTGCATGTCGATGAGTATGACAACCGGCAGGAGCCATAGGAGTTGTCTTTATTCTTTTATATGACCTGCGTGTCATTGAGAAACGCCATGTAAATTACTTTACTTTATTGCTAAACGCGTTAGCCATAGTAGTAGAAGTAATAGTTGGCGAGCAACTTCATGGAGACACGATGATGGAGATCATGATGATGGAGATCATGGTGTCAAGCCGGTGACAAGATGATCATGGAGCCCCAAGATGGAGATCAAGGGAGCTATGTGATATTGGCCATATCATGTCACGTTTATTATTTGATTGCATGTGATGTTTATCATGTTTTGCATCTTGTTTACTTAGAACGACGGTAGTAAATAAGATGATCCCTCATAATAATTTCAAGAAGTGTTCCCCCTAACTGTGCACCCTTGCGACAGTTTGTTGTTTCGAAGCACCACGTGATGATCGGGTGTGATAGATTCTAACGTTCACATACAACGGGTGTAAGACAGATTTACACATGCAAACACTTAGGCTGACTTGACGAGCCTAGCATGTACAGACATGGCCTCGGAACACAGAAGACTGAAAGGTCGAGCATGAGTCGTATAGAAGATACGATCAACATGAAGATGTTCACCGATGTTGACTAGTCCGTCTCACGTGATGATCGGACACGGCCTAGTTAACTCGGATCATGTTATACTTAGATGACTAGAAGAGGGATGTCTATCTAAGTGGGAGTTCATAAATAATTTGATTTGATGAACTTAATTATCATGAACTTAGTCTAAAATATTTACAATATGTCTTGTAGATAAAATGGCCAACGTAGTCCTCAACTTCAACGCGTTCCTAGAGAAAACCAAGCTGAAAGACGATGGCAGCAACTACACGGACTGGGTCCGGAACCTGAGGATCATCCTCATAGCTGCCAAGAAAGATTATGTCCTACAAGCACCGCTGGGTGACGCACCTGTCCTACCTGCTGAACAAGACGTTATGAACGCTTGGCAGGCACGCACCGATGACTACTCCCTCGTTCAATGCGGCATGCTTTACAGCTTAGAGCCGGGGCTCCAAAAACGTTTTGAGAGACACGGAGCATATGAGATGTTCGAAGAGCTGAAAATGGTTTTTCAAGCTCATGCCCGGGTCGAGAGATATCAAGTCTCCGACAAATTCTTCAGCTGTAAGATGGAGGAAAATAGTTCTGTCAGTGAGCACATACTCACTATGTCTGGGTTGCATAACCGCTTGACTCAGCTGGGAGTTAATCTCCCGGATGATGCGGTCATTGACAGAATCCTCCAGTCGCTTCCACCGAGCTACAAGAGCTTTGTGATGAACTTCAATATGCAGGGGATGGAAAAGACCATTCCTGAAGTATTTGCTATGCTGAAATCAGTAGAGGTAGAAGTCAAGAAGGAACATCAAGTGTTGATGGTGAATAAAACCACTAAGTTCAAGAAGGGTAAGGGTAAAAAGAACTTCAAGAAGGACGGCAAGGAAGTTGCCGCGCCCGGCAAGCAAGCTGCCGGGAAGAAGCCAAAGAATGGACCCAAGCCCGAGACTGAGTGTTTTTATTGCAAGGGAAGTGGTCACTGGAAGCGGAATTGCCCCAAATACTTAGCGGACAAGAAGGCCGGCAAAACAAAAGGTATATGTGATATACATGTAATTGATGTGTACCTAACCAGTACTCGTAGTAGCTCTTGGGTATTTGATACCGGTGCAGTTGCTCACATTTGTAACTCAAAGCAGGAGCTGCGGAATAAACGGAGACTGGCGAAGGACGAGGTGACGATGCGCGTCGGGAATGGTTCCAAGGTCGATGTGATCGCCGTCGGCACGCTGCCTCTTCATTTACCTAGGGGATTAGTTTTAAACCTCAATAATTGTTATTTAGTGCCAGCTTTGAGCATGAACATTGTATCGGGATCTCGTTTAATTCGAGATGGCTACTCATTTAAATCCGAGAATAATGGTTGTTCCATTTATATGAGAGATATGTTTTATGGTCATGCTCCTATGGTGAATGGTTTATTCTTAATGAATCTCGAGCGTAATGCTACACATGTTCATAGTGTGAATACCAAAAGATGTAAGGTTGATAATGATAGCCCCACATACTTGTGGCACTGCCGCCTTGGTCACATAGGTGTCAAACACATGAAGAAGCTCCATGCAGATGGACTTTTAGAGTCTCTTGATTATGAATCATTTGACATGTGTGAACCATGCCTCATGGGTAAGATGACCAAGACTCCGTTCTCAGGAACAATGGAGCGAGCAACCAACTTATTGGAAATCATACATACTGATGTGTGCGGTCCAATGAGTGTTGAGGCTCGCGGTGGCTATCGTTATGTTCTCACTCTCACTAATGACTTGAGTAGATATGGGTATGTCTACTTAATGAAACACAAGTCTGAAACCTTTGAAAAGTTTAAGGAATTTCAGAGTGAGGTTGAGAATCAACGTGACAGGAAAATCAAGTTTCTACGATCAGATCGTGGAGGAGAATACTTGAGTCACGAATTTGGCACACACTTAAGAAAATGTGGAATAGTTTCACAACTAACGCCGCCTGGAACACCTCAGCGTAACGGTGTGTCCGAACGTCGTAATCGCACTCTATTAGATATGGTGCGGTCTATGATGTCTCTTACCGATTTACCGCTATCTTTTTGGGGCTATGCTTTAGAGACTGCCGCATTCACTTTAAATAGGGCTCCGTCGAAATCCGTTGAGACGACACCGTATGAATTATGGTTTGGGAAGAAACCTAAGCTGTCGTTTCTAAAAGTTTGGGGATGTGATGCTTATGTCAAGAAACTTCAACCTGAAAAGCTCGAACCCAAGTCGGAAAAATGCGTCTTCATAGGATACCCTAAAGAAACTATTGGGTATACCTACTACCTCAGATTCGAAGGCAAGGTCTTTGTTGCCAAGAATGGATCCTTTCTAGAGAAGGAGTTTCTCTCGAAAGAAGTAAGTGGGAGGAAAGTAGAACTAGATGAAGTATTGCCTCTTGAACCGGAAAATGGCGCAACTCAAGAAAATGTTCCTGAGGTGCCAGCACCGACTAGAGAGGAAGTTAATGATAATGATCAAGATACTTCTGATCTAGCTCCTACTGAAATTCGAAGGTCCACAAGGACACGTTCCGCACCAGAATGGTACGACAACCCTGTCTTGGAAATCATGTTGTTAGACAACGGTGAACCTTCGAACTATGAAGAAGCGATGGCGGGCCCGGATTCCGACAAATGGCTAGAAGCCATGAAATCCGAGATAGGATCCATGTATGAAAACGAAGTGTGGACTTTGACTGACTTGCCCGTTGAACGGCGAGCCATAGAAAATAAATGGATCTTTAAGAAGAAGACAGACGCGGATGGTAATGTGACCATCTATAAGGCTCGGCTTGTCGCTAAGGGTTACCGACAAGTTCAAGGGGTTGACTACGATGAGACTTTCTCACCGGTAGCGAAGCTGAAGTCCGTCCGAATCATGTTAGCAATTGCCGCATTTTACGATTATGAAATATGGCAAATGGACGTCAAAACGGCATTCCTTAATGGTTTCCTTAAGGAAGAATTGTATATGATGCAGCCGGAAGGTTTTGTCGATCCTAAGAATGCTGACAAGGTATGCAAGCTCCAACGCTCGATTTATGGGCTGGTGCAAGCATCTCGGAGTTGGAACATTCGCTTTGATGAGATGATCAAAGCGTTTGGGTTTACGCAGACTTATGGAGAAGCCTGTGTTTACAAGAAAGTGAGTGGGAGCTCTGTAGCATTTCTCATATTATATGTAGATGACATACTTTTGATGGGAAATGATATAGAACTCTTGGACAGCATCAAGGCCTACTTGAATAAGAGTTTTTCAATGAAGGACCTTGGAGAAGCTGCTTATATATTAGGCATCAAGATCTATAGAGATAGATCAAGACGCCTCATAGGTCTTTCACAAAGCACATACCTTGATAAGATATTGAAGAAGTTCAATATGGATCAGTCTAAGAAGGGGTTCTTGCCTGTACTGCAAGGTATGAAATTGAGCTCGGCTCAAAGTCTGACCATGGCAGAAGAAATAGAAGAGATGAGTGTCATCCCCTATGCCTTAGCCATAGGTTCTATTATGTATGCCATGCTGTGTACCAGACCTGATGTAAATCTTGCCGTAAGTTTGGTAGGAAGATACCAAAGTAATCCCGGCAAGGAACACTGGACAGCGGTCAAGAATATCCTGAAGTACCTGAAAAGGACTAAGGAGATGTTTCTCGTTTATGGAGGTGACGAAGAGCTCGTCGTAAAGGGTTACGTCGATGCTAGCTTCGACACAGATCTGGATGACTCAAAGTCACAAACCGGATACGTGTATATTTTGAATGGTGGGGCAGTAAGCTGGTGCAGTTGCAAGCAGAGCGTCGTGGCGGGATCTACATGTGAAGCGGAGTACATGGCAGCCTCGGAGGCCGCACATGAAGCAATTTGGGTGAAGGAGTTCATCACCGACCTCGGAGTCATACCCAATGCGTCGGGGCCGATCAAGCTCTTCTGTGACAACACTGGAGCTATTGCACTTGCCAAGGAGCCCAGGTTTCACAAGAAGACAAGGCACATCAAGCGTCGCTTCAACTCCATTCGTGAAAATGTTCAAGATGGAGACATAGAAATTTGTAAAGTACATACGGACCTGAATGTAGCAGATCCGTTGACTAAACCTCTCCCTAGGGCAAAACATGATCAACACCAGAATTCCATGGGTGTTCGATTCATCACAATGTAACTAGATTATTGACTCTAGTGCAAGTGGGAGACTGTTGGAAATATGCCCTAGAGGCAATAATAAAAGCATTATTATTATATTTCCTTGTTCATGGTAATTGTCTTTATTCATGCTATAATTGTGTTATCCAGAAATCGTAATACATGTGTGAATAACAGACACCAACATGTCCCTAGTAAGCCTCTAGTTGACTAGCTCGTTGATCAACAGATAGTCATGGTTTCCTGGCTATGGACATTGAATATCATTGATAACGAGATCACATCATTAAGGGAATGATGTGATGGACAAGACCCAATCATAAACATAGCATAAAGATCGTATAGTTCGTCTGCTAGAGTTTTGCAATGTCAAGTATCTTTTCCTTAGACCATGAGACCGTGTAACTCCCGGATACCGTAGGAGTACTTTGGGTGTGCCAAACGTCACAACGTAACTGGGTGACTATAAAGGTAGACTACGGGTATCTCCGAAAGTATCTGTTGGGTTGACACAGATCAAGACTGGGATTTGTCACTCCGTATGACGGAGAGGTATCACTGGGCCCACTCGGTAATGCATCATCATAATGAGCTCAAAGTGACCAAGTGTCTGGTCACGGGATCATGCATTACAGTACGAGTAAAGTGACTTGCCGGTAACGAGATTGAACGAGGTATTGGGATACCGACGATCGAATCTCGGGCAAGTAATATATCGATTGACAAAGGGAATTGCATACGGGGTTGATTGAATCCTCGACATCGTGGTTCATCCGATGATATCATCGTGGAGCATGTGGGAGCCAACATGGGTATCTAGATCCCGCTGTTGGTTATTGACCGGAGAGTCGTCTCGGTCATGTCTACATGTCTCCCGAACCCGTAGGGTCTACACACTTAAGGTTCGGTGACGCTAGGGTTGTGAAGATATGTATATGCAGTAACCCGAATGTTGTTCGGGGTCCCGGATGAGATCCCGGACGTCACGAGGAGTTCCGGAATGGTCCGGAGGTAAAGAATTATATATAGGAAGTGCTGTTTCGGCCATCGGGACAAGTTTCGGGGTTACCGGTATTGTACCGGGACCACCGGAGGGGTCCCGGGGGTCCACCGGGTGGGGCCACTTGTCCCGGAGGGCCCCATGGGCTGAAGTGGGAAGGAACCCAGCCCTTAGTGGGCTGGGGCGCCACCCCCTAAGGGGCCCATGCGCCTAGGGTTAGGGGAAACCCTAAAGGGGGGGGGCGCCCCCTTGCCTTGGGGGGCAAGCCCCCCACCCTTGGCCGCCGCCCCCCCTAGGAGATCCATCTCCTAGGGCCGGCGCCCCCCCCCTTGGCACCCCTATATATAGTGGGGGAGAGGAGGGACTTTGCCCTACGGCTTTTGGTGCTTCCCTCTCTCCCTGTTACATCTCCCTCCTGCGTAGTATAGGCGAAGCCCTGCTGCTGTGACGCCCTGCATCCACCACCACGCCGTCGTGCTGCTGGATCATCACCAACCTCTCCTCCCCCTTGCTAGATCAAGAAGGAGGAGACGTCTCCCGTCCCGTACGTGTGTTGAACGCGGAGGTGCCGTCCGTTCGGCACTCAGTCATCGGTGATTTGGATCACGTCGTGTTCGACTACATCATCCCCGTTCGTTGAGCGCTTCCGCACGCGATCTACAAAGGTATGTAGATGCATCTCATGACTCGTTGCTAGATGAACTCCTAGATGGATCTTGGTGAAACGAATAGGAAAATTTTTGTTTTCTGCAACGTTCCCCAACAATGACATGGAAGCTCGTGAAAGGGAGTCAATGTTGGGCAGGAGAACACTGAGGTTGGAGCGCAAGGCCTCAACAAGATTGAACTTAAGCCCTGGGGGCAAGCAAGTGAAGTCACGCACAAGAGATTATATGCTACTCCCTCTGTCCCATAATGTAAGACGTTTTTCAACTCTAATGTAGTGTCAAAAAACGTCTTACATTATGGGACGGAGGGAGTATTAAACACATCCTGTTCCTCGATGCAGAAGAGTTCCTTGTCAGACAGATCAAATGATGTGCCTTTAATTTAAGTCAAACCAAAAGAACAAGTTAGTTCATAGTGAAAAAATTAGATATACACACGTTGACAAAATAAATAACTATAGTACTTTCATATTCAACAAACTAAAATAGTTTAGAGAGTCTAAATATTGGTGCAAATGTTTCCTAAGTAGTTGACATGCTCATTTGATTGTTAATGTAATGCATCAAATCTAAAACATCGAGGGAGGAAAAGAAAGCTAACTGGCTGTATTGGAAGCTTTGCTTATAGAGCAACTTTAGTTCAACATTAGGCACACTTGTTTCAGTTGTGATCATATGAACTAATGAGCCTGAAAACCATGTCATTTTTATTTTTGTCCCTTTTTCTTGTATATTTCACCTTTTAAATATATTTTCTAGTATGGTCTTTTCCATTATGTTTCCTTCAAAAAGAAGGGACAATACTTCCACTACACAAGGTAACCAGTATTTTGCAAAACGTCTTATAATTCTAGGAGATACTAGCAACGAGAGAGAGAGAGAGAGAGAGAGAGAGTGCATCTTCATACCCTTGAAGATCGCTAAGCGGAAGCGTTACAAGAACGCGGTTGGTGGAGTCATACACGCAGCGATCTTTTGCCCTTGTTTTGGACTCTAACTTGCATGATTTGAATGGAACTAACCCGGAGTGACGATGTTTTCAGCATAATTGCCATGGTGTTATTTTTGTGCAGAAATAAAAGTTCTCGGAATGACCTGAAAATCAACGGAGAATTATTTTGGAATATATAAACATACTGGAAGAAGAATCCACGTCAGGGGGGCCTCCACTTGTCCATGAGGGTGGGGGGCGCGCCTGCCACCCCCTGGGCACACCCCCTGTCTCGTGGGCCCCTTGACGCTCCACCGACCTCAACCTTGACTCCATATATTCACTTTCGGGGAGATTCATCGCATTTTACGATACTGGGCCGCCGCCAAGCCCTAAACTCTCTCAGGAGGGCTGATCTGGAGTCCGGTCGGGGCTCCGGAGAGGGGAATCCGTCGCCATCGTTATCGTCAACCTTCCTCCATCACCAATTTCATGATGCTCACCGCCGTGTGTGAGTAATTCCATCACAGGCTTGCTGGATGGAGATGGGTTGGACGAGATTTATCATGTAATCGAGTTAGTTTTGTTAGGGTTTGATCCCTGGTATCCACTATGTTCTGAGATTGATGTTGCTATGACTTTGCTATGCTTAATGCTTGTCACTAGGGCCCGAGTGTCATGATTTCATATCTAAACCTATTATATTTTCATCAATATATGAGACCTCTTGATCCTATCTTGCAAGTCTATAGTCACCTATTATGTGTTATGATCCGTTAACCCCGAAGTGACAATAATCGGGATACTTACCGGTGATGACCGTACTTTGAGGAGTTCATGTATTCACTATGTGTTAATACTTTGGTCCGGTACTATATTAAAAGGAGGCCTTAATATCCCTTAGTTTCCATAAGGATCCCCCTGCCACGGGAAGGTAGGACAAAAGATGTCATGCAAGTTCTTTTCCATAAGCACGTATGACTATATTCGGAATACATGTTGGGGAACGTAGCAATAATTCAAAATTTTCCTACGTGTCACCAAGATCAATCTAGGAGATACTAGCAACGAGAGAGAGAGAGAGAGAGAGAAGGAGAGAGAGAGAGAGTGCATCTTCATACCCTTGAAGATCGCTAAGCAGAAGCGTTACAAGAACGCGGTTGGTGGAGTCGTACACGCAACGATCTTTTGCCCTTGTTTTGGATTCTAACTTGCATGATTTGAATGGAACTAATCCGGACTGACGCTGTTTTCATCAGAATTGCCATGGTGTTATTTTTGTGCAGAAATAAAAGTTTTTGGAATGACCTGAAAATCAACGGAGAATTATTTTGGAATATATAAAAATACTGGAAGAAGAATCCACGTCAGGGGGCCTCCACCTGTCCACGAGGGTGGGGGGCACGCCTGCCACCCCTTGGGCACGCCCCCTGCCTTGTGGGCCCCCTGACGCTCCACCGACCTCAACCTTGACTCCATATATTCACTTTCGGGGAGATTCATCGCGTTTTACAATACGGAGCCGCCGCCAAGCCCTAAACCCTCTCGGGAGGGCTGATCTGGAGTCCGTTCGGGGCTCCGCAGAGGGGAATCCGTCGCCATCGTCATCATCAACCTTCCTCCATCACCAATTTCATGATGCTCACCGTCGTGTGTGAGTAATTCCATCGTAGGCTTGCTGGACGGTGATGGGTTGGATGAGATTTATTATGTAATCGAGTTAGTTTTGTTAGGGTTTGATCCCTGGTATCCACTATGTTCTGAGATTGATGTTGCTATGACTTTGCTATGCTTAATGCTTGTCACTAGGGCCCGAGTGTCATGATTTCATATGTGAACCTATTATGTTTTCATCAATATATGAGAGTTCTTGATCCTATCTTGCAAGTCTATAGTCACCTATTATGTGTTATGATCCGTTAACCCCGAAGTGACAATAATCGGGATACTTACCGGTGATGAATGTAATTTGAGGAGTTCATGTATTCACTATGTGTTAATGCTTTGGTCTGGTACTATATTAAAAGGAGGCCTTAATATCCCTTAGTTTCCATTAGGCCCCCGCTGTCACGGGAAGGTAGGACAAAAGATGTCATGCAAGTTCTTTTCCATAAGCACGTATGACTATATTCAGAATACATGTTGGGGAACGTAGCAATAATTAAAAAATTTCCTACGTGTCACCAAGATCAATCTAGGAGATACTAGCAATGAGAGAGAGAGAGAGACAGAGAGAGAGAGAGAGTGCATCTTCATACCCTTGAAGATCGCTAAGCGGAAGCGTTACAAGAACGCAGTTGGCGAAGTCGTACACGCAGCGATCTTTTGCCCTTGTTTTGGACTCTAACTTGCATGATTTGAATGGAACTAACCCAGACTGACGCTGTTTTCATCAGAATTGCCATGGTGTTATTTTTGTGCAGAAATAAAAGTTCTTAGAATGACCTGAAAATCAACGGAGAATTATTTTGGAATATATAAAAATACTGGAAGAAGAATCCATGTCAGGAGGCCTCCACCTGTCCACGAGGGTGGGGGGCGCGCCTACCACACCCTGGGCGCGCCCCCTGCCTCGTGGGCCCCCTGACGCTCCACCGACCTCAACCTTGACTCCATATATTCACTTTCGGGGAGATTCATCACGTTTTACGATACGGAGCCACCGCCAAGCCCTAAACACTCTTGGGAGGGCTGATCTGGACTCCGTTCGGGGCTCCACAGAGGGGAATCCGTCGCCATCGTCATCATCAACCTTCCTCGATCACCAATTTCATGATGCTCATCGCCGTGTGTGAGTAATTCCATCGTAGGCTTGCTGGACGGTGATGGGTTGGATGAGATTTATCATGTAATCGAGTTAGTTTTGTTAGGGTTTGATCCCTGGTATCCACTATGTTCTGAGATTGATGTTGCCATGACTTTGCTATGCTTAATGCTTGTCACTAGGGCCCGAGTGTCATGATTTCATATCTAAACCTATTATGTTTTCATCAATATATGAGACTTCTTGATCCTATCTTGCAAGTCTATAGTCACCTATTATGTGTTATGATCCGTTAACCCCGAAGTGACAATAATCGGGATACTTACCGGTGATGACCGTAATTTGAGGAGTTCATGTATTCACTATGTGTTAATGCTTTGGTCCAGTACTATATTAAAAGGAGGCCTTAATATCCCTTAGTTTCCATTAGGACCCCGCTGCCACGGGAAGGTAGGACAAAAGATGTCATGCAAGTTCTTTTCCATAAGCATGTATGACTATATTCAGCATACATGTTGGGGAACGTAGCAATAATTCAAAATTTTCCTACGTGTCACCAAGATCAATCTAGGAGATACTAGAAACGAGAGAGATAGAGAGAGTGCATCTTCATACCCTTGAAGATCGCTAAGCGGAAGTGTTACAAGAACGCGGTTGGTGGAGTCGTACACGCAGCGATTCAGATCGCGGTCGATTCCGATCTAAGCGTCGAACAACAGCGCCTCCGCGTTCAACACACGTACAGCCCGGGAACGTCTCCTCCTTCTTGATCTAGCAAGGGGAGAGGATAAGTTGAGGGAGAACTCCGACAGCACGACAGCGTGGTGGTGATGGAGCTCGTGGTTCTCCGGCAGGGCTTCGCTAAGCGCTATAGAGGAGGATGAGGTGTAGGAGAGGGGAGGGGCTGCGCCAGGGGAAGGGTGCGGCTGCCCTCTCTCTCCCTCACTATATATAGGGGGAAGGGGGGAGGAGGAGGCACCCTAGGGTTCCCTAGGGGAGGGGCAGCGGCCATAGGGGAAACCCTAGATGGGTTTGGGCGCCCCGAGCCCTAGGAAACTTGCCCCCAAGCCGGGAGGGGTGGCTGCCCTAGGGGAGGCGCTCCCACCTCTCCAAGTTACTTGAGATGGGATGGGAGGGGCGCTCAGCCCCTTAGTGGGCTGATGTGCCCCTCCCCTTGGCCCATAAGGCCCCCCAACGCTTGCCGGGGCCTCCGAAACCCCTTTCGGACACGCTGGTCATCACCCGGTACCCCCGGAACAATTCCGAACTCCAATACCCTTCGTCCAATATACCGATCTTCACCCCCGGACCATTCCAGAACTCCTCGTGACGTCCGAGATCTCATCCAGGACTCAGAATAACCTTCGGTAACCACATACTATTTCCCATAACAACTCTAGCATCACCGAACCTTAAGTGTGTAGACCCTACGAGTTCGGGAACCATGTAGATAGGATGGAGACATCTCTCCGAACAATAACCAACAGCGGGATCTGGATACCCATGTTGGCTCCTACATGTTCCACGATGATCTCATCAGATGAACCATGATGTCGAGGATTCAATCAATCCCGTATACAATTCCCTTTGTCTATCGGTATGTTACTTGCCCGAGATTCAATCATCGGTATCCCTATACCTCGTTCAATCTCGTTGCTGGCAAGTCTCTTTACTCGTTCCGTAGCGCATGATCCCGTTACCAACTCCTTAGTCACATTGAGCTCATTATGATGATGCATTACCGAGTGGGCCCAGAGATACCTCTGAAGGAAATATGCCCTAGAGGCAATAATAAAGTTATTATTTATTTCCTTATATCATGATAAATGTTTATTATTCATGCTAGAATTGTATTAACCGGAAACATAATACATGTGTGAATACATAGACAAACAGAGTGTCACTAGTATGCCTCTACTTGACTAGCTCGTTAATCAAAGATGGTTATGTTTCCTAACCATGAACAAAGAGTTGTTATTTGATTAACGAGGTCACATCATTAGTTGAATGATCTGATTGACATGACCCATTCCATTAGCTTAGCACCCGATCGTTTAGTATGTTGCTATTGCTTTCTTCATGACTTATACATGTTCCTATAACTATGAGATTATGCAACTCCCGTTTACCGGAGGAACACTTTGGGTACTACCAAACGTCACAACGTAACTGGGTGATTATAAAGGAGTACTACAGGTGTCTCCAATGGTGGATGTTGGGTTGGCGTATTTCGAGATTAGGGTTTGTCACTCCGATTGTCGGAGAGGTATCTCTGGGCCCTCTCGGTAATACACATCACATAAGCCTTGCAAGCATAATAACTAAGATGTTAGTTATGAGATGATGTATTACGGAACAAGTAAAGAGACTTGCCAGTAACGAGATTGAACTAGGTATTGGATACCGACGATCGAATCTCGGGCAAGTAACATACCGATGACAAAGGGAACAACGTATGTTGTTATGCGGTCTGACCGATAAAGATCTTCGTAGAATATGTAGGAGCCAATATGGGCATCCAGGTCCCGCTATTGGTTATTGACCGGAGACATGTCTCGGTCATGTCTACATAGTTCTCGAACCGTAGGGTCCGCACGCTTAACGTTACGATGACAGTTATTATGAGTTTATGCATTTTAATGTACCGAAGTTTGTTCGGAGTCCCGGATGTGATCACGGACGTGACGAGGAGTCTCGAAATGGTCGAGACGTAAAGATTGATATATTGGAAGCCTATGTTTGGACACCGGAAGTGTTCCGGGTGAAATCGGGATTTTACCGGAATACCGGGAGGGTTACCGGAACCCCCCGGGAGGCAAATGGGCCTATTGGGCCTTAGTGGAAAAGAGAAAAGGGGCAGCCCATAGCTGGCCGCGCGCCACCCCCTTCCCCAAGTCCTAGTAGGACTAGGAGAAGGGGCCGGCCCCCCTCTCTCTCCTTTCCCCCTTGAAGTCCTAATTGGAATAGGATTGAGGGGGGGAGTCCTACTCCCGGTGGGAGTAGGACTCCTCCCGCGCCCTCCCCTAGCCGGCCGAACCCCCTCCCCCTGCTCCTTTATATATGGGGGCAGGGGGCACCCCATAGACACACAAGTTGATCATTGTTGATCGTTCCTTAGCCGTGTGCGGTGCCCCCTGCCACAAAATTCCACCTCGGTCATATCGTTGTAGAGCTTAGGCGAAGCCCTGCATCGGTAGTACATCAAGATCGTCACCACGCCGTTGTGCTGACGGAACTCTTCCTCGACGCTTTGCCGGATCGGAGCCCGAGGATCGTCATCGAGCTGAACGTGTGCTAAGAACTCAGAGGTGCCGGAGTAACGGTGCTTGGATCGGTCGGATCGGGAAGAAGACGTACGACTACTCTCTCTATGTTGTGAGATCGCTTCCGCAGTCGGTCTGCGTTGGTACGTAGACAATACTCTCCCCCTCGTTGCTATGCATCACCATGATCTTGCGTGTGCGTAGGAAAATTTTCGAAATTACTACGTTCCCCAACAGTGGCATCCGAGCCTAGGTTTTATGGTTTGATGTTATTTGCACGAGTAGAACACAAGTGAGTTGTGGGCGATACAAGTCATACTGCCTACCAGCATGTCATACTTTGGTTCGGCGGTATTGTTGGACGAGACGATCCAGACCAACCTTACGCGTACTCTTACGCGAGACCGGTTCCCTCGACGTGCTATGCACACAGATGGCTTGCGAAAGACTGTCTCTCCAACTTTAGTTGAACCAAGTGTGGCTACGCCCGGTCCTTGAGAAGGTTAAAACAGAGTCTATTTGACAAACTATCGTTGTGGTTTTGATGCGTAGGTGAGATGTGTTCTTACTTAAGCCCGTAGCAGCCACGTAAAACTTGCAACAACAAAGTAGAGGACGTCTAACTTGTTTTTGCAGGGCATGTTGTGATGTGATATGGTCAAGGCATGATGCTGATTTTATTGTATGAGATGATCATGTTTTGTAACCAAGTTATCGGCAACTGGCAGGAGCCATATGGTTGTCGCTTTATTGTATGCAATGCAATCGTGATGTAATGCTTTCCTTTATTACTAAGCGGTAGTGATAGTCGTGGAAGCATAAGATTGGCGAGACGACAACGATGCTACGATGGAGATCAAGGTGTCGCGCCGGTGACGATGGTGATCATGACGGTGCTTCGGAGATGGAGATCACAAGCACAAGATGATGATGGCCATATCATATCACTTATATTGATTGCATGTGATGTTTATCCTTTTATGCATCTTATCTTGCTTTGATTGACGGTAGCATTATATGATGATCTCTCACTAAATTATCAAGAAGTGTTCTCCCTGAGTATGCACCGTTGCCAAAGTTCGTCGTGCCCAGACACCACGTGATGATCGGGTGTGATAAGCTCTACGTCCATCTACAACAGGTGCAAGCCAGTTTTGCACACACAGAATACTCAGGTTAAACTTGACGAGCCTAGCATATGCAGATATGGCCTCGGAACACAGAGACCGAAAGGTCGAGCGTGAATCATATAGTAGATATGATCAACATGACGATGTTCACCATTGAAAACTACTCCATCTCACGTGATGATCGGTTATGGTTTAGTTGATTTGGATCACGTGATCACTTAGAGGATTAGAGGGATGTCTATCTAAGTGGGAGTTCCTAAGTAATTTGATTAACAGAACTTAGACTTATCATGAACTTAGTACCTGATAGTATCTTGCCTATTTATGTTGATTGTAGATAGATGGCTCGTGCTGTTGTTCCGTTGAATTTTAATGCGTTCCTTGAGAAAGCAAAGTTGAAAGATGATGGTAGCAATTACACGGACTGGGTCCGTAACCTGAGGATTATCCTCATTGCTGCACAGAAGAATTACGTCCTGGAAGCACCGCTGGGTGCCAGGCCTGCTGCTGGAGCAACGCCAGATGTTATGAACGTCTGGCAGAGCAAAGCTGATGACTACTCGATAGTTCAGTGTGCCATGCTTTACGGCTTAGAATCGGGACTTCAACGACGTTTTGAACATCATGGAGCATATGAGATGTTCCAGGAGTTGAAGTTAATATTTCAAGCAAATGCCCGAATTGAGAGATATGAAGTCTCCAATAAGTTCTATAGCTGCAAGATGGAGGAGAACAGTTCTGTCAATGAGCATATACTCAAAATTTCTGGGTATAATAATCACTTGATTCAGATGGGAGTTAATCTTCCAGATGATTGCGTCATTGACAGAATTCTCCAATCACTACCACCAAGCTACAAGAGCTTCGTGATGAACTATAATATGCAAGGGATGAACAAGACTATTCCCGAGCTCTTCGCAATGCTGAAAGCTGCGGAGGTAGAAATCAAGAAGGAGCATCAAGTGTTGATGGTTAACAAAACCACTGGTTTCAAGAAAAAGGGCAAAGGGAAGAAGAAGGGGAACTTCAAGAAGAACATCAAGCTAGTTGCTGCTCAGGAGAAGAAACCCAAGTCTGGACCTAAGCCTGAAACTGAGTGCTTCTACTGCAAGCAGACTGGTCACTGGAAGCGGAACTGCCCCAAGTATTTGGCGGATAAGAAGGATGGCAAGATGAACAAAGGTATATGTGATATACATGTTATTGATGTGTACCTTACTAGAGCTCGCAGTAGCACCTGGGTATTTGATACTGGTTCTGTTGTTAATATTTGCAACTCGAAACAGGGACTACGGAATAAGCGGATGCTAGCAAAGGACGAGGTGACGATGCGCGTGGGAAACGGTTCCAAAGTCGATGTGATCGCGGTCGGCACGCTACCTCTACATCTACCTTCGGGATTAATATTAGACCTAAATAATTGTTATTTGGTGCCAGCGTTGAGCATGAACATTATATCTGGATCTTGTTTGATGCGAGACGGTTATTCATTTAAATCAGAGAATAATGGTTGTTCTATTTATATGAGTAATATCTTTTATGGTCATGCACCTTTGAAGAGTGGTCTATTCTTATTGAATCTCGATAGTAGTGATACACATATTCATAATGTAGAAGCCAAAAGATGCAGAGTTGATAATGATAGTGCAACTTATTTGTGGCACTGCCGTTTAGGTCATATCGGTGTAAAGCGCATGAAGAAACTCCATACTGATGGGCTTTTGGAACCACTTGATTATGAATCACTTGGTACTTGCGAACCGTGCCTCATAGGCAAGATGACTAAAACACCGTTCTCCGGTACTATGGAGAGAGCAACAAATTTATTGGAAATCATACATACCGATGTATGTGGTCCGATGAATATTGAGGCTCGTGGCAGATATCGTTATTTTCTCACCTTCACAGATGATTTAAGCAGATATGGGTATATCTACTTAATGAAACATAAGTCTGAAACATTTGAAAAGTTCAAGGAATTTCAGAGTGAAGTTGAAAATCATCGTAACAAGAAAATAAAGTTTCTACGATCTGATCGTGGAGGAGAATATTTGAGTTACGAGTTTGGTATACATTTGAAAAATTGTGGAATAGTTTCGCAACTCACGCCACCCGGAACACCACAGCGTAATGGTGTGTCCGAACGTCGTAATCGTACTTTACTAGATATGGTGCGATCTATGATGTCTCTTACTGATTTACCGCTATCGTTTTGGGGTTATGCTTTAGAGACGGCCGCATTCACGTTAAATAGGGCACCATCAAAATCCGTTGAGACGACGCCTTATGAACTATGGTTTGGCAAGAAACCAAAGTTGTCGTTTCTTAAAGTTTGGGGCTGCGATGCTTATGTGAAAAAGCTTCAACCTGATAAGCTCGAACCCAAAGCGGAGAAATGTGTCTTCATAGGATACCCAAAGGAAACTGTTGGGTATACCTTCTATCACAGATCCGAGGGCAAGACATTCGTTGCTAAGAATGGATCATTTCTAGAGAAGGAGTTTCTCTCGAAAGAAGTGAGTGGGAGGAAAGTAGAACTTGACGAGGTAACTGTACCTGCTCCCTTATTGGAAAATAGTACATCACAGAAAACTGTTTCTGCGACACCTATACCAATTAGTGAGGAAGCTAATGATGATGATCATGAAACTTCAGGACAAGATACTACTGAACCGCGTAGATCAACCAGAGTGAGATCCGCACTAGAGTGGTACGGTAATCCAGTTCTGGAAGTCATGCTGCTAGATCATGATGAACCTACGAACTATGAAGAAGCGATGGTGAGCCCAGATTCCACAAAGTGGCTTGAGGTCATGAAATCTGAGATGGGATCCATGTATGAGAACAAAGTATGGACTTTGGTTGACTTGCCCGATGATCGGCAAGCAAATGAGAATAAATGGATCTTCAAGAAAAAGACTGACGCTGACGGTAATATTACTGTCTATAAAGCTCAACTTGTCGCAAAAGGTTTTCGACAAGTTCAAGGGGTTGACTAGGATGAGACTTTCTCACCCGTAGCGATGCTTAAATCCGTCAGAATCATGTTAGCAATTGCCGCATTTTATGATTATGAAATATGGCAAATGGATGTCAAAACTGCATTCCTGAATGGATTTCTGGAAGAAGAGTTGTATATGATGCAACCAGAAGGTTTTGTCGATCCAAAGGGAGCTAACAAAGTATGCAAACTCCAGCGATCCATTTATGGACTGGTGCAAGCATCTCGGAGTTGGAATAAACGCTTTGATAGTGTGATCAAAGCATTTGGTTTTATATAGACTTTTGGAGAAGCCTGTATTTACAAGAAAGTGAGTGGGAGCTCTGTAGCATTTCTGATATATTATGTGGATGACATATTGCTGATTGGAAATGATATAGAATTTCTGGATAGCATAAAGGGATACTTGAATAAAAGTTTTTCGATGAAAGACCTCGGGGAAGCTGCTTACATATTAGGCATAAAGATCTATAGAGATAGATCAAGACGCTTAATTGGACTTTCACAAAGCACATACCTTGACAAGATTTTGAAGAAGTTCAAAATGGATCAAGCAAAGAAAGGGTTCTTGCCTGTGTTACAAGGTGTGAAGTTGAGTCAGACTCAATGCCCGACCACTGCAGAAGATAGAGAGAAAATGAAAGATGTTCCCTATGCTTCAGCCATAGGCTCTATCATGTATGCAATGCTGTGTACCAGACCTGATGTGTGCCTTGCTATAAGTTTAGCAGGGAGGTACCAAAGTAATCCAGGAGTGGATCACTGGACAGCGGTCAAGAACATCCTGAAATACCTGAAAAGGACTAAGGATATGTTTCTCGTATATGGAGGTGACAAAGAGCTCACCGTAAGAGGTTACGTTGATGCAAGCTTTGACACTGATCCGGACGATTCTAAATCGCAAACCGGATACGTGTTTACTTTAAACGGTGGAGCTGTCAGTTGGTGCAGTTCTAAACAAAGCGTCGTAGCGGGATCTACATGTGAAGCGGAGTACATAGCTGCTTCGGAAGCAGCAAACGAAGGAGTCTGGATGAAGGAGTTCATATCCGATCTAGGTGTCATACCTAGTGCATCGGGTCCAATGAAAATCTTTTGTGACAATACTGGTGCAATTGCCTTGGCAAAGGAATCCAGATTTCACAAAAGGACCAAACACATCAAGAGACGCTTCAACTCCATCCGGGATTTAGTCCAGGTGGGAGACATAGAGATTTGCAAGATACATACGGATCTGAATGTTGCAGACCCGTTGACTAAGCCTCTTCCACGAGAAAAACATGATCAGCACCAAGGCTCCATGGGTGTTAGAACCATTACTGTGTAATCTAGATTATTGACTCTAGTGCAAGTGGGAGACTGAAGGAAATATGCCCTAGAGGCAATAATAAAGTTATTATTTATTTCCTTATATCATGATAAATGTTTATTATTCATGCTAGAATTGTATTAACCGGAAACATAATACATGTGTGAATACATAGACAAACAGAGTGTCACTAGTATGCCTCTACTTGACTAGCTCGTTAATCAAAGATGGTTATGTTTCCTAACCATGAACAAAGAGTTGTTATTTGATTAACGAGGTCACATCATTAGTTGAATGATCTGATTGACATGACCCATTCCATTAGCTTAGCACCCGATCGTTTAGTATGTTGCTATTGCTTTCTTCATGACTTATACATGTTCCTATAACTATGAGATTATGCAACTCCCGTTTACCGGAGGAACACTTTGGGTACTACCAAACGTCACAACGTAACTGGGTGATTATAAAGGAGTACTACAGGTGTCTCCAATGGTGGATGTTGGGTTGGCGTATTTCGAGATTAGGGTTTGTCACTCCGATTGTCGGAGAGGTATCTCTGGGCCCTCTCGGTAATACACATCACATAAGCCTTGCAAGCATAATAACTAAGATGTTAGTTATGAGATGATGTATTACGGAACGAGTAAAGAGACTTGCCAGTAACGAGATTGAACTAGGTATTGGATACCGACGATCGAATCTCGGGCAAGTAACATACCGATGACAAAGGGAACAACGTATGTTGTTATGCGGTCTGACCGATAAAGATCTTCATAGAATATGTAGGAGCCAATATGGGCATCCAGGTCCCGCTATTGGTTATTGACCGGAGACATGTCTCGGTCATGTCTACATAGTTCTCGAACCGTAGGGTCCGCACGCTTAACGTTACGATGACAGTTATTATGAGTTTATGCATTTTAATGTACCGAAGTTTGTTCGGAGTCCCGGATGTGATCACGGACGTGACGAGGAGTCTCGAAATGGTCGAGACGTAAAGATTGATATATTGGAAGCCTATGTTTGGACACCGGAAGTGTTCCGGGTGAAATCGGGATTTTACCGGAATACCAGGAGGGTTACCGGAACCCCCCGGGAGGCAAATGGGCCTATTGGGCCTTAGTGGAAAAGAGAAAAGGGGCAGCCCACATCTGGCCGCGCGCCACCCCCTTCCCCAAGTCCTAGTAGGACTAGGAGAAGGGGCCGGCCCCCCTCTCTCTCCTTTCCCCCTTGAAGTCCTAATTGGAATAGGATTGAGGGGGGGAGTCCTACTCCCGGTGGGAGTAGGACTCCTCCCGCGCCCTCCCCTAGCCGGCCGAACCCCCTCCCCCTGCTCCTTTATATACGGGGGCAGGGGGCACCCCATAGACACACAAGTTGATCATTGTTGATCGTTCCTTAGCCGTGTGCGGTGCCCCCTGCCACCAAATTCCACTTCGGTCATATCGTTGTAGAGCTTAGGCGAAGCCCTGCGTCGGTAGTACATCAAGATCGTCACCACGCCGTTGTGCTGACGGAACTCTTCCTCGATGCTTTGCTGGATCGGAGCCCGAGGATCGTCATCGAGTTGAACGTGTGCTAAGAACTCGGAGGTGCCGGAGTAACGGTGCTTGGATCGGTCGGATCGGGAAGAAGACGTACGACTACTTCCTCTACGTTGTGAGATCGCTTCCGCATTCGGTCTGCGTTGGTACGTAGACAATACTCTCCCCCTCGTTTCTATGCATCACCATGATCTTGCGTGTGTGTAGGAAATTTTTCGAAATTACTACGTTCCCCAACAACCTCTTCGTCATACGGAGTGACAAATCCCAGTCTCGATTCGTGCAAACCCAACAGTCACTTTCGGAGATACCTGTAATGCACCTTTATAGCCATCCAGTTACGTTGTGACTTTGGTACACCCAAAGCATTCCTACGGTATCCGGGAGTTGCACAATCTCATGGTCTAAGGAAATGATACTTGACATTAGAAAAGCTCTAGCAAAGGAACTACACGATCTTGTGCTATGCTTAAGATTGGGTCTTGCCCATCACATCATTCTCCTAATGATGTGATCCTGTTACCAATGACATCTAATGTCCATGGTCAGGAAACCATGACCATCTATTGATCAACGAGCTAGTCAACTAGAGGCTTACTAGGGACATATTACGATCTATGTATTCACACATGTATTACGGTTTCCGGTTAATACAATTATAGCATGAACAATAGACAATTATCATGAACAAGGAAATATAATAATAACCATTTTATGATTGCCTCTAGGGCATATTTCCAACAGTCTCCCACTTGCACTATAGTCAATAATCTAGTTCACATCATTATGCGATTAATACGCATAGTTCACATCGCCATGTGACTAACACTCGAAGAGTTTACTAGAGTCAATAATCTAGCTCACATTGCCATGTGATTAACACCCAAGAGTTTACTATAGTCAATAATCTAGGTCACATCACCATGTGATTAACACTTAATGAGTTCTAGGGTTTGATCATGTTATGCTTACGAGAGAGGTTTTAGTCAATGGGTCTGCAACATTCAGATCCGTGTGTTCTTCGCAAATCTCGATTTCATATTGTAGATGTTGCTACTATCCTCCACTTGGAGCTATTCCAAATGGTTGCTCCACTATACGTATCCGGTTTGCTACTCAGAGTCATCAGGATAGGTGTTCAAGCTTGCATCGACGTAACCCTCTACGCCGAACTCTTTATCACCTCCATAACCGAGAAACATTTCCTTATTCCTAAGGACAATTTTGATCGTTGTCCAATGATCCACTCCTGGATCACTCTTGTACCCCCTTGCCAAACACGTGGCAAGGCACATCGCGGTACACAGCATGGCATATCGTATAGAGTCTATGGCTAAGGCATAGGGGACAACTTTCGTCCTTTCTCTTTCTTCTGCCGTGGTCGAGCTTCAAGTCTTAATTTCACACCTCACAACTCAGGCAAGAACTCCTTCTTTGACTGATCCATCTTGAACTCCTTCAAGATCATGTCAAGGTATGTGCTCTGTGAAAGTCTTATCAGGTGTCTTGATCTATCTCTATAGATCTTGATACCCAACATGTAAGCAGTTTTACACAGGTCTTCCTTTGAAAAACTCCATTCAAACAACCCTTTATGCTTTCTAGAAATTCTACATCATTTCCGATCAACAATATGTCATCCATATATACCTATCAGAAATGTTCTAGTGCTCCCACTCACTTTCTTGCAAATACAAGTTTCTCGCAAACTTTGTATAAACCCAAATGCTTTGATCGCCTCATCAAAGCGTATGTTCCAACTCCGAGATGCTTGCTCCAGTCCATAGAAGGATCACTGGAGTTTGCATACCTTTTAGCATCCTTAGGATTGACAAAAACCTTTTGGTTGCATCACATACAACCTTTCCGAAAACCGTCAAGGAAACTTTGTTTTGACATCCATCTGCCTGATTTTGTAAATGAAAATGCAGCAACTGCTAACATAGTTCTAACAGACTTTAGCATCGCTATGATTGAGAGAGTCTCATCATAGTCAACTCCTTGAACTTGTCAAAAACTTCTTTGAGACAAGTCGAGCTTCCCAAATGGTGACATTGCCATCAACGTGTGTCTTCTTCTTAAAGATCCATTTATTCTCAATGGATTGTCGTTCATCGGGCAAGTCCACCAAAGTCCATACTTTGTTCTCATACATGGATCCTATCTCGGATTTCATGGCTTCTAGCCATTTGTTGGAATACGGGCCCACCATTGCTTCTTCATAGCTCATAGGTTCATCTTGTCCAACAACATGACCTTTAAGACAGGGTTACCACTGAGAAGTTGTACACACCCTTGTCGACCTACGAGGTTCGATAGTAATTTGATCTGAAGCTTCATGATCATCATCATTAGCTTTCTCTTAAACTGACGTAGTTGCCACAGAAACATCTTTCTGTGATGCGCTACTCTCTGGTTGAAGTGAAGGTTCAACAACCTCATCAAGTTTTATCTTCCTCCCACTCAATTCTTTCGAGAGAAACTCTTTCTCGAGAAAGGACTTGTTCTTAGCGACAAACACTTTGCCATCATATCGGAGATAGAAGGTATACCCAATCGTGTTGTTTGGGTATTCTATGAAGATACATTTTTCCGCTTTGGGTTCGAGCTTTTCCGACAGAATCCTATCGACATAAGCATCGTAGCCCCAAACCTTAAGAAACAACAACTTTGGTTTCTTGCCAAACCATAGTTCACACGGTGTCGTCTCCACGGACTTAGATGGTGCCCTATTTAAAGTGAATGTAATTGTCTTTAATGCATAACCCCCAAAACAGCGGTAGATTGGTAAGAGACATCATACACCATATCCAATAAGGTTCGATTATGACGTTCGGACACACCATCATGCTATGGTGTTCCAGGCGGCGTCAACTATGAAACGATTCCACCTTGTCTTTAGTGATTGCCAAACTCATAACTCTGATACTTTCCCTTTGATCAGATCAAAGGAACTTGATCTTCTTGTTACGATGATTCTCAACTTAACTCTGAAATTGCTTGAACTTTTCAAACATTTCAGACTTATTCTGCATTAAGTAAATATACCCATATCTACTCAATTCACCGGCGAAGGTGAGAAAATAATGATATCCACCGTGTGCGTCAACGCTCATCGGACTGCACACATCATCATGTATGTTCCAACAAGTCACTTGCTCGTTCCATTGTTCCAAAGAACGGGGTTTTAGTCATCTTGCCAAAGAGGCATGGTTCGCATGTGTCAAGTGATTCAAAATCAAGTGACTTCAAAAGTCCATTAGCATGGAGGTTCTTTCATGCGCTTTACACCAATATGACCTAAGCGGCAGTGCCACATGAAAGTGGTACTATCATTATCAACTCTACAATTTTTGGCATCAATGTTATGAACATGTGTATAACTTGTTGGAAATATGCCCTAGAGGCAATAATAAATAAGTTATTATTATATTTCCTTGTTCATGATAATCGTTTATTATCCATGCTATAATTGTATTGATAGGAAACTCAGATACATGTGTGGATACATAGACAACACCATGTCCCTAGTAAGCCTCTAGTTGACTAGCTCGTTGATCAATAGATGGTTACGGTTTCCTGACCATGGACATTGGATGTCGTTGATAACGGGATCACATCATTAGGAGAATGATGTGATGGACAAGACCCAATCCTAAGCATAGCACTAGATCGTGTAGTTTGTATGCTAAAGCTTTGCTAATGTCAAGTATCATTTCCTTAGACCATGAGATTGTGCAACTCCCGGATACCGTAGGAATGCTTTGGGTGTACCAAATGTCACAACGTAACTGGGTGACTATAAAGGTGCACTACAGGTATCTCCGAAAGTGTCTGTTGGGTTGGCACGAATCGAGACTGGGATTTGTCACTCCGTGTAAACGGAAAGGTATCTCTGGGCCCACTCGGTAGGACATCATCATAATGTGCACAATGTGATCAAGGAGTTGATCACGGGATGATGTGTTACGGAACGAGTAAAGAGACTTGCCGGTAACGAGATTGAACAAGGTATCAAGATACCGACGATCGAATCTCGGGCAAGTATCGTACCGATAGACAAAGGGAATTGTATACGGGATTGATTAAGTCCTTGACATCGTGGTTCATCCGATGAGATCAACGTGGAACATGTGGGAGCCAACATGGGTATCAAGATCCCGCTGTTGGTTATTGACCGGTGAATGTCTCGGTCATGTCTGCATGTCTCCCGAACCCGTAGGGTGTACACACTTAAGGTTCGATGACGCTAGGGTTATAAAGGAAGTTAGTATGTGGTTACCGAATGTTGTTCGGAGTCCCGGATGAGATCCCGGACATCGCGAGGAGTTCCGGAATGGTCCGGAGGTAAAGATTTATATATGGGAAGTCCTGTTTTGGTCACCGGAAGAGTTTCGGGGTTTATCGGTAACGTACCGGGACCACCGGGAGGGTCCCGGGGGTCCACCAAGTGGGGCCACCAACCCCGGAGGCTTGCATGGGCCAAGAGTGGTGAGGGACCAGCCCCTAAGTGGGCTGGTGCGCCTCCCACAAGGCCCAAGGGCAGCTAGGAGGAAAAAAGGAGGAAACCCTAGGCTTATATGGGCCTAAGGCCCACCCTAGGGGCGCCTCCCTCTCTCCCCTCTTGGCCGCCCCCCTTGCTCCCCATCTAGGGCTGCCGCCCCCCTAGGGGTGGGAACCCTAGAGGGGGCGCAGCCCCTCCCCTTCCCCTATATATATGAGGCCTCGGGGGCTGCCCACACACGCGATTCAATCTCTCTTGGTGCAGCCCTGCGTCTCTTCTTCCTCCTCTTCTGTGGTGCTTGGCAAAGCCCTGCAGGATAGCCACGCTCCTCCACCACCACCACGCCGTTGTGCTGCTGTTGGGTGAAGTCTTCCTCAACCTCTCCCTCTCTCCTTGCTGGATCAAGGCGTGGGAGACGTCACCGGCCTGTACGTGTGTTGAACGCGGAGGTGCCGTCCGTTCGGCACTTGGTCATCGGTGATTTGGATCACGACGAGTACGACTCCATCAACCCCGTTCACTTGAACGCTTCCGCTTAGCGATCTACAAGGGTATGTAGATGCAACTCTCCTTCCCCTCATTGCTGGTCTCTCCATAGATAGATCTTGGTGACACGTAGGAAAATTTTGAATTTCTGCTACGTTCCCCAACAGTGGCATCATGAGCTAGGTCTATTGCGTAGATTCTATGCACGAGTAGAACACAAAGTAGTTGTGGGCGTTGATTTTGTTCAATATGCTTGCCATTACTAGTCTTATCTTGATTCGGCGGCATCGTGGGATGAAGCGGCCCGGACCGACCTTACACGTACTCTTACGTGAGACTGGTTCCACCGACTGACATGCACTAGTTGCATAAGGTAGCTAGCGGGTGTCTGTCTCTCCCACTTTAGTCGGATCGGATTCAATGAACAGGGTCCTTATGAAGGGTAAATAGCAATTGGCATATCACGTTGTGGTCTTTGCGTAGGTAAGAAACGTTCTTGCTAGAAACCCATAGCAGCCACGTAAAACATGCAAACAACAATTAGAGGACGTCTAACTTGTTTTTGCAGGGTATGCTATGTGATGTGATATGGCCAAAGGATGTGATGAATAATATATGTGATGTATGAGATGATCATGTTCTTGTTATAGGAATCACGACTTGCATGTCGATGAGTATGACAACCGGCAGGAGCCATAGGAGTTGTCTTTATTTATTTATGACCTGCGTGTCAACATAAACGTCATGTAATTACTTTACTTTATTGCTAACCGTTAGCTGTAGTAGTAGAAGTAATAGATGACGTGACAACTTCAAGAAGACACGATGATGGAGATCATGATGATGGAGATCATGGTGTCATGCCGGTGATGATGATGATCATGGAGCCCCGAAGATGGAGATCAAAAGGAGCTATATGATATTGGCCATATCATGTCACTAATATTTGATTGCATGTGATGTTTATCATGTTTATACATCTTATTTGCTTAGAACGACGGTAGTAAATAAGATGATCCCTCATTAAAATTTCAAGAAGTGTTCTCCCCTAACTGTGCACCGTTGCTATAGTTCGTCGTTTCGAAGCACCACGTGATGATCGGGTGTGATAGATTCTTACGTTCGAATACAACGGGTGTTGACGAGCCTAGCATGTACAGACATGGCCTCGGAACACATGCAAACACTTAGGTTGACTTGACGAGCCTAGCATGTACAGACATGGCCTCGGAACACGGAAGACCGAAAGGTCGAGCATGAGTCGTATGGTAGATACGATCAACATGAAGATGTTCACCGATGTTGACTAGTCCGTCTCACGTGATGATCGGACACGGCCTAGTTGACTCGGATCATGTAATCACTTAGATGACTAGAGGGATGTCTATCTGAGTGGGAGTTCATAAGATGAACTTAATTATCCTGAACATAGTCAAAAGGATTTTGCAAATTATGTCGTAGCTCGCGCTTCAGTTCTACTGTTTAGTTATGTTCCTAGAGAAAAATTAGTTGAAAGTTGATAGTAGCAATTATGCGGACTAGGTCCGTAAACAGAGGATTGTCCTCATTGCTTCATAGAAGGCTTATGTCCTTAATGCACCGCTCAGTGTGCTGAACCTCGAACGTTGTCTGTGGATGTTGCGAACATCTGACATACACATTTTGATAACTACGTGATAGTTCAGTTAAACGGTTTAGAGTTGAGGCACCGAAGACGTTTTTGAAACGTCGCGAAACATATGAGATGTTTTGAGGGCTGAAATTGGGATTTCAGGCTCGTGCCCACGTCAAGAGGTATAAGACCTCCGACGATTTTCTTAGCCTACATACTAAGGGAGAAAAGCTCAATTGTTGAGCTTGTGCTCAGATTGTCTGAGTACAACGATCATTTGAATCGAGTGGGAGTTGATCTTCCAGATGAGATAGTGATGTTTCTCCGAAGTCATTACCACCAAGCTGCTAGAGCTTTGTGATGAACTATAATATATCAGGGACATATATGATGATCCTTGAGATATTCGTGATGTTTGACACCACGAAAGTAGAAATCAAGAAGGAGCATCAATTGTTGATGGTCAGTGAAACCACTAGTTTCAAGAAGGGCAAGGGCAAGAAGGGATACTTCATGAAACGACAAATCAGCTGCTGCTCAAATGAAGAAACCCAAAGTTGAACCCCAACCCGAGACTAAGTGCTTCTGTAATAAGAGGAACAGCCACTGGAGCAGAATTACCCTAGATACTTGGTAGATAAGAAGGCTGGCAAGGTCGATAGAAGTATATTGGATATACATTATATTAATGTGTACTTTACTAGTACTCCTAGTAGCACCAGGGTATTAGATACCGGTTCGGTTGCTAAGTGTTAGTAACTCGAAATAAAAGCTACGGAATAAACGGAGACTAGCTAAAGGTGAGCTGATGATATGTGTTGGAAGTGTTTCGAAGGTTGATGTGATCAAGCATCGCACGCTCCCTCTACCATCGAGATTGGTGTTAAACCTAAATAATGGTTATTTGGTGTTTGCGTTGAGCATAGACATGATTGGATTATGACTATCGCGATATGGTTATTCATTTAAGGAGAATAATGGTTACTCTGTTTATTTGAATAATACCTTTCAATGGTCTTCCACCTAAAATGAATTGTTTGTTGAATCTCGATCGTAGTGGTACACATGTTCATGCCAAAAGATATATGAGATAGTACCACCTACTTGTGGCACTGCCACTTAAGTCATATTGGTATAAAACGCATGAAGAAGCTCCATGTTGATGGATCTTTGGGCTCACTCGTTTTTTAAAAAAGTTTGAGACATGCGAACCATGTCTATTGGTGTATATGCATGAAGAAACTCCATGCAAATGGACCGTTTGAACTCACTTGATTTTTGAATCACTTGAGACATGCAAATCATACCACATGGGCAAGATGACTGAAAGCCTCGGTTTCAGTAAAATGGAACTGGAATGCAACTTGCTGGAAGTAATACATTTTGATGTGTGCAGTCCAATGAGTGCTGAGGCCTGTAGTGGATATCGTTATGTTCTTACTTCACAGATGATTTGAGTAGATGTTGAGTATATTTACTTGATGAATCACGAGTCTGAATTATTGAAAGGTTCAAGTAATTTCAGGGTGAAGTTGAAAGATCGTTGTGACAAGAGGATAAAGTATCTATGATATGATCATAGAGATGAATATCTGAATTACGAGTTTGGCACAGAATTAAGACATTGTGGAAATTGTTTCACAACTGATACAGCCTGGAACACCATAGTGTGATGGTGTGTCCGAACATCATAACTGCACCCTATTGGATATGATGCATACCATGATGTCTCTTATCGAATTACCACAATAGTTTATGGGTTAGGCATTAGAGACAACCACATTCACTTTAAATAGGGCACCACGTAATTCCGATGATATGACACTGTATGAACTATGGTTTAGAGAAACCTAAGCTGTCATTTCTGAAAAGTTTGGGGCTGCGACGCTTTTGTGAAAAAGTTTCAGGCAGATAAGCTCGAACCCAAAGCGGATAAATGCATCTTCATAGGACACCCAAAACAGTTGGGTATACCTCCTGTCTCAGATCCGAAAGCAATAAGGGATTGTTTCTAGAATCGGGTCCTTTCTCGAGGAAAAGTTTCTCTCAAAAGAATTGAGTGGGAGGATGGTAGAGACTTGATGAGGTTATTGAACCGTTACTTCAACTAGTGTATAGCAGGGCACAAAGAGTTGTTCCTGTGGCACCTACACCAATTGAAGTGGAAGCTTATGATAGTGATCATGAAACTTCAGATCAAGTCACTAACAAACCTCATGGGATGACAAGGATGCGTGCTACTTCAGAGTGGTACGTAACCGTGTCTTGGAAGTCATGTTGCTAGACAACAATGAACCTACGAGCTATGGAGAAGCGATGGTGGGCCCAGATTCTGATAAATGGCTCGAGGCCATAAAATCCGAGAGAGGATCCATGTATGGAAACAAAGTGTAGACTTTGACAGAACAGCTCGATGGTCGTGAGGCTGTTGAGTATAGATGGATTTTAAAAGGAAGACGGACAATGATGGTAAATGTCACCATTAAGAAAGCTCGACTTGTCGTTAAGATGTTTTCCGACAAGTTCAAGGAGTTGACTACGATGAGACTTTCTCACTCGTAGCGATGCTAAGAGTCTGTTGGAATTATATTAGCGATTACTGCATTATTTATGAAATCTTGCAGATAGGATGTCAAAACATTGTTTCCTCGACGATTTTCTTGAGGAAAGGTTGTATGTGATACAACCAGAAGGTTTTGTCAATCCTGAAAGGTGCTAATAAGTATGCAAAGCTCCAGCAATCCTTCTAAGGACTGGAGTAAGCATCTCGGAGTTGGAATGTATGCTTTGATGAGATGATCAAAGATTTTGGGTGTATACAAAGTTTATGAGAAACTTGTATTTCCAAAGAAGTGAGTGGGAGCACTATAGAATTTTTGATGAGTATATGTTGTTGACATATTGTTGATCAGAATGACGTAGAATTTCTGGAAAGCATATAGGGTTATTTGGAAAGTGTTTTTCAATGAAAGCCTGGATTAAGCTACTTGAACATTGAGCATCAAGATCTATAAGGATAGATCAAAACGCTTAATGGTACTTTCAAATGAGCACATACCTTGACATGATTTTGAAGGTGTTCAAGATGGATCAGTCAAAGAAGGAGTTCTTGCCTGAGTTGTAAGGTATGAAGTTAAGACTTAAAGCTCGACCACGGCAGAATAGAGAGAAAGGACGAAGGTCGTCCCCTATGCTTAAGACGTAGGCTCTTCAGTATGCTATGCTGTGTACCGCACCTGAAGTGTGCCTTGCCATGAGTCAGTCAAGGGGTACAAGAGTGATCCAAGAATGGATCACAGGACAGCGGTCAAAGTTATCCTTAGTAACCAGTGGACTAAGGAATTTTTCTCGATTATGGAGGTGGTAAAAGAGTTCGTCGTAAAGGGTTACGTCGATGCAAGCTTAACACCTATCCGGATAGCTCTGAGTAGAGATACCGGATACGTATAATGGAGCAACAATTTAGAATAGCTCCAAGTAGAACAGTTATTTGGAACAGCTCCAAATAGAGCGTGGTAGCTGCATCTAGGAGATGACATAGAGATTTGCGAAGTACATACGGATCTGAATGTTGCAGACCCGTTGACTATAACCTCTCTCACAAGCATAACATGATCAAACCCAGAACTCATCGAGTGTTGATCACATGGTAAATGTGAACTAGATTATTGACTCTAGTAAAACTCTTTGGGTGTTAGTCACATGGGGATGTGACCTTGAGTGTTAATCACATAGCGATGTGAACTGGATTATTGACTCTAGTGCAAGTGGGAGACTGTTGGAAATATGCCCTAGAGGCAATAATAAATAAGTTATTATTATATTTCCTTGTTCATGATAATCGTTTATTATCCATGCTATAATTGTATTGATAGGAAACTCAGATACATGTGTGGATACATAGACAACACCATGTCCCTAGTAAGCCTCTAGTTGACTAGCTCGTTGATCAATAGATGGTTACGGTTTCCTGACCATGGACATTGGATGTCGTTGATAACGGGATCACATCATTAGGAGAATGATGTGATGGACAAGACCCAATCCTAAGCATAGCACTAGATCGTGTAGTTCGTATGCTAAAGCTTTGCTAATGTCAAGTATCATTTCCTTAGACCATGAGATTGTGCAACTCCCGGATACAGTAGGAATGCTTTGGGTGTACCAAACGTCACAACGTAACTGGGTGACTATAAAGGTGCACTACAGGTATCTCCGAAAGTGTCTGTTGGGTTGGCACGAATCGAGACTGGGATTTGTCACTCCGTGTAAACGGAAAGGTATCTCTGGGCCCACTCGGTAGGACATCATCATAATGTGCACAATGTGATCAAGGAGTTGATCACGGGATGATGTGTTACGGAACAAGTAAAGAGACTTGCCGGTAACGAGATTGAACAAGGTATCAAGATACCGACGATCGAATCTCGGGCAAGTATCGTACCGATAGGCAAAGGGAATTGTATATGGGATTGATTAAGTCCTTGACATCGTGGTTCATCCGATGAGATCATCGTGGAACATGTGGGAGCCAACATGGGTATCCAGATCCCGCTGTTGGTTATTGACCGGTGAATGTCTCGGTCATGTCTGCATGTCTCCCGAACCCGTAGGGTCTACACACTTAAGGTTCGATGACGCTAGGGTTATAAAGGAAGTTAGTATGTGGTTACCGAATGTTGTTCGGAGTCCCGGATGAGATCCCGGACGTCGCGAGGAGTTCCGGAATGGTCCGGAGGTAAAGATTTATATATGGGAAGTCCTGTTTTGGTCACCGGAAGAGTTTCGGGGTTTATCGGTAACGTACCGGGACCACCGGGAGGGTCCCGGGGGTCCACCAAGTGGGGCCACCAACCCCGGAGGCTTGCATGGGCCAAGAGTGGTGAGGGACCAGCCCCTAAGTGGGCTGGTGCGCCTCCCACAAGGCCCAAGGGCAGCTAGGAGGAAAAAAGGAGGAAACCCTAGGCTTATATGGGCCTAAGGCCCACCCTAGGGGGCGCCTCCCTCTCTCCCCTCTTGGCCGCCCCCCTTGCTCCCCATCTAGGGCTGCCCCCCCCTAGGGGTGGGAACCCTAGAGGGGGCGCAGCCCCTCCCCTTCCCCTATATATATGAGGCCTAGGGGGCTGCCCACACACGCGATTCAATCTCTCTTGGTGCAGCCCTGCGTCTCTTCTTCCTCCTCTTCTGTGGTGCTTGGCAAAGCCCTGCAGGATAGCCACGCTCCTCCACCACCACCACGCCGTTGTGCTGCTGTTGGGTGAAGTCTTCCTCAACCTCTCCCTCTCTCCTTGCTGGATCAAGGCGTGGGAGACGTCACCGGGCTGTACGTGTGTTGAACGCGGAGGTGCCGTCCGTTCGGCACTTGGTCATCGGTGATTTGGATCACGACGAGTACGACTCCATCAACCCCGTTCACTTGAACGCTTCCGCTTAGCGATCTACAAGGGTATGTAGATGCAACTCTCCTTCCCCTCATTGCTGGTCTCTCCATAGATAGATCTTGGTGACACGTAGGAAAATTTTGAATTTCTGCTACGTTCCCCAACATAACTATGACCGGGATTCAATAAACCATTCACATTGGGTGCATGACCATAGAAGGTATTATTCATGTAAACAGAATAACCATTATTCTCTGACTTAAATGAATAACCGTATTGCAATAAACATGATCTAATCATGTTCATGCTCAACGCAGACACCAATGTAAACAACATTTATCTAGGTTCAACACTAATCCCGAAGGTAGAGGGAGCGTGCGATGGTGATCACATCAACCTTGGAAACACTTCCAAGACACATCGTCACCTCGCCCTTAGCTAGTCCCCATTAATTTCGTAGCTTTTGTTTCGAGTTACCAATATTAGCAATTGAACCGGTATCTAATACCCAGGTGCTACTAGGAGTACTAGTAAGGTAAACATCAATAACACACATATATCAAATATACTTTTGTTGAAGTTGACAACCTTCTTATCTACCAAGTATTTGAGGCAGTTCCGCTACCAGTGACCATTCCCCTAATAGAAGCACCTTGTCTCGGGTTTGGATTCTTGGGTTTCTTCACTGGAGTGGCAACTGGCTTGCCATTCAAGAAGTTTCCCTTCTTGCCCTTGCCCTTCTTTGAAACCAGTGCTCTTGTTAACCATCAACACTTGATGCTCCTTCTTGATTTCTACCTTTACGGCCTTAAGCACGACGAACAGTTCTGGGATTATCTTCCCTTGCATGTTATAGTTCATCACGAAACTCTAGTAGCTTGGTGATAGCGTCTGGAGAACTTTTGTCAATCACTCTCTTATTTGGAAGATTAACTCCCACTTGATTCAAGTGATTGAAGTACCCAAACATTCTGAGCACATGCTCACTGGCTGAGCTATTCTCCTCCATCTTGTAGGCAAAGGTCTTGTCAGAGGTCTCAACCTCTCAACACGGGCATGAGCCTGAAATACCAATTTCATCTCTTCAACATCTCATATGTTCTATGGCTTTCAAAACGCTTTTGGAGCCCGGACTCTAAGCCACAAAGCATGGCGCACTAAACTATCAGGTAGTCATCAGAACGTGTCTACCAGATGTTCACAACATCCACAGACGACGCCAGAGGGGTTGGCACACCGAGCGGTGCATCAAGGATAGAAGCCTTCTGTGTAGAAGTGAGGACAATCCTTAGACTATGGCCCTAGTCCGCACAATTGCTTACAATATCTTTAAACTTAGTCTTTCTCTAGGAATGTATTAAAAAAGATCTAAAGCGTGAGCTATTAATCCACAACATAATTTGCAAAGACAATTTAGACTATGTTCATGACAATTAAGTTCATCTAATCAAATTATTCAATGAACTCCCACTTAGATAGACATCCCTCTAGTCATCTAAGTGATACATGATCCGAATCGACTAGGCCATGTCCGATCATCACGTGAGACGGACTAGTCATCAACGGTGAACATCTCCATGTTGATCATATCTTCTATACGACTCATGTTCGACCTTTTGGTCTTCCGTGTTCCGAGGCCATGTCTGTACATGCTAGGCTCGTCAAGTCAACCTAAGTGTTTTGCATGTGTAAATCTGGCTTACACCCGTTGTATTCGAACGTTGGAATCTATCACACCCGATCATCACGTGGTGCTTTGAAACAACGAACCTTCGCAATGGTGCACAGTTAGGGGGGACACTTTCTTGAAATTTTAGTGAGGGGTCATCTTATTTATGCTACCGTCGTTCTAAGAAAATAAGACGTAAACATGACAAACATCACATGCAAATCATAAAGTGACATTATATGGCCAACATCATCTCGCGCCTTTGATCTCCATCTTCGAGGCGCGGCATGAACACCATCGTCACCGGCATGACACCATGATCTCCATCATCATGATCTCCATCATCGTGTCTTCATGAAGTTGCCTCGCCAGCTATTACTTCTATTAGTATGGCTAACAGTTAGCAATAAATTAAAGTAATTACATGGTGTTTTCATTGACATGCGGGTCATAAATAAATTAAGAAAACTCCTATGGCTCCTGCCGATTATCATACTCATCGACATGCAAGTCGTGATTCCTATTACAAGAACATGATCGATCTCATACATCACATCCTTTTGGCCATATCACATCACATAGCATACCCTGCAAAAACAAGTTAGACATCCTCTAATTGTTGTTGCATGTTTTACGTGGCTGCTATGGGTTTCTAGCAAGAACGTTTCTTACCTACGCGAAACCACAACGGTGATATGCCAATTGCTATTTACCCTTCATAAGGACCCTTTTCATCGAATCCGATCCAACTAAAGTGGGAGAAACAGACACCCACCAACCACCTTATGCATCAAGTGCATGTCAGTCGGTGGAACTAGTCTCACGTAAGCGTATGTGTAAGGTCAGTCCGGGCCGCTTCATCCCACAATGTCACCGGATCAAGATAAGACTAGTAACGGTAAGCAAATTGAACAAATCATCGCCCACAACTGCTTTGTGTTCTACTCGTGCATAGAATCTACACATAGACCTAGCTCATGATGCCACTGTTGGGGAACGTAGCAATAATTCAAAATTTTCCTACGTGTCACCAAGATCAATCTAGGAGATACTAGCAACGAGAGAGAGAGAGTATATCTTCATACCCTTGAAGATCGCTAAGCGGAAGCATTACAAGAACATGGTTGGTGGAGTCGTACACACAGCGATTCAAATCGGGGTCAATTCCGATCTAAGCGCCGAACAACAGCGCCTCCGCGTTCAACACACGTACAGCCAGGGAACGTCTCCTCCTTCTTGATCCAGCAAGGGGAGAGGGGAAGTTGAGGGAGAACTCCGACAACACGACGACGTGGTGGTGATGGAGCTCGTGGTTCTCTGGCAGGGCTTCGCCAAGCGCTACAGAGGAGGATGAGGTGTAGGAGAGGGGGAGGGGCTGCCCTAGGGGAAGGGTGCGGCTGCCCTCTCTCTCCCTCACTATATATAGGGGGAAGGGGGAGGAGTAGGCACCCTAGGGTTCCCTAAGGGAGGGGCGGCGGCCATAGGGGAAACCCTAGATGGGTTTGGGCGCCCCCAGCCCTAGGAAACTTGCCCCCAAGCCGGGAGGGGTGGCTGCCCTAGGGGAGGCGCCCCCACCTCTCCAAGTTACGTGAGACGGGGTGGGAGGGGCGCTCAACTCCTTAGTGGGCTGATGTGCCCCCTTCCCTTGGCCCATAAGTCCCTCCAACGCTTCCCGGGGCCTCTGAAACCCCTTTCGGACACGCTGGTCATCACCCGGTACCCCCGGAACAATTCCAGACTCCAATACCCTTCGTCCAATATATCGATCTTCACCCCTGGACCATTCTGGAACTCCTTGTGACGTCCGGGATCTCATCCGGGACTCCGAACAACCTTCGGTAACCACATACTATTTCCCATAACAACTCTAGCGTTACCGAACCTTAAGTGTGTAGACCCTACGGGTTCGGGAACCATGTAGACATGACCGAGACATCTCTCCGGCCAATAACCAACAGCGGGATCTGGATACCCATGTTGGCTCATACATGTTCCACGATGATCTCATCGGATGAACCACGATGTCGAGGATTCAATCAATCTTGTATACAATTCCCTTTGTCTATCGGTATGTTACTTGCCCGAGATTCAATCATCGGTATCCCTATACCCCGTTCAATCTCGTTACTAGCAAGTCTCTTTACTCATTCCGTAATGCATGATCCCATGACCAACTCCTTAGTCACATTGAGCTCATTATGATGATGCATTACCGAGTGGGCCCAGAGATACCTCTCCGTCATACAGAGTGACAAATCCCAGTCTTGATTTGTGCCAACCCAACAGTCACTTTCGGAGATACCTGTAGTGCACCTTTATAGCCACCCAGTTACGTTGTGATGTTTGGTACACCCAAAGCATTCCTACGGTATCCGGGAGTTGCACAATCTCATGGTCTAAGGAAATGATACTTGACATTAGAAAAGCTCTAGCAAACGAACTACACGATCTTGTGCTACGCTTAAGATTGGGTCTTGTCCATCACATCATTCTCCCAATGATGTGATCCCGTTACCAATGACATCCAATGTCCATGGTCAGGAAACCATGACCATCTATTGATCAACGAGCTAGTCAACTAGAGGCTTACTAGGGACATATTACGATCTATGTATTCACACATGTATTACGGTTTCCGGTTAATACAATTATAGCATGAACAATAGACAATTATCATGAACAAGGAAATATAATAATAACCATTTTATTATTGCCTCTAGGGCATATTTCCAACAATACATGCGTACATTACATTGATGAACTGGAGCTAGTTCTGTGTCATCCTAGGTTATGACTGTTACATGATCGATCGCATCCGGCATAATTCTCCATCACCGATCCAATGCCTACGAGCTTTTCATATATTGTTCTTCGCTTATTTACTTTTCCGTTTCTATTGTTACAATCACTATAAAACCCCAAAATATTACTTTTGCTACCGTTACCTTTTGCCACCGTTACCACTACTATCATATTACTTTGCTACTAAACACTTTGCTGCAGATATTAAGTTTCTAGGTGTGGTTGAATTGACAACTCAGCTGCTAATACTTGAGAATATTCTTTGGCTCTCCTTGTGTCGAATCAATAAATTTGGGTTGAATACTCTACCCTCGAAAACTGTTGCGATCCCCTATACTTGTGGGTTATCAAGAACATTTTTTGGCGCCGTTGCCAGGGGCATAGCTATATTCCTTGAGTCACTTGGGATTTATATCTGCTTATCACTATGAAGAACTTGAAAGATCAAAGAACCAAGATTTATCCCTCAACTACGAGGGGAGGTAAGGAACTGCCATCTAGTTGTGCACTTGATTCACCTTCTGTTTTTGAGTAAGCTTGCGACACCTAAACCTGCTTCTGCTATTAATTCTGATATGTCGCATGTTCTTGATGATGCCACTTCTGCTATGCATGATACTTATGATGAAACTACTTCTATGCTTGATACTATTGTGCCACTTGGTGAATTTCTTGATGAACAACTTGCTAGGGCTAGAGAGAATGAAATTATTGAAACTAATAATATTAATGAAAGTGATGATGAAGACTCTCCCCCTAGATATGAATTACCTGTTGTTCCTGAGGGTTCTGTTATGGATGAAGAAACTGCTAGAGACTTTCTTGCTTGCAATGATAGGAGTGATCTTAAGAAACTATTAGCTAAGCTGAAACAAAAATCTCTGAATGCTAGAATGAAATATGATCCCGCTTATGCTACTTCACCTATCTTTGTTACTGATAAGGATTACGAATTCTCTATCGACCCTGATATAATTACTTTGGTTGAATCTGATCCTTTCTATGGCTATGAATCTGAAATTGTTGTGGCACATCTTACTAAATTAAATGATATAGCTACCCTGTTTACTAATGATGAGAAAACTCGCTATTATTATATCCTTAAATTATTTCCGTTCTCATTAAAGGGTGATGCTAAGATATGGTTTAATTCTCTTGATCCTCGTTGTGTGCGTAGTCCCCAGGATATGATTTACTACTTCTCTGCTAAATATTTCCCCGCTCATAAGAAACAAGCTGCTTTAAGAGAAATATATAATTTTGTGCAAATTGAAGAAGAGAGTCTCCCACAAGCTTGGGGGAGGCTTCTCCAATGACTATATGCTTTTCCTGATCATCCTCTCAAGAAAAATGAAATACTTGATATCTTTTATAATGGACTAACCAATGCTTCTAGAGACCACCTGGATAGTTGTGCTGGTTGTGTTTTCAGGGAAAGAACTGTCGATCAAGCTGAAATTCTATTGAATAATATGTTGACTAATGAAAATAATTGAACACTTCCTGAACCAACTCCTAAGCCAACTCCGAAGAAAAGGGGTATTCTATTTCTCAGTCCTGAAGATATGCAAGAGGCAAAGAAATCGATGAAAGAAAAAGGTATAAAAGCTGAAGATGTTAAGAATTTACCTCCTATTGAAGAAATACATGGTCTTAATTTGCTGCCTGTTGAAGATACACATGGTCTTGATAACCCGACATAGGTAGTAAAGGTACATTCTCTCTATGGATATGATAAAGCTAAAATCCCTCCTACTAAGTTTGCTAGCCAATGCTTAGATGAGTTTGATAATTTTATGGTTAAACAAGAAGACTTCAATGCTTATGTTGGTAGACAATTGAAACATAATGCTTATATGATTGAACACTTGAGTGATTATATGGCTAGTGTTAAAGGAGAACTTAAACTTATTAGTAAACATGCTTCTATGGTTACCACTCAAGTAGATCAAGTACTTAAAGCTCAGAATGATTTGCTCAGTGAATTAAATAGTAAGAAAAATAATAATGTTGTTAGAGTTGTGAATAGATGTGGTAAAATGACTCAGTAACCTTTGTATCCTGAAGGCCATCCTAAGAGAATTGAGCAAGATTCTCAGAGAACTAATGTAGATGCACCTAGTCCTTCTGAGAGGAAGAAAAAGAAAAATGATGGGACTTTGCATGCTTCTAGTGAACCTGTTGTTGACACACCTGAGAATCCCAATGATATTTCTTTTTCTAATGCTGAAACACAAGTTGGTAATGAACATG